>OY751110.1:16038667-16638667 GCA_963564075.1 Eupithecia subfuscata | reverse complement strand
CATAATTTGAATACCAGAAACAAACATAAGCTCGCTGTGCCCACAACTAGGCTACACAAAATTAAAATATCTTTTAAAGGGCAATGTATACGCTTCTACAACAAAACTCCTAGTGAGTTGCAAAAATTATCAATAAATAAATTCAAACAAATTGTTAAAACCTTGCTGTGCAAAAAGGCTTACTATAAAATTTCAGATTATCTAGAGGACAAAAATGCTTGGGACGGGTTTTGCTCCAACTCGAAAAATAACAACTAACAGGCTAAAGGTTTCTTCGTCGCTTCTTTACTTTAGTCTACATACCGAAGCGACAGAAATCAAAAATATCACTTTATTTCCGTGTCAGTGTTTAGCTTTATATTTTGACCTTTTCTAAGTGTACATTTATTGTATTTATGGAAATAAAGAGTTTTTGATTTTGATTTTTAATAAACGTTATTGATTTCTGATTTTCATTATTACATTACGGAACTTTGTTTGTTGCACTGTGCTGATGTGCTCTACATTTCTAAACAGGTAGATAGAGATAGATTACTTATTGCTTTATTGCACCATCAAAAAAGCGATCTCTTCCAGGCAACCTTACAGAGCAGGTTTCTTACAACAGGGCCTAGTAATCCGAGTATGAGTCATCGTGAATTCACGTTATAAATATTATAGACTAAAAACAATTCGGCCGCGCACTGAGTACCTACTGCTTATGCAAATATGGGACTACATTATTCCGCAATTAAACTGATTAGTCTCGCTCGGCAATAATCGAGTTTCTAGTGGAAAATGTGTCAAGGAAACAATCAACTAACTATTATAAAATCATAATTGGTTATTTAGGGTTTTACAGTCAATCAGAGTAACTGCATAGTATGGAGTTATCCGGCCTGGTCTTCCGAATAACGCTGTGCTCCACTTGTTCTCGCTCTTCTATTACACAAATTATAGGCAAATTCAACGACATGACGCACGAAAGGCGTGAAAGCCCAGGATGAACTTTTCATATTATATTTGTATTGTAACTATGCCTTGTGTGTTTCATTACAAAAAACAAAATGTTAGTTAATGTTAAAATGTGATCTAAAACACGACCAAATGATTCATCTACTTAGTAACGGTTTGAGAAATAAAAAAAAAAATTTGATTGTATAAATAAATTTAAAAAAAAATCGATAGATCACATCGGTGTACGGTTTTACCAATCGATGGATCACATCGGTGTACGGTTTCACCAAACATAAACAAAATAGCGCATGCGTCATTTGCACGCGCTGCGTTTTACTTTCATTATTCTCGAACCGAATGGTCTGTTGCGTGACGATGGTAAGAGGCCCGACGGTATGACACTAGTCCCATGGGAGTTGGGGAGGCCCATTGTGTGGGACGCAACATGCGTCGACACACTTGCGCCTTCCCATCTTCCGAGGACATCCGTGAGGGCGGGTGCGGCGGCAGATTTGGCCGAAGATCTCAAGAGGCGCAAATATGCAGGTCTCGACAGAGCCTACACATTTGCTCCCCTTGGAGTCGAGACCCTAGGTCCGTGGGGTACTTCGAATGAATGTAACAGCCAGCGATTGGAACTGTGTGGATCTGGGCTTCGATTCGGGTTCGGACGTGTTCGGTCGACAGATCCGGGTCCATTTACGAGTAACTACTACAGTCAAATTATACCTACTATATTATAATTTGCTAAACAAATCGAAATATACCCACTTATTTGTACTTTTGTACCAAAAAATAAGTAATTAGGTATAGGTACTTATTATTATTATACTTATTAAAAAACTTAGGCTAGTATTTGTCACAGATTAGATCCCACTAACGAACATGTCATCCCCTAAGGAAAAGCATATGACTAATAGTCATTGATTCATTAGATCCACCGAAACAAACGTGTCCTACAAACAGACAGATCCAATGGACATGTAGGAACTGTTAATAAAAGCGGATCCTACTCGATCCGCTAGATCCACTGATCTAATGGACATGTAGGAAGCGAAACTGCACGCGGATCCAAACAGATCCACGGACACGACTCCTGGACACGTGTCCGGACCCAACTGGAGTCGGACCAGATCCGCTCCAGTCGTGGACACGTTTAGCGCATGCCTAATGTGTATTATCTATGATATTACTTGTTCAAGCTACTCATACGTACTCGACGCACGAAATGCGTCAAAAGGTTTATGATTTTTTTTCGCCGGGTAGCAGAACGCACGAAATGCGACTTAAGTACTTGGTTGTTTACTCCAAAATGTCGACGCACGAAATGCAACTAATCCCGGTCAAGAGCCTTAAAGTTAAACTCTTGCCATGTTAGCAATGTTCATGATCAACAGGGAGACCCTACAAGATAGGTCATTCAAAACAATAAACACTATGTTTTTGGGAGGAAACGTTGTTTGTGTTATCGGTTACGTTTAGGTACCTACAAAAGGTATGTGGAATGTGTTGACGTATAACTCTCAAGGCACTATTGCTAAAAATAAACTATAGATTAATTTATTTATCTTCTTTTATGGAATAAGTATAAGTTTCCTACAAATAAAATTCAATAAACTTACGTACCTGCCCAGCGCGCCCATGCATTAACCAAATCAATCAATCACTTGCTATCATTAGCTTTAATTACTCATAATATTTTGTAAAACAAGTGTGTATTTCCAAAAACTAGCAAACTAAATAAAGCCGTGCGTGAACATTTATGTAACACGGCCTATTTTATTGCAATGCCCCTATACAGCAGCATTTCTATAATATTTCTTGACATGTAAAATTGCATTTTATAAAATTTTTTGGCCTTATTTTTAGTTGTTATATTATGAATTCTAGAACCTCTTACAACCAACTATTGTTTATTTATATTTTTTTTTCCTTTGCCAATAATAACGTGGGGTACAGCGACTCATCAGGTTTAAAAAAAATCAGAGCGTCTGGTCTATGCGACGCGTGACCCGAGAGCTGGTGAGTGGCGAGTATCTGGCGCAGCGCATCAGCATTGCCATACAGCGGGGCGATGCAGCCAGCGCCGCGCCATGGGGACGCGACGACTGGTATCGATGTGGAGCTACCTGTGTGTGATTGCTTGCAACGTCTGCAGTCAGCTAAATTGTTTAATTGTAATTGTATTTTTAATTTATTTCTATTATTTTATTGTAATTTTCTTTGTGAATAAATTGTATAATAATCTTCACACAGCATCATCTAGCCCCAAGATAAGCAGATATGGTGCCATGGGTACTAGTTATCTGATATACTTAACACAATATTTTACATTTTAGTTATTTTGTTTATTTTCCATAGAAAACAACAAAAATAATAAAGTGTAGGTTTATATCTACCTACGGTAGAAATGAATGAAATACTGAAGTACAGAATTAACTGACTCCTTACCAGGACGCGGGAAACGCATTACATCTGTGAGGCGTCTGGTCCCCGGTCTGGTTCCACGAAAGTATTATGTTCGGGCGGTTGTTGTCCTACGAAGTCCTCTTTAGGTAAAATGGACCACTTCTTTTGGAAGTCGCTTCAACCAGTCTCCTCTTATGGCGAGGTGGGAGATTGCGGCCATCGTACCTATTAGTACTGGTCATGTCCAGTCGTCCACCCCGGCTAGATCGGCATGCGGGTGTCCGTGTGCCGCGATCAGTATGCGCGGGCGCAGCTCCTCGCGGTGCGCAGCCGCTGGCGCCGCTCTCGGCTCTGATTGCGACGCATAAGAACCACATTTAATCACCACCATACAGAATAATTATCAGTTAGCGAGCACCAGAATGTCGCCGATCCAATCAGATAGATCTCGCAAAAAACAGCCACTCGCAGGATACCAGCTAGCTCATTACTATTTATAATGTACGCTCACTGTCCACCGCGGAATGGTGCCGCGCCTCATGCCTGATGCCAGCGGAGCAGCACGAGTGGGAGAGACGCAGAGCAGCCGTGGTTACTGGTGTCCACGCAGGGGACGTGGCATCGTCCCCTGCGTGGACACGTGGAGGCGTTGCGTTGATTCTTAATGTTAAATCACCTCGATACAAATTCCAAATCGAGTTCCAATTTTCAAAACAATATTTACCTAATTAATCCAGTCACCTGTAAATTAAATATTCGATCTCGTTCGGGACAGACTCGACCGTCATCCAACAGACACTTGCCTGCCGAGTATGGGCCGTGTGTTCACGCTTTTTCTCTTGCTTTCTTACCGGAAAGATTCCGTAAGACATTCCACATAATAATTCATCATAAGCGGTCCGTCCCGCTAAGGGCCGTGACTGGCGCCCCTGAATGGGCTCATTCAGCCTCCGCAGAAACTGCTTCACAGAGTCGGGTAATTCCCGCCACGCCGCGCGCCGCACCACCAAAACGTATGTAACCTTTCCTGTGGCACTGACACAACCAACTTTGTCATCGCCAAACGGGAAAAATATTGATCTATTGATAACGAAGTTGAAATGAGCACATCTTAATTATCGAACAAAGTATTTACCAAATTGTGTATCAGAGGTTTGTAACCCTGGATAGCATGTTCGGCGTCAACAAAGTAAGTATGTAAGTTATGGAATGATTTCTTTGTGATATTATTGTATCTGCTAGAAAGGGCCTTTCTGGTAGAGCTTCTATGTTTTTGAATCGCAACTGAGCCATATAAAGAAATCTACTTATTATCAATGTTACAACAATATCACCGTGATAGTTTCCTCCAGTGAGTGAGACACATCTCGCCGACGACTGCTGAACTAGCTGCGCCCGTAGACAACTATTGACTCGTCCCGAGACGATTTACAACGCACCGGAATAGATTGCCGCGAGTTATGAACACTTCTTACTCACTGCTCTAACAAGACATACTCAATAGCAGATTGCAAGAAAGTGCTTCAATAAAGTTCGATGCTGTCCGTAAAACTACTTTGATCATTATTCTAAACACTATTTTATAATTGTCTCTAATTACTAAACCATTCTAATAACAACAATAAACAAATATCCCACAACTACTAATTCACAAGATACGACTCGATCTCCATGCGCTCTCTAATGCGCTTTTAATAACACCCGCTCCAAAGTTGCCGTCAAACTGCAACTTGGATGCTCATCAAAGAGTTTAAACTCATCATAACGTCGCCGTATCGGACGCGGCAGACAAAAATATAGCTTGCTAACATCTCGGCGAGGATTCAGAATCCATTATCATAGAAGTAGAGGTCAATAAAGCTACTCAATTAATGAAGGTGTTTCCGAATTTAAGTACGGTGTTTATGCTGAGCGATAATTGTTATAAATGAGAGGCGAGCGAGAGTTCGCCGCGGGAGGACATTAGGCGCCGCGGCCAGCGCCATCTGTGGCAGGGCGGGGGGCTGCGGGCAGGGCTGCGGGCAGGGCTGCGGGGCGCACGGAGGCTTGCGAAGCCATGGGAGGTGATTATGGTGATTATACTATTAGGTTCACACCACGAGTTCAGCCCAACCAAATGTTTGATGTTAAGTTGCATAGTTTTGAAATGTTTAAGATTCCTTAATTGTTTCGATCAGGCTTCGGTTTCACTGTGATCTCAAAATACGTACCAAAGCATACATATTATCTATATTATAGAAACACATAAAGTACATAGATTAGCCGCCAAATAAACAAACAAAATAACTAATTACTTATGAGCTTCTCTCAAAAAGACAACAAATAAATAAGCATGGGTGCTCAATAACGATGAATAGTCCACTAACGAAATTGTTATTGATTCTAAGCTGAAGAATTCGAGAGGGCTGCCAGATGACATTCAGCACAAGCTGCAAGTAACAACTGCAACAACCAGACACTCGCTCGACAACGAGCTACACACAGAGCCTCATTATAAATGTTTTGACATACCTAACTTTCCTCTACACCACTACGCGCCGCCATTATCAAAACAAGTAACTCGGGTCGGACCGCGGCATTGCTCACTGCCTTATTTATTGATTTTTTTATGTCTTGCTAACTCATCAAAACCTACGGATTATGTTACAGTAACGTCACGGGAAAATTGCACCATAAGTAAATTATGCTTTGATGTTACGAAATGATCATAACATACCCAACTAACACTTAGACGCTAAGACAAGAGTTATATAAAATCTATTAGAGCGCTAATCAGATCTTATAGTTATAAATAAGTGTTACGTATTGGGAGTTAGAGCGCGCTATAATTTTACTATAACCCCTAAATGGGCACACTTTTTTATCACCTTGGGTTGTTTAATGGCGGTAAAGCAGAGTTACAGATTGGGTTCAGAGGTATAATAGAGCTTTAAGAGAGCTATAGTAGCGAAAACTGAAACTGCAAGGGATAAAAACGTGATAAACAGGCAAAAATTAACTCTTTTAGTGGTAAAATAGATTAAAACATCGTTTATTAACTCTTGGGGTGTTAAGAAGGCTGCAAATAGGTGAATACTAACTCCTTATGCGGTACAGTAGAACTAAAATGTCACTCACTACGTCTTTAGGTGATATGAGGGTGGCAAATAGGTGATTATTAACGCTTTGAGCTCTAGTATATATGCACAAGGGCTATTATAAGGTGCTAACATTGTTAACATCAGGATATCTTTTTTATTTATCAACAGAATATTAATTTCACATTTCGTTTTATGTGTGTAAAATGCGTTGTTATTTATTTAATATAGTCGGATCCAAAACGGCGCCATTCGTTTGTGAAAGTGAAATTAAAAGAAATGGTTCAGTTTCAACTCATTGAACACAGAGGTTGATTTTTCACTGCGAAGGTAAGTACACTGTGAATAAGTATATGTATATGTATAACAAATTATTCAAGCGCCCGATGTCTGGTGTCTCTTTACTGAAAATAAATAATGTATTAGATATGGAGTAACATAAAACTTTTGTAATAATCCAATAAAACGTTGTTTATTCCAGTTTAAGTTATCGTGCTAGTATTATTATTAGAACACTTAATGAAGCAAAAGTAAAATATTGCAATTAAACCGTATTTTCTTGTATTTTTCTAACCTTGCAAATAAATAAATTTAGGGATCCGTAGTAGAATTAGAGTCGAGACCCTAGGTCCGTGGGGTACCGAGGTTCTTATAATGTGCCAAAAGTTATTGTTGTCGAAAGTGATACTCAAAAAGATTGTTTACTACAAAACATTGTTTACTTTTTTTTCAGTATGCAGACCAAGAGAACTCTCCCGTATGTGGTGAAGCTTACAACCAACCCATCTACACTGTTGTACCTGATCATCACTCATCGTCATCAGTAATTAATCACAGTGACTAATGCAGTCAATGATTCGTCTCATATAAGTTATGTTTGTGTTAACTAGATTTGATTTGGCCTTATGTTCACTAAATGTTGTTTTTTTTTTGAACATTTAAATATGCCACACTTACCTTCCTACTCTAAATCTTCATTTTGGAGCCTTGCTACTCTCATCTTATTTGAATATTTGTATCATAATTATTACTATTGTCAATTTTGAATCAGGAGGTATTACTGCAAAAAATCAGTAAAAATTGTATAACTTTGTTCTTAGACTAGCAGATAAGAAATCGTGAATATAGGTATAAGTACAACATTTAGATTACCAATATACTTACGATAAATCTTGATGGTAAGCTGAATTTCAAGAATCTTAATCATACAATATGGTTGCTTTATAGTTTTTTAGAAGACAAATATAAGAATTCAGTGTGATGAATAATTATTTATTTTAATAATTAATTTAAAGAAAAACTAAGTTAATTTGTTTTACGAAGAGAATAAAAGAAATGTGATTGAAATATTTTGTTTAATGTTAGCTCAATTGTTTCAATTGTAAATACTAGTATAATTTTCTTTGTGAATAAAGATGTGGTTATTTATTTTGATATTTTCAATTGTGTGAAGTATAGGAAAAAAATACAGTGATTTTTCATGCTGAGAATACACGCTAGGTTACATTGTACATCTCACATAACATATAACAAAACTTCTTCACGATTGTCAGCCTTATCCTCAGCTGAATAACTTATTTAGCTACGATGACTTAATCGGGAGCGGATATATATCAAGTTTGTTCTTCATTTTATAACCATAAATATGAAAAACATCGATGTCAGGTAATGACTGAATTTCTTTAACTTCTACAATATCATTATCATTTATCAATTTTTGAAATAACTTTAAACAATCTAGAGAACCATTGAGAATACAATTGTTCTCGAAAATTAAGATTTTTTAAATGGTCATTAGAAACATCCTCACTGTCACTACTTTCTTCAATATCAATCAAATTTGAGTGTGCGGAACCTCGATCCATATTTTCACAAAGTACTTCCTCATGATCGCTTGTGGTTGTAGCACTTTCACACACATTTTCTGAAAAACTATGTACGGAACCCAGATCAGATTTTCGCAGAAAACTCCCGCTTGACTTGTAGTGCGTCGCCATTGCACTGATATGAACAAGTGATCAAATACGGGGTACAGAAGAGGTATTAAGATCTTTTACTCGACCTAAACATATACAGTAGTCAGATTAAGCACTAGAAGTTCTATGATGGCGAAAAATATTCCTACTGTTCGACTTTAAGTAATTTAAGAGAGTTTTGTACCTCTTCAGGTATTTAGTGCTACACAAGAGTTTAAGAGCACCATTGTAGAAATGGTAGCGGTAATTATTGCTTTTGTACAACTTTTGGTTCTTGGCAAGAGTTAATTAACGCTTGCATAGCACTTTGGGGGGTTGTAGTAAATGCTTACTTCTTATTTAGATCCTTTAGTTGTAAGATTCACTTAAAGCTATAACACAAGATGCTTTACCTGTATTGTAGTGTTGAAAATTGCTGCTGTATATCTTTAACCTTTAAACTCACCTTGCCACCACAATCCTGGATAAACTTCAATGTTTCCCCTGTAGGTGGAGCTAACGTCGCTAGAGACCGTAGGAAGTCGCAGAGATTTTCGACTCCCACGTCACTTGACTTCGTGGTGTAGTTGGTTATCACATCCCCGTACTGAGGGGAGGACGCGGGTTCAAGTCCCGTCGAAGTCGAAAATTTTTGCGATATTATTTGATTTCTTAGAAATTACCCTTAGTGTGGGGTTACGCACTATAATAACAAAAAACCTTAAATCCATTTTGTTCATCATAATAACACATTGTTTTTTTCTAAGACTGTCATTACTTTTCAGCACATTACCTTTTCTAATATTTTTAAATTATTGGCACTAGTGTTGTGGGTCAAAAGTTTCCAGTGTCTGACCTTATCCCTTTTTAAAGAGAGGTTTGACCACTGTATTCTTGAAACCATCAGGGAATACACCATTTTCCAGAGAAAGGTTAATATTTTGTTTGAATAGTTTTGTTGTTAGTTCATCATATCCAGCAGCGTTAGTATTGCTTAGACTCATTGTTATTTTAAGCATGTCTAAGCTAGTAACTGGTTCAAGTTATGTAAATAGAGTGCACTAGTCTTCTTTTATCTATAGTGGGCTTATAATTAACTGCCATAGCATTGTTTGCAATGTTTATAAATTGCTTATTGAAACATTCTGCAATGTCATCGCCATATTGGTACATTTGTTTCTTAATTTGTCGTTAATTATTTTCCATGTTGCTTTGCATTTGTTTTCTGCTCCTAATCTATATTTTTTGTAACTATATTTTTGTAAATTAAGTGCACATCTCTTTAATACTTTATTATGGTTCCTATAAATATTTTCATCATTTTCCAATTTGGATTTAAGATCTGGTTTTTCCGTCGATAAAATTCCATTAAAAAAAAAACCACTGACGTGTGTTATGTATATGCATCTACAGAGGAATTAAGGCAAGCTCAGAAAACAATTTAGTAATTTTTGTCGCTTAATCTCGCAGAAGCGGCATGCGAGACATGAACCATGATATGCGAATGTCTTTGAAAATGGACTTCAAACAAATGTGCAATCCCCCACAAAACAGCAGTGCCAGGAGGCCGGTCCCCGCACCCGCCGCGCCGGGGCCTCCTTTGACGGACCGCGACACATTCCTCGCCGGAACTTTGAGCCGCGATTGAATATGTTAATAACAACCCATTTGAGGCTATCGTCCGATGAATATTATAAAGCAGCCGCGTAAAAAGCAGCGGAATTTGCGTAGATCAAATAATGTGGGTCTAGGTCTGGCTTTTCAAATATTGTTAATGCTCTTATATTACTTATATTTACTATAACTGTAACGGTAGACTAAGGTAGATAGGAAAATGAGACGTAGGTAGTATTTGTCGCAATTTTTTGGCCACACCGGGTTTGTGTCTACTATCATTCTAAGACTTTTTCTTCTAAGACGTCAATGGTTCTCGATAACTTTCGTAATCTTAGTGTGGTCGGCGATACTAAGCCTACTGATTGAATTCTCGTTTTTCTAACAAAGCTCATGGTTAGAAATGGTGACTGTACCTACTTATAAAAAAATGTTATGGCAAATATCTATCTGATCGGTCGCAGAGTGAATTCAAATGCAACAATGCCCTGCAATTATACGCCTGCATTGTCCACTCGGAATTAGACGGAAACCCAAAAACATCGATTTAAATCCTTTTCTTCAAATTTCTCCGAGTCTGTTCCCACCTGGCTGGTCGCAGCCCTCCACAAGGGCAGATCGTTTGGACGCGTCGCTTTTTGTGCGAGCGCAGAAACATGCAAACGCGCTGAGATGCCAACCGCTGTTTTTGCCAAAGATAATGAAATATTCATAGTATGCAGCGAGCGAACTAAACACAATTTGGAAGGTATCCACTTTTTGATTTGATCACAATAAGTTATTTGCATCGCGGCCGGCGGAGGTGGCGTGCCTGCCTCAGCGGAGACTCGCCGCTTTTTGTCGAGCGAGTCTTGTGCGAGAGTGATTCTCGGACTCATCTTTAATTGCGACTGTTGACGCTTTCGCAGGAATACTTTACACCTTGGGATGAAACTCTATTTACAGTTGAAAACCGAAAACGATTCAAACCGATTTAACTATAGAACCTGAACTTGCTGACTCCTTCAGAAAGTTTGGCATGAAATTCACTTATTTAGGAATATGTCGCATGAACTATGCAAACGTTTGAAGAGCACATGGCTGACCTGGTTAAATCCTGTTTTTATAAATTAAAAGTTATTTATAGGATGAGGCCTTACCCTACGGAAGAATTACGTATCCAACTAGTAGAGTCACTTATTCTTTCGAAGTTAAATTACACGGACATAGTCTTTCGTCATAGTCGTCAACTTTTACAAAAAAAAAACGGCCCGATTAATACAAAGAGTTCAAAGCTCGTGTGCCAGATTTTGTTTTAACATTCCACATAGAGGTCATGTTTCGAACTTCCTGAATGATGCTTCTATTCTCAAAATGAGACATAGGCGAAAACTTCATTTAGCTTGTCTTATGTTTGGAATTATGAAGCATCATGCTCCTATTTATCTACACGCTAAGTTTGATGAAACCTATAGCTTGAGATCCTGAGAACGACGACGCCAGATTTTGATGCAGCTCTTAACCCAGCAACATAAGACAGCGGCCTTTAGAGGGAGCTTCCGCTACGCTGCATCGAAATGCTGGAACAACATTCCACCCCCAGAAGGAACCTAAAATGTCTGTTCACTTTTCAATTAAAGTAAAAAAAAATTTTGCTCACCTGGCAAAAGGAGCAGGAACCTCTCGGACAATCATGTCTGAGAGGTTTCTAAAATGACAATCAAATCAACTTAAATAGCACTCTTATCAACGAATGCTATTTAATATTTACGAAGCTACTGGAAAAAATTGTAAATCGGCGTCTTATTGGTTTTCTTGAGTCCCGAAATTTAATCTCCAGCAGGCAATTTGGTTTTCGTTCGAGAAAATGCACGGAAGACGCGTTATCACTACTAACGTCTACTGTATCGGGTCATGCTGAGAATGGAATGTCTCTATTGCATACATGGCTTCAACGTAATCTTCTTACTTTAAATGCTAAGAAGACAATGTATGTCTGTTTCCATAAGACAGCTGCCTCGGCTCCGCCTCCTGGTACACTTATAAAAGTTCACGGCTCATGTGCAGGGACCAGTATATGTCGTTGCGAAACCTTGTCAAGAACAAAGGTAATCAGATATCTAGGAGTACTAACTAGTAGATGAGAAACTGACATTTAAACATCACCTTGAGGCGTTATCGGGGAGAACTAGGAAAGTAGTCAACATCATGCGAAATCTGAGAGAAGTTGCCGACGCTGCATTATTGAAGTCTGTGTATTATGCACTATTGCAGTCTCTTTTGCTTTATTGCATAACCTGCTGGGGAAGTGCTGCCAAAACCCACCTGCTTCAAGTTGAAAGGGCACAACGATCCGTTCTTAAGGTTATGCTTCATAAACCATATAGTAGGCATGCGCTAAACGTGTCCACGACTGGAGCGGATCTGGTCCGACTCCAGTTGGGTCCGGACACGTGTCCAGGAGTCGTGTCCGTGGATCTGTTTGGATCCGCGTGCAGTTTCGCTTCCTACATGTCCATTAGATCAGTGGATCTAGCGGATCGAGTAGGATCCGCTTTTATTAACAGTTCCTACATGTCCATTGGATCTGTCTGTTTGTAGGACACGTTTGTTTCGGTGGATCTAATGAATCAATGACTATTAGTCATATGCTTTTCCTTAGGGGATGACATGTTCGTTAGTGGGATCTAATCTGTGACAAATACTAGCCTAAGTTTTTTAAGTTTTTTAATAAGTATAATAATAATAAGTACCTATACCTAATTACTTATTTTTTGGTACAAAAGTACAAATAAGTGGGTATATTTCGATTTGTTTAGCAAATTATAATATAGTAGGTATAATTTGACTGTAGTAGTTACTCGTAAATGGACTCGGATCTGTCGACCGAACACGTCCGAACCCGAATCGAAGCCCAGATCCACAGTTCCAATCGCTGGCTGTTACATTCATTCGAATTGATGGATCGAGACCGACGAGTCCAACGTGTCCGCGGACACGCTACGAACGCTAATCCGGAGCGGAACCATACGGCTCCAGGAGCGGACACGACTCCAGGAGCCGTTTGACTCCGGATCTACACACCTCTACCATATAGATTCCCCACGGTTGAACTGTATCGGGAGAGTGGTGTATTGACTGTTCGTCAGCTCTTCATTTCTAGAATCTCTGTCACCGTACACGAATCCATTCTGACATCAACCTCTGATTATAATTCACGCCATTTAAGTAGTAGAAGAGTTTATAAGATATCTGGCCCATCTGTTCAAACTAGCTTCTCGCAACGTT
This sequence comes from Eupithecia subfuscata, assembly GCA_963564075.1. Classification (NCBI taxonomy): domain Eukaryota; kingdom Metazoa; phylum Arthropoda; class Insecta; order Lepidoptera; family Geometridae; genus Eupithecia; species Eupithecia subfuscata. Next base: position 16,625,409 of record OY751110.1, on the reverse strand, counting down.
TTGGTGAATGCTTAAAGACTTTTATATATAACACAGCTGCTAAGCACTGTAATATTAAAGATAAGTCACTTTTAGAAGCGAAACGCTCTATTAACAATTGGCTACAAACCCTCTCCTACGACTCTACCGAAGAATTACTTCGAATACTATGTTGAAAGGCGCTTTTACTATTTCATGCTTGTTTTGTTTTTGTGTTTTCATTCATGTTTCTTTAAATCACATCTACATGAGATACTAAATTTATGCATTTTGTTTGTTTTATATGATTTAGTGTAGAGGATGTGATCTTATTCTTCTTCTTATATTCCTTATTACATTTTATTTTCCATCTCATAGTTAGCAAGTAGTCCGAAATTTCGTTAAGCTAAGTCAAATTACTGGTTTCCACGATACAGGCTTTGCCTAGTGTGGAGACCGCAACAAAATTTCTGTAAGATTGTTATTACTAAATAAATATATTTTTCATTTTTTCATTTTCAATATACGTGTACCTATAGAATCTGTTTATTATGTCTTTTATATCTGTCTATTATTATGTCTTAATTTTTCTCACAGTTTTAGTCTCTATGTGATGATTTTAGTTTTATCACCTTTACTTAATTTTATTTGTTTTGTTTTGTAAGTAGCTGCAACACTTCGCTTTTCTAGAAATATTAACTTGTAATTCCTCGGTCCACAGCAGAAAACCAGCGCAGGTTTTGACGCCTGTATAAGCTGAGTTGGGACCATTTTGTAGCTAAAACTAAGTTTAATAGTATTATGTATTATTATATCGTATATTGTCATTTTGTATTCTTTATTAGTTAAGTAACGGTTTTTAATTTATGTTTTAGATGCAAATAAACGGTCGGGGTGGATCTACCGATGGGATTTTTGGGCTGCAGCCCAGGGCAGCAAGAACGTGGGAATTTGAGCAGCAAAACTTCACTTGACTTTCCCAGAAGCGATTCCGGATTCCCCTCACAGCTCGTATCAGACATGGCCAATCTTAATTTGTCTAATTGCTGTCCATATCGTCGAGGAAATGTAAATGGATGACACCGCGCGCTCGCGCTCGGCGCTCCCACGCCGCCCCGCCGCCGCCGGCGCGCAAAAACTGCGCGCCGCCGTAACCATTTTATACACGGGAAGGTATTGCTGTCCATAAGCATAATAATCATGTACTTAGTTTATTTACCTATGTTTTTGTTAAAATTTTATCCATCTTCATAGATGCGTACTTATGTAGACTGTAGAGTCCTGGGGAAGCAGACAAGGACATCGCCATTTAATATAGGTAATGCTTATGTGTCTTTTTAGAGACATGGATTTTAATAGCAGTCTTGCGACATTGCACCAGCAGTACCTACCTAAGAATATTCTGCGACTGCAGTCAATGACTTGCCTGACTGATTACAAACCTCTGTAGATTTCTTTCCCCGTTTTGTGAGAGTAACTCCAGAGTGGCGAGTTGTCGAGCCACGTTCTGCGGCGTGCAGGACGGCAGGCAGGGCCGGAGCGTAATTGTGCTGGACAAAAACTAAACGCATTATAATCGAGGAAATGCCACCTCGCCTGACCTCTGCTGATTGGACGGATCAGACGATAACTATCATTATTGAACAAGCTTCTTTGACGATTGTGTGCGGACATGATCCGCTCGGGTCGTCCATCCTCGGTGTCGCTGCTGCGTGAGTCAAATGCATGAGTTTGCTTGCTTTATAAAACCAGTATTAGTTCTTGAGATTGAGAGTCCGAGTGCCTCGTTGACAGCACGTAGGAAACATTCAAAGCAGAAACACATAGCAGCAATAATGTAGTGTTGTGCTGAGCAGCATCGGCCCCATTCGGCGCGTGGTCGCCGACCACGGCGCGCCGCGCCGCGCCGTGGTCGGTCCCGGTCGCAATCAAGCAGATGCAATGTTTAGTAATCGTGTAACTAGCATCGCTCGGCGGCTCCTTTCATAGTTTTTGCGTCCATTGACGCGGCATTAATCGCGATAATCATCGTCATTTGCGTCCCGATGATACCTATAAACACTCTAACTCGTTGACTAGGGCTGGCTCCACGCTGTTTTGTACAGTTCAAGTCAGACCAAAGACCCACAGGAAAGACTTAATCAATTGTACTACCCCTCGTTTATCTCAAACTAGGGAAATTCATACCCTTTTTTTAAAATAAGTCCTCGAACATTTAGCTTGATCTCGTGCGTGTCAAGTGAATACCTACTTACTTAGATACCTGTTGGCAACATTTAATCATGACACATATACATGTGTATCTATGCATAACACCAGCTTCTGCCGGCGGCTACACACGCCATTTGTCGGGATTAGCCTTTGTCCGTCCCCGAGATACCTCTGACGTCAAAATCTAACTTCACACACAGAGAACACAGAATTACTTTCGTTTATATAATATTTATGATATTATTCCACTTCGGTCAACGAATTAGCATTTCCATTCAACGTGGCAATGCTGCCAGCCTTCTGGTGATGGCTTAGATTTTTAAGAAATAGATATAAGTGTATACACTAGTTGTAATAGTTTTATTCAGTTAATGTAATTTTCTATGTGCTAAGAAATAATTTATTGTTTTGTGATATTTATGGATTCACTTTTCATTTTGAAATTGGATTTGAGAACCTTTGGAATTGATTGAATGATGATTCAATAGTTTCGATATTCGAGCAACTATAAGTGTGGATGGTGTGTCGCGCGTGCGCAGAGCAGCGCAGAGCAGCGCGGGGCAGCGCAGCGGCAGCCCTGCGACGTGTCTCGGGTTTTTGCGGCGGCTGCTTTGTGGCCCTTGCCTCGCGGGCCTCGCCGACTTCCGAGGAACTATTTAAACAAGCTGAATCATTGGCGATTTTAATAAATTACCCTTTCGACGTGCTGACGCGTTATATTACTGTACTGCCACTGCATTACTCAGATAATGACCTACCCTACTTTGTACTCGCACCAACAAGCGATCGATCACACTCGGTTTTGTTTAAATTATAACATGCACCATAATTTATATAATTATCAGGTGTATAACTTTATTGCTACTGTACTAGCTTAAAATTAAAATGCTTTTGAAGAGCAGTTGAAGAGATCCAGACTTGTTTATTATTTCGAGTTGCTGACGACTCGGACAAAATTTATTAGGACACAGTGTCCCAATTGACCCTTTTGATTTTAATATTTTTATTTACTGTCGATTCGGACACCATCAAATTATTGAAACTTTTGAGTACAGTCAGGTGAAATAATGTTAAGCAAAGTATAATATAATGTGATAAAGCTAATCAATTTGCTTTGCGAGCGTGTAGTACATTATCCAAACCATGGCGTTTAAATAACTAGCCATGAATAACAAGACAGTAAAATTTACGTAATCCATATAACAGCATGTAGTAACAAGGGCACATTATAAAAACCTTAATAAAAGTGAAATATTGTAACATGCAGACAGGCGCCCTCGCCTCGCCTCGCCTCCGCCACGATAGAATCAACCATAAACTAAGTCGGCAAAACAAATCATTGCGCCAATAAAAGTAGTAGCGTGCTTTCGCGCACATCGGACGAAATAAATCGTGCATTTCTAGAAATTACTGGAAATGTTTAATTTATATTCGCAAGCCGGTTACAACTGATGAATCAGTTGAATGCGAGCCGAGCATGCAGGTCAATACACCAACATAAGTTGGAAGAGCCTACCTACAACGTGAGGACGGCTCTACTTTTATTTACGATCACAATTATTGTTGGAGCTGAGAAATATAACCAAAGATTCCTTAGCTATTATACTCTTATTATACATAATTATTACAATGTTGTAAATTTTGAATTTGGCGACTAGTGACGAGACGGTGAGCAGATAATCGAGTTAATTTATTTATCGAGTGCCCCACGCCGAGCCATGCTGCGTCGCGCCGCGCCGCGCCGTGCCACGCCGTGCCTCTCTGCGCCGCGCCGTCGCGTCGTCGACTCGCTCTCGGCAAAACGAGTAGACCGACCATAACACGAGTACTGAAGCCTGGCCGGCTCGGGGCGCGGAGGACCGAAGCCGATGGGGCCTCGCACACGGCTCGGGGCGCGGGGGACCGAAGCCGAACACTACTCGGAGAAACCCGCCTACACCAACTCACTTGATAGATTCATATCAATCAGTTTTCAGAGAGACATGTACGCTATAATAATTTACATCAGTTCGCCATCAATGCCGTAGTGTAGGACGCCCTCCGGCCAGGTGGGATGACGACCTGTGATAAATTGCAGGCTGGATGCGGCAAGCTGGACATAGGGTGCCAAGACGCTCATCAGGGTAGGCCTATGTCTAGCTGTGAACTAATAAAGGCTGGCGGTGATTACGATGAGTTTGCCGTTGGCTGTGTGTCACTAACAAAAAGTAAGTGCCGTGCGTGTGAGGCGTCCTGGAAGATGTGCAGCATCTTCTAGTGGAGTATGAGCGGAGCGAGTCTATAAGATCAGAACCAAGTGAGTTAGGTTAGTTATATATATAATTTAGTTTTAAGTAGTAGTTTGTTTGTTGTAATACGAGACTGACAAAATCATTCAAATGGCTGAAATTCCCATAAATAATGAATTAAACAAAAACCTAAAACCTTTTGATATATTTCGGGCGTTGCCTGCGCTGGGCCGAACCGCCGCCGTGCGCAGTACATCCCTATCTCTACAAACTACAAGACACAAGTTTTCTTGTAATTTTTATATCGATCCCGATAAGATTAGCGTGTTTAAGGTAATTTAATAATGCTGCTTACATCGGGGCATGCGCTTGCTCGTAGCTTTTCCTGGAACCTGAACCAAATAGGTTGTGTTAGTTTGTTTGTGTAGAATTTAATATTATCGCACGGAATTTATATTGAATACATAGTATAGGTGTAGTGGGTGTAGCGTGCAATATGTCGGTCGGTCGGTACTGAGGCATCGTGTTGCCTTTTATGCTCCATGTTATTTAAAGTTGTTGGATTATCAAGTGGGTGGATCCAATACTATTATAAGTTTCGTCATCACCTTTTTTGTGTGAATTTAATTGATAAAGAAACCCATGCATAGAATCATGGTAGAGTCAAATCTCACTATGAAGTGTTCATTCAGTAGAACCTGCAAATCATAAATTATACAGGGTGGTTTTTTGAGCGCGGGCGGTGATGGCCAACCCCGGAACCACGAGAGTTAGAGAAAAGTCGTGAAAGGAGTCATGCCCTCGATTGATAAGAAAACAGTAACTGCATATTTCGTTTTTTTAAACCTTTGACCTTTGACGGAAATTTACTTTTGACGGAAATCGACACGAATGATTTTTGAAAAAAAAAACACTTATTATTGATCGAATGTATTTTGATGCTGATAAGGATCAAAATACATTCGCTCAACAAAACAGCAACAGAATCCATTGGTTCAATAGTACAGGGTGACTTTTTTTTGATAAATCGTTCGGGTCGATCTCCAACAAAAGTAAAAGATTAAAAAAAACTAAATATGCAGTCATTATTTTCTTATAAATCGAGGGCATGACTCCTTTCACGACTTTTATTTAACTCGCGTGGTTTCGTACTTGGCCATCACCGCCCTTCTCAAAAAACCACCCTGTATAGAGTCTGGCTCATAACAACAATGTTCCGGAATGTGCCAGGGCCGGAGGAGCGGCCTCGCCGGCGGCTGCGGCCCGCGCGCGCGCAGCCGACAGCGAAACCAGTTCCTTCAGATCAATGGCGTACGTAATACTATCCTTTCAGTTCAGAGGTAGAGAAACCCAGGAAGCTTAAGGTTTCCTCTTAATATCTTGTCCAAAATTATGATTGTAGAGAGTTTTCCTGGCTATGGTGTCCGAACACTTTAGGTGACACACTCACTTTAACTGTCCGAACACTTTTCCTGAACAACTAGTATGTGTCTTGTGTGCGGTCTAGCTGGTGGAACTGGAAGTGGAAGTGGAAGTGGAAGTGGAAGTGAAGCACCTGAGCACGACCTGACTTTGAATCATATTCGAGAGTTCGAGATGAGTAGGTGTGCCTACCTATAGCATGTCATCTACAGAACGTTTACATTTTGAAACTATATTGCAAAAACAAATGCCAGGATTATTCAATAACCTGTCATCGGTTGTGTCCAAGAGGACGTAGGTCATTACAAATGCGACTCGCTCACATTTAGGTATCTGAGCCTGCACACTAACACAAAAACTCCACGCACACATTGAAGCCGCTTTACGCTTGTTGCTTATACATTAACTAACTCTAAAAACTGTAAAGTTTAGAGTCGCTAGTATTATTTATCAATTGATGACAGTCTGACAAAACTGAGGTACCTATCTTCAAATAGATTTATTACTAAACATTGATCACAGTTAGGTAGTAGTGCGGATATTTCTTTAAGTATCTATGTAAGAGGGTTGAGAATTCTTGAAACATAATGTTTCTGCTACTGTTTTCTCGGCTAAAAGATAATTCCAACTAAAATCACAGTCTACTGTAACTTAGGTAGGCATGGATCATGTATGGAGGATTCACCGTGTACTAAATACGATAAAAGTATAAAATGTCCTGCATAAAGATACATTTACTCTACGTATATCCCAAAATGTTTAAAAATAAATGTTCTCCCCTACGAAGCCGGGACGGGCCGCTAGTATTTAGAGATTTCGTTATTTTGTTTTAAGTACCTAGTGCAAGTAATTGGTGTGGTATTGTTTTATTTATTAAACATTTTATGATAAATGTACTTGTAAAAGAAAGGCTTAGGCTTAAAAAACAGTATACAACTTGAATTAATAGAATCGGTTACTTAATTAATTTTTAAGAAATTGCAATTTTTGTGTAAGAAAAAGTGTTTCTCAGTAAGTTAAAGTAAGCAGCAGAAGGAAAAGGACAACGCACGTCCAACATCAAGTGGGATACTTTCCCAGGGCGTACCAGGAAAATCCTGGTGACCGTCCGCAACAACTATCATAGTACTTAGAGAATTATTATAGGAACTAAAAAGTCATTTCATTACAGAACAATTCTGCTCTAAAACGATGTTTTTGTGATATGCTTATCTGTAAAACTATAATAGGGATCTAAAAACATTACGGTACAGTTACATCACAAAATCACTCTATTGAGAGGTTTACATCATTGATATAAAGGTCATGTTTGCTCTATAAGCTTAAAGAGCAAAAGTGTGTTGTCGAACGCTTTCATACAACACGATGTCACACCGCTAAAACCTTAATAACTCGTTTACACGTCACTTCAGTGATATAAACTAAGATTATTGAACGACTTTGTGAGTTGGGATCCTTGAACTCAAAGTGCTTTTTGAAAATTCATTAGTACACTAAATAGACACTTGGCAATGATGTTCTTACTTAGGTACTACAATAATTGTTAGTTTGTTTCTCTTCTTTTCAACATTATGTGAAACGATCTCTCCCTACGGTCATTATACATGCGCAACATGTCTTGTGTACGTCGATGAATTACAGCTCTATCTGGACGCGGAACCGGAGGACCGTCTGCTGCTGCTCAGTGCATACTGTGCATAGTGATGCCAGCACAGCCTGCAAGGTTGGTAATGACTCGCCGCACGGCGCGGCGCGGCGCAGGCGCAGCGCTCACGACGCGCTTATCTCGTGCCACTCTAACTTGTTATATTCGCTCCAATATTTATTGCGCTTAGCGAGCATTCGCCTCATCATACAAATTAATCATATACTCTTTAAATTGCTGAGAAATGAGATTTGGAAAAACAAGTGTATAAGCTCTGCACATAACGCTGCAAGTGTAATCTGAGGCACGCACTCTCCGCAGCGAAGCGACGACACCGACGTCGACGTCGTTCGGTTTTAGCATGCGCATTATGCTAATGATGGGCTTTGTCTCAGGCTCGTAAACTTTTACGAGATTCAGCCGCAATCAAATCTCTCTATAAAACAAGCACGACTCTCGTTCCATATCCAAAATTGCGTTCACTGACCTAATTATCGTCAGTAATGACCGCCGTCGTCATTTGCATCGACAACAGGGCGGCCCTGTCCCCGCACTAGCGTCCTCCACGAAGGCTGGTGCTGCGCACATCGATATTCTCAGCTTGTTCATTTGTCTCGGCGAGGTAAGAGCCTTCATTAATATTGTAATGAGCACGATGAATAACTTCCTCCGCACCACGACACTAGGCGTTGCGAACTTTGGCGAGAGGCGATAACATGGTTAGTTTCTCCGGATCCTTCCATATACACAGAGTAGAATCTCGGCAGGGCGGCACCCGGCACGCGTGTGCGTATACGACTCCCGCTGCGGGACAAACGTTGCCATGATCTTCAGGTATTTGTCCGGCTTTGGCCTGAGTGCCTTGCCTACCATGGCTGGTACTAGTCGTTTTCGTATTATGTACTTATACATCATTCTTGTGTGGTCTTTGAGCCTTCGACTAATTGGTTCATCTGTTTGTCAAAAACAAAGATGTCAAACTGAACGAGCAGTTAAACTCCTGTTCCCCGCCAGCCCCGAGCGTCGAGCTGCGTGGTGGAGGGCTGGCGGGCCGAGGTCAGTAATTGTGTATAGTTTGAGATAATGTCGGTGCGCTGCTATTCTGCACCGTAATTATATCAAGCGGGCGCGGGGAGGGGAGAGCGGGCTGGGCCGCTGTGATTTGCGTACGCGCATATCCAACGTGCTATATGCAGGGTAGCCACAGCAGAAGGTAAAATCAAAACTTCGAAAAAATTTACTAGCATTCGGTAGAGCAACTAACAAAATTAGGCGAATGGTTTGACTAAATTTCAAATGGGGCTATACATATACCGCTTACTTTTCACACATGCGAAAAGTTCACCGGCATTATGGAGACCGACGTCCTCTGTGACTCTACAACATGACCTTGTTATAATGCAGAAGTTGACCGTGATACAAGTAGGGTCAGGAAATGTAGTTGTCTGTCTGTCTGTAGCGTGAGTGCGCTGTGCCTGCGGTCGCGCACCGGCCCGTAATAACACGGTGTGCGCGGGCGCAGCGGTGTCTCCTAAATTACTCACATTGTTAATATCACGCGGTTCCCAGCCGGCCCTATCCCGATGCACGGCCGCTGCTTATTAGCATCCAGAACCAGTTGTTTCACGTGATTCATCGGAATAAGGGCTTTGTCAAAACACGCTGTAGTTTATAGAGAATGAATTATGTTGAAGACCTTACACAGCTCTTAGAGGGATCTTAGAGGGTCTGCCTACATTGATTAGGTTTAGGGCAACTCCTAGATAAAAAAAAAGCCAGTAGGTCTAAGTAAGCTCTGATCTTTTAATATGAATGCATTGTCATTCCGTCGGCCCATCAGCGGCGGTCGCTGCGCGCCGTGCTGCCTCACCCGTGATCTCCAGCAGGTCGCGGAGCAGGCTCCTAGTGCTGTCCAATGTAGACGACAGGACAGGAGACTAAATTATCTTTTCGTCAACGTCATTCCAGGTCGGGCGGGACCACCCACAGCTGGGCATAAGCTTCCTTTTGCTTTTGCCTCTGGATTTGTGCCATAAAAAATCCTGCTGGAACCTTTTGTTTCTCTCAGCCTGCAACCGGGACAATGTCGACAAAAGGGCGTACATTTAGGTAAAAGTGCCAATTTAAAAGATTTGATGGTCACAGTTTATTATTCGACGACAATTCGTTTCCATGTTTCCCTAGAATTATCCCACTAAAATAAAAATTATGAAGGTAGGTATGTAGTGTTCCAAATCCGTCCTAGGTTCAAGTGATAGCAACAGATCCCATCCCTAGGGCAGACGTCTCCCGGCGCGCGCGCAGCGTGGCTGATTGCATTTAGTTTAATAACCATAAAGTACTGCTCCGACCTGTGCCGCCGCCGCCCCGCCCCGCCCCGCCCCGCCGCCGCCCGCGCCCGGGGTGAACGCGACTTGTAAGCACCACGACTTTAGATGCAAGCAAGTGACAATTCTAGGTAAGTATGTGTTTTATTATTGGAGCCAATATTTAATGAAGATTCAGGTTATGATAAAAGTAGGTAAGTATACTTATAAGTAAAAGAAAGTTAGGCAGGTACCTACAGTAAAAGCTTGAACACTTGTCAGAAGATAAGAAAGACAAGTCTAGTCCTAGAACTTGGTGACAGTCTGCGAAGTGAACCGCTTACCGCAACAACAAATGAACCGTACCTAAACCCTAAAGACATCGGCGTGCGGCGGTCACGGCGGCGCGGCGCGGGCGGGGCGGGGCGGGGCGACGGCGCGGCGCATTCCAGTCCGATAGATAGAACGGACTCAAAACAAACAGTTCCGTTCCGATCGCCCGCCGGTAATTCTGCAGAGCCGGGGTCGGCAGCTGGCACTGCGATTAATATGATTATTTAATTGTTTAATCGCGCCCGCGTTATTTATCGATACGTGCCGACATCCGAGCGTCGATACCGTCACAACACTACTCATTGCGCTCACTATCCGACTATTACAGCATTTAAAACTTCAAGTTTAAATAGCTGCAAAAGCTTGTTTGAATATCGACATCAGGCATCGAGCGTTGTTTATAGGGGAGGTACATTTTATGGCCGTAGTGTTATTGCTTTGCAGAGGAGAGTTGGAACTCGTTGCTACATTGAAGCGACCATTTCTCTGGATAGTAAATGTGTGGCGGTTCGTGTGTCTTCATGTGATGTCTCAACTATGCATTGGTTATGCATGCGCTGCGCCTGCGCACGCATGCGCGCTCGCCTGCGACCGACAACCTGTGCCTATGCGCCTGATGCCGGAGAGAGTTGCCGTAGCGATTACGCTCATTTACATTTTAAATGAGTGCTTATACATTCCCATATAATGGCTTTGAATTTATCGATTGAAGTGATTGTTGCAAATCATTGGTTTTAGCAGGTTCTAGCGGGGAGGTGTAGGTGTAGGTATGCACTCCGGCTTTCGAATGAACTTCCCGTTATTAATTAAGTTTAGTAATGACTGTAATGTATTGAGTGATGGTGAGCGCCCGGCACGGCGGCGGCGCGGGTACTCGCGCGCCGCCCGTGCCGGATCCACACCACCCGCTACTGAACCGCCTCCAACAAATGTTTGAATATCTCTTGGGGACCACAGGATGTCGTTACTCGGCACAGAAAGGTCGTAGGTGTCGGTAAACATTTTTTTCTTACCTATAAATAGTATACACACTTACCTAACTACACTTCAGAATTCAGCATAGTATTTATCACGAGATTGAGGATGCTGCACGCTATGTAGAGCAGATAGAGCCGTGCCTCGTGTTCAGTCTGGACAATAGTCTAACGGAAGCACGTACTTGATAGGATTGATATTGCTCATACTTGTCAGCATGCCAACAGCACCTCGCCCGTGGCGCATGGCGGGGCGAGCACTCGGGCGAGCACTCGGCGAGCACTCGGGCGAGTGGTCGCGCTGGCTGCGGGGAAGGCGGAGGAGCCGCACGCAGCCGCGCTCCTGAATGGGCCTCCGCGGCCCTTTTTGCACCATCCTCAATGAAATCAATATGGATTGTGTGAGCAGTAGGAGCACTTCACTCTCAAACAAGGACAAGAATGTGCGATAAACATTTTCATTAACGTTTCTTTTGCTTGCGACAATATAGCGATAAAACAATTAGAAAAACAAACAAACAATGATCTATTTATGTATCATTTCATAGCGATGGATGGAGGACATTCTTGGGACCGCCGACCTTGCTAGCCGCCGAAAACCTGCCTGTTAATGATTCGAAAGTATAGGAGAGACGAAACTGAAGCCTACGGAATAATTAAATTTCTTCTCCATTGGCACATTAATTTTATTCGTGTGTTATGTTTAGTGTGACGGTGGTAGCGCGGAGGGCCGCGGCCCGCGACGGTGGAGGTCTCCGGGAATCGAACCCGCGCAAAAACGCAGCGATGCGCGGGCGCAAGAAGCGCACCGACGTCGTTCATTTGAATCGCGCGGTACCGGGAACCGCACATTTACCATTTTGGGCAGCGGCGGCCGCGGCGCAGCTTTTTACCAACGCTACGTTTAATTGGTTCAGACATTCATTTAGATATTTGTGAATGAACTGAATATATTTTCACGTGGGAGGTAAATTACATTTATAACGATCGATGCTAAAACATCCGAAAAGTAATCAGACAGACAATATGACACAAACTACCTACCGACTCTACCGGTAAGTATTTTGGTGATCAGAAAAACTTTGGACTATTTTATAGGTATTAATGATTTTTTTTATAATGAAGCTATAAAATGTAGGAGCCGACGCAAACGAACAAATCCTTCCTTCCTTTTGTTACGTTTCCCCATTGAACTGGTACTACTGGTATGTCTGACTATGTGCTAGTTTTAAGGGGTTCCGTACCTCAAAAGGAAAAAAGAAACCCTTATAGGATCACTTTGTTGTCCGTCTGTCTGACTGTCTGTCAACCCCTTTTTCATAGGAACACGCATAGGTACCAAGTTCAAGTCCGTAACCTGGAGCCGTGACATAAATAAAACTTCTAAGTGAAAGCAATCAAAAGTTACATGTCCGATTATTCTGAAATGTCCAAGGGAATCGCATGCACACAAAATCTATAGGGTAGTTCCCGTAGACCTAAATCATGAAATTTGGCAAGAAGCCAGGTCTTACAGCACAAATAAAGGCAAAAATCAGAAAATGGTAAATTTGTAGTTTATTCACTAAAAAAATACTATTTAATCTCGCCTTGGACCAAAACCCTATAGGATACTTACCATATACCTAGAATAATGTTTTTTTTTCAATATGCATAGGTCTCATAGCACAAATAAAGGGTAAAAATCTGAAAACCGTAACTTATTCACAAAAATTAATATTTTTGATTTTCGCCATGGACCAAAACCTATAAATAAGGGGCTTGGTTTAAAAATCCCTTTAGAAAATCCCCTGCGAAGGGGATTTTTAGATTTTTTTAACCAAAAATCCCCTTATAATCGGATTAACCTGCGGAAGGGGATTATTAGACAAAAAATCTAGAAATCCCCTTAATAATTTAATTTATGTTGGCGGTAGGGGATTATTACTTCCCGTTGACGCAATCATGATATTTGGCAAGAAACAAGGTATACTCGTATCAATTATACGGAACCTTGGCGCGCGAGTCTGACTCGCACGTGACGTTTTATTTTTTTTATCAGCTCTTCACTTCGTACATTAAAACCAGCGGACGACAGGAACCAACTTTTGCATGGATAATAAATTAACTACCGAAGTATTTGAATGATTAGATAAATTAAATGGTACAGTAGCCATAAATATCCTAAACAGGAGGTAAACGGTTCCAATGGAGGTGGACGCCGCGCCATAGGGGCCATCGATTAGCATCCAGTTATCGGAATTAAAAAGCCATAATGTCGCCGAGCGCGCTCCATGTCATCTGTTACTTGATTAGGGATAAGGGCCTTTTTACACGACGCCCGACGCCCGACGCCCGACGCCCGACGCCAGTTATGCATTGTTGAAGACATCAAATACACTTCGTATTTGATCCTTACTAGGTAATTTGTCTGACTAAAAGATAGATCTTATCTTGGAATGAAAAGTTGTGTGTTTTATATTGAGCGCCTTCGAGTATAGAGCAGCATCCCTTTGCTCATCCATCACCCATTCTAAAGAGAACTTTATGGACAAGAGAGCAATAGAGTAAGTGAGGTAAGGAGTAAGAGTTAAGTGTGCATGCGCATGTGCCCAAGTCAGGTCTCGTGTGGGGTCGGCCGGACGGCTGGAGCGCGTCGCGGCGACACATCCGTATCAAGTCAGGTCTCGTGTGGGGTCGGCCGGACGGCTGGAGCGCGTCGCGGCGACACATCCGTATCAAGTCAGGTCTCGTGTGGGGTTGGCCGGACGGCTGGAGCGCGTCGCGGCGACACATCCGTATCAAGTCAGGTCTCGTGTGGGGTCGGCCGGACGGCTGGAGCGCGTCGCGGCGACACATCCGTATCAAGTCAGGTCTCGTGTGGGGTTGGCCGGACGGCTGGAGCGCGTCGCGGCGACACATCCGTATCAAGTCAGGTCTCGTGTGGGGTCGGCCGGACGGCTGGAGCGCGTCGCGGCGACACATCCGTATCAAGTCAGGTCTCGTGTGGGGTCGGCCGGACGGCTGGAGCGCGTCGCGGCGACACATCCGTATCAAGTCAGGTCTCGTGTGGGGTCGGCCGGACGGCTGGAGCGCGTCGCGGCGACACATCCGTATCAAGTCAGGTCTCGTGTGGGGTCGGCCGGACGGCTGGAGCGCGTCGCGGCGACACATCCGTATCAAGTCAGGTCTCGTGTGGGGTCGGCCGGACGGCTGGAGCGCGTCGCGGCGACACATCCGTATCAATTGAACGGCGGATCATTTACCAATTAATAGTCATTGGATTAACGAGCGCGTGCAGTTGCAACTCTGATCACCAATTAAAGCACCCGGAGGGTTAGAGTGGACACTGTTAGTAGAACTATCCCGTTGGAACATTACGAAGAATGAAATAATTTATTAACAAAATACTTAATATTTTACACGTCCACTGTTTCATTATTTAAACCGCGTCTTGTGCAAAGCAAGAAGCTTTATAAAGGCTTAGTACAGATTGTAGATAGATTATTACTTGACTGCACCATCAATACACAAAATAATTACATACAAAATAAGAACGTCTGTAACTGTATTGGGTATGCAATGAGTAACATTTGTTTTTATTTGCCAACTAGAGAGCTACATGAATCCAGGAGGTGCAGGCCCTCCTGGATTTAGGTACCTACTTACCTACACCTACCTATGTTAATTGAAATTCTGGATAAATATCACTGGACCTATATCTTGATGATTGTCGCGAAATGTATTGGAAATATTGGAATTGGTAAAGCCATAGCATATTTAGTTTTAGGTTCTTCTAGCAAGAGCAGGCTCGCTCACTGGAGCAGGTACACCTGGTCCCCATGTGGGAGACAGCACCTGGACCTCCCGGAAACGTGGAGAGACGCTTCATGGTGGGTGATGGGAATATGAAACTTCAAGTCTCACGTTGGAAACGGTTTTTCATTCAAATTTGTTACTGTTGAAAAATTTTCTTACAATATGTCATCGTACGGGTTAGGGTACATCTGGTCCGAATCTCAAACTGATCCACGGACGAGATGTCCACTTCACTTTTGAGTAGGGGTAGGTACATCTCGTCCGAATCTCAAAGTGATCCGCGGACGAGATGTCCACTTCACTTTTGAGTTGGGGTACATCTCTTGGTTTTCCTACAGGGATGATACCTGCTTAGGTAGGTAACCTAACTATTATAATCTTTCTGACTAAAACATAGGTCTTATCTTGGTATGACAAGTTCTATTGTATTTAAAAGAATCATCACCTTGTCCTCGTTGGCAGGTATACCTAGCTGTGTTGGTCATTGGGATGGTCATTGGTCATCTGTTGGTCATTTTATCTGCAATCGAGTTGCTAATGATGAACTAAGATGGCTGGTTAATTATGTATATTCATGATGGAACAACATTTGCAAAGCGAGCGTTCAATCAGTGCAATTACGAGAACAATGGGCGCTGCTAATCCACCATCGCGATTACCATTGAATGCTCCATCCGGCGGCGCTGCGCCAATGGCGGCCGCCGCGCGCGCACCTCCGGCAGACGCATGCGCACGCGCCGCCCCCGGAGAGGCCACGCCCACCCCCTACCCCCCACCACTCCCACACTAGCCTAGAACAAGTGTCGCAACTACTTGCATTAGCATAATTTCAAAACCTGCCCTATGTTAATGGCAGCTTTCTCTAATTCTCTGGAAAGACAAGTGTTTTTGCGGCTGCGGTATAACCGAGTTCCTGTCCTAAGATTTTGTAGCCGTGTGACCAGATTTGGCTCGAGCTGTCATTTCACGGGACAAATTGACCCTTTAGAAACGAGCAATGTTATCGAGCCCACACCTCACTGTCGTCTCCGGTCAGTGTGACTGGTCCATCAACATCGAGCACGACTAGCACAGACCAAATAAACATGAAAACATCATCAAACATCTTTGATTTTTTTGAGGTTCAGTTTATTTAAACAATGCAATCGATCTTACAAAAGAATATGAAAAGTTAAGTCTTCCATTGAACTACAAAGTTGTGAAGTAGGTACCTCTGTTTGTAAATGTATTAATGAGCTCGATGCGACACGACCGGCCCGACCTCAATCACCGACATCAATCATCGCACAATTAGCTCTGCAAATTGCTAATGTCGATATAATCGCCACCTGCTGCAATCATATGCAAATTCCCACTAAATTATACAATTAAGTAGCCAGAATATGCGCGTTTGTAAACGAATCAATTAGGCAGGAGGTCCCGAGGCCGCGGTACGGCGCGGGCGGCGGCGGCGGCGGCGGCGCGGTAGATTTCAGATAGTGCACACGAAAGCAAGCTGCTAAACGATACAAATAGCCACTTGCGTAATAAGGGGATGTTCATTGATTATTTTATTAACAATTAACATTAAGTACCTGCCTGAGTAAACTCGGTTCATTTTCAATTAAAATCTCGAAGAGTCATGACAACTAACGGTTACTAGCACGATATGGACCCTATAGGTAACACCTATAACAAGTTAAATTAATTAAATTAATAAAGTTTTCATTACATACTCAACAAAGGTAGGTAATCAAAAAGTAATGGGATATTGCACATAGACGACCTAAAGGTCAATCATACTTATTATACAAGATTATTAAACTGGAGGTAGAATAGAATATGTTATGATTAAGATTACGAGAATACACCTACCTCCTGTGCAGCAATCAATTAATATTGATTGTTGCACAGTTACTTTAGTATTAGACTTTAGTATTAGAATCTGAAACATAACATTTAATTTTATTCGTCCCTGAGCTGAAACTTATTTCTTCAAATATGAACCTACTTAGCCTCGACCTCAACGACAAAATGTCCACCCTGACCTGACCTGACCTGACCTGAATGATCTACCGTCCTATCATCCTAAGGTATCCTGGTAAGGTTATGTGAAATCATATGCTTTTCTCATGCCAGAACTTCAAGTTTACTTTTAAAAAAGTTTTCAGGACAATACGTCAAGTAGTGTCGTGTCGTGACCCAGTTCGAAAGAATCTCCTATCAGAATGCAAACATTATAAGTAGATTCCGAGAAATTCGCAATGGAATCAATATTCAGCGAACTATCAATGTTTAAACAGACGCGATAACAGGTGCGCTCATTGCTGTAAACAGTAAGTGGGTCACCGGCGCAGGCGCACCTGTCGCGCCGGCGGCGGCGCCTGCCCCCCGCCCCGCGCCTCTGCGCATCCATATGCATATCTAATGCATGCCGACACCTCGTGGGGTCTGTCTGCGTGTCCATTATCTATCAGACCTATCTAAGGCCACGTGTTGCGGCCGCGGCGGTGGCGGCCGGAAGCAGCAATTACTATATCAACGCAAACATCTAAATCAGAAGCTAATTAAATTACAACACTCAGTTTGCTAAACTAACTACGATAATGCTCAAGGATGAGATTGTTCTCCTTGTAGACTCTACCCACTATTTTCGTAGGGTTTCTGATGATTCCTCTCTTCAATGGAGACCGCAAGCTGATGGTCTCGCCGGCAGCAGCCGATGCACTTGCAGTGCGAACAATTAGATACCGATGAAGACACAGCTAAGTTAGTTCATTTCAGTTACGGCCATATTGTTATGTCTTATGGTTTTTAGCTTTTGGGACAGGCAGCTGACATCCAGACTATCTTTGTTCATCAAAAAAGGGCGGCACCACCTCTCTTTGAGGGAATTATCTAAGATGATTAAGTACATCAATTATATTAATCAAATCACAATCTTTATTTAGAGACCATTGATATAAGTAAAATTCTGTAGATATGGTACGTTCTCCCAGCGCTATCTCAACAAATGGCATGTGTTGTGTTACCTACAACTAAACGCAAAGACACGCTATATCCAATCTATTGCAATATACCTACCTACCTAATGAAAAACAATGATGGAAAGACGTATTTACACCGAAGTGCGATCGAGACAACAATACACGTGAAACACGTACGCCGGCAGCACCGGTCCGACTGTGACTGAGGTGGGTGGACCTAATTGGACACAATTTGACCGTTCCACTTTCGAGAAGCTAGTTAGTACCCAATCTCCCGAATTTTACTCACATTGATGTTAGAGGCAACAAAGCAAAAGGTCCATAGAAAACACAAAAATACAGACAACATGTACAATTACAACAAAGATAATAAAATAAAACAAAAATAATTAAATGAATGCCTGGCCGGATGACGTTCAGTTCCGCACCAACAGTACTATGTAAGAAATGTAATGTCGTGCTTAGCTTTATATAAATATTAAGATGTATCTGACTGAATCGCATTATATTTAGATTTAGATACCAAGACAGAATAAACATGCATTACACGCATAAGTATGTTTAAATGTACTAGTGATTTCTTTTACAGTTCTAGTGAACAAAAATAAAAGTGAAGAGAAAATCAGTTAGGTAGGTACACCTTATTTCTTATATTTGATATTTATTGGTATTATAAAATTTGACTTGTGTAAGTGGTTATTTTGGAAGCCTACGGAACTAACGTTATTGAAATCTGAAATCTTTGCTATTCTCTCGTGTATTCTCTCGAAGATTTCATAGGTTTGAACCATGGATACTTAGTACGTACCTATTGTTCAAGGCTATCTAGCTAGAGGATAATAATATCAGCCAATTTTTGAATCTTCTAAATTGTGAATCTTTGAAAGTTCTCAAGGGACAAGCGACTGGCCTGCGCTGCACTTGTATGGTTACTACACTGGGCAGGTGGACACTTTGATGATGTGTAGATTACTTACTTAGTACCTACCTACCCTACCTACAGGCTTGCCTGAGTGACTGTTGTGATACCTATCTAGATAACATTATCTACCTACTATAGCAATGTTAAAATATGATGCTATCTATTGCAAAAATCTGATTATTTAAATGTAACACAGCCACGTTGGGATTATTTGATATTATGTCAACTTCTTCATTTTTCTTTTTTTTTTAATTTTGTTTGTTGATAAATCTTATTTATATTTATTTATTTCTGTCACCAAATTGCCGACCGTAACGTCAATTAGTAATAAGGTCTTTGGCTGAAAAGCAGAGCTGAGCATAGAATATCCAGCGCACGCTGAGCCACCCCTATTTCGGCGCAGGGACGCGGAGAGGAGAGCCACCTTATGATTTAAACTACTTACCACCCGTTCGTGTCACTTACCTCATGTTATACCTTTTTGGTTTTCCATTTTTTTATTTTTTTACTTTTTTTTGTACCTGATCTAAGTAGGGGAACGCCTTACCATAATAGAGAAAAATGACATCGTATCGTCATACATTACGTAAACATTTGAATTTGAAGAAATTCCTTTTAAATATTTGACGCATTTGATGACAATGAGCGCCCCGACGCAAGAAGAGAGGGGTGCTTTATGTTTAACGTGTCTGTCTGTCTGTGGTAGCGTGGTAGGTATCGCAGCTCCCAAACGGATCAACCGATTTTCGTTTAGTTTTTTTAGTGTCATAGATAATTTTATCCCGAGTGTTCTTAGCTATATTTCATGAAAATCATATCTGTTCAGCCAATAAACGTCGACGGGTTTTGAAAATGTTTATTTTTCTCTTGTCTCTATTCTACCCCAGACATGAACCCCGTGCTAGGCCTGACTGATCCCTAGTCGCGATCTGCACCTAGAGCCGAGTACGTAGGCACGGACGATACAACAACACCGGAATGTTAAAAAACATGGTGAACTCGTATAAGTACCGCTGCTGCTCTGCTGACATTACATGGTGGGGCAGAGCTGCAGCTAGCTCTGCTGACATTACATGGTGGGACAGAGCTGCAGCTAGCTCTGCTGACAAAGACCTTTAATTGGGCTACTATCTAGATTAGATATTTTAGAAACTTGATACTTATCTATTTAAATTTATCATTGAGTAGATATAATGAGCACACGTATAAAACATGCGCCTGAGTCAGCCATTAGGTACCTATAAGTACCTATATTTATCTATGTGCTAATCAATCATCTATTTCTGTCGTTAGTAGATAGTTATTGGTATAATTATTCAATTTACATGTGTCACCGGTCTGAAACGGAATCCATGTCGAAAGTGACGCGAAGTGAATGACTCATACAGTAATAAGTATTAAAGATAAGTACCTACTCTACCGTGTTGAGCGATTCACTCGGGGCTCGGGGTGTGGCTCAAGACTGAAAACAACATTTTTGATGCACGAAACTTCTCCTACAGCTTTCATCAAAAAGAGGAAGTGATTGGTGAGACTGGAGTCTTTCTAACAGATGGTACACAACCAGGCAATCTTCTCCAACGCGAGCCACGAGCTAAGGATGAGCTGCACCACCACAAAAGCAGAGTTGTAGAGTACTCCACAAAAAGGCGCAAATAAGTACCTACCTCATGAGTGCTCGGACAAGAACAGAACAAAACCCACCCACCTGACTCAAATCCATTTGCGGCTGCAGGCACACCGAGCCACTGGCACAAGAGAATGAAGTAAAACACTAACACTAGGTAACTGTTTGTTTGTTTGTCACCGCTACTGTTCAACACAACTAAGCACTGTCCACACCGCGGCCGCGGTCCCGACACGCGGCGACACGACACGGTCAAGAGTGAAGCTCCGAACGACACGGGAGGCGACGACGACGCGGCGAATGTCAGGGGTTACGTACTTTCCAATGCGAACTTACAGTCACCTGCCGAACCCTGCTCATTAATCGGTAAATACTTAGGTAGTATTCGAAATCACCTATTGACGAAATTGCTAGTCAGAACACATTATAAATAACTATGCAAGGGTGTTTATCTACTTTTCCCGATGTTTTAACAGATTTAGACACTGTCTCGTAGCAAAGCGAGGCCAGTGTTATTCAAAATACCCTCATTGGTCTCGGAACTAGAGATTTTCATGCACCAAAAGATTGAAACGTCGGAGAAAATAGGAAAAAACGTGATAAATACCCGTTCAATAGTTATATTACAATGAGGAAAATAACTGACAGTTTTCATAGAAGAATGTGAGGGAGCATGTTCGGCTGGAAGCGTTTGGGCGAGACTGTCCGTCAACACGAGACTGTTCGACAACACGGTTCTACGTGTGTGAGATTGCGCTGTTTGCTCTTCGATAAGTGGTCGATATCGAGAAAGTTATCGTAAGCAAATAGCGAAGAAAAGCGACCGCGCTGTTTGCGAGCGAACCGAGCACCTACCTACCTGACGAGTAACTGTGCCACGCTATCACGAAGGGTTAGGGTACGAATACCCTTGCAACCATGATGGGTTTTCAATCATATTTTATGGCGAAGAATAAATAAAAAAAAAACAAAAGGTCAATGGTGTGGAGTCAAAGTTAGGCGACTCACTGACATATCACGAAATCTCAGTAACTAGAAGAGCCACGAATCCAAAATTTGGCATGGAGGTTTCTAATTAGACGTAACCCGTTAAAAACGGATTTTGGGTAATACGTATTTTAAGGGGATCTAATGTCATTTTCATAATACGTTCAGAACAGTAACTTTAGCCCGTAAAGTTTGTAGCGTAGGAAGATGACTCAATATAAATAGACACGTATTTCAGGGTTTTTTTGAAATTCGCACTCAAATGGTTAATGGAGTGGAGTCAAAGTTAGGCCACTCACTGACTTATCAAGAAAATTTAGAAAAGACATAAAAAAGCTACGAGGTTGAAATTTTGCATAAAAATTTAGTTTAAGACGTAGGCTACTAAGAACAGTTTTTTTAGAAATTCACATTCTTGGGTTATTATGTTCCTACCTAAACTTCTATCTGCGGCTCGTGCGGCGCGTGGTACTCGGGTTATATTACTCGGATGTACATTAGTAGGTACTACTACCTACTAAAGTCCACGCGAATGAAATCGCGACGGGTCAGCTAGTAATATACATAAACGAGGTAGGTACGGACTACCTAAAGCTGCTATCATCAGACTACGGGTATGTTTATAGCGGACAGTACCTACCTACAGTACAACATTGTTTACAGCGGACAGTACCTACCTACAGTACAACATTGTTTACAGCGGACAGTACCTACCTACAGTACAACATTGTTTACAGCGGACAGTACCTACCTACAGTACAACATTGTTTACAGCGGACAGTACCTTACCTACAGTACAACATTGTTTACAGCGGACAGTACCTACCTACAGTACAACATTGTTTACAGCGGACAGTACCTACCTACAGTACAACATTGTTTACAGCGGACAGTACCTACCTACAGTACAACATTGTTTACAGCGGACAGTACCTACCTACAGTACAACATTGTTTACAGCGGACAGTACCTACCTACAGTACAACATTGTTTACAGCGGACAGTACCTACCTACAGTACAACATTGTTTACAGCGGACAGTACCTACCTACAGTACAACATTGTTTACAGCGGACAGTACCTACCTACAGTACAACATTGTTTACAGCGGACAGTACCTACCTACAGTACAACATTGTTTACAGCGGACAGTACCTTACCTACAGTACAACATTGTTTACAGCGGACAGTACCTACCTACAGTACAACATTGTTTACAGCGGACAGTACCTACCTACAGTACAACATTGTTTACAGCGGACAGTACCTACCTACAGTACAACATTGTTTACAGCGGACAGTACCTACCTACAGTACAACATTGTTTACAGCGGACAGTACCTACCTACAGTACAACATTGTTTACAGCGGACAGTACCTACCTACAGTACAACATTGTTTACAGCGGACAGTACCTACCTACAGTACAACATTGTTTACAGCGGACAGTACCTACCTACAGTACAACATTGTTTACAGCGGACAGTACCTACCTACAGTACAACATTGTTTACAGCGGACAGTACCTACCTACAGTACAACATTGTTTACAGCGGACAGTACCTACCTACAGTACAACATTGTTTACAGCGGACAGTACCTACCTACAGTACAACATTGTTTACAGCGGACAGTACCTACCTACAGTACAACATTGTTTACAGCGGACAGTACCTACCTACAGTACAACATTGTTTACAGCGGACAGTACCTACCTACAGTACAACATTGTTTACAGCGGACAGTACCTACCTACAGTAGAACATTGTTTACAGCGGACAGTACCTACCTACAGTACAACATTGTTTACAGCGGACAGTACCTACCTACAGTACAACATTGTTTACAGCGGACAGTACCTACCTACAGTACAACATTGTTTACAGCGGACAGTACCTACCTACAGTAGAACATTGTTTACAGCGGACAGTACCTACCTACAGTACAACATTGTTTACAGCGGACAGTACCTACCTACAGTACAACATTGTTTACAGCGGACAGTACCTACCTACAGTACAACATTGTTTACAGCGGACAGTACCTACCTACAGTACAACATTGTTTACAGCGGACAGTACCTACCTACAGTACAACATTGTTTACAGCGGACAGTACCTACCTACAGTACAACATTGTTAATCTAACTAAACCCATTCTTGAAAATGATATAAATAATACCCTGACTAATATACCTAATGGCAAAACTCAATGACCTAAAAATAAATTTAACTTAAACGAATGTGGTGATTTTAGAAATAGAGCTACCTACCTATTAAAATACGTGACATTGACTTGACAGTTGGCAGTATTTAGGAACTACATGGAATTCGCGGGTAGATAACCTAACAAAACAATCGTATGCTCTCTAAAATTGTAAATATTTCCACCGCCTATCACTGATAATGATAAGTAAATTATGCTGCGTCCATCTAAGGGTTTGGGGTTTTATTCTGCGGCAATACAATTGACAAAGTGTCTGTAGGTATTTAAAGCACAAAAGAAATGCGTTCGATCAATTTGCGGCATCAAACAAACGGAAAGTTGTAAACCGTTCTATAGTCAGTAGAGAATCCCAACGTTGCCTTCCGTAACCATCTTTGAGGCTGCAGTGTTCGTAAAAAGTAATCTGTACCTATTTATTTGACCTTGCCTTCCAAACAAACAAGTCGGCACTCTATAATAAGAGCATATTCTGTATGGCATCTCGTACCTACGAGTATAATACCTACGAACAAGCAATAAAGAAAGCAATACTATTAATATTTTTAAACATAAATTCAGACGATTGTTATTTGAGAAGGCATATTAATGTTAATGAATATCTGATGGTTAGATTCGAGAGTAGGACAATTTATTGATTACTAACTTCTGCCCGCGGCTTCGCACGCGTTGTTTCTATATTCAATTAAAGGTATTTTATCCCATGGGATAAAAAGTATCCTATGTTTGATTCCAGGATTAGTATTACCTGTATGCAAAATTTTAGCCCGATCCGTTCAGTAGTTTTGGCGTGAAGAGGTAACAAACATGCATCCATCCATCTAAACTTTCGCATTTATAATATTTGTGTGATGTGATGTGATTTATTAATTTAGATATGTAGCAGTGGAGACCTTGGGCAGTTGGAGTGTGGATGCGGAGTGTTTAGTGGGGGAAGTAGGCCGTAAACTTAACGAAGTGACATGACAGGAGACTCCCGCTCCGGGTCCTTGTTGGTGCAAAGGAATGCCATCGCTATTCAGCGAGGTAATGCTGCAAGCATTATGGGCACCTTTGCACCGAGAAGTGTCTGGGACATGACTAATTTTTATGTTGTATATTCAATACATATGTAAACCTAATATTTAAGTAACAACTGAAAAAATTTAATGAGTTTACTATTGCTTATTTCTATATTGACATTATATTTATTTATATTTATCGAGAGATTGCATCCTGTTAAACTGATCATGGTTGTGCGCATTCTACTTTAACTAATCATCCCTGTAAACCATGTTTGGCAAAATAAATAAATTTGATTAGATTTTTTATTTAAAAGACAAAATGAAAGCTTTCAAAACAAAAACTGTTTCGAGCTTCTGTGGTTTGTTTCGATGATACCAATGTAAGAAAATATTACTACACCAATATTCCTTTTGATTTTGTAATAGCACCGATTATTACTGAAATACTATGTAAGTGAATATTAACTTTATTAAATAGTAGGCACAAACCAGTACCTTATATAAAATAAGGTTTGGATGACTATAAATAAAACTCAGAATTATGCTGATTAGTACACAATTCTTTAGTTTCACTCTAATTAAAGAAACGTACATCATTACTATCATTATCATTTCCCAACGTGTCCGTGACTATTATTACTACTCGTATATAGACAGAGTTTCACTTACATATGAGTAGATAATTGTCATTTCTAACAACTGTTATTGTAGTTACGTGTATAGAGCAACGATATAAAGTAAAACAAATTTATAAAACAATTAGAAATATGCGTCCATTAGCAGTGCTTTTCCATAAAGCCTGAGAACGTTAGAGCCGAGCCGTACAAGGGCAACATTTGTGCAAATGAACATTATTTATGATCTAACAAGTGCTGTGTGCAGGCCGTCAGTCAGTATTCTATGCCCTATTTGTAAAGCAACAAGCTTCATTTTCATATTATGAAAACATTTAAATGTACCTACATATGTGTATGTATTTATAATATTAAGTGTACCTATCAGTTATCATCAAGTAGGTACCCACAACACAAGCTCTTCTTACTTTACGGTTATAATATGATGATGTATGGATTGTCTAGCATTATTTGATTATTTTAAAATGTATTATTTATTTATGACTAGCCTACTACCGTGGCTGACAAAATGACATTTATTTTCATGATTATTGTGAAGTTATTGCAACTATCTCGAATACTACCTAATTAAATGTTGAAAGAGTACCTATCTAAGAAGTTAATCTGTAATATTTATTCTTGTGTAGTAGGTACTTTATCTGTCTCACTTGTGGGCGTAGTTGGGTAATATCAGTTGGAAATTGGGCTCAAAAGACAGACACAAGGCTAGGGCCTCTGACTACACGCATCGCGAGACCGTTTCTACATGGTTTCTATGATGTCCTAGTACTTTCAGCTACGATGATTGAACCAGAATTCCCACTTAGCTGATCCCATGCAAGTGAATTCACCGAAGTATTCAGTAGGTACCTAGAGGAGCTTGTAAATGAGTCGTAGAGAAACGGAATAATCGTTGGAGAGCCGTCGTCGAACGATAGCCGCCATAGACAAATATTAGCACTCGACTTGTGATGCATTGTTATTGTTACCTACTTTAAATAATTCCAGGGACTGTTGAATATCGCCCAGTGTTGACTAATGCAGTGCGTCGTGTGTACTCACGGAGGACAAGTGCCTAGCTGCGTAGATTGATTAGAGCGAAATAACTCCGTACCTACATGTCTTTGGAATATATTTCGTACAAACTTGGAACCGTCACTTTTTTCTGATTATGTAACTGTCTTATTAATAACGGTGTTGTCTTTCATAACTGTAAAGTTCCAACTCAGGCCAAACGAAATAAAAAGCAAAACTCAAAACGAACTTTCATTTCCATGCACATCACTTTAGAGAATTTGTTTTTACTGATACATTGTTTTGTCGTAGCGCTATCGTAGCAGCTCCGTAGCGGAGACGTAGCAACATCGTAGCCGCGTCCTAGCTTCGTAGCATCGTCGGAACGGCGTAGCAGCATCGTAGCAGCGTGGTAGCGACGTCGGTCGCAGCAGCGGCAGCTTGCCTGGAACAGAGCACGGAGCGTGTGAACCGCCGCGTCACGCGTAGCGCGGCGGCTTGTTATCGCCGCTACACTAATATGTGGGAACTCTACTGAGGTGTGGGGTGACCGTGCTGAGACGATTATAATCTAGTAGAGGTTCAGCTTGCAAGTTTGGATTAGCATCTAGGTATCACCGTTCATGCACTAACGTTTAGAGTAATAACAAGACAAAATTAAAAATTTAAAAATCCCGCCGAAGTTTACTGGCTGAACATCATTTGCAAATAATGCTGGACAATCCACACCACCACTTTATTATACATAGAAACGACCAGAACACCCAGAACTAATATTTGTAGATCGTACAAACATTTGTCCCAAGGCGAGAATCGAACCCACAACCTCCTGCACCGCAGGCCTACCTTCGCCCGCCGCGCCACCGAGGCGGCTCTGGCTCTGGTCTGGATGATGGAACATGGCTAGGAACACTCGGGATAAAATTATCCATGACACAAAAAACTAAACGAAAATTGATTCATCCGTTTGGGAGCTACGATACCACAGACAGACACGTTAAACTTATAACACCCATCTCTTTTTGCATCGGGGGTTAAAATAAAAATCCCGGATAGGTAGGTACGTGTTCTTGACCGCCGCGCCGCGCCGCGCCGCGCCGCGCGCCCTCCATCCTCCTGGTCCGAGTGCGTGAATCCGTTGAATAGGTACATCTATGTACATAGATGAGTTCTAATTACCCTGAGTACTGTGGGCTACGTTTTGCACAGATACCGCGAAAGAGAAGCCGCGGGCAGATTCCAGGTGCAAATACTCTGCTGTGTTGAGACTTTTGTTTTTCTATCATTATTATTTACAATTAATGATATAGTAATAATGTCTAGTCTACATAATATAGATCTCATAAAATAGATCTCGTATGTTACTAGTTATGTAAGTCTGTAAAGTTACGGTCTAGTTTAGTGAAATTATATTTCAATTTACATATAAATGGATTCAAATGTCTAATTTATATTTGGTTTAGGTAAAAGATAAGTAATAATATTTGTACGTACGAGAATGTATCATTGAAGGCAATAGAAACTTGTTTGTAGTTCCACGACTACGCAAAGCGTACGCTTGAAAGCTCACAGTGTCCGTCCTAGGCACGACGTGGTCACCCTTGCGGTATGCGGCGCGCGCGCAAGAAACGGTCTCGTAATGACGACGCGACGCGGGCGCAGGCACGCCGCCCCGCCGCCGCCGCGCCGCCGGTCCCACACGACCGGTGGGAAGCAACTAGCATCACCTCACTTACAAAGATTATAGACATCGATCGATATTTATTTATTTCCGATTCTCGGGATGGACTGTCGTTAGATAAAGTATTAATTACTTTTTAGCTGACTCTATTCAATAATTCATTTTTAGCGGGTTTATATGATGTGTTGAATTTAATGGCAGAAGCTCTGTATAAACATTTTAATAGGTAAGGTCTTATTCGTACCATCATTATCATCATGAGTATAACACTCTTACCTATAAAAATTTTAAGCACTTTAGTTTGAAATAAATATGGTCGTGGAACGTGTTTTTTTATGAGTCAGTGCAATAAGTGCTGCATATCGTTCGTTCACTCGCCAGGCGCAGCAGGCAGGTACATATCACTCGTATATTACGATTCATCTGATATTCTGATTCAAGTTATCGGAGGAGCTCGAAGTCCGATGACAAATTTATCGTGTCTCACAATAAAACCGCTCGTAAAAATATTACTACACTCCCCCCCCCCCACCCTAAGGAGGGGGAGGGGGAGAAGAATCCCGCGAGAAATAACACACTTTGTCTTAGAGAGAATCGCGTCCAATCGCGGGACATGAAGCGGGAAGTTTTTAGAATGAATGTGGCTTTCATTGAATACGGAATAACAAAGAAGCTGATATTAAAGATTAAATTGAAGGTTCTGTAACAATATTTGCATACTTAATCTATAATATAAAAATGAATCGCAAAATGTGTTGGTAAGCGCATAACTCAACAACGCCTGGACCGATTTCGCTAATTCTTTCTTTGTTGTGTTTGTTATTGTCAGGAGAAGGTTCTTATGAAAGAAAAAATTAAGAAAGTTGGAAACATAAATTTCCACGGGGGCGAAGCCGCGGGGCGCAGCTAGTTACAAATGAAAGTAGACATTTCAAAGATGCCGTCGTCAAAGGTGTTGTAAATACATTTCGCATAAGTCCCTAGGTAATAATGCAACAAGAGCCTGCCTCCCATTGACTACCTATTGGCTTCAAAAGAGGGAGATGTATCAAAATCTATAGGAATACCACATCCACGTTTTCCACGAGTCGCCTGGTAAAGTAGAAGCGCTACGTTACGACATTGTTAGCTACATCGAGGCTCTACAGCGTGGAGCGTGGAGCGTGGAGCGTGGAGCGTGGAGCGTGGAGCGTGGAGCGTGGATATCCGAAGACAGGACGCGACGCCATGTTGCCTCCGCATCCATCTTGTATCGCTCGCCTCAATATCGGTAAACGCGCCAAAATGCCCTTTTGATCCCGTCATTTCGCGGCATCTTCATCTGATGGTATAGCTCTGTAAGCTCGCGTGCTAAGTAACGGTTTGTATTGACATCGGAGAGAACACCCACACTGGGTGCCCGAGCCCTACTATCGGCCAGTGTTTTTCAAACATGAATACTTACTGCCTACATGCCTTGCTTGCATCTCCAGCAGTCGGTTGCCGAAGACTTCCCAGCTGCTATCGGGTATGTAACGCATCTGCATTAGGACGTTCTGAAAACTGATAATAAAATGTTTTTGTTACTGGTCTGTCATGTACATAAGAACATACCTATATGCAAAGTGAACTTATTCTTATAGCGCAAGCGGAAATTAATTAAGTAACAAAATATAACAAAAGAAGAAAGCAGAAATAAAACAAAGCGAAAACAAAACAAAAAGAGAAGCATGCAACGCCGGCGAGTCGCCGCAACGCGATGCGCATGAGCATTTGCTGACGACGCAGAACGTGTATCGCTGCGACGCGGCCCCGACTGCGCGGCGAGCGGCGACCCACCCGCGTGCACGGCCGCGCTCGCGAGCGATGGAGATGCGGGGAGGCGCACACCCGAGGCGAGCCGCCGACACGTTGGCAAAGCATTGTCGGCCGCCTACGATATTTTCGGTTCGGTAGAATCCATTAAATAATAATTATTGATGATTTTAACAATATCTCATTTTATAATAATGTTTAACAATTTATATTTAACTTTGTAAGTAATTTAAGTATAATACTTAAAAATAAATAACTTATATTACTTAAATATAAATAATAATTTATGTTTAAGTAATGTAAGTATATATATTGTAATTTATTAAAAAATATTATAATAAATTATTAAAATTTATAATAAATTGCTTAATTATTATTATTGATGATTTCGCTGTTCACAGGTGTTGCATGCGTACCTACATTTGATTTCCTTGAAACCCGTGAATATTTACATTACAAGGAGATTAACTTTTTAAATTATGATGAACTCAAAGTTAATGATTTTATCGGGTATTTACCGCGTACCTTTTGACCACGATCGCTGAAATAATAACAGTATATAATAAAGGTACGCGATAAATACCCGATAAAATCATTAACTATGTTAACATATCGCGAAAGTTTAAATATTTTTGTGATGAATTCATATAATATGCTGCAGCTATGCGTTGGAATCGAGGCCCGACGCGACGCGGGGTGACGCGGGCCTTAGAACGACAGGGGTTGCAGATCATCTACATTCAGGCCTCGTAGGGTCAACTCAATAAACGCATGTCCATTGGAAAAATATTTAGAGATGCCAGACGGAATATTGCACTGCGTTTTATTGCGAGTACGACTCGACGATAGGAGCTTCTTTAACAAGATTAATGGTCGTTCTACTTGAGCAATGCAGTATTGTATTGTATTGTATTGTTACATCTAAATGAGCTTCATTATACCTTTACGGTATTGCTATTATTTTAATGGAAAACCACCGATTTGTACTTAGTTTACAAAAATACACACAAGTATTACAAAAATGACACTTAGACTAGTTTCCGACCGAAACTGAAACAGAACTTTCGGCCTCGGCGTCAGTTGCGGCCGAAAGCGAAACCGAACCTTTGCTAAACATGGTGTGTTGAAACGTGATTATGTACTTACATACTTACATCGTGAAATCTCGTGCAATTTAAACCCAAATTATTTTGCGTGATTTGGGTGTTTTATGTTTAAAGTGTTTCTTTGTATACTGTAAATCATAGCTACCAAGTGGATGAAACGATTTTAGGGTTCCGTTGTCAACAAGAAACCCTTACAGTTTCACCATATCCGTCTCTTTATCTTTCCACGGCTTAGCTTAGCAGAATTTAGAAGTACTGGAAAGCTGTTCTTTGGCATGCAAAATTATTCAGGTAAAACTATTATGTTTATTTATGGGTAAACACAATAATCAGGCCAACAAAGTGGTAAAATAAAATCAAGAAAAAAATACTTTTGGGTTGGTGCCTTTCCTAAACCTAAAGGGGATGAATACATTTTTCTCGTCTAGCCCATGGTGTTATTGTATGGTATCATTGGATAGCTCATACCAAAATAAATAAAGAATTTTCATTACAAATACAAATAATACAAATATAAAATGTAAATACAAATAATACAAATATAAATAAAAATTTCATTCAAGAATAAAGAAGTACTTATCAATTAAATTCCGGCTTTATTTCGTACTTGCAGATTTGCACTATATTTTTTACATCAAAGAAGCCCAGACATAGTGACATATTATTCCAAATGTAGAGCAAAATCTCCGCAAAATTTTAGCTCGATCTTTTAGTAGTTTTTGTGTGAACGAGTAACAAACATCCACCATTTTAGAATTTTTTTTCGGAGATAGAGCACTCAATTACTATCAATAGACTTGCACTGGTCACTCTCGCCTGATTCCACTATGATAGCTAATAACTTCCATGGCCAAAAAGCCAATTTACTTGTAGATACTACTTTGTCATGTAATTTCTTTCAATTTAATAACATACCGAACAGCAGCGGCCGCTACCTGGACCTCATTTCTTCAACCCTTCACGCTATTCGGGTATGCGATGCCGATCCTTTGAGTCGTATGGATATTCATCATCCCCCCTTGTGTGTTGACATACCTTCTCCAAAAAACGCTGATAACTCTTTTAAAAGTAAGAAACAAACTCGTCTTAACTATCGTAGATGCAATTTTCTTGACAATATGGTATCAGTCTTCTACGACAAGCTTATGAGCATAATTGAGCAATATACTCCACGCACTCGAGATGACACTTATATGTACCCGCACTGGTTCTCGCCTGCCCTCAAAACTTCAGGAGAAAGCTAAATTTCACCTTCGTTTTAACACTTTCAAGAACCCTCGAGACTACGATACATTTTCCCCGCTGCGCCGTAGATGTAAAAAACTAATAACCAGCGACTATAATAATTTTGTATCATCGGTAGAGACATCGCTGGATGGTAATATCAAAAGCTTTTGGCGTTTCATTAATGGTAAGAGATGCTCCAACGGAACTCTTCAAATAATTAAGTATGGTAATTTAATATCATCTGATCGACAGGAAGTGTGTGAGCTTTTCTCGGACTATTTCAGCTCGGTTTATGAAAAACCTGAACAACTAATAAGCTTAAACGTAGGTTCAAATTATCAGAACGCGGTTCTGAGCAATGTTGCAGAATTTACGCTGCAAACGCTGCAGATATTAACACCGTATTTTTGCTGCAGAAGAGGGCTGTTCGGGCTATCTATAACATGGGTCCTAGAGAATCTCTACGTGATAAATTCAAAGAAATAAACATAATGATAGTACCATGTCAATATATTTATGAAAACTTATTGTACACTCATAAAAATATAAATCGGTTCCCTAAAAATAGCGATAAACATAATTTGAATACCAGAAATAAACATAAACTCGCTGTGCCCACAACAAAATTAATGTCTACACAAAATTAATGTCTTTTAAAGGGCAATGTATACGCTTCTATATCAAAACTCCTAGTGAGTTGTAAAAATTATCAGTAAATAAATTCAAACAAATTGTCAAAACCTTGCCGTGCAAAAAGGCTTACTATAAAATATCAGATTATCTAGAGGACAAAAAAGCTTGGGACGGGTTTTGCTCCAACTCGAAAAATAACAACTAACAGGCTAAAGGTTTCTTCGTCGCTTCTGTACTTTAGTCTACATACCGAAGCGACAGAAATCAAAAAATATCACTTTATTTCCGTGTCAGTGTTTAGTTTTATATTTTGACCTTTTCTAAGTGTACATTTATTGTATTTATGGAAATAAAGAGTTTTTGATTTTGATTTTTTGATTTTGTTGTCATCACTAAACAGGAGATATTGCGTAAGATAGAACAGAACCAGGAGATATTGCGTAAGATAAAATACATCTTTTAATGAAGTTATTCCATCCGGGCCAGCTCCTTTATAGGGATCTAGACGACTGTGCACCTCTCTATATTATATTTTTAATAAATCCCTCCAGGCAGGGGTTTTCCTCAGTTTATGGAAGACTGCTCACATTACTCCTGTATTCAAGTCGGGTGATAAATCATCTTGTGAAAACTATCGGCCTATTAGCATACTCTCATGCCTCGGCAAGCTCTTCGAGTCTCTGGTATATGACTCTCTTTATTACCACTTGGAGCCACTTCTATCGCCTCGCCAGCACGGGTTCATTAGGAAGAGATCTACGACCTCAAACCTCCTTGAACACAAGCACTACCTTTGCAGTGCTTTTGCAAAGACTGGTCAGGTGGATGTTGTCTACAACGACTTTTCCAAGGCTTTTGACAAAGTTCATCATTCAGCGTTGTTCATCAAGTTAGCCTCTTACGGTATCCACGGTAACCTACTGCGTTGGGTAGAGTCGTATCTCTAATAATAAGAATAAGATTCCGATAAGTAGAGTTTAGTAATTAAAATGTGTTGGTAGGCGCGCGGGTGCCGGCCGTGCTGCGCGCGGGTGTCGGGCGCTGCTGCCCCTAAAGGAGCGCAGTAAAAACGCGGCCCGCGCTAGTGTTCCGTACAGCCCTTTACGAGCATATTTATAGCTCACTCGCGGACACTCGCCCGTTTTTTACGATAAACATAAAAGCCGCCGTGAAAGATTTACGCGAAATATATTCCGGCTAATGCTGATTGCCGCCTTTCATTGTACTAATGTTTTGGTTCACCGACACCGCGCTATGCTTCTATGTAGATTGAACGGCAGGAGTGTCTAGCTTTTTGAAAGCTGATTTAGGAGCTTCAGAAGTACGATGGTTCAGTTTATTTTTATAACAGAGACGTGCACGTGACGGAGCCGTAGGCAGGCCGGTGATTGCCCGCTTGTGAGCGGACGATCCATTTTTTGATAGTGTCAGCCCTCGTCGGTGACAAGTCATTTCTTACGACAACATTTGATTTGAGTCCCGCAAATTGAATTTGTGCCACAATGGCGCAGTAAGCGAGCGCCCGCACGTACCAACCGCGTAGGTACTGCGGCTCACCGCCCGAGGACACCAGAAATGGAAAGCAAACGAACACCAAATAAATATTCGCTTTAGCAACAATCGAGCTCGCAACTCACACAATTACGGCGGAATGGAAAACCTTAGATAAATAAAATCGGAAGCCCCCGGGGACACAGGGCGGGGGCGCGCGGCGAGGGGGGGAGGGTAGCCCTCGGTTTTTTCGCAAGAAAAAGCGAAGGCCAGCAACACAAACATCGAGCGAATGTAGCGAATTTCCAAAGTCCATTCGGTTTATTGACACGGAGGGGCGGATTCAAATCCCTCGCCCGCCGCGATTTACAATAAATTTCAAGCGGAGAATATGTTTGCAATATGTCAGCCCCTCCGCCCTTTCACCCGCCGGTCCGAGCCCCGGTCCCGAGCCGCCGGCGGCGCCCTGAAGAGCCAATTTTAAACACTTGCTGCACCGCGCGGAATGTAGTAAGCTGTTTACAACGTAATCTAAGTCGCCGAGGGGTTTGAATTTTCCATTCTCCTTTGAATGGGGCTCAAATAAGTGAACACGCCACTTGTGTGGGGATGGGAAAATGTTTTCTTTATTTAATGTTATGAAGTAGGTGAGTCGTTGCAATAACTCATACAATAACCATAATTTGCATCTGAATTGTATTTGTTCATCTTCATACTCATCTTAGAGATGACGATGTTACGTACGCTCAGTCAAACAAACACAGCGAACGAATCCTCTCAGTCAGGTAAAGCACGCAAGTTGTTCTAAAAGGCATTTATATCAAAGTAGTCTATCAAAACATCAAACTTGTCATTTTACGAGTCCTTTTTGTCTGCAATATTAGCAGCAGAAAGTGAGTTATAATGAGTGTTATAATAATGTACATATCTTATCCTGAGCTAAGAGTAATTAAGTTTCGTTATAAACTGACTATTCAATACGAATGAATATTTGAAAAGGGACATAAAATTCATAGGATAATAAAGTAGGAACATGATGGAGCCGTAAAAGTTGGAATTATATTATAAAGCGAGGGCGGGCGGGCGCGGGCGGGCGCGGGCGGGCGCGGGCGGGCGGCGGCACCTCCGCGGCGTGCGGGCCGCGCCGCCGCGCCGGACGGACCTAACCGGCCGTTTGTATTCAACCAACGAATATCTAAAACCGCAAACATGCCCACCAACACGTTACTTTAAATATGTTCAAGATCTATGGTTTATACTTTATCGCAAGATTCGTTTCTGCCCGCGGCTTCGCACGCTTTGTTTCTATGAAAACGAAAAGTTATTGTTTTTCTATGGGAACTGTTTTATGGGATAAAAAGTAGCCTATGTTTGATTCCAGGATCAGAACTACATCTTCCCAAATTTCAGCCCGATCCGTTCGTTAGTTTTGGCGTGAAGAAGCAGCAATCATCCATCCATCTAAACAATCGAACTTTAGCATTTATAATATGAGTGCGATAGTAAATCCACAGCTAGGACATTCTGCAGACGCAAGCTGTTCTTTAGAAAAGTCGCGGCGAGCTCAGCCGGGCTCCGAGGGGCTCATTACACTCGCACTCGCCTTATTTATGAAATAAAATGAAACGTCCCTGCAGCCTGAGGAATGGGCAGCCGGGGGGACCCACCCCCGCCTGAAGCCCAGCCTGGAGAAACGTCCCTGCAGCCTGAGGAATGGGCAGCCGGGGGGACCCACCCCCGCCTGAAGCCCAGCCTGGAGAAACGTCCCTGCAGCCTGAGGAATGGGCAGCCGGGGGGACCCACCCCCGCCTGAAGCCCAGCCTGGAGAAACGTCCCTGCAGCCTGAGGAATGGGCAGCCGGGGGGACCCACCCCCGCCTGAAGCCCAGCCTGGAGAAACGTCCCTGCAGCCTGAGGAATGGGCAGCCGGGGGGACCCACCCCCGCCTGAAGCCCAGCCTGGAGAAACGTCCCTGCAGCCTGAGGAATGGGCAGCCGGGGGGACCCACCCCCGCCTGAAGCCCAGCCTGGAGAAACGTCCCTGCAGCCTGAGGAATGGGCAGCCGGGGGGACCCACCCCCGCCTGAAGCCCAGCCTGGAGAAACTTGCGAACAAGCCTTTGTTTTCATAATTTTATCGCACGTATATTTACAGAGATATTTTATAAAATAAACTCGTACGTTTAGGACTCTTGATAGCTTTTACTGAGTATACATTTGTAAATGAAACCTCTGAGAGCTTCAATATTCTGGGAATGTTGGAGTAGCACAAGTATTGGAAATCATTAGCGAGTAGGTACCGCGCGCCCGGTCGCACGTCATTAGCGAGTAGGTCCCGCGCGCCCGGTCGCACGTCGCACGTCGCACGTCGCACGTCGCACGTGGGAAGATGTAATTATATCCAAGTTTAATTTTCTGAGAAGAAGTGGGCGGTGGGGAGCGGGGAGGGAGATTTTTCAATTACCAACTTTGTGCCTGCGCTCCAATCTCGGATTGAGGACTAGAGTTGTAAATGCACTTTGATAGGTTTTCAACTATTTGAAATTTGATCAAAATAGATTCCAATTAACAAACCTTATTGATTTACCTCATTACTTACTTCATTAATGTTTTGAAAAACTAGTACGGTAATCAAAATAGTAGACTAGATGTTTTAGAAAAAGTGATGTTGAACTGAGCGACCCGTCAATGATGAAATGCATCATTTACGCTCAACGATGATCTACTTTATTTTATTTTGTTTTATTCGGAGAACAAACAGTTTTACACACTTTATAAATAAATACATAATAACTTCTAACCATATAAGTGTCCTCGCATGTAGAAGCTGAAAGACTGCTTGCTTTCGGAGGAGGAATGGAAAACAGCTACAACGAAGTAAACGACAGATAACTAGCAAATAACAAAACTTGTAAGAGTAACTAACAAATAACAACAATAAAATTACTAACAATAAATTATACACACAAGACAGGAACTGATAGATAAGGGAAAAAAGAACTTATTAGACAATAAAAGATTTTCAAATAATATTCACTGATAGACAACAAAATAATTGATGATACAGTGCATCATTTACGCTCAAGCGTAAATCCGTATTGCTCAATGCTTAGTTCAAATTAAGCATTAAGTAATACCTACTGCAAAATGTCTCATCAAAAGGTCTTAAGTAGAAGAGCATCGGCAAGACAGCAGCAGCATGTCTCCCGACTCTACCAGCTCTGGAATTCTTAATATCAGTGCGCTAACTACGCCCGTATAATATTGTCAGTAGGACCCCAGCACCCCGGACCCCCTACCCCCACCGCCCCCACCGCCCCCACCGCCCCCACCGCCCCCACCGCCCCCACCGCCCGCTGCCTTCGAGTGTCGTGTGCACAGTAACGACATTACATTTGTAAGTTTCAAATTTTCTTCAGCAACTACTTTCTTGATGTTAATGGAAGCGAATATAAGTTTACTTGACTATTTCACTGAGCATTGTCGTTCGTAATGGAAGTATACACAGGCGGCTAGCTCGGCTCATCAATCAATAGGTGCGCAAATGGTTCGTATACTCACGTACGTAGCACAGCATGAACCTTAATGTCTTGCGAACACACGTAGGTACCTAAGCAGGTTATGAATCATTTACAAAATAATAAAATTTTACCTAACGAGCAAAAATTGTAAAGTAGCAATGAAAAGGCAATTCTGGCATTATTGCTTTTTAATTAAAACTTTCTTTCGATTTGAGCGACCGAGAAGAGAATCGTTAGATCTCTGCGGCGCGCGGCGGAAGGTTGGACGGACGCGCCGCGCCTTGGAAATGTAATAAGAGATGGCAGGAGTGCCAGGCATGTCCGGGTGGAAGGACAAGAAGCAATAATATATCACGGCCTTAGCTGGCTAACGATTACACGGTGAAGTAAGCGCTACTTTTAAATTGGATTCCTGCCTTTGTTCCGGAGCCCACGCGGCCCGCGCGGCCCGCTCGGCCATTAAACGCTCCCGGCCCCGCTAAAGAAGGTAAAACACCGTGAAAATCGCCTCCAGCACCTTTGTTCTCCGACTTCAATGGTCAACGTTAACGAGAGGGATTTTCTTTTTTTAGCGTCGCGTCAGGGAAAAACCACCCCATTTGTTAAGGAAAGTAAGGAGTAAGTACGAATAATATTTCACCATATTATTTGCCTCGCCCTCACCTCACTAGTGTACGATCAGATCAATGCGATCTCATCGAACGACGGAAATAAGAGCCGTCATATAATGTAGTGCGAAAGTGATCTCATCTGAGTAGCGGCACTACGGAGGTCCAGCGTCCAGAGGCGGGCGCAGTGGGCCCAGTATCAATATAATCTGTTGTT
Organism: Eupithecia subfuscata; assembly: GCA_963564075.1. Classification (NCBI taxonomy): domain Eukaryota; kingdom Metazoa; phylum Arthropoda; class Insecta; order Lepidoptera; family Geometridae; genus Eupithecia; species Eupithecia subfuscata. The sequence continues at coordinate 16,586,902 of OY751110.1, read as the reverse complement.
ATCTGCCCGGACCTGCCGCAACGCACTGCGGAGTGCCGCCGGTTAATTACGTACCTACCCTCGGCCTCGGGCGGGGGGCGGGCGGTAGAGGGGAATGAGCTTCATTTGGAGAGAGACGCCGTTTTGCAAATTGTTTTTGCTTTGCTATGAATAGTTTTAGCTAGTCGTTCAGGCCGGCTGGGATTTGCTTGTAAATACAGATATAGACGGAGTTTTACAAGTCAGTTTTCAATATTTTGACGATAACGTCGTCAGAGGTCATGATTATAAATTAATACAGAAAAGTAACAGATGTGAACGAACAGCTTCCGATGATAACAATGTGCCCACTGCCTATGCATGATCACGAATTTGACTAGAAACAACGCGCGGCGGCGCGGCGGCGCGGCGGCGCGGCGGCGCGGCGGCGCGGCGGCGCGGCGGCGCGGCGCTCGCCTCATCTCCACAGAGCACCCCCCGCATCAACAAAACAAATATTTCATGCGCACGTCCGTCCCTCCGTAATGAGCGCGCGCTCATCAGCTTATGCAAATACTAACGTATCGCGGGCGAGGGGCGAGGGGCGCGCCGTGCAGCGATCGATCGCACAGATGCATGCAGCATGCATTATGCATGGGGCAAGGGACGGATGAATCACACTTTTGTTACGCTTGAGAAGTTCGTTTTTAATGGATGATATGTAAAATACAACCCCTTTAGCTGCCGTGCTTTATGCAAAGGGTAAATTCCTCGCGCGGCGAATCACTATCACTTATTTGTTCGGCTTCATATTTAGTCTTCTAACGACGCTGGTATGTAAAATAGAACCCCTATTCAACCGGATTTATGTGATGTGATTATGCATAGGGTAATTTTTACCTCGCGAATCACTGCTTTTTTTGATCGTTGAGAATTCAGTTTTATATGTAAGTATATGTAAAATACAACCCCTTTAAAAGGGTAAATTTTTTCACGGGGGCTCCTCGGCGCGAATCACTAACACTTTCTTTTGGGCTGAGAGTTTAGTTTTTAATGGAACTGATATGTAAAACAGAACCCCTCTGCTTTGCTCTATGTGATGCGACTATGCAAAGGGTAACTTCTTTGGTAACGGGTGTTGCTTTGTAAACTCACGTCCCAGCGCGATGTTAAAGGGTAAAACGTTATGAAACAGTTTTAGTTGTAATTTAAGACTTTAAAGTGCTTCATAAAGATCCGTTGTAATACATTTTATTGATTACGCTAACTTTAGAGCTGCCTGCAACTCTACTTTTACGTTCGTCCGGCTACATTTTAATATGAACTTGCCTGACACATTCCGGTCAAAACGTTGCGCCCAAGAGAACAATAAAAGTAATTGTTTAAAAACGAAGTGTTGAGACATTCTCGCCAAATAATATGACTACTTACAACAGTTGCTTCTATTTTAATAATTTTTTCACACTAAAACGTAGGTATACGCAAGACGTATAAAGTGCGTTTTACGCACTTTATATTAAACGTACAATTTTAGCCATGTTGGCTGAAAAAGGTGAAGGTTTTACCAAATACAAAAGTCTCTTTGGTCTACATTTCCATGCATATTTCCTAATTCAAAACTTATTACTCTCTTGGTAATAATGAACATTGGTCCCAAGGGAAAAATGAGTTTTAATTTGGAATATGAAAGTTATGTAAAAATGTTTACAAACGAGATCCGTACGATGAGATATTCTTCGAAACCTCTGTTCAGAAGGCGGAATAAAAAACTAATGTCGCAAAACACGTCCATTACCAAACTTTTACTATTTACTTGCAGAAAGTGTGAAAGTACTCATACTCATACTCATACTCATTTATTCGCCGTAGGAGCACAAGGCACACTTGGAGATGTCAGTTTAAATATACATTGGTTACAATAAGTGGTGCCTAAATTATGATTCAAGGCCATAAAACAGACAAGACAGAAAATAACCAAGAAACTTGGGAATATTGGTACATACAAAAATAGATAAATTGATAAATGGATCAGCTGTAAATGGGCATCGTTAGAGTCATGTAAACAAATAATAATACTTAATTATAAATTCATGGTGCTGCTGTAAAATGGCATTGTCTGATAAAGTTAATTCTAAATAAATATTATATGGGTGTGATACCCAGTGTACCTAGTAAGTATGCAGTTACTTTACCTAGGTAGAGTATAGCTGCTAAGAGTGCATTGTCATTTGTGGACTAGGCTATGATAAAATAAACAATAACATAATCAATACTTATTCAATGTCATGAGCATTACAATAAAATGAAATAAAGCAGCTTGATGTGCATTGTCCGGTTTACATAAAATAACATGATTAGCCTAGCCTGTCGACTGATTTAGGTTCCAGGTTCGTGACGCTAAGGTTGTTAGGTACTTATCTACCTAGCATTCACAAAGAAAATAGAAATGTTTTAATATTGAATGTCAAAGAAACTAATAATTTAATTTAATTTACCACATCTCAAGCAAAGCTGGAGTCGTTGAGAATTTCTTGTAATGAGTAGTAACTTTTCTTTATCACTATTTCATTCATTTTCCTCATAAATAAGTCACAATTTAGGTTTTTAATTTCAAAACTAATTTTGTTGAAAACTTTCACACCATTGCAAAGGAAACTTTTTGATACTTTTTCAAGTCTACGTTTTGGGTTCTTAATGTTTCCACCGTACCTAGTGTTGTAAGTATGAGCAGCTCCTAGAGTAGGTAAGAGGTGTCCTTTTTTTTTTACGTATTTAAGGCATTGCAAAATATATGCCCCTTTGAGGGTAACTATGTTTAATTTACTGAAAGCATCTCGGCATGACTCTCTGGGCCTTAGACCTAGGATGTATCTGATTGCTCGTTTTTGTAAAATAAAAATTCTCTGAGATTCAGCTGCGTTCCCCCATATCAAGAGTCCGTACGTCATTATACTGTGAAAGTATGCAAAATAGACTGATTTGGCTGCTTCGAGCCCACAGAGTTCCTTGACCTTTTTTATTGCATAACAAGCAGAACTTAGTCTACCAGCTAGACAATCAATATGTTGATTCCATTTAAGCTTAGAATCTATTTTTAGTCCAAGAAAGTTAACAGTGTCAACTGGCTTTAGTGGCAGGTTTTCAGGTAGGTTCGTTTTAATTGTTGCTAATGAAATTAATAAGTAGAGTATTCACCTCGTTCATAAAGCTGTCTTCGTCTAGGGCGCGATTAAGACCCCTCACATTTAGGAGTCTTTTAACTCTCTCGCTCGCTTCTTTTGTAAGTTGTTCTGGAATCCCGCGTTGCGCTCGGGATTGAACAGCGGCCGTGACGTAGGACTGCACTGCTTTACGCACTCGGTGCATAATCTAGTATTCCGGCCCAGCAAGCCAGCACAGCACCGCCGCAGTCCAGTGCAGAGCAAGCCACACACTTTAATGCAACCTAAAGTATTATTAAGCGCAGTTTTATCCACATTTTAGTGGCAATCGATACGGACTAGCTGCTTTATGATTTAATAATAGCCGAGACGAGCTCATATAGCGGTGTGGTGTAGCCGCCAGACTTCATAAACGTGCTCTTTAGAATCGTTAAGTGTTAATATTAATAGTTATCCTTGGCGCTCGAGGGCAAAAATCTCTCCTTTCTACTCGCCACTTAAGCTCAAACTCAAACTGATTTATTTCTTTTAGACCTAATAGGACTCTTGGACACGTCAGTAGTTTCAAATAACATAAGTAAAACTAGGAAATAAAATGAACACTTTGATTTTTGTTCAATTCAAAAATTCAAGGGAATATAAATTCTTTAAAATAGCCAAATGTAACAAAACATAAAGTAAGGCAAAGAATTGAAGAATAGCAGGATATGGTTATGCCTATCATGAACTTCTCAGTGGAAGACGTTCAATGTTGGACCTAGGCCTGCCCCTGGTAGAAATCCATCATTTAATTCTAATTCCAAATTCAAATCAATCTCCAAAAGAGTTTTTTCTCTCTCCCGAGACTAAAATGACCACTTCGAGGCACTCATTTTGAGTCGATTGATGACATAAAAGTTAATTCGCGGCGAGTGCTGAATAATATTCCAGAAAACGCGTTTATAAAATGTTTTGCTAATTGGATTATTCGTTGGCGTAAGTGTATTAAATCGGAAGGGGATATAATAAAATTAGAAGAATAATCAATATTTTGTGCATTATTGACCTTTTCTCGGTACTTTATTGACAGAATATACGTAAAAAAATCAAAAATGTCAGTAAACCTAATCGTTGCAGTCGCACAGACAGCGGCGACGGGAGCCTGAGAGGCAGTCGGGGTAATCCTGCAGTCGCACAGACAGCGGCGACGGGAGCCTGAGAGGCAGTCGCGGTAATCCTGCAGTCGCACAGACAGCGGCGACGGGAGCCTGAGAGGCAGTCGGGGTAATCCTGCAGTCGCACAGACAGCGGCGACGGGAGCCTGAGAGGCAGTCGGGGTAATCCTGCAGTCGCACAGACAGCGGCGACGGGAGCCTGAGAGGCAGTCGGGGTAATCCTGCAGTCGCACAGACAGCGGCGACGGGAGCCTGAGAGGCAGTCGGGGTAATCCTGCAGTCGCACAGACAGCGGCGACGGGAGCCTGAGAGGCAGTCGGGGTAATCCTGCGGTCGCACAGGCAGCGGCGACGGGAGCCTGAGAGGCAGTCGGGGTAATCCTGCGGTCGCACAGACAGCGGCGACGGGAGCCTGAGAGGCAGTCGGGGTAATCCTGCAGTCGCACAGACAGCGGCGACGGGAGCCTGAGAGGCAGTCGGGGTAATCCTGCAGTCGCACAGAAAGCGGCGACGGGAGCCTGAGAGGCAGTCGGGGTAATCCTGCAGTCGCACAGACAGCGGCGACGGGAGCCTGAGAGGCAGTCGGGGTAATCCTGCGGTCGCACAGGCAGCGGCGACGGGAGCCTGAGAGGCAGTCGGGGTAATCCTGCGGTCGCCAGACAGCGGCGACGGGAGCCTGAGAGGCAGTCGGGGTAATCCTGCAGTCGCACAGACAGCGGCGACGGGAGCCTGAGAGGCAGTCGGGGTAATCCTGCAGTCGCACAGACAGCGGCGACGGGAGCCTGAGAGGCAGTCGGGGTCCGGGGTAATCGGGCTGTGGATTAGCTTCCCCGGAATTAGCCACTGGCTTTGTGCTACATACCAGGGCAGGATTCAGCAGCGGTACAAACTGGATGAGACGAACGACAGAAAAAACAAATCAAAGTTAAAAATAATTCTTTTGTACTGGCTTCTGCCGACGCTTCTGCACAGCAGTGGGACTCCTGCCGGCGGCAGGAGCAAGTCTTGTTGCTAGCAACTAGCCTAGAGTTATTCCAGGTGTACAACTATTATACCTATGCAAAGGTTCAGCCCGATCCCTTTAGTGGGTACTTAGTTTTGGTGAGAAGACCTAACAAGAGTAGGTACCTACATGCAAATTCACGCGTTTCAGTTCAGTTCAGTTCAGTTATTTATTTATAAGAAAATTTTCTTACACGTCAAACTAACTTAGCTAGGTACAGAATAATGTAAAAACTAAGTACAAATAATTGTCCTTGGTAATCTTACCAAGAGTATTTAAATATTATTAAAATTATAAGTGTGGATCTACGACATCGGCGGCGTCAACAAATTTGTCATCGAAGAACTCTTCTAAGCTGTAGTATGTTTGTAATGTTAATGTGATATAATGAGGTGTGATAGTGTGTAATATTTTATTTATATTTAAAAATGTTATTATTATAATTAATGAATTTGATGGCTGTACGCGAAATATGAGTGTTGTCATGAATGTGTATGTACACACGTGACATTAGGGATTTGTGCCGAGTACATCATTAAATATGGTTCAGCTGGCAGGGAGTCGACGGTGCGTCGGCCGCGCCGGCGATGGCAGGTATTCGCCAGTCGCGGGGAGATTGAAAATAGCTGTGAGCGGTAGCACCTCTGTGTTCTCTAACTCCCAACTTTACGAGATTTTCAATCGTGTTTTATTGCATTCCTGGATTGATGCGGTGTGGGTGAGTTTGCCGCGAGGTCTGCGAGCACGTCGGCCGGCGAGGGGCGCGAGGCGGGGGGTGGGCTCTGAAACTAGTAAGTATATCACTAACTACGTTCTAGCTGACTAACTACCTCCGAACACACAGAGTAGACATAACTATCAGAATGTGCCGATATGAGGGACTTTAGCGCACAATGAGATGTCGCGAGGGCGGGCGGGCGCGCGGGCGGGCGGCGCGGGGGGTCGGTGCAGCGCGTCGCCATGCCAACCGCCCCCGCCTAATCAATTGCAGAAATATGTACGATCCATTACCAGCGGAACGAGAGCCGTTTCCCTCCCTCGACACATTGTAGCCGCGAACGAACTCCTTGCGAGAGTCCGCCGGGAGGGGCCTCGGGAGAGTGGTCGCTTTGTGCGGGAGCGGCCGGCGACATTACACACACTCGGAGAGCGAAGAAAAGATGAACGAGTATAGTGCACGTCCGCTTAACTATAAGGAATCGAATGGAATTGAAGGCAACTCTTTGTGTTATTAATATTTCATCGGAATAAGACCGCTTTCAATTGAATTATTGCGGCGATGCAATACCGCCGCAGTATCAGGATCCAGTTACGAAATATATTTTATGAAGAAAGCACTATTTATAAAACTCGCTACAACTGAGCATGCACACAACACGCGTTTATCTAAAAACAGATTTAAACTAAAACAATGAAAGTTTAAAAACAATGACGGACGAAAAACAATGACGATAATAATTATTCAGCAACCTTTCAACAAAAATTCAAAACATGTATTTTAATGACAAAACCATGTTTAATTTTTAGGCATATCTACATTTCTAGACAACAACTTACCAAACAAAATGCTTAATTTTCCAAGGACCGCAAACGCAGACGGGAGCGGCGTAGCAGGTGCTACGGCGCTACGCGGCGCCGCGCCCGCCGCTACGGCGTAGCACCGCTCACCTGGAAAAGGCGGTAAAACACTTTTCATACTTTACCATTTTAAGCTCATTTATCTGAACGGTATCAAATGCCTATAAACGCGGCATATTGTCTCACAGCACGTGAGAGAGCTAATTTTATTTCAATAGTCTTGTTTTGAAATCTTCATCTCGCCGGATCGAGTTTCGACTCCGACAGTGAAAATATTCATCACTCAGTAAGTTCCGTCATAGTGCTCGATTATCTGTAAACAAAAATCACACATCACACTCCTATTATAAATGCGATTATATTATAAATGCAAAAGTGTGGATGGATGGATGGATGGATGGGTGCGTGCTCCTTCTTCACGCCAATACTACTGAACAGATAGGGCTGACATTTTGCATGAATAACTCTACTAACCCTGGAATTTGCCTTAAATAAAATATGGAGCATTCTTTTTCTGCCTTAAATGAGTTCCCATTGAATAAAAATAACCGTTAAACGTTTCTATAAGGAATAAAACAAACTGGATTTATAGTCATGTCAAGGTAAACTCACAAGAATACAGCTGAGATAAGAGATGCCTACCATCTGTGCGGGAGGGCGCGTCGCATCGGCGTAGCGGCGCGGCGGCGGCGGTCCGGCTGCACGCACCCGTCTGCAACAAGCAAGGCGCATGGGAATCTCGGCCAGGGCGTTCACATCGAGTCACTATTCATATCGACACGGCTAGCATACACAGAATGTCTCGCTCTTTACTTTCATTCAAGCTAATAACTTTGTAAGTCGTCTACGAGAAGGACTTTTTAATTGTTATTTTTGTAACGTGTACCTCTTTATTAAATTTAAACTAATATGGATTGACGCAATACCTACCTAAGTACATTTTTAAAAATCTTATTTCAATAGCATGGAAAATCAAAAAATCCTATAGCATCTTTAGCTCAGAGGGTGACTTTCAGTTTATCGAAATTCGTTAGTTCGGTGAGTAGAGTATTGTGAAGTTAATACTCGAGTTAAAGAAACAGCCGTGCCTGTGGCCGTGCACGCAGAAGAGAGCATGCCATTGTCAACTCCCAGACGAACGCTAACGCGCCGAAGTGGACACGACCTTCAGTAATAGAGAACGCTATGAAGAGGAAGCCAAAGGGGCAATTATTGTGATATTGCAACTGTTAGAGGTTTGTTCCTCAAATGACCACAGCATCCCCACAATCATAACACACTCTGTCGACAACTATTAACATAAACGTTAGTGCATATGACAGCGGTTCCGAGGGAGGCAGGGGGGCATGGGGACCGTATAATTATCCCCCCCCACCCCATGGGCTGCGAGATGGCCTTACTGTTAATTGATAATGCGCCCAATATCGCGCACCTGCTGCTGAAAGCTAAGATTAACATCGCTTATTGCCAACCGATTAATCTGTACTCGGCCACGCGCGAACATTCATTAATGTACTAGCTAATTACATTTCCTCATTCATGGCGGCCGGCGCGCGGCGCCGACCGGCCACTGAAGCACCCCCTAAAATAACTGTAAAAAGGCGAGCACACTCCATTATGTGATTTAAAATCATATTCAAAATCGGTATAAAGGGCAAACGAGCGTGGCCGCTATTCTATTACCGACGACCCTTGCCGGAATAAATTCCATCGAAGCGCAATAATAATAAAAAAATGTCGAGAGCTTGTCGCGTGCAGGAGACGTGCGGTCACGCGCCCCCCCACCCCTCCCGCCCTCATCCTGCGGGCGGCGGCTCCCTCCGAGCCTCCCTCACGAATATAATATGCATTATGCGAAATCCGTAACTCTTATGTTGGCTCTCGAGAATACCTTAAACGGACACATCTTCGAGCAAAACTGCTCTCTAATATAACCGACACAGAGTCCAGCCATTTCCAAGAAAAGAATCTCGTAAGACGTTGCGGTCCGGAGCAGCGGCGCGGTTTCCTTGGGGCGGGCGACTCGGGCGAGGCCTGCACTCTCAAGATAACGTCGCGTATTAATCATAGTATTATCGGTCGGTGGCGCGTCTTTGTTATGACACCGCGTTATTGCAGTTTTTTCGTATCTACCCTCGAGCGAGCCTCGAGTGCGATAAACGACGACGGTGAATTTTCCGGGACAGATGTTTTAGTAATCCCGGAGATATCGCAATAAAACATTGAATGTTATTATTATGCGCGGGTCGGCGGGTCGCGCCGTGGCGAGGCTCCGCGCGCCGCCGCCCCGCTGCGTTATTGCATCGCACCGAACCCCACGCACAAAACATTCATAAAGACGCGCTGCTTTTATTTCAATGTCTTTATTGCACCAGCTCCGTTTCCGTTCCTCGAACAAGAGCCTGACGTAAGTAAAAAAATATATTATTTGCTAGACCAAGTTATCTTCGAAAAATATTCGCGACAACATCAGAGCGAAAAATTGTGGAACTTCCGAAAAGCTCTGGTAAAGGGCGTAATCTGACTTTTCAGTTGATTTATAAAGAGAAGTATAGACGGTTCATCAGTCACCCTATTCATCGCTGAAAAGTTGAGCGTTCCGCCGCGCGCCGCGAGCCGGGACGATGGTGAAACGAGTGAAAAGGCGATGACTGGCTCCGCTCGAGCCTGAATATCTGGAGACGTCCACAATTTGTATGATTAATGGTGGCGCTAAACGGCAGGAAATCTGCGCTCCCGCTCCCTTCCCGGGGGAACAACTGTGACTTACACACCACTGCTGGCAACTAAACAAACGCTTATTCAGGACACAATGCTTAGCTCAACTCATGTCAAACTAGGTGGAACTACTGATTTTATATAATTGCTTACTTAAACTACCTTCACTTAACTTTTTCTCATAATAAAGCAAATTCAAAAAACTACGAGTAGATATCTATCCTTTAAAGAACTAACGACTCCGACCAAGCTTACAAAGTCTCTACAAAAATGCCGTAGGTTTAGAAAGCTCCACGTTGAATTTTAAACTATCCAATAACTCTAGACTCACACCTTTCTACAGTGAGTGTATGTGTGAATGTGTGTGAAATCATACTATTTACTATTCTATGGCAGCAAGATCATTTTTCACGTTTCATGAAGCGAGCCGGCGCGGGTAGTGGATTAAAATACATTTCGCTAGTCGCCCCGTGATGGATGGCAACCCCCGGAGAAAGGGTTGCTCCCTCACCACCCCTCAGTTGGGGGGGGTGTAATAAATGAGTACACAGCGAGCTGCTCCCGGTATGCTCTAGATGAATGTGTAATTAGATTGTTTCCCGCGACTGCGTATGGGGAGGGGTGGAGGGGGGGAGGCTGATAAAGCCTATCGGCGTCGGCTTGTCTGCGGCCGTTCTTTTACTGAATATTAATACTTACCAACAGAGAATCCAGAGAGTTTTGATTATTACAAGCAAAAATTTGTTATCAAAATAACCATAACGAATAACGAACGCCACGTTCGTACAGGTACAGACAAACAAGAAGCAATTCCGATAATAGCTGGTTTAATAGAAGCAGGAGTGAAACCGACGCCGTGAAACCGACGCCGCGAAACCGAACCCGCAAAACATTTCAGTAAACAGGGTGAGTGAAGGCAAATAGCGCAAAAAACGGAAATATTTGCCTTGTATCGGTTGTTGAGTCACGACCACGTTTCCGATGTGAAGACAAACACTGGGATACTGTTTTACTACGTAGGTAGTAAAACAGTATCCCAGCAATGCAATAATGGAACCTACACATAGGTTTCATTATTGCATTGCTAGCGTTATTTACGTAAAGTTCATAAGCATCAAGATTCTGAGGATACTAAACTTTTCCATGTTCAACTTTTGGGAAAGTTAATAATTTGTCTAGTCTCAACTAATTTGTCTAATGTCTATCCAGGTATAATATTATTTTATAGTATACCATTTTTGTAGGTTTCCAAAATTCTGAAAATAAATAAACTACAACTCGGATTAAAAGAAAATTCAAATCAACTGTCCGCTAGAATATTGCTATCACAATAATTGTATACTCTCAAAAGATGTCACAAGTCCAGTCGGTTGTAAAGTTCCCGCAGTGTGTGTAGTGTACATGCAGTGGACAGTGCAGGATGTGGCGGCTCGAGAGAACAGCGCCGGCCGACGCCGACGGCGCGGCGGCGGCGGCGAGACTCGGGGCGGATGTTTCATTTCCTCCGGCAACCTGTGCTTTTGACCACAGCGCTCCTCCATTATCACCGGTCAATACTCCAACTGGAAACGTGGATTTTAACATATCTCTACCTACCTACGTGAGAGCGGTTGCTAACTATTTATATTTATGAAAACTTATTGTACACTCATAAAAATATAAATCGGTTCCCTAAAAATAGCGTTAAACATAATTTGAATACCTACCAGAAATAAACATAAGCTCGCTGTGCTCAAAACAACAAAACACAACAATAAAAATAATAAAACAAGGATAACTTGATAGGTAACAAACATCCATCCCTCTATCCATCCAAACTTTCGCATCTACAACATAAGTGTGATTATCGGCGTGCGGAGCGAGCCGTAAAATTTTGTGGTTCCGTTACATCATTATGCAGTGTTTTGCATATCGACTGCAAATAGGGCATCCCGACCCGTAACTCCTAACAAAAGCGCGCCTCGAAACATTATTGACATTTTTTCTGATGTTTGGGGCAAAGTAAGCAAGAAAGAACCTACCTATAACAAAAAATATACCTAGTCAAGCGACCCCCGATACCTTTAAAGACTGCGTTGGTAGATATAGGACGAGGGAAGCGAGCGAGACTAAATAATTAATAATACAAAAAGATATAACGGAAAGCGGAGCGAGCTGCCGAAATATGTAACATTTTCGGGTGGTACAAACTAGTCCAGAAGAGTATAAGAAAATTAATAAGAGTGAGCCTTGAAAATTTTGGAAATCTTGCGATGCTTAGAAAATTTATATCAGAAAATGGAATGACCCGCACCTTTTTTTGAAATTGGTGAGGCATGCGTAGCAAGACAAATAAACTAAATAATGAGCAAGACAAAGAAGCTAAATAATGAGCGTCTGTCTGTCTACCCCCTTTACTTCAGAAACACGTTGACGTATCGAGTTGAAATTAACGTAAAATACTCCAATCCGTAACCTCTTGAAGCCGCGATACGAGTATAAATAAAACTTACAGTTCAACGCACTAAATAAAACTTACAGTTCACACAAAACCTATAGGGTACTTCCCGTAGACCTAGAATTTTGAAATTAGGCAGGAAGTGAGGCCTTATAGCACAAATAAAGGAAAACATGCGAATAGTTCATTCACAAAACAAAATTTTGATTCTCGCCATGGATCAAAACCTACAGGGTACCTACCTACTCCCCGTTGACCTAGAATCATGATAATTTGGCAAGACACGTGGTCTTACGGAACCCTCAGTGCGCGAGTCCGACTCGCCGTGGACTTGACGTTTTATTTATAAAGAGGTTTAGTATTTGTAGATAATTACAGGTGGTGTTGTGGACACATGAAACACTCCGTTTGCGATAGGTGACACGATATCGTGCATTAGCTGATTGGTGGCGTCGGTATCGACGGTGGCCGTCCGTCAGAGGTGCCGTGCCACACTGACTGCTGGCTGTCACATCGCAGTAGGTAGAGCACATATTTGCCGCTGCCGGCCGCGCCCGCCGCGCCTTGTCCGATGCTACCGCACATTTTACTAATTGACCCATGACAAGTTGCGTGTGATATATCCAAGGAAAACAAATGCCCAGGTAATCAAGTACTAGATGATCAATTAGTTTCCAACTTACCTATCTTCATGGTAGCGCTATCATCATGTGTGTGAAGATGACGCGTCACTGATTATGATATAAGGATCCAGTTGAATGCTGATTCTGCATCAGATACGGAAACAATACATTTGATTCTATTGAACCAGGCAACTCCAGGTGCGTTAGTTTTTTCTCGATTGCGACGACTAATTGTAAGTGGAACTATTTTATGACACTCGGCACAAAAGCACGTCGTGGCAGAACACGCGTCAAACTTCAAGTTCGCGTGCCGACTAAAAAACAGCTGCAGCACAAAAGGGTTGCGGAAGGGTTGCTACCCTCCGGGGTGACAACCCCAATTTTTGAAAGCCACGCGTTCACCTTCTATGCAAAGCGCCAATAAAAAGCCGAGACGCGTGCATGCGCAATACAGGCTTTCTGATTTTAAACTGATTTGAATGTAGAACATTTACATATGGGCCGGGAAGCGACGCGATTGGCTCGCGATTTGCGTACGGTCTTGCGCAGTGAGGACTCGTGGGACTATTTTAAAGTCGCGTTTTAGAGCGGGCCGTTTGATTCGCTGGCGGAGTATGATGTGACATCTACTTACACATAGCGCGGTCGGGATCTGCATACGCCTCCTGTCGCGAACCGCGAGATGAGCGGGCTGATTGGCATTGTGCAAACCGAACGCCTTCGCCACTCGCTATTGTGCGCAGCGACCAGTCAGTAGACGTGGAGAGCGAATCAATTATCTCTTCAGAGAAGATGACGCTAATAATAAACAACCTTGAGCTCTTTCACAATTGCTTGTTTGAAGCTATAAATAACGCCGTTAACGATTTAATTAGAAGACATCTGGAAGCGGATCTTTTGACAAATATAATTCTGGGTTATTTAACAAAATCAACACAAACTCTAGGTTCAAACATATTATCTGAAATCGACGAATTTGTAATTCTTTGCTTACAAAGGTAATCCTGCTTGATTACCTATTAAGCAGAGTATCGGAAGATTTGGGTTGGGGAGGAGCAGTTCCGAAAGGCTGACGATGAGGTTAATACTCACAGTACAAACAAACAGATTCGAATCGAAGCAAGCGGTACGCTGTAGTTAGGTTTTAAACAAACAGTGCCCGCGGAGGGCAAACATAGAAAAGTTGGTTTATTTGCGAGACGATGGAAAACCTCATTAGAGGGTCCAGCGGGGTCTTTTGTAGTACAATCAGTGTAGCAACTACTGCTGTTTTAATCTGTGGAGAGGCCGGGGGGCGTCATTATCGAATTGTTTAAAATAACGAGGGACGACGTTTGTGTTGCCAGTTAGGACGGCCTTACATGCTGGACTGGACATCGACTTTAATGAAGGTTTTTGTTATGTTGCCATTGTTAGGAGCTACAATGATGAGGGGACAGGACAAGTCAATATACTTGTTCTGTTCATTTGACTCGGTAAACATTCAGGAGGTACGGCTGGCCAAAACAGAACGTGAAACATCACAACATCGTAAAATGTTAACAAACGAACAGAATGGGTAGGGTACCTACCTATGTATGGATGTATGTGCGTTATTCCTTTGACAAATTTTAAAAAGAATGGGATTAATAACATGCTTTCACCGAAAACTGAATCAAAGGAAAGGTATAAGTAAAGCTTTTCGTGTAAGGTTTCATTCATCAATTTGAACAGCAAGTGGCTCTACATGAGGTAAGTACCTACTCTACATTCGGCTCTGGCAATCGTTTTACACGTCGTTACAAGTTTACACGGATCAAAGATCACAAAAAACGGTCCATTTGGTAATTAAATAGTGCCCGGAGGCCCCTCGCCGCCGCGGCCCCTCGGCCCCTCGGCCCCTCGCGGGCAAACTTAAACAGCAAACAGTACCTTCAGCTACTTCCAAATTGCTTCACAACTAAATTGTCCCATCCCATCCATTTTAGTGGCGAAGAATGTTGATTCATTCGAATTCTTCTTGCATGAATCAAATTACTTAGCAAGTATTATTACAAACTATGTTGTGACTGCGGCTTCGCATTCGCAGGGTGTTTCCGGGATTAAATAAATAAATTAATTAATAAATTAAAGAGTTGCATAATTTATTCCAATTCAAGTCAACAAGTCAGCCTGTGTTCTTTCAGGACTAGACCTAGGTACATCGATGTAGGTACGAGTAACATTTCAGAACCTTTCGTTCTATAGTTTTGACGAGAAGAAGTAATAAAACATAAATACCTACATCCATCCATTCAACCAAACTCTTGCATTTATGTACCGATATTACTTAGTGTGATTCTCGAAGCAAGCCGCCGCCAAAAGATCATTGTCTGGATACATTTTGTCAAAGGCTTTTAATGATTACTTTTCAGTCAGCTATCCGACACATTGTATTATATGACATGGCGGATGCTGTGCTGGCACGGTTCCGTCATTCATTGAACATGATCACATGATGATGTCTTCAACGATGTCTCTCGCTCCGCTGTTATTAATACCCTTTCACACGCAGACAGGTTTCCACTTCCCACGTTGAACAACGAACAAATGATGCCAAGAAGCATTAATGACCGATGCGTCGAACTTGCAGCGAGCTTCCTTTGTCCTTGGCTTAAAGGTTACCTTTTTTATAGGCCTTATACTTTTGCAATACGGTTTAAAGTAAATATTTTGATAGACAGGTATATTTACAGCAATAATTAGGAGAAAGTAAGGGCGCTAATCGAGCAAAAAATGGCTAGAAAGTCTATTGTTGGCACGTAAAGGGCATGACTTAATGATCGAAGGATAGGTATACAACTCGTCATAATTTGTGGGTTAATGCACTAGTTCACATTTAACTGTATTGTAGTCCGAGGCAGTTCTAATTAATTTTTAAAATGATTAGGATGTTTTAAGTAGGTACGGAGTAGTACCTATATGGTATTACAAATCATTGGTAAATGTAAAATAGCCACCTCGCTTATGCTCCAGTCCACCCCGGTCCCCGAATGGACTGGTTTGCATGCTCGACCTCGCGCCCAGGCTCGCTCGCGTGCTGCGCTGCGCCTGCGCATGATAAGACAAATTCGCGTCCACAATTAGCGACTATTATCTGAAGGTCAGAGTTCACTCGGCACATCCAAACCACACAACTCCCCAACATTCTAAAACTGACTTTACCTTCTCAGCTACACGGCTCCTTATAAAATATCCGCGGTCATCATGATTGTCGCTTTGGCAAATCGAAACTCTTAAATGTGGACTTACTCGGTCAGTGTTTAAGGTTGCGTTTCCTTTGCAGGGAACGTTGTCGGTGTTGCTTTGATAAGAGTTTACAAGGAAATTCGGCGGCGCCTGATGAAGTATGCTAATTTAGACAATTGGGAGCGGCGCGCTTGGAGCATACTGATGAGTCTTGGGAGCCGGCGACCTCGTCTCACGCCGCGGCCGTCTCACGACATCTCGTCAAGGCGCAGATGCCCCAACTCAACCCACATCTTTGTGTTGTATCTACCTATCACAGAATTATTTATCTACCTACTAGTTTATGCCCGCGGCTTCGCACGCGTTGTTTCTATTAACGTTTAACGGTGATTTTTATCCCATGAAAACTAATAAAGAATTGCTTATTAAAAAATGCTATTATGACAGAAAAGACTTTTTTGAAGACAAACTATTAGGATAGAATCCCTACATTTTCTTTTTAACAACGGAAGAGCTTCGAAGTGTTCTTAATAATATAAAAGGTTATATATTGATTAATTATAAGATGTTAAGTATAACCTAGTCACACAAATTTATAAAAAGTAAACTATTTTGTTAAAAAGTCTTATTGTACCTACCTAAGTAAATTTATATTATTCTAAACTACACAAATGTTATTTATTGTTCATAAAATATCTCCTAATATTGTATAAAATACAAAATACTTAATTTAGTCCTTAACTTAAGTCCTAGATTAAGATATATTGCCATACCCTACCTGACAGGGTACATTAATACTTACTGTATGTAATATTTTTGTTTCGCAATAAAAATACTGAATACTAAAGTCGCAATGTTTGATTCCAGGGTTAGACTTACCTGTACCTATGCAAAATTTCAGCCTGATCCGTTCAGTAGTTTTGGCGTGAAGAGGTAACAAACATCCATCTATACATCCATTCATCCAAACTTTCGCATTTATAATATTAGTGTGATGTGAAAGCCTGCCTACAGATATATAATATTTTCCTTAATATAGGTATATCTTTAGGTTTTAAGTAAGAAGGTACATAATCATACCTGTGCCAAGAGTTACAGTAGGTACTATGACATTAAACGCAAAATGATGTTTATACGACTGACTTTTGCAGTAGGTATTGCACAGTAAAAATATCAAAGCATAGGTACTACCTACGATAAGACGCATGCATCAATCTCAACATCTGCTAAAGTAACGGAGCTGCTATGCACCTTTCATTCCGGCCTGCCAGCCGACCCGACAAGTCCTCAAAAGAAGACGTTAGTCTCACCGCGATATGCAACGCAACGCAACTGCATTAGCAAGTGAATGTGGTGCTAGCACTGCTAGCGGGCAGTAGCGGGCAGTAGCCGGCAGTAGCCGGCAGTAGCCGGCAGTAGCTGGCCTGGCAGCGTGGCAGCGAGACGGTGCAGCGCAGCGGTGGTGCAGCCACTTGCTATTCACAGGATTACCCTAAACATTCAGCCGAGACCATTACGCGGCATGCCATTCTAACTAGTCTACCCTTTTTTATCACCGTCCGTCATAGGGCTCCGATACAAATCGGAATGCGACTGTTTTATTGCATTCCGCTATTGTACCGTTAAATTTGAATTTGCTTAGGGTGCGTGTGTGCCGTGCGTGTGCGCATGTGAGGCCGGGGCGCGCGCATGCGCGTCGTCGCAGACTGATGGATGACAGCTGACGTCGGCGCCGCAAAGGCCCAGGGTCGGCGAATCCGCGCTACATTTTCAATAAATATTTCTATTATCTAGAATTTTGCTGGGAATTCAACTAGAGTCTTAATGAAGTAGGTACAGTCTCAAAGGGAGTATTGAGTAAAGATCAGCAAAAATAATGTTCAAGGAGCGTCCTGCTATTAGATGATTGCACGCGGGTCGTGATCCTGAACTTAGAAACCATTACGAATCATGACTAGAAAATGCTCAAGACTTCGATTCCGTCATCTTCGACCAGCAGCGGCCGTGCATAGTGGGAATTTGTTTGTGACCTAAATAATTACCAAATACCTACTCGAGGATAAAACTATTAAACGGTATTAGTGTTCCTTGCAAGTTTTACTATACATAATAATATGTAAAGGCAGTCAATAGAATACCTTCAAAGTATCTCGAGTGCGGGCGTGCCTACCCTGGCCTACACTGGCGGTGCTCATTAGCCATTCCCGGCTGCGGTGGCACAGACGCGCCGCGGCCGCAGCCCCGGCCCGCGCCCGCGCCGCCGCCACTACAATCGGACCACGTCCACCACCGCATTAGGGTAATCGCCTGATTTAAACACTAACATCACCAGCACTTCTCAACAACTATTTATTTCAACTGCGCATCATCCATAGTTATTACCTATCAGTGGTACAACAAGTAATTGCAATAACATCGCAACCCCAATTTCCTAACTCAAGAGAACATGGGGATAATTATAATGACCCTCTCAAAGGAATGAAGCCAAGGTGGGTACGCAATGAAATGAATTCCGAGAGCTTGCTAACAATAAACTCATCAGGCCAGCAAGGATACAGGCTATAAACTAAATACCTTAGGAGTGTTAAAAGCTGATACAGCGAGCCTCGAAGCTCATCGAAGTCGTGAAATTAACTAGCGTGGCCGCATTAGTCACAGAGCCTGCCTCGGGCGGGGCGCGGGGGCGCGGGGGCGCGCTTCTCGGAAGCGCGTGCGCAAACCTCGCTCGTAAAACAACCTGTACATTTGGATAATAATTTAATCAAGTTAATAACACTTCCTCCGCAAGGGAATTGATTGAACAAAAACATTCTTCATTCCGTCTATTCTGAAGACGCGATGGCTCTGCAAGTTATTTTATCGATTGGGTACCTACTAATAATTAAATATTTATTGCGGATAGTTATAGGTAATGTATCTATGTTAGAATTTTTCATTTGATCAAGTGCGAAATTGTCGTTCATTAAATGCTTTTTAATGATATGAGTTCCAAATAACGCGAACTTATTTGCTAATTCATCACGAAACAAGGGATAATGTCGTAAATCTGCCTCATAAGGACATAGTTAGATAGAAGCGGCTCTAGATTCTCCCAGGCCATTACCGGCGACTTTAATATTGCCACGTATTGGTTACGCGGTGTGTCGGGCGCGAGGCATGCGCGCTTAATTGCGCCTGATACTAATTAAGGCCGTACCTTATACCGCCGATAATTCGAGCGCCGACCATCGAGACCCGCGAGATTTACTGCAGAAGCGCGAAAACTTTATCTGAAACTTCGAGATCACTTTTATAGGTACGCACTTCTGTAAGCTTTCTATGCGTGACCAACATCGTCTCGTGATCAGATTCACCATGAAAATCAAACATTATGTAGTTTAGGTATCCTATCTTAGTCTACATACCGAAGCGACAGAAATCAAAAATATCACTTTATTTCCGTGTCAGTGTTTAGTTTTATAATTTAACCTTTTCACATTTAGAAAAGAGTTAGAGAAATAAAGAGCTTTTGATTTGATTTGACTTCCACTGCGAAAAACTGAAAACAATAACACATTTCCTATTCTACTCTAGCAACAAATAGGCTTCTTCAAATCATAAAATATTACGTGCGCTTGTCGAGCCCGATGCAGTATCCTTTTAAGTCGACAGTTAAAAATAACCTAACGTGCAAGTACCTTTTAGTTAATTGTATTTAGATCTCCTGCTTTGTGCACGCAAGTCGGCGTTCCTTGATCAAATCACAACAATATTTGTTTATTTTTGCAAAATGAAGAGCACTCCTACCAGTTGTATTGTAAATGGTAGTCGGTCCGAGACATGTTTATCTACCAGCGGGGGCCGACCGCCGCCGCGCCGCCGCATGCGGGCCCCCGCCGCCTGCAATATGCTAATCATTGCCTATAAAGAGGATGTTTTCATTCACACACGATGCTGGTTTGTTTAGCTAGAGTAAGAAAACTTACAAGTCTTGCAAGTTTCCAAATATTGTTTCAGAATAATGTATGTATTAGAGAGGGTCGGGCGCGCGGGCGCGCGGGCGGTGCAATAAAGCTGCAGCTCGTAAAAGCGTTCATTACGGCGAAGGTACGGCGTAGCGTAAAGCAGCGAGGCAAAGACGCGACGCGACGCCTGGCCTGCCTGGCTTACACGGATTTTACTACGTGGCTCTTCCAACTTATTAAACTTATATTATATCAGAGTTATGAGACACCATAAGTCGCTTTATGTCGACCGATCAGAACCCTAATAGGAAACTATACGACCTACTGTCTTATAAGATAATCTGAAAGAACAAGTGGTTTGTCTAATTTAGAGCAACTTTCCAACCTTCTCTATAACCTGTGTCTAGTTTCCAATTCAACCTGCTCCAAGCTTTAGAGCTAGACTTTTTGAACCCAATCAAAATTCATTTTATTTTTGCAAAGTTGTTCGTCTCCCCCAAGTCACAGCTTTCGGCATAGTGAGACAGTGCAACGTGTTGTGTTCCCATCTCGAGTAGGTAACTGGAGAGGTGCCTCGTGAATGCTAAGTTACCCTGCCGACGACGTGGGGTCAGATGGATGTGTGGGGCGGCGCGGCGGCGGCGGGCATGCGAATCAGACGACAAGGCTATCGATCTTTTCAAACCATGTTTATTTTAACATGACTTGACGAACGGATATTGCTGCTAGGTTCCTGTTAGGTACAACACCATTCATAACTAGGTCAGGACCTAGTTAGGAATGGTGTGGTTCCTTCCTAACGGTGAAACAGTCTTCACCCAACTTTCTGAATAAGCTCTACATCTATTTCGAAGACATTTAAGGAGTGAATGTACCTTTCTACCAATTTATACTTATACTTGTAAAGTTCGTAGATCACTGTCACGCCCGCACATCCATAAAACATCACGCGGTACCTACTGTGGGTTAAAAACACGCGCAAGATAAGTCGCATCAATTTTTTTCTGCCGCCGCCCAAAATCCCCTGACGACGGCTCAGCCCCGGTAAAATATTCCCCACTTTATGCGAATAATAACACGGGGAGATAAACTAAAACGATCATCGCGGAACACTCCAAAAGCAGCGGTCAACAGGTTTATATTAGCTCGACAGTTCTCTCCCCGAAGCTTTTTTGTAATACCGTCAAGTAGGTTGTTGATAACAATGAAATTCTTTGCAAATCGTTCAATTTAAATACTTATTCTAACGAATCCCATTTTAGTTTCCCGTTATCGTTACATTAGGAATAACTACAGTTATATTCTTTACGTAGGTCAGAGTTTTATTTTTTATCTCCAATGCAACCAAGTGGATTTTATCTAGCTTATAAGGCCAACGTTTTACATAAGAGTACCTACAGCTTACAGTAAGTTTCTCAGCGGGTAGAAATTTCACGATGGATTGTAAGGCGATTCAAGGCATTTCTCCCTGTACTTAAGCTTTTTTTGTAAGTGTGATACAGTAAAGTGTTATCTATTTGAGGTAGTTACATTAAATCAAAAGGACATTAGCCAATAAATTGAGGTAAAAATAAATAAACGTTGGAACCTGAGAACGAAACCGCAAACCTGACAATGGAATTACCTAAGTACGCCTACCTGTTTAGACGACTAGCTCTTTACAATAGTCGTGCAATAAAAAATTGCTCCCGGTTTTATCGACAAAAACTGCGAAATAAGCTTTGGCAAAAAGCCGCGAGTCTCAGAGAGGCGCAAAAACACCGCGAGCGACTCTCGCTCGATGTTTATTGTATGAGAGGCTGAATTTCAAGTATTTTCTTAGCTTTAATGGATCGCGGGAGTCGTCCGTCGTCCACCCCAGTCCCCAGCTCAGTACTTCAGCAAACAAAAATATATATACTAATATGACACTGCCTACTCGGCCGCGGCGTATATTAGAGCGACCTATAGTATATTATGAATTTATGAATATGCTCTAGGATCTCTTCCATTCTTTTTCAGTATTTCATGATTAACCATTCGTTTTCTAACCTAGTTGGTATTAGGAAATGTCAAATATAGTCAAAATAGACTATTAAAAATATAGGTACATTTACAAAATTTGACTAGGATGCCTATCAGAAAATGAACAACTCAAAGATAAATTCACTACCATGGTAAGGTGTTAGAAGAATAACAAACGTTCAATTGGGCAAAATGATAAAGAATTGGATAGAAAGATATAATATAGGATAAGCGAATATTCCAGTCGATTGGGCGCAGCGCGGCCAGTCACGGCCGAAATATTAATCACGGCGGCCGTCCGGAAACTTCATAAAGCTACTTTATGTAAATGGAATAGGTACCTCATTTGAATAATAGTTTGGTATTGGCTTCGCTACAAAGTTATATCCCTTCCAAATGAAATATCAAGGAAAATAGATAAGTTTAGGACTCTTGGTAGATAGGTACTCGTATCTACTCTGGTGCTCAGTCGTCACGTCAGGGAGCTAATGGCGCTATCAAGTCACGGAGACAAAGGACGTCATCGATCACTCACGGTTAATGCACTGGAGACACTGCCTACACACAACCCTTTCTCCGGAGAGTCCACGCCAGAGGCTGATCAGATCATTCATCATTACCAACTTCACCTAACGTTTATTATCAAGGCTAAACGCTTGCTCAGCCAAGATCAGGTGTTTTCTTAACTGTTAGCAACCATTACAATGAATGGGAATGTGAATTCTACGATAAAACATTTTACCCAGAACCTTAAAAGATTTGACGAGAGCTAATTTCGCCTGAAGTTCCAACATTACAAGGTTTATGTCTCGTGTTATTGT
The DNA here is from genome assembly GCA_963564075.1 of Eupithecia subfuscata. Lineage (NCBI taxonomy): Eukaryota > Metazoa > Arthropoda > Insecta > Lepidoptera > Geometridae > Eupithecia > Eupithecia subfuscata. The sequence continues at coordinate 16,564,295 of OY751110.1, read as the reverse complement.
GTTGTAAGCAAAAATGATAGCAACAGTAATGTAGATGCCGCCGTGAAAAGACAATAAAACATTTAACTACGTCACGCCGCGCGGGCATTCCGGCCATAATGGCTGACGATATATCCTTACGATTTATAATGTATCTGTTTTATTGGCAAAGGGCGAGCGAATATGTGAGCAGGTCGATGTTGCACGGTCGCTTTTACGGAAATATAATATGTATAAGTACATACATTACCTACCGACTTGGACTTTACATTTCCACTAAGTCAGCATCATTACATTATAGAATCAAAAGGAATGTTTTGTATAGACTAAAGTAAGTTCCTACTCCACTACGATAGTTACATCTATTGTAATTTCATCATCGTAACGTAACCAAAATAGAGTAGATGGATGTTGAGTTGAGGTCTGTCCACTGTCCGTCCGTAACATTAAAATGAAATGCGTTGTGTATTTCAGTAACTAGAGGTATAGAATAGCGGTTCAAAATGCTTTTACGAGAAGGTATCTACTCGTAATAAGTGCGTTGGTTATACGCTGGTTCGGTTTACGAGCTCCCAAGATGTAGTCCTAACGTAATAGTAAAATGATAATAATGCAGCATAAACCTCACATTACTTTTGTGACATCCATCCGAAGGACATTTTGGACATGATGTGCGTGCACTAAGGAAGCACCTTTATTTCTTCTTATTTTTAGCCCTAAATACGAGTAGGTACCTCTTAAAGCTGGACTCTGACGTTTACCTAGGTAAGTACTTTACTATTAGACCAGCAGGGGTACCTATTTTAATTTATTCGATTCGTTTCCGAAACAAATAGTTTTAGGTTTAAAGAACTTTATTTCTCATACAAACACAGGGTTTACTTAAAATGAGATACATAAGAACAAATTAATCCAGGTTTAAAAATATATAAACTAACCTCTGGGACCTAAAATAAGTTATAACTAAATATTTTCTACAGCTAAATATTGTTTATCTAAATATTATTTATGTACTTAGTAATATTATATATAAATACTAAACATTATAACAACTACATAGTAGGTACTTAGTTAATTACGAAATAGGTATGTTTTCGATTCGGAGACCAATCGAATGAATTAAAATACCCCTGCAGGAACCGAATATGTAGCAGGTGCGTTATCTTAAGTACAACAATGGGTGCTTGGCTGTCCGTAGACCGTGGTGCGGTGCGCCTGAGTGACAATGTATCACATCTACGGACTACAGTAGGTACGGACGTATGCAATCTATTGAAATGTTGAGACGGAAACGACAACCCCAAACAAAGTGCGTGCGTTATTGTCAACTACCTCGGGTCATCGTGGCCACGAGAAGTGAGAGCGTAAACTCAATTACCGGGAGCGGTCGCGGTTTCAATCGACCAATCCCCCTATTGTTGTTCAAAAAAACACGTTATTACTTCACGTGCGACATAGGGACCTCTACTCCACACCCTTAGCAATTTAAAGGCTGAATCGTCATTTAATTTTTTTGACAACTTAGCAGTTTATTGTTATTTAAAATTTTGATTTTTGATAAGATCTCTGTGGAGCAGTGGGGAAGGTTCACGTGCGCAGCGGGTTGCGGGTTTGATTCCCACCTCAGGACAAATATTTGTACGATCTACGGTGTACAAGATTTGGGTGTTTTCTACGTATTATAAAAAATATATATCCATGTAAAGAATTACGCACAAGTATATCGATCGGGTACCTATGTAGTACCTACCCGTGACACAAGCTCTACTTATCTTGGGGCTAGATGATGCTGTGTGAATTGTCCAGCATTATTTATATTTACTGCGATAATACGGGGGTTGAAACAGTACGTACGCGTACGTTTCAAATTTGATTAAAAACTGGTGCCTAATTCAAAATCTGATAAGACGAGTCCGCTTTGAAGGTAGGTACCTACCTAGAGCCTTAATTTGTAGAGAAATCTATGTAGAGTTTAGTTAGTATATATAGATATTTATTTAGTCTTTAGTTTAAACAAAGTGTTCTTATTGGATTTTATTTTTACAATGAATTTTATTTTCTATTACCAAAACACGTGTCAATAAGTTGTACAAAGCCGTCACAAATAGTGCACATGCGAGCTTTACGAGCCGCGCCGTCCGGCGACCGTCCGCAACGCGAGGGCGATGTGAAAATTTAAAATAAATCCCCATCGCGAACGACCATGTCCATCAATTTGGAGAACGCTTTCGTTATGCATTGCATTATGCACTTTTATCACGGAAATGTAAGCTTTATTTCGATGCTTTGTACCGTAACTATAGTAATGGTCAGTATAATGCTATTGTTATTCCTTTGTATTTCTTCAATACAGTACGTAAGTCGCGTGGGAGGAGCGGATTTATTGGCACACCTGTCAATCTTACGCTAGAGAATTTAGATTTCATCGCCCACATCTCAAATTGCCACAATGTCAATTGATTATTATATTGCGCGTTGCGCGGTGTGTTATGATGTGGTGTCGGTGGCCGCGAACCGCTTCCAGCACCGACTTTACTTACTTACTTACGTTATTCAATATCAAATCAATAGTGTTTATGAAATAGGCACTTGAGCAGTGCATGTTAACACAAACTTTGAAGGGCGCGCTATTCATGTAGGGAGTTATTTTCTCGGCCACAAGGCCCAAATCCCATCCAGTACAACACACCTCCGTAAATCGTAATCCTCTTAGAAAACATTTCCAATTTAAAAAGAATTCCTCTTATCCCTCAGAGGAGGGCACGCGTAAAAAATAAAAGGAAAAGCTGTGTGACACGCACCGTGGACCTCGCGAGTGTAGGACCTCCCTTTAAGTATCTCACGGTACCCCTCGATTCCTCACAGGTCGCTTCTTCCGACGGAGCATCTATTGAAACTCCACTTAGATCGTGTTAGCTATCTATTTAGTATAAAAAGGGTCGAGCATTTTTCGAGATCCTTTTTCTACCCGATGGATGGTGGGTGGCCCCCCAGCCCCCCACCGACCCGCCTCACCTATGTTATGTTCCATTTTATACGTATGCTACTCAATTTTCTTAACCTTCTCGAGAGTCGATACAGGTAGGAGAGGTATCTGCAGAGTGCTGCTGGTACATACCAAACATTATTTTGTGTAACTTAGAACCTTGTTCAATTTCTATGTGCATGCTTGAACTTTGCATAGTATTTTTATTGTTTCGGTTACATCACCTCACCTCACCTCAACAGCCTGTATTGGTCCACTGCTGGACGCAGGCCTCCCCCTGATAAGCGCCTTGTTGGCTTTTATCTCATTGGGGTAATGCCCATAATCCCCACGCTGGGCATGCGGGTTGGGGATCGCAGTTAGTTGGTAGAATTATTCTGCAGGGGGGCGCTGCTGCCCGCCCCCGTAAGATATCCCTTAATCGCCTCTTACGACACCCGCGGGAAGAGTTGGGGTGGTGCAAATTCTAAGCCGGTACCACACAGCTTTCGCTTACATAAATTAACAGAAACAATGAAGTAATTTTAGATTTTGTCCTTTGTGGTCAACTATTTATCTATCAACTATTTACTGAGGCACTATTTATTTTACTTGGGGCATCGGGGGCACTATTTCAGGACACATTTATTGGCATAGTTGAAACCACCAAATTCCACGGAGGGGCTGCCAACTTGATGGACACCTTTAAGCAGGTTAAGGTGCGAATTAAAAAAAAACGTTTCTGTTTATGCAAAGTCAAAAAATTATGCTGCAGATTTTGTCATAAATATAATGTACGAGAGGTTAAGGAAAAATGCAGCCTCGTAGCTTTTGTAGTTTCATTTCTTGATGCGTCAGTTTGTTTTTTCTCTTTTTAACCCCCCGACGCTGAAAGAGAGGGGTGTTATAATTTAACGTGTCTGTCTGTATATCTGTCTGTGGTACTTATGACAGACGATAGCTACCTATCGTAGCTCCCAAACGGATGAACCGATTTCCGTTTAGTTTTTTTTGTGTCATAGATAATTTTATCCCGAATGCTAAGAACTCTATGAAACATGTTCATGAAAATCTGTTCAGCCAATAAACATCGGCGGGTTTTTAATTTTTCTAATTTTGTCTTGTTTAAATATAGATTAAAATTATAGTAGGACAATAAATTGTAACCTACCAACTTTTAAATCAAATTAATTTAAAAGTAAGTAATATGAAATTTAAAAAATATACTTAAAAAATATTAGGTTAGGTACCTAATATTTTCCCAACTACTTACCTAAAATCATTAGATAGGGTACCTAATTTATACTTAAGTAGTACTAGCTGCATTCGCCGATTTATATCCCACGGGAACTGATTTATGGGATAAAAAGTATGTTTGATTCCAGGATTACAATTACCTGTACTTATGCAAAATTTCAGCCCGATCCGTTGGGTTAGGTTAGGTTAGGTCAGTCCTTACGAACCTAACCCGATCCGTTGGGTTAGGTTAGGTTAGGTTAGTCCTTACGAACCTAACCCGATCCGTTCACTAGTTTTTACGTGAAAGAGTAACATCCATCCATCCAAACTTTCGCATTTATAATATTAGTGTGATTAGCAGGATTAGTTGCGTGAGGTTATGTGAAATATATGTAACTGCAACCACCTGAAGATTGGCAATATAGAGATTAGGTACATGTCTATGTAACGTAGAACCCCACTCGTGGAAATCATCTCGCCTCAGGCATCAGTTCAAATATTTAAAGGGCGGCCAAATTACATTCCGACCATTTGAGAGCCGAGAGCCGAGAGCCGAGAGCCGAGAGCCGAGAGCCGGGCCACAATCGGATCACACGAGCGGTTACCGTGCCCGGTGCAGGGCTAGTATTCCACTAACATCTACTCGCCAAACAAATTCAATTTCAAATTGCCCTGAGTCAACTTGAACTTGTAGGTATCTACCTATTTGGTTGGACGTTTCGACAGTACAGTCGATGGAAAGGAATGAGTCTTTTCTCAGTTTTGTTTTTAGGTAGAGTTGAATGACTATATTTTATGTTTTATTTAAATTAGATACGAGATAGTTACCTATCGCCATCGCTAGGTTGATGACTCGATACAATATCAGTACAATTTGCTTAGCTTGCTCAGCATTTAACATGTCGGTTTACTCACTTCTACTTATCTATTCAAATTAATTCAAATTCATTTATTTCAGACCAGCTTCTGCCCGCGGCTTCGCACGCATGTTTCTATGGAAACGTTTTAGGTTATTTCTATCCCATGGGAACTGAATTATGGGATAATAAGATTCCAGGGTTAGACTTACCTGTATGCAAAATTTCAGCCTGATCCGTTCAGTAGTTTTGTCGTGAAGAGGTAACAAACATCCATCCATCCATCATATATAATATCATTGCATCCATCCATCCAAAGTTTCGCATTTATAATATTAGTGTGATTACTATGATCCACAATTTGTTAGTAGCAGAAAGATCTCTCTGATCTATGTTTAACCAATTAATGTTAAAATATAGATGGATTGTTATTCTAGCTACAAAGTCAGAATTTAAGAGTAACATCAATCGGAATGTTGGTGAAACTTGGAAAGCGTTATACACAGAGAGATGGGATGGAAGTGGGTTGGGCCACATACTCGGCGGACGGTAGGACCACGGGTAGGACGGTAGGACGGCGCGCGCCTGGGGATCAGTTAACCCGCGTCACAGCCACCCCGGCGGAGGACTCCAACTTTCCACAAAGAAAATACCAATCAAAATTTGATTTACCGTCGCCCGCGGCTATACATCAAACCACTCTAATCCGCGGAAAGAGAAAGCCTAAAGTCTAAAGGGATCCGGATCCCGCAACTGTCGAATTGAAAATCCTCCTGGCACGAGACGCCTTTAATATTTATGACCAAGTAAAAAATACGTAGGAGCCTATGAATAAATTGGCATGGCCAGAGGGTTTTCCAATAAGGAAATGGAATTTATTTCAGATCGTAGTAGCTCGTAATGGGATGACTAGTCAAGCCAATACTCAAAAGATATGATTGGTAGCTTTAGTAAGGTAGTAGTGATACTAAGAAAGGTTTGGGTAAGATAGTAGGTACCTACCTACCTCTTTGAAACAGCAGAAAGCTAGTTTTGTATTTACCTACTATATTGATTATTGCACAGTGTACCTATTTCATTTCAAATGCCGAGCCAAGGATGACCGTTATAACAAGGCACAGAAAGGAAAAAGGACTGAATGTCTAAGTAGGTAGGTACTTAAATTAAGTAATCAAGTTGTTAAGCATCAGAGTGTTAAATGTACCTAGGCTGACAACTAATCAGTAATCACAATCAGTCAGGCAATAATCTAAAAACGAATAGACTAATCGATGATATATGTAACAAAGCTGTGCTGCAAAACCAGCACCTGCCGATCTATAGATTGTAGTAAGATAATGCAATAAAACGAGGAAGAAACAACTTCCCCTATCGGCAATTTTGCATCGAGATCGATCGGCGAGGGCCGTGAGCGATGTCGCACAGGGGAGCCGCGTGGGGTCCGTAAGCCGTTTCCGATAAGGCCCCTGCCGAGTGCCGACGGACCTGAGGCAGTCGGACCCTGCTTATCTGCGTGCCTCACTCTCGCCTCGCCTCGCCTGCACCATACGTGAGCCGAATAATGCGTCTCCTCCACTCACAAATTGAAATCATTTCGCTATTATTGTTTATTGATTGCGGGACTCGACTAGGTAGTACCGGACCCACCTATTGTTAGCGTGGACTTAACAAATAATATTCTGAAGCATCTATCAACGTGGCAGTCATGGTAGTAGGTCCTTACCTATTGGTTAAATTTAAATACCTATATTCAACATGAAATGTTTGTTACCGATTATTTGGTTACCAAATGCCGATTAGATATGCCTGCAGTGTGATTCTGCAGGCTAGGTATAGATAATCGAGGTTGGTGTACCCGGGCATAGTTTATGGTTATAGGTAGCTCAGCAAATTAACAACTTAAAGGTAGGTATCTATGTAAGTAGGTACGTCAATGACGTACCTACTTACGTAGTATGTATATCTACCGGTATAGCCTACCTATAGCTAATGAGATTATGCAATCAAAACCATAGGAGACTCCTATCTAAAATAGGATCATAATTTAACACCCTTTTAATTAGGTACCAACTCCTGTCTGCCATCGATTATGACCGCACCGGTGAAAAATGTCCACGGGTCGTCTCGGGAGATCTCAATCTCCAGAGCACATCTCGCCACTCCGCGTGACAAATGTGCTCTTCCCTCTTCCCTCTACCCGACACCGAGGGGATGTCGCGAAAAAAATTATAAGGAAATTTACCTAATGGCCGCGATTCTTTACATCGCGTCTCCATTGTCGCAGGACAATGGCGATGCCTAATGGACGGATGACGTGAGGGAGCTCTTCACGGTTTTATTCTATTTTCTTTTTTATGTTGAAAATGTGCGTGCGATATGTGAATATGTGAGCATTAGTGAATATGAATCGCTTTGAATTTCAGAACGGGATTCAAGAGAAATTGAGAATAGTTAGGTAAAAGAAATGACCTAGGTACATACGCCTATCCAATAAATGGGTAGGTAGGTAGGTGTGTATGCGAGGTAACACAGAAACAGAATACTTAGGTATTTATTAGGCTATTAGGTTGACTTGATCACTTTGGCTCTTGTTCAACTTCCATGTACCTAGTCAGACTTAAATTGTTGAATACAAGTTTGAAATGCCCAATTGTTAATTATTAATACATGCATAGATCCCAATAAATTTAAGAAGAGTTAGGTACCTAGGTAAGGCACACTATGTTGAGCCCATGCCAGTAGGCACAGGCTAGGCACAGTAGTGCCTAGCCTGGGTTTGATGCAGAAACATAGTAAATATTTTGAAAAGGCTAATAGCTACTAGTCTATCTTAACTAATCACAACAAATTGGTGACTAAAATTGCAAAATAACCAACCAAATTCCTTTGAACCTATTCAATATTTGAGATTTTAATAAATTAGGTTTAATCAGAAAACTAAGAGGAGAAAATGTACAAAGGAAATGGAAAATGTCTGAAAACTCACCGATCACTGGATGCACACATTGTCCCACTGCAATCCATTGTAATTCATCTAAAATAATTGAAACTTAACTTTTCAGAATTTGACAGGTACCTATTCAAGAACTGTTATAAAATGTAAATTGGTATTGACAGCCACTCAGTACCTATAAGGAGACAAGTTGCTAGCAGCCCTTTAAAATGCCAACTGCCGTGCGATGGAGAGCCGGGGCCTTACCGCTCAGAGCCTGGTTATTCTCCGGACGAATACATTCAAAATACCAAACCCTGCATTGCTATTGGCTAACTTATCCCTTACTCTTTTGCGCGTGTGCCAAAAGAAAGGGTTAAAAAACTCACCCCTTTTTTAACATCACCCTTTTTAAACCCTTCGCATATAACACCCTGCGCTGAGATATTTTATATCATTGGATTTGAATGTTCTTTATAGAAATTAAACAATGCTTGTAAACCCACCTTAAGCTTATAGGTATAGGAATATAGTCCTTCTTTGAGAAAACTAGTGGGGAGCATGTCCACTGCTTGCAAAATATTATGAAGGCAATACCAAGGCTAAACTGCAAGCACAAGTCGATGCAAAGCAGCTCTTACTCATCATTCAAAGTGATATCACGCAAAAGCATTTATCTCTTCGTCTCTACAAATTTTCTTCCATTTTATGATTATTCCTAGGTTTAGAAGAAAAATACTTTGTTTTGCTGCATTGTTTTGGTTTATCTTACCGCCACTCAGTGTTGCCAGATCGAATTTGACAAAATCAGTGGAAAATCACGTAAAAAATCAGTAGCTTGAAGAAAAAATCAGTAGATTTTGAAAAAACTACAAATTTCTAGCTTTTGACACGAAAAATGCGTGGTACCTATCTGTAAGGTTTTTGACGTGACAACGTCTTATAATTCGATAGAGCCGGCTGCACGCACGAAAAAACATGACGTCATGCGGCGTTACCTCGTCATGCGGCGTTACCTCGCTCTGAGTTGTCACGTTCAACAATCGTCAGTAAACCGACTTTACAGACAACCAATTTTTTGTAAAATCGGTTCATCCGCTAGGAAACTATAATTATAGTTCCCTATCGGATGAACCGATTTTGATTAATTTTTTTGTACATTGGTCCAGTGTGTGTGTTTCACTTTTCAATGATGGCATTCATCAAAGTACCTAAGTTGCAAAGTAAAATATTCATGGCTTTCGAATTTCAAAAAATTATGTGTTTTAAGGAGGTGTGTTTTTAACTTTTTACATTGATATGAAAACATTGATCAAAGCAACTCATCAGCTTGGAATTCGCCGAGATTTGTTCATTTCCAAGGGCACTGATCAGGTTTTTTGGGGTAGGTAACTAGGTAGTGTACAATGGTGTTCCGTTGTTCCTTTCAGGAAAAACAAACTATATTCATCACAGAAAGAGGGATGCTAGGTGTCTATTTTTTTAAAATTTCAATTTACCTGATAAAACCTGATCACTGATCATCCCTTGGAAATGAACAAATCTCGCCATAAACCAAGCAGACTCGAGAATCGTATGAAAATCCAAGTGAAATTGAATTTTTAATTTCTGTTGTTACAAGGCTATTATTATGCCTTGGCCTTGAATTTCTCTCAGGAAAAACTGGTTGATTTCTCGAATTTTACATAATAGATCAGAGGCTCTTCAAAAATCAAGCAGATCAATCTACTCGTAGGAAGTGTAATAATACATTTACAAAATCTACTGCTAAATCAATCTGGCAACAATGGAAAGTTTATCGAAGAACGAACGGACCGACCAATCAATTCGAAAAAGATAGGACAACAGATGTTTACAGGAAGTGGAAGAAACGAACGAACAAAACGAACTCTTCAATTTCATTAATATTTTGTCAGTATTGTGACGAACCGGATTGGTGAAAATTTCATTGGCTTGTGAAGTGACACTGACAAGTGACAGCTTACATAATAGACACGGAGCCATTGGCGCTCGGGAAAAATCAGGTAGATTTCACGAAATTTTAGAAATAAATCAGTAGATCAGTAGACGGTTCAAAAAGCAGGTAGATCTACTGGTAAATCAGTAGATCTGGCAACGCTGCCGCCACTACTAGACTACTAGTGTTACCAACAGAGCAATGTCATTTGTCGGTTGACTGACACGATGTGGAATGAGTTTTAATATGTAAATAACGGTTTTCATAGGTGAATCCCTAAAGCAGATAAAATTTTGGTAAAAATTTCACACAGCGCGTAGCACAGCTGTTCGTTATTTTGGTCGTTGGTTGCCATTTTGACAGGTTTAATCAAAGGTCACGTTTCGAAAGTTAACCACCATGTATTGAGCTTTAGGGTATTAGTTTTTTTCTTAATATAGGAGCCATGCCAATTCTTTCTTTGTCCAATAAGCACTTAAATAAAAGTAGGTAGGTACCTACCTGGTTTTAATGAATACAACTCTCTGCCTGCTCTGATCGCTCTCTCGTCTGCTTTTCTCGTTATTAGGTATTTATTGATAATGTGATGATTTCTTAGCCTGTATGTTGCATGTTATCGTCAGCACCACCAACACAGGATTTGAACTTAAAATTATTACATCTTTGATCCTCGAACTTTAGAATGAAAAGAAGACAGAAAGAAGATAAGTATATTTAGTAAAAAAAAATTAGTTTTTATTGTTAGTATAAACGTAAATTTACAAGAGCTGGAAATATTTTGTTGCAAGGAACAAAATTATGTCAATGTCATCAAAAAAGCTACTGTCAAAAGGCCAGTCAAAAAGTCACTGTCTGTTGTCTGTCAATCCTACTCTCATCACATCAAACAATGTCATTGTCATGTCAAATCATATAAATAATTTAATTTATAAACCTTCATGAAAATTTGTGAAATTGTTGGCTTTTCTTTAATTGTGTAAGAAACATTTCAGGAAATCATGACGCTGTATCATTTTGGGAACTGTCTGGCCTTAGTTTATGGGCCATATCACATGGCATACAAGTATTCAGGAATGTAAGTCTAAAAAGCTGAGTTACATTCGTAAGTGCTCGGCTATAACCACCTCCTTCCTATTATAAATGTATCTACCATGGTTTCAGATCAGAGTATGCAACATTCTCGAAATGTGTGTACGCAGGTGGCTTGTACATATTTACTCAGCTCTGCAAAATGTTGCTGCTGGCCACATTCTTCCCTGATACAGACAGCAGCCATGTCGCTGGAGAGTACAACATATTTTTGGTTAGTATCCACTACACTATGTACTATAAATTACAGTTCTCACTGGCTGGGTCCACAATACAGTTAGTTTGTATAGATTGTGACCAAAAAATAACTGAAGCTTATTGTGGGTCCTTATGTTAATTGCAATTATAGTCAATAATAATGTTTGTAGGTAATAAAAGTTGTATGTTGGCATGTAACACTCTGCTGCTGCATCTTTATAAATGAAATTTACATGTCTTGTCGATTTGTGATCCTTCCTTCAATAAACATCACTTACAATAATGTCTGAAACTCCATGCTCAGCAAGTGAGTGTTAGTTGTTGTGTAATGTTTGTTTACAAACATTCCACATCAAGTTTCGCTAGTGTATAGAACATAATATGTTTTGTGGGTTCTTCAAAAATAGCTGGACACATCTGCAGGCGGCAGTATTATAAAAATTTACTGACTAACTCCAAGTAATTTCTTTACATAAATATGATTACTTTCAGCTTGGCTATGAAACTGTAATGACCTACTTACATAGGTACAATAGGTAGTACCAGCCCCCCACAGACATGCTTTTCCTAGGCAAAATTATAAAAGATAATGGTGAGATATTAAAGTTGCAGCAATAACCTAATTTCAATTATTTATATTTTTTTAACAAAATATGCATTGTCATCTATGCGGTATGTGCTAACCCTGCCTGCAGTCAATATGCAAACTAATAACATGTACTGAGGCACTTTGTTCTGTTTACAGGAACTCCTGAAGGCTACTGTGGACCTGGCGGACCTGCTGGGGCTGTACTTTGCACTGAACTCTGTGCCCGGGAAGGGACATGCCAAGATCCTCACATCAGCTATAGGATGGGCCAGTGCAGAGGTTTGTACTAGTCATAATTCTAAGCATATGTACATTGTACAATCTGTACGTGGAACGGACTTTTATATAGATGACCGATGACGATGACGGAAAAATGAAATTTTATATAGATAACAGTTTGTAAATCAATGTTTTTGCTAACCTAATTACTAGTATAGTATTATAATATCTGTGACCTAATGCACAACTGCAGAATTGTACTGCATTTCTAAAAACAACATTTTTAGTGTCTCTTTAGGTGTCTCTAGTCGTATTCCACAACCCGCTAGCTGCCTCCTGTCCACAGACCATCCTTCATAGATGATAAACGGCCAATCCTGATGCAGAGGACTATCTATAACCTTAAGTCACCATGAGACTATATTCTAGTTAAGAAATGATGAGGCAGAGCAGGTAGGTCACCATTCAAGTATGAATTGGTGCTGTATGACCTTTCCTAATGTACTTTTACCAATAAAATTGAATATTTTTGAGTAAACAATGAATGAATTTGGAATTCGAGGCAAATTAAGTTGTTCTTCCTGCCCCTAGCCAACTCTGCTAAGTAAGTACTTATATGGGGATGATGGTCACATCACAATAAAGCAAAATGTTGTGTGTGCAGGTGATGGTGACGCGCGGCGTCCTGCTGTGGGTGGGCGCGCGCGGCTCGGAGTTCGACTGGCTGTACGTGCGGTCGTGCGCGGAGGCCAACGTGGCGCTGCTGCAGCACTGCTCCACGGCGGCGCTGGTGTGGCTGTGGACGCGCTCGGACCTGCCGCCCGCGCACACGCCCGTCGTCTGCACCATGCTCGCGCTCGCACCCTACCGGCCGCTACTTGAAGAAGCTGTGGCCAGCATCTTCGCCCTGAGTGCCTGGGCGCTGCTAGCGTTGCGCGCGCTCCACGCCTCGGCCGTCGGCTTGACCGCGCTCGCGATGTATGCGGTGTTGTCTAACGGGGTTGTTTAATGGTAGTTTTTAAGAATAAGAGTGTGTATTGAATGAAGAATAAATTATTATCTGGTTGTGTAAATTATATTATGTCTCACATATTGTCTAGGTAGTTCATCCAAGATAATAAACAATCTTTGCATAATGAAAAAGCGACTGACATAGCTACTTCCCCAAGAATAGAGGGGAGGACTTTGCATAGGTAAGACTATCTACCGTACCGGGAACTTTTCCCAGCGGCCTAGTATATTAGAACCTACTAACTATTATACTAGGCTAAACTTGTTATGGGTTATGGGCAAAATTATTTTATAATACTGACATCTGTTGAGATCACAACAAACTTGGACGACGCACATACGCTCACTCACGTAAATTCATAGATGGTTTCAGAAAAGCAACGCAAGATGGCGCTACAAATATACCTACCGTAAGACGAAACTGAACTTTAAATAGGTAGGTAACGTTAATAATAGGATTATTTCAACAAAGAGAATAAAACTATATTTCAGTTTCGATTTTGTCCCTATTCACCCCTGAATCCCTATACACCATAAAGTTCAAGACTTATAGAGACGTAGAAAGAGAAACCTATAGAACTCGCGCAATTGCCATCGCATTCACACTAAAGAGAGAACGACTTATGCCTAAAGCCTAAGAAGAAATGAAATAGGACGATTAGCCCTCTATCTCATCCAGCGTGCCGGTTTTTGCATTGTTTAGCACCTCCATGTGCTAAACAAATTTCCTTTTTCATCGACGGAGCTCGACACGAGACTGGTGAAATAAGTTTTAAAAGTTCTAAACTTTTGTTTTTTATGTTTGAATGTGATCAATGTGTTTATGTGGACATTCCCGCAGCTAAAAACAATAAAAAAGAGAGACAAATATGGTGCGGTGCAGCGTTTTTGCATGTAGAAGTGATAGTGAAGAAAAAGTGCCGAATATATCATTCCACTCGTAAGTACAAGTTCTTTTGACTACAAAAAGGTTCAAAATTTACAGTTTCATAGATTTACATACACACAAGGCTCAAACATTATGTTTTATGCTATTTTTAGTTCATCTAACTTGTAATTGTGAAAATTTAGGGTTGCCTGCACCCGATGATAAAATTCCCCGAATGGCGCATTGAAATATTTTTTAATAGGTACCTACATACCTATTTTATAGATAATGTAGCTCGCTATGCATAGCAAAATAGTTTATGCCCGCGGCTTCGCACGCGTTGTTTCTATGGAAACGTTTAAAGGCCATTTCTATCCCATAGCAACTGATTTGTGGGATAAAAAACCTATAGGCTTTTTATATAAATCCTGGAATCTAACATAGATGTTAGATTCCAGGATTAGAATTACTTACCTGTATACAAAATTTCATCCCGATCCGTTCAGTAGTTTTGGCGTGAAGAGGTATAATTATGTAAGTTGTTCTATCTCACGAAGTCCGTTAACTTACCTCATTACGAACAACTTTGCGCTTAGTTGTCATGCTGACGGTACTCGCTACCAAAATCTGACGTGAATACAATGAGCACTAGTGACCCGGACCGCGTCTCAGGCGACACTTTATGCTTCTCTTCTGAGCTTACGCACACTAAAACAATGTGTACATTCATTCACTATGACACACATAGCCCATCGGACTTCGTGAGATAGAACAACTATAACAAACATCCATCCATTCATCCACACTTACGCATTTATAATATTAGTGTTTTTATTTGTTACAGATTTCCCGAAGATAAAGAATTACGTTTGCATTGGATCAAAGCAACGGGTCGCAAAGATTGGGAACCTAAAAAATCTTCGTAATAAAAAATTTTGTAATGTTTCTGTGATATTTTAAATGATTCTGTGATTTTTGTACTTAATCTGATTCAACTGTCCAAATCTAATCTAACTGTCCCATATAAATAAGAAAAAAAAATATCATAAGTAGTTTCTTGTAGAAATTGGTATGCGAATTTTAAAATGATTCTGTGATTTTTATAATGATTCTGCGATATTTTAAATGCTTCTGTGTAAATGCGTGTGTATTTTTTAATTAAAAGAAAATGCTGTGACTAACTAGGTATTACACCTATACGCAAGTACAATGAAAGTTAAGTACTTTTTAGATAGCAACATTACTAATTTTTAGCAAATATACGATGTTACGTTCGTAAGTAACCATTTTTTTGAAAGTGTTATTAATTTATGTAAATGTTATTGTATAGGTAATCAAAGACATTTATAATTAAACTGTGATTTTATGATTAAGTAGTAATGAAACGAAATGTTGAAGACTGATTTAAACTGTAAAATTTATAAACGTTAATTATTGTAATAAATATTGATTATTTTAAAACAAAAACACTTGTTTCTCTATCTGTACTACTCACCTTAATACCTTCATAATTATATTTACCTACCAAAAACAACCTCGGTCTGCCTTCCACTTCTAACGCCAAACAGGGTTCACATTGTGATACTTACTTGTATAATTATAATGACCTAGCAATAGCCTTTATTCACAAAATAGAAAATTATACTAGTATTTACAATTGAAACAATTGAGCTATCTTCAGACTATTGCAGGTAGCTCAACTGATCAATATCAATACCAGTCGGAAGCGTCCCCAAGACGCGCTGGCTGCATTGCCACGCTGTATGGCAATACTGATGCGGTGTGCCTGATACTCATCAGCTCTCGGGTCACGCTTCGCTTCGACCAGACGCTAAGATAATTTTAATTTTTTAAATTTATGAACTGGAAAATCGCAAATCCAATCAACCAAGACATGAAATAAGGAGCCTAAGATCGGGGTAAGAAAATTGCATGGCAACACTTTCCCCCCACCACCTCGTATACTTTGTCTTACTCTTTGGCACGCTCGCTAAAAATCTACCTATATTTAATCTGAGTATAGAGAGGTTCAACTTCAACTTCTTATTTATATGGCACCGCTTGCTTTTCGCTACGACTCTGCCAGTGTCAGTAAGGAGTGTCGTAAACTTCAAAAATAATAATATGACCGGTTGCAAAAAAATATGCACTAAATTGAAAAAAATAAAAAAACTTTCTGTCAATTTTATTCGAATGTCAATGTCATTTTTAGTTTTAAAGATACCAACTTTAACTAGAGAATGCCACAACTCATCATTTTAGTTCATGATTAGATGGCTAACCGACTCATGTAAAAGAAATCAAATAATATCCCAAAACTCATTTATTTTAGTTTTATATTATGCTTGAGTCTAATAAAACAATAGTTTAATTCTCTAGTACCAGCTTCCAATCATACCACACCTTGCTTCCATACTTTAACTCAGCCACGCGTTTATATTTCTTTTCTTTTTGAAACATGCACGCCTATGAAGTTCCCTATTTGTTGACAGGTGAGTGAATAATAAAGAGAAGACTGATTGAAGAAATGCAATATTTTATAGATTCAGTTTCTTATTCTTTAAAAATATCGGGACTAACGAGAACCTCGATATTTATTGAGTCGAAAAATAGGCTTGTGTCCCCTGTAACCTACAGGTATGTAACCTACAGGTACCCTATCGTGGAATTAAATGCAAAGACGATGGGTAAAGTTAACATAAAAAATATTTATTAAGTATAGAAGAGGGTAGAGGTTCTATGGCCCGCCTAACTTTCACTTTGCCTTAAATCGGCACTTCCCTGTAGCGGATGGTTCTGGAACTAGGCCGCAGGTCCGGGTCCAGGGCGAGCGCCGATTCGGGGTAGGTGTGGCTGTTTCCAGGTAGATGGATGGTGATGGCCTCCAAGTCGGCGAAGGGGAAGACAAAGGGTTCCCACGTCCGCCGAGTGAGTCAATAGAATCCCAAGGGACATATTGGAAGCGCCGAGCCACTCGGCATTCAAGCACAGATTTAAAACGTGGCTTGTAAATCAAGCGTTCTATTCGTTCGATGAGTTCGGCTGCCGAAAGACATCAGATTACATTAAGTAATTTTTTATAAATGTACTTCTACTTCCTAATAATTGTGATTTTTAAACGATGAAATTATGTACGTATGCTGTTTATGCACGAATAAATGAGTTTATGAGTTTAACCGAAGACTTGCTCAAGCCGCTAAATTGATGCCAGAGGTTGAAGTATACACAGGGTGAATTAACTTTTTTATTGTTATCTACACTTATCCACACTAAACTTACACAAAACTAATCTCTCACATGGTGGTATTCTGTTGCCCAGACTCTTATGAGACTAGTGCCCTCAGGAGACCCCATCATTATACTATACATACACGAATATAACTCGCAAACAAGCATCACATACCCTTCCAACACTTATTCCACACTCATACACCCATGGGGCCTCCTGTTGCCCAAACTCTTAAGAGACTGGTGTCCTCAGGAGACCCCAACATACACCACACACCCGTTTTGCCTTGCAAGCAAACCTTTCACAACCATACAAACCCCTCACACACTCGCACACTAAAACACGCACTTATTATAATATAAGCTGTCCGTAGCTCTCTTACCCTTTAATATACATACTTAGTTATTGTTTTTTTTTTTTTATGTATAGGTATAAGCTATTAACATTTGTCATAATGTCACATTATGGCATAATTCATTGTATAAGCCCCGCAAGTTGATATTGCGATTGGCGGCCATCTTGGTGACGTAGTCGACGTCGCACCGTCAGCACAATAGATAAATATACAGTAATCCGACTCCATACTAGACCGCCTGAAATTCCCTTATTTTTCCTACCAACTTATTTTGCGGTCTAAATGTATTCTACGTTATTTATAAAAGACCTAATTTTGGTACGGAACCCTAAATTTGCGAAGTCGACACGCAATTGGCCTTCGCTTTCTCGCTCAACTGTAGGTATAAAGTTTAAAGAGACGGCTGAGTCATTCTACTGTATATTTATCTACTGTGTCTGTACTTTTTTGCGACGGATGACGTCACGCAGCTGTGATTGTGACAAGGTTCCATTGCAATATCAACTTGCGGGGCTTATACTTAAACATAACATCATCATGCCTAACGAACTCTGTGGAGGGGGCACTGGCGACTAGTAACATAGGTTTCAAACCTATCACTGGCACCAGTCTCTCACAAACGGGTATCCGTAGGCGATAATATACACTTAACCATATCAATTAACTGTAAAACCTATTGTGAAGAGAAAATAAATGAATTTATTTATTATTATTATTATTTACTGGTACTAAAACTAGTTCTTTAATAGGAATGGAGAACAGATACGTAAATTGTTATTATGCGCCAAGAAAAAATGATAAGGGAGCAAATTTTGGTGCTTAAGTCCTATGTTTATGGTCTATTAAAAAAAGTAAAATTACAAAAATAATTAACTTTTTTATTTGTACTTTTAATTGTAATCTGTAAAATCAGTCTCCGTATGACCTTATCTTAACTCTAAATTAACTATAAAATACTAGCAAGGCATTATCTATCGAGATCCATAAAATTTTGGAAAAAAAACATAGCTTCAATCATAAATCTATGACTTACAGTCAACAAAAATATCCGAAGAAAAAAGCAATGAAGAAC
This sequence comes from Eupithecia subfuscata, assembly GCA_963564075.1. NCBI lineage: Eukaryota > Metazoa > Arthropoda > Insecta > Lepidoptera > Geometridae > Eupithecia > Eupithecia subfuscata. The sequence continues at coordinate 16,545,736 of OY751110.1, read as the reverse complement.
TTAAAATAATCACTTAGATTTCTTGTAACAGGCATTAATTTACTGACTTTTACTTTAATCAGTCTCAGAAACATCATTTATCTTAACACTTAATATCCATTTATAAAAAAAACTAGCCAAAATTGGCGAATTTCGGGACCCTCCTTCCATTTTTTTCCAGATATGATTTTATGATTAATACACGCAAGTCAAGACATGTTACGAATATTTTTTCTTCCTCGACTGTAAACGCTGAAAATGTGTAAATGCTAATTAATGCTCCAGGAGCAAAGTATCCCCAAACATGGAGCATAGAATAGAAACTACAAATAATTAAAATAGGTTGTAATTCGCCATGAATCAAGAAATGAGAGAAATACTACCTGCTATGATATCTATGATACCTGCTATGATAAATGATATGATAAATGATATAATGATATGCTGTGATAGCTAATTAGGTATATTATACCCGATTACTTATAAGTATAACCTTCCTCAATTCAAACACCCAAGCAGATACAGCGATGGAAATGACTTTTGCGGAATAGGATTTTTTACAAAAAACACACCCTGAAACAATGGCCGCTGACGAAGAAAGTAAATGACCGAAACCGGAAGTGGATCTGTGGTGCTGATAACGATAAAAAATATTTATCGAGTACGTTCAAAAACCGATTGATTCCCTCGTGGTTTTTTTATAATGACCAAAAGCATCTTTTTTCAAATTTGGAGCAGGTTTACCTGCACGGAGCTGTGTTCCAACAAATTACGGTACCGGCCTATCGATATTGAAAAATTTATTTAAAAAAAATAAGCAAAGTTTACTGAAGTTGATCGAGATGAAGCAACGTAAAGTACTTACAATAATTCCTAAGGAAGTCTTATTATCCCCGTTACGACAAGTAATTTTACACAAAATTTGCAAATCGGATCTTTTTGTAATTTTTCGAACCATTTTGGCGTTTGGATCGGAGCTTTTTCATTTTGACTGCCGGCAACACATAGTAAAAAAGAAAGAAATGGCGCTGGCTTGGCTATTGGCGAGAGAGAGAGAGTGCACTGCAATGCAAATACCTAAGAATCCTACCTATGATCGTTCTTCTGAGATGCAATGCAAAGCGAGTGGAGTGAGTGAAGTGGTGGTGATCTTAGAATTTGTGTTGTGATGTGGTTTTTGATGGTATGGTGCGTGCGTGCAAACTGCCAGTCAACCCACTGCTAATTTTGTGTACAAAAATGTGCTGCGACGCTCAATGTCCAGACTTGATCATTGTTTACATAAATTCTTTTAGCTTCAATCAAGTGTAGTGTATTACATATTCAGTCTGTTTTCGTTGTTTGTTGTTCAGAAGTCGACGTCTTTGCGAAAGTTTAAGATTTTATATGAAAGTGGTATATTGGCGGCACGATGTTATTTACTTTATTTTTCGTATATCTGGTCCACTGTGTGAGCGCGGATGAGAGCACGATGATTATACCGAGCTGCAGCGACGTGCCCGGCTCTCGTATGTCCTTTACTCCCGTGGAAGGCGTCCTCGGGAGGTACAGGGCCGACTACTGCTCTACGGCACACGACACGTCCGGGGAATGGGTGCTGAAACTGGAATACTTCCACTCTCGGAATTACTGCAACAGTACCCATGTGGCATCAGGCTCTAGTCACTCCACCAACTCTGAGTTGATTAGCAATGAACACAATTGCACTGTTGAACAAACTGTGAGGGTCAATCAATTTATTTCATTAAAGTTAAGCGCCATGCCATGCAAGTTAGCCACCCAACATGCAAAATACTTGAAGGATGCCATAATAAAATAAATACTTATTTTCACAAATATTTCAGGTCTGTATGTCAGCAATATTTGACCTGATATTCAGTGCCTGCTACTCCATCACCAGCAGCTTCACAGACCCCAGGGCTCCAACTTCCATCTCCTTCTTCAATATAAAAAATAATTACACAAAGGAGTTTTTCCATAGTAACAATGCAATTGTTGATCCTGTGTATCATCCGTAAGTATTTCTGTTTCCAACCAAGTTTAAGTGTTTCAAAAAAACTCAAAGAATATGAAAGTTATTTTCTAGAATAGTTTCAATTTTGGTTAGTTTTTATTACAGTTTGATGCAAGCCAAACCTAAGTGATCTTAATAGAAAAAAAGAAATCTTGCATGACTAAAAGTAGACAGAATAATGTGATTGAAAGTGTTGTTAAATGAGATGTGCATGTTGCAGAGAGGACACGGCCATCACCTGGCACACCGGGGTGCCCGTCCAGGCTTACAAGATGCAGATCTGCAGTCAGGCCCAACTGGTTAGTTCATTCTGGTACTCATTGATTGGGAAATTAATAAGCAAGGAAGATCAAGCCCAAAATACTATTTTTATTTTTCCTCTAACCATTTAAGTTATCTTCAGATCATTTATGTTAAAAACTCAAACCGTTTATGTTATCTTCAGATACTGCAGGAATAAAGTTTTCAAAACTTAAGCAATCGGAACATAAAACATAAACTTAAAATATGTTTATTTGCTGCAAAAACCATCACTTTACAGCATAATAAGCATGTAGATAGGTAGGTTGAGTTAACATTATAATATGATACATTATTAAGTATTATGGCCTATTAAAACCGATAGAAGAAAGTTATTGCTGAGGCTTTGTAGACTAAGATTTTACCATTACACCGAACACATTATAATATATGGCTACTATGGCCTGAGATCATGGAAATGAGAAACACATGATCATTTCAGGAGGCATGATACAATTTGAGAATTTTCTTCAATTAATGAATGAATAATCTTTTATGTTAGACAACTTAAAGTCCATAAAACGCACACATTAAACAAAGAATTTTTAAAATTTCACAAAGAGAACAGCAAAAACCCTACTACTAGTACTACTACAATACTAGCCCAATGCGAATTCCCCTGAATTTAACAATATGTTTGAGATGTCCAAATGCTCAATAGGTTGTCAGTTTAGTAAAAGTTTACTCAATTTGCAAAGCTCAGGCTCAAGAGTATTTGCGTATGCAGAGCAGAGGAAGCACACTTTATAGTGGGATGCCATCGGATGTGAATGAAGATTTAAAATGCCAGTGAAGTAGCAGTTCTTCCACTTTCCATTCAGATTTATAGTAGTCGAACCTTGGGACCAGGGCTAATAATAATAATAAATGTACGTTGTGTGCAGAATGAATGCGAAAAGGTGCCACCGACAAACTGCACCATCCGTGACCCGACGACACTGAAGTGCCGTCTGGCGCCGACGCCCGGCTGCCACCGCCTGTACCTGAAGCATTGGGCGGCCTGGATCACCGGCCTCTTCGGCAACCAGAGCAGCGTCATCTTTGACTTCTGTAAGTCTATCACATCACAGACCGGCACCAGGCACCACAGCATGCAGGTTATACTCGAACAATCAATAATTTTCCACACATTACGTAAGCTTACGTCAAAACCTGAAATAATGTTGTGACATTTCCATACACTTGTTACTTGTTTCTGGACTGGTTTCCGCAACTAGGCACAGGTGGGCCCTTTTTGCGTGTCGGGTGGGGGGCTGCTAATCTAACCACCCGATGTCCTCCAGGAAAGCCAGCAGCTCGCTGACGCCGGTGCATGCCTCCCTAGGCGTCCTCGGTGTGCCAAGTTGTTGTAATCGTTGGGAAGCAACGCTATCGCACTCTACAAGCACATGCGCGGCCGTCTCTGCGTTCATGCACCCCCTGCATAGGGGGCTGTCCGTGATACCCAGATTAAATAGGTGTTTTGTTAAGCATGCGACAATGCCGACGATTTGCCGGAGTTTGTCACGCTTCAGATTGAGGAGTTTTCGGGAGAATCTCGGGTTTAGAGCCGGGAAGGCCTCCGACTTTCTGCAATCTGGAATACTTGCCCAGTAGTCTTGGTGTTGTTTGGTTGTACGTTGACGGATCCATGAGCGACTTGACTGAATGGTAGGGGGATGATTGGTTCGGGCCCTGCCGGTTGCCGCTCCGAACCTCTCCTTGCCAGTGCATCCCCATACAAAAAACGTGTTTCTTTTTGCTATTTTTTCTCTACTTTTGTCGAGGCTGTTTCTCTTGAAACCTAATTGGTAGACAGTTGACATTTTAACAGAATGTGTTTTTCTGTTGCCGCTTTACGACAAATAATAAAAATAAAATAAAATAATAATTAATAGAACTTAACCTCCACACCGTGTTTAGTAGGTATGTCTCACCGAAGTTAAGCAACGTCGGGCGCGGGCAGTATACTGGATCGGTGACCGCGTCATGGTGTCTATTTGCTTTTTTAAATCATGAAAAAAATCCGTTCTCTTACAAAATAGTTTTGTACGATGGTACGGAACCCTCCGTGTGCGAATCAATTCGCACTTAGCCGGTTTTTTTCATCGATGTCCATGCGTTTCTTTGCTAACGATACGACGTATCGACGTCGATATCGTTTTACATAGTAGACGCCCTGGCTCCGCGGCCGACAGATAAACGTACAATGTACCTAATCTTACTGGCCGGTCAAAAGTTAAATAAACTATTCTCATAATCTAGGTACAAATGAACTCAAAAATAATTGCGTTTACCTCACAGCCCGCATATACTATTAAAGTATGAGTGCTTTGTGCTGTTGCCTAAGATTACATACTAGGTACCTATCAGTTCTTTAACCAACTTCGAAAAAAGGAGCAGGCTCTAAACATGTTCGGCTGAAAGTTTTTTCTTTTTAAGGTTTGTGTTCGGTTATGAAACCCTCGGTCTCGTGTCAAATGAAAGGTTTCAATTTGTACATTTCAAAACATTTGTTGAAGTGTTTGTAGGTTTCATACTTTTTGAAATATTTTGAAAATAAAACATCAAGTGCGAGTCGGACTCGCGCACTAAGGGTTCCGTTTAGTTGCAAGACCTTGTTTCTTGACAAATATCATGATTCTAGGTCAACATGAAGTAGGTACCCTGTATATTTTGGTCGAGGGAGAGAATCAAAAAATTTTTTTTTGTTAATAAACTACAAATTTACGGTTTTTAGATTTTTCTCGTTATTAATGCTATAGGTATGACCTTACTACTTACCAAATTTTATGATTCTAGGTAAACAGAAAGTACACTATAGATTTTGGTCTATAGCAAGAATTCAAAGTATTTTTTCGGCGAATAAACTACAAATTTACGGTTTAAGGATTTATTCCTTTACTTGTACTATAATACCTTGCCTCTTGCCAAATTTTATGATTCTAAGTCAACGGGATATAGGTACCCTATAGGTTTTGGTCCAAGGCGAGGATCAAAAGTATATTTTTTTTTGTGAATAAACAACAAATTGACTATTTTCGGATTTTTTCCTTTATTTGTGCTATCAGGCCTTGCTTCTTGCCAAATTTCATAATTCTAGGTCTATGGGAAGTACCCTATAGGTTTTGGTCCATGGCGAGCATTAAACATAGACATTTTATTTAATGAATAAATTACAAATTTTTAGTTTCCGGATTTTTCCCTTTACTTGTGCTATAAGACCTTGCTGCTCACAAAGTTTCATGATTCTAGATCTACGGGAAGTACCCTATAGTTTTTCTGTGCATGTGATTCCCTTAGAAATTTCAAAATATTCGGACTTAAACGGCTGTAACTTCTGATTCCGTTGACTTAGAAGTTTAATTTATATCACGGCTTCAAGAGGTTACGGACTTGAGTATTTGACGTTAATTTCAACTCGATACGTCCACGCGTTCCTTAGAAAAGAGGGTTGACAGACGGACAGACAGACAGACAGACGGACAACAAAGTGATCCTATATGGGTTCTTTTTTTCCTTTTCAGGTACGGAACCCTAAAAATACCGTACCTTTCAGAGTTTGCAGAGAGATCTATCTGAAATGAATGTAGCGTTTGTAGATATGGATTATGGATCTATATTTTAAATATAGCGAAGCCTGTACGTAAAACACCTTTTGAAAAATGATCAAAAAGAGGGGAATAATTTTCATAAGGTGTGGGTCTCGGTGAGGTAGCCCCACCTCACCGAGTGGGTACTTATCAAATTTTTATAAATGAAAGGTATCGATTTGTACATCAGGGGAGGCCTATGTCCAGTAGTGGACTAATATAGGCTGATGATGATTATTTGTACACCTCAAAACAGTACAAAATATTTTTTCTATACCCACTAAAATCTTAGGCTATGCCTGAGTAACACTTTCATATGCGTGGCATAAACGTTGCGTGTGCGCATGTTACTCGTAATTAGGCATGGATTTCAAGATTTCACGCATCACTGGTTATATCACTAGTGAAAACATAAATCACGTGCCACACCAGTTACATGCATCGAAACCGTGAGTTACTTATAACGCGAGCGTTATTTTTCACGCGGGCTAAGCTACATTACAATTCGCAGAATTATATCGTGCGAGAGAGACAAAGCTACAGCATGCGACTGTAGCGACACCGTGCCACTAGCGAGAAGAGAGAATCCGTTTAAGTGAAATTGCATCTTATTCTCAACACCATTAGGCTTTAATTTATCTGGAGTATTTTTAAAACTTGCTTACTGCTTAGATAAATAACGCTCCGTTACAAAAACTTCATATGAAAATGAGTCTTATTTTAAAGACGTTAAGGTGCTCATTTAATGTAGGTACATGTAGGTACTTGAAATTTATAATACCAGTGAAATCACTGGTATCAATGAGAGTTTCACTTCATTTCACTCACTTTAATCTTTACTTGTTGGCTTGTTGCTGCTGCACGTGCATGCCGCGTTTTGAGTCGCGTGTTATTTTAAACAAAGCTCACCTGAGATTTTCTGTTAATACAGAAATAAAGTTGTCGTCCTTGTGTTTTATAATTACTTAAACATTGATAGTCCCAAGCCTGTCGAAGTATGAGGGAAAGTTCATTGTTGAAAACACGTTTTATTGTCAAAAAAAACATCGCCGATTAGCTAAGCGATAAGTTCTGAATCATATCACTATCACTGCAACATGTAACAGGCGGAAAAAATGCACCCACTGTGATAATAATCATCACTAAGGAAATATAACGACCGTGATTTATCACGCGTGATATAACCGTGACAGAAAAAAATAACTTCGCGACGTGATAGTGAAATAAAAGTAGCTATAACTTCCATTCCATGCCTACTCGTAATGCGTTAGGTTCTAGTTATCGATACCGGAGCTGCGGAGTCGCGTAGGTACTTAGCCTGCAGACTGCAGAGTTGCAGAAACAGGTCTCGGCGGGCGACACTGACCCGACTGGCGGTTCGACAAATATGCTTAAACTAGTGTCTGCGTTGCCTCTATGGACATGTTAAAAGATTATTTCTATCCCATGAACTGTTTGATTCCAGGCTTAGAGCTAAATCTATTCAAAATTTTAGCCCGATGGGTTCAGTCGTTATGGCGTAAAGAGGTAACAAACATCCATCCAAAGAACCAAACTTTCGCATCACATCACATATACTAATATTATAAAGAGGAAAGATTTGATTGTTTGTTTGTATTGAATAGGCTCCAAAACTACTGGACCGATTAGAAAAATTCTTTCACCGTTAGGAAGCTTACTTTTCAGGGAGTGACATAGGCTATATTTTATCCCGGAAGATTCGTAGTTAACCCGCTTACATTCAAAATGAGCCTAGGGGAGGCTATGTCCAGTAGTGTATCTACTAAAATCATATATAGGTATTCATCGGCCACTGAGGTAGGCCCCCGTGTTGGAGGTGTTGGGGCACGGTGGCCAGGTGGCCACAGAATACCTGCAAGTAGCGATGCACCGCTGCGCTGCAATCACTTTGGATTCTATATCGGCGCGAGCCCTCGCTAACTTCAACTGTATGTAATGTTTTTAGCACGTGCACTGATCTGCTATTATTAGCTTTATGAAGCTCTAATCGAGTTAATCGCTTCGGGATTGTTTATCCACGGTTAATGTTATTCAAGAACTTTTACGTAAAACGCTCATCACAGCTCTCGCAATCTTTATTCCAGTCTGAGATTATAACAATCGACATAAAAAACTCATGGAAATTGCATTTTACTTCCTAGTATTATTTTGTTTTGAATTCAATTGAAAATACTAAGAATTTGTTGTTTTTAAATAAGCTGTTTTTGTTATGGAAATCAACGTTATTGATTCTGATTCCTATAACTACGCACATAATAATTATATAAAGGCTCTTGAAGAACTAGTTTTTGGGGCAACCTTGTGCGGTCACAAGGTTGCCCCAAAAACTAGTTCTTGTTTAGTTTTGAACAAGCCGTGCAATGCGCAGGGCCGAGACGCCGCGCCGAGTATAGGCGTCAGGTATTGGCACAGAATGCAAGCTGCTGGCAAGAGTGAAATCGACGCTATTTACCATAACGTACCCACCTACTTGCAAAATGCAAAATAGATTGATTGAACAGTGCTAACTTTACCTGTTCTACCACGTGGTAAAATACTCACAGGCATCAAAATGTACTGGAACTTATTTACTGTTGCCACGGCCGGCATTGCTTTTGTTTGAGGTAGAAATAGATAGTTATCATGTGGGTTAAATTTTCGTTTATTTTGCTAGGAGATCACAATACGTTGAATAGTCCACCTTTCTGCTTCCCGACTGCCAATCCTCAGAGTTGGAAGTCAGTGCCTCATTGATGGGTCATTCAGTGCTAATATCATTTCTACTTGGGATCCCCTTGCTCGTTATAGCGTAAGACACTTTCTTTTTTATGGTGGATCGCCACTACTAGATACCTCTAGTAGTGGCGATCCACCATAAAAAAGAACGTGTTTGTAGCTCAAACCCGAGCTCTGGTACTAATCGAAATTAAGTTGCCTTATTTAAGTTGGTATCTTTCATACGAGTAGGTGATGTCCTAAATATAATATGTACGGTCGTGATGTTCTCGTTGACTCTAGGTGGATGTTATCCTCAGGTCGCAACGCGACGTCAGTGGAGCCGCCCCCGGACGGCACCTGGGGCGGCTGGGCGTGGGTGGGCGTGGGCGCCTGCCTGCTGCTGGCGGGGATGGCGCTGGCGGCGCGGTGCCTGGCGCGCGCGCTGGCGAAGGGCAAGCTCAAGAAGAAGGTGCAGGCGTCCTGGCTCAACCACACCCACAGGTAACACGACCATTGAGAAGTGTTTGTTAAAAACGAGCTTCTTTTGTTCCTAACTAATACAAGCTTTAGAATTTAATGCCTACGCGGTATTCACTTCGCTTGCTACCTAAACGGCAGCAAGATCCGAGTGGGTATGCGGTCATCCTACTGTCACTCAAACACTGGACGGACTGCCACAGACCGCTCGAAACTTGAGCGAAATTCAAGCGAAAATTACCGCTACCGCTCTGGGTAGCGAATACCCGCGGTGTTAGGGATACCGTGAATAATAAGTCCTCTAACAATTGATGATCGCAACTGAAGTTTATTAAGATTAAAGTTTACATGAAGGCTGAATACGGAAGATATAAATCACGTATTAACAAACATCACGTTTTGCAAGTACACATTATAATGTAAGGTTTTAGGTGAACTAGCTTTGCGGCCTGACTTGACTCATTGTACTTTGTACATCCTGGCCACAAAAAAGGGAAATAATGTTAAAGAGTTAGAAAGAATCGATATCACATAAGATTATATGAATTACTAACAATTAAAAACAATTATTTAAATCTATTCAAAGCTGTAAATATAAACGAATCATACGATGTAACTAACATTTATCGAGTAAATGTAGATAATCATTAATATAATGAAAGTAAGAGCGAGTAAAGCTAGCAACACGAATTTAAGATTTAAATTAATTATAAACTATCTTAATATCTGTACATCCTAATCTATTGTCTTAAAGTCTTTACATTGTCGAGATATTTAAGTCATTCTTATATAACGTATCACTGTTCACTGTTGGGATATTTAACCCGCTTTTATATCGCTTATCACGCACTGAAATCACATATTGTTCATCACACGCTGCTGGTTGCTGCTGTGAGGCCTTGGGGCCTCTCACAAGGGCCGCCGAGCTGACTGGCGACGTTTTGTGAGATACTGCTGCTGCTCGCCGCGCCTTCCTCCTCCGTCTTACGATGTAGTAGCACACACCAGCCAGTATTAGCATAGCAAGTATCGCGTACATCAGTGTGTACTGGTGAATGTCATGTACATTGAGAGATACGTTTGTTTGGGCCTTTATGTCTTCTATTTGAGTTTTCATGTTTGACCACTCTTCTTCGTGATTATCTGGTACAAATTGGGCTATTACGGAGGAGTTGACGATTTTGTTGAGAATGGAAAACTCCGGTACTGTTGGTAAATCTCCTTTCATTCGAACTTGACTTAGGTAGTTGTTGTGACCGTAGATTGAAAAATCATTACTCTTCACTACGCAACCTTGACCTACGCTCAGTAATCCATTACCGGTCAATGTCTCCATCTGTATTTCGGTGTCAGCGCAAAAAATACGCAGTGAGCATTCGTTGCAACAAGAAAATAACCACCTATTATTGTTTTGTAATTTGACCCATCGTTCCTGACAGGTCAATGCCTCGGTATTACATAACTTCTCTATGTTGTTAATGCTTGTATTGCAGATCGCATTTGTAAGTGGTAGTTCGAAGATAGGTTTATCGTAAGGACATAGCATCCGATTAGTTGAAGTGTGCATACACGAATGAAGATCCTCAGTTGTCATTAGAATAAAAATATCTCTTTGCATATTGAAAGCTATGAATGGCGCGATAAATCTGACCACGTGGTTTCGATGGGGCAGACTTACTACGCTGTCTAGTTCTAACGCTTCCTTGCTTATAAGGGGAATCTTTATCTGTATGATTAGAAAATTTTCTCCAACTCTAGCGCTCGCCTTCATTTGTTTATAGAGCTCGTATAGAGTCAGCTTGTCGACTGCTAGCGTAAGCTCTCCTCGTAGATGACTGGATATGATGTTGACTTGTTTTTCTAGCTGTTCTGGCGGTAGCAGGTTCCTATCTAAATGACCGTGTGATATATCAGTTAATACGTCTATTAAACTATCTTGAATGCGCCTTAGGCTAGTTATGATAATATTAGCTGTCAAGGATAGTGATAATAAATTAAGCTCACTTGTCTGCTCCATTTGTAACTGACGCATTCTGTGACGCATACTTTCTATCTGTTGCGTTATGGACTTAAAATTACTATTCATGATGTCCTCATTCCTTTTCATAATGTTATATTGAGCTACTAAGACGCTAGTTTGGTTTTTCAGTAATAGGTTTAGATGACCTTCGTTCTGTGATATTTTCTCAATGTCCTTCTCGTATTGTTTTGCAAATGAGTCATCAAGGACACCGAATAACGCATTAGCCAAATAACCCACTCCATTTACCAATCCTCTCTTTTGCCGTTTGCCGATTTGATTATTAGTTAAGATTGTATTATAATGCTCAATTTCTAATATTTCTTGTTGTAACTGGTCAACGATACCCTTGTATTGTGGCGGAAGCGTTGTCGATGACGAAGTTAAGTACTGATTTAAATGGGAAACATAATTATTAATATTGTTTAAACCAGTCCAGTATGACGACATATTAAAATAAACTACGAGCTTCCACTCGTCCCGAATAAGGTTCAAATTGGCTATTTTTTCAAAGTAAATATTTTGGTTTTGATCTAAATAAGTAATATTGTAGGAAGTGGAACCCTGTGCCGGAGATAGTACTGCCAAGAACAACATGAGTGTCAGTGTGATGAGATGGCACAACCCGGATCTCGTCGCACGTTTTGGTTTCAGTGGACTTTGTTTTTGCACATCCGGCTCGAAGAATGTTAGGGATACCGTGAATAATAAGTCCTCTAACAATTGATGATCGCAACTGAAGTTTATTAAGATTAAAGTTTACATGAAGGCTGAATACGGAAGATATAAATCACGTATTAACAAACATCACGTTTTGCAAGTACACATTATAATGTAAGGTTTTAGGTGAACTAGCTTTGCGGCCTGACTTGACTCATTGTACTTTGTACACGCGGGTTTGAACATGCCTTCTATAAAGAAGAATACACAAAACAGTCGGTCAAATCAGCGTGTGCTGTGTCAGAGCAGGTCGTGCCTCAGCGCTAGCCTGGCTCTCTTCAAGACGAGAGTGCATAGGTGCCCTCTACACCCTGGTGACTGGTGATTGTCGTCGGGCACATCGTCACCGGCAGGTCAGATTGCGGTCCAACAGAAGCATATTATACTCGTAAATGCATCAGAGAAAAGTCTTCCGTGTAATTGTACACAATCGGCATGGTGCCAATAACTTTCAGAGTGTGGCAAGCGAATAGAAGACCCAATTGGGGCTAAGTGTAGAAGTGACTGTGTGGTGCCGGCTTAGAATTTGCACCACCCCATCTCATCCCGCGGGTGTCGTAAGAGGCGAAGGGATATCCACCAGGGACGGGCAGCAGCAACTGGGCCCCCTCCAGAACAATTCTACCACCGAACTGCGCTTCCCGACCCGCATGCCCAGCGTGGGGATTATGAAAATTACAATAATCTTAGTAGGTACCTACTAATGGTATTGCAAGTATAATGCATTATACAATGCAAGGCCCACCAACGATTTCTAAACTCATGCATGAGCTTAGAGATCGTTGGCGGGTCGAAAAATACAGGAGGACCAAACAGTGACGTCATAAAAAAAATACTGCCTCACCCCGGGGGTACCCGAAATACCCCATGTATGCTCCCCGATTTTCCGTAGTTTTCGAGTTATGATTTTCCGTAGTTTTCGAGTTATGATTTTTTTACGTTATGTATGAGAAGTTTCGGGCGGAACGGTTAAAACTGTTATGATTTTTTTTGTGGAATTTTAGGGTTTTTGTTTCGGTAATAATGACCCTTATGAATCGTACTTTCTTGCATGAAATAATCAGATTTGTAACAGTAATGCAAGTTACAAAATTATTGGTCGAAAGTGAAGAATTCACGTGAGAGCGAGAAAAAGTTGAATTTTTAACATCAAATTTAAAAAAAAATAGTCCATCGTTTCTTCGTGATTTTAAAAACTTTGCAAAACCCTAAGCTTTCATAATATCACTAAAACGGTGCAACTTAATACGCTATTATTTGCTGAAATCGCTCTTTAATATTACTGAGGTGAAAATTGATTTGCCTTACGACCGATCTTATTGTGTTTGTTGGAGGTAGCCATTTTGAAACTTTATCTTATCAAGCTGAGTCATTATTAAAAAAACCTAAAAAAATGACAACTACGAAAAATCGGGGAACATACTCTGTCAAGAAAGTACCGGGAAAAGATCAATAATACACAAAATGTTTGTTGTTCATCCAAATTTATTTTATCACCTTCAAAGTATACTCCTTCAGAAACGCTACACTTACGCCAATGAATAATCCAATTATCAAAACATTTTTTAAACGCTGTTTCCGGAATTGAGTTCAGTTCTCGCCGCGAATTCTTCTTTACGTCTTCTACCGATTGAAAACGGGTGCCAAGAAGTTGTAATTTGAGTTCAGGAAAAAGAAAGAAGCCGGCTGGAGCCATATCTGGTAAATATGGTGGTTGCTCGATGGTATTTGTTTAGTGTTTGGTCAAAAATTCGGTCACAATGATGGCCTTGTGCGAAGGCACATTATCGTGGTGCAAAATCCAAGAACTTTTTTTCTACAAATCTGGCATTTTTCGTCGAATTAGCTCTCTTAAACGCCGCATAACGCTCAAATAATATTCTTTATTTACCGTTTGACCATCCGGCAATCTCTCTCCAAGTTGAATGAGGATTGTCAGTCACTTTTTCCTTCACTTTTGCGATGTTAACTTCAGTTGCAGACGTTGATGGCCTACCAGAGCGAGGCAAATCTTCCATCACATCTCGACCGTTTTTGAACGCTTTGTACCACTCATAACCACGTGTTTTTTATAAAGTCGATTCACCGTAAGCCTTCTGTAACATTTTCAGTGACTCCGAACACGAAATTCCATTGGCGATGCAAAATTTAAGACAAACTTTTTGTTCGATGTTTTTGTCCATTATGAAATTCGCAATACACACTAGATAATTAATATAACTAAAAAAAGCACTGTATTTATTATAAATAACAGATGCAACTCAAACTCCGCGCCAAAATGCAAAAAAAGCTGTGGCAATCTAACAACAACACAAAAAATAAAACGTCAAATGCGAGTCAGACTCGCACATTAAGGGTTCCGTTTGATTATCAGACCTTGTTCCTTGCCAAATATTATGATTCTAGGTCAACATGAAGTAGGGTACCCTGTATATTTTGGTCGAGGGAGAGAATCAAAACTTATTTTTTTTAGTTAATAAACTACAAATTTACGGTTTTCAGAATTTTCGTTATTTGTGCTACATGACCTTGCTTTTTATCAAATTTTATGATTCTGGGTAAACGAGAAGTACCCTATAGGTTTTGGTCCATGGCGAGCATTAAAAGTAATTTTTTTAGTGAATAAGTTACAAATTTATGTTTTTCGGATTTTTCCCTTTACTTGTGCTATAAGACCTTGCTGCTCACCAAATTTCATGATTCTAGGTCTACGGGAAGTACCCTATAGGTTTTGGGTGCATGTGATTCCCTTGGAAATTTCAAAATTTTCGGACATAAACGGCTGAAACTTTTGAGTGCGTTGACTTAGAAGTTTAACTTATATCACGGCTTCAAGAGGTTACGGACTTGAGTATTTGATGTTAATTTCAACTCGGTACCTCCACGCGTTTCTGAGAAAAGAGGGTTGACAGACGGACAGACAGACAGACGTACAACAAAGTGATCCTATAAGGGTTCCTTTTTTCCTTTTGAGGTACGGAACCCTAAAAATGAATTTGGAACCATAAACAAATCTTATGCGACCCACCACAGGGATTTTGTTCAGTAACCTTATAAACAAATTCACTCAGATTGTATGCTACTTGTGTTGTGCGAATGTTTTATGAAATAACTTTATTTATTTGATCGTGAATTCGTGATGCCATGAACTTGGCATTTAGGTGCTTTGAATAACATGACCTTGCTAGAGATCGTCATCTCACCTGCCTCACTGCACTGAAGTCAATAGCTCAGTGAAATGTACAAGCGTGCCTATTTACATACATTGTATACTAATTGAACAAAAACCTAATAGATACGTTAGACAGGTTCCGTTTCATAACAAATAAGTTACAGTCGATTTGCGTCAGAACAAATCTGTTATTTTTCCTCCTAGATAAGTGATAGTAGTAACAATAGCTCTCAACTCAACTTATTGATAGTATTTAATTCGCTTGAACCGCGTGTGACCCCCGCCCGCCCCGCCCGCTTGTCGCTCGTCAGTCTCACAAGACATCGCATGAGTACGTGTAGGTACACGATACAAACGTGCCTCTTTCAAACAAGAGTTCAGGGGCCCACACCCAGCAGTGGGGGCGCTCGCACTGATTGGATACATACAAATGTTCAAGCTATTTTGAAACTTAAAGCCAACCTGAATGAGAGCCATGTATGAATCGCACTTTCGCCCGAGAGAAACATGGTGCTTTATACTACACCTTCGAGGAAAATCATCGTTTTAGAATCTTCAAAATCACTCGAGGAAATTCAAATTGCAAACTCAACTGTAGCAATAAATACGCGCACGTGCGATTTTCACATGGTTGTTTTTTAGAATTATTGTTTGGAATACGGAAGAGGCCTATATCATATTTCGGATTCGAAGTAAAAACGTATTCCCGTTTGATCTATTATGAAAATAACCATAGCCACCGGCTGATATTTCAGAAAATTTTAGAAAAGCTGCGCTTATTTCCATACACTTTTCTCTCCCGCTAAACGTGTGAGAAATGAAATTTTATTGAGTTTTCTGTCCCGCGTTTTAGTGCGCCTGCAATAACGTTCTTTCTACCATATGTTTGGAAAAGGAATAAGCAACTTTCTGAGCAGGTGTAGTGTATAATAGTGCATTTTACACCAAGGCGAGAAAGTGATCAATTCCGACCGAGTGTGTCGTTTTGGCCGAGTGTGTCGTTTTGCCTTAAAACACACGAGGTAGGAATCGCACTTTCTGCCGAGTGATAAATAGTGCTTTATACTTCACCTTCGAGGAAAATAAAAAGCAGAATTAATTAGTAATTGAAATCGCGCCCAATGATGTTGGTAAAATCTCATTGACCGCGCCAGCCTTTGGGTTCTTATTTCAAAATATTGTTCGGAAATCGGAGGAGGCCTAATGGACTTGGAGTAGAAACTTTTTGTCGTTTGACCGAACGAAAATAACCATAGCTACCAGCCGATCTTTTAGGAAATAAAAAAAAAATAACACGTTAGAAATGGATTTCCATACACTTTTTCCTCCCGCTAAAACACGTGAGAAATGAAATTCCATAGAGTTTCTCCTCCCGGTTTCCTATAGGCCTGCAAAGACAAACTTTCTCTTCTATAAATGGAAAAGGAATAGGCAACTTTCCGAGCAGGTGTAGTATAAATATAATATTTGTTACTGTATTGGTTTGTAAACTATTGCCGTACAGTTATGTAGCATACTCGTAGTAAACCCGGAATACGTAATTTTTACCATGAGTTTTTATTGTTGGGACTACGCATTATGTTGATCGTAAAGTTTTATTTACGTCACATTACTTCCTTAAAATTCATAGCCGTGGAGGTATTTTCTATGCCACAATATTTAGCGAGATCATCCTACCACCATGTAACGTAGGGCTAGTCCTCCGAGGCTAACAAGTTTGTCGAAGCAGGACTAGATTAATTGGCTTCTCATTCAGGTATCCAGTTAGTGTACTGTACAGTATCAGGTTCCTTGTGACGACCACCATCCAAGTTCTTTTGTATCATCCATCTGTTTAAACTTATAAAACCACCATGGTCGGTAACACTAAAGTCATTTACAATGGGATATTTACCCTGATTTGAGTTTCTTAATTATTTGGGCTCAGTGTCATGCGTTTCATGTTTGTTTGTTGATCTCGCAGCGTGTTTTCGCCGGCGTGATTTGATTGAAAGTCGCTATAAGTAGGATTTAATTAGCGGCGTTTATAAGATGACCCCTGACTCCCGTATCTCATTTTAGTGTTCGTCACGTTTGCACTTCAAAACAACTGAGTATACCCACTCACTGTTAATATTATTAAGATAGTTGTACCATTAGTTAACAAATAACGGATCCTGAATATAATCTGCCAGAAATATCTTCTATCACACTCGGTCGTCAGAAAAACCGGAAACGGTACATAAAGGGATTGTACCTATTTGTCCCATGACTTGATAGGATCCATTCATGCACCGAGTCTGTTGTGAGTGCGAGTCTGAGTGACTAGCTAAGTACCTACTCAGCACAGGCTCCATCAAACATGTTCTAAGGTTACTGTTACATAACCGCTGCTGGTGCTGGCAACAGCTGCTGGATGGCAGAGTTTTTCAGATGATACGATGCTTTTTGTAAGATTTGCTTCTTCTGCCCAAAAACGGTATAAATTGATTTCTTATGTTAATTCAAATTCATGTATTCAACAAGTCCGTGTGTTGATACAGTTTTTCCTCGTGTCCTGCGAGACATGACGGCCGACGACGCGACGACGCCAAACCGTATGTTAATACATTATCTGATCTTAGATTAATTTGCTATGCTTGTGTAAGCTTGTGAAACCTGTCATCATTTCAAGTTATTGTCTATAATAAATAAATAAATAATGCTGGACAAATTCACACAGCATTATCTAGCCCCAAGCTAAGCAGAGCTTGTGTTATGGGTACTAGATAACTGATATACTTATGATACCTCACATCACAACGTTAGTCTAGCTTAATATTAAGGATCAATTTATTCGGTTGGAGCGTGAACTCTCGCCTATCGCCATCTATTTATTTCGCACACCTCGCATGGCACAATCAAAATGTACCTGAACATGAATAGAGGTCACATAAACAAAAAACATAGCGCAACGTACCATTGTCATTCCAACTTCAAAATAAAAATTTATAAGTCGACTTGATTCGAACAAAAATAGTTTCAGTTTCTGAGCTAAGTCGCGGAGCCGCGGGGCACTTTGGAGTTTGGAGCACTTCAAATGGATCGTCTCGTCTTGGAGATGACACCATCGATTCACCAAACTCAGGTCTCTGCTTATTTATGGGGCTTTGTGATGGCGTCTAAAATGTCTAGGATTCATTACTAAAGGATTTCCTGTATTGTTTCGGCTCATCATATCCTGTGGTATGTACGGCACGAGGCCAAGTTTCCCAGCATTAAGTTTATGGTTGTCCTAACAAGGCGGCCGAGGCCGGCTCCTTATGGGAGTCACTAGTCACCGGTGCTGCGCGTGCGCAGGCTTTCCCCTCGACATGCGAGGTACTACATAGAAGATTAAGGTCTTCTAACATTTTTACCAAACTTCCTCCTAATTTGTTAGCTATATCGTGTTGCATATTCGTTATGGAATTTCTACGATGAAGTTTTAATATTTTACTTATTTGTTCACGCCTACCAGGAAAATACAAGGTGGGTGTTCATCTAAATACTAATATTACTTTACTACACATTTAACATTAATCTATTTCATCCCACTACTGGGCAAGGGATCCCTCCAGTTCTTCCGGACATTATTTCTTGAGCCTCGCAAATCCTCTGCGAGTTCCAACCAGTCGCGTTGTACGCGCTAGTCTAAGTAGCGCACTACCCAAGCAAATATTTCATAAATAAAGATACATTTGCTAGCAGTACGACAGTACGACAACTCGGGCTAATAATGATCCGAACAAAGACATTCACGTTCAATTATTTTATTTATTTTGACAATTTCCTAATCGCTCGCTGCAAAATTCCAGACACGAGGAAGCCTTGGCGCCTCCGGTGGCAAACCCTGTCGGGCGCAGCGTGTTGGTGCTGTATGCGCGCGAGTGCGCCGCCGCCGAGCGAGCCGTCGGCTCACTGCTGGCGGCGCTGAGACAGCATGTGCCGGGACAGGTGAGACAAACGTGAACCCTGTCGGGCGCAGCGTGTTGGTGCTGTATGCGCGCGAGTGCGCCGCCGCCGAGCGAGCCGTCGGCTCACTGCTGGCGGCGCTGAGACAGCATGTGCCGGGACAGGTGAGACAAACGTGAACCCTGTCGGGCGCAGCGTGTTGGTGCTGTATGCGCGCGAGTGCGCCGCCGCCGAGCGAGCCGTCGGCTCACTGCTGGCGGCGCTGAGACAGCATGTGCCGGGACAGGTGAGACAAACGTGAACCCTGTCGGGCGCAGCGTGTTGGTGCTGTATGCGCGCGAGTGCGCCGCCGCCGAGCGAGCCGTCGGCTCACTGCTGGCGGCGCTGAGACAGCATGTGCCGGGACAGGTGAGACAAACGTGAACCCTGTCGGGCGCAGCGTGTTGGTGCTGTATGCGGGCGAGTGCGCCGCCGTCAAAATTACAATTAAAAATCAGGAATAGCGACGAGCGAACGGAACCGTATTTTTTTTAGTTGGGAACTGTATTTTTTTTAGTTGCGGTTGGAGATCATAATCAATGTGGTAGAAGTTAGGAGTAGGTATAAAATAAATAACTTTGATTATAACCCAGCGATGTGTTGTGAACACTTCTGGTGCTTTCTGGGATGATCGGTGTTCCGCGGAGCACCGGTTAAGGAGCACTGAGCTAGAGTAGAGTATCCCTATAAAGGCGTGGTTGTTCGTTCCAGGTGTACGACATATTCTCCCCCGGCGTGACGGCGCAGTGCGCGGGCGCGCCGGCCGAGTGGCTGCGCGGCGTGCTGGCGCGCCCCGACTGTGCCGTGCTGCTGCTGCAGTCGCCGGCCCTGCACGCGCTCTACTCCACGCACTCCCACACCAGCGACTCGCACAAGTGTAAGTCCACGTCACATACATACATAACGTCACACACCTGATGGCGCCGCACTCGCCCTCAGAAGACTCTCGTTAAGGGATGAAACGTTGGTGTTCTTCCAACACAAACCTAATAATCAGGTTCGTAGTTAACCCGCTAACATTCATAATGGACTCCTCAAGGCCTGTGAAACCTTACCGAGTGGTTGGTGGCCAAGATTTGACGGGGAATTCGAATCGTTACTCCCAAGATTAGTTGATGATACCGTTAAACTATATGTTTATCAACTTTTTTGTATTTGTAAAGTCACATTATAAAGCGTAGTTGGTTGCGTGCGAGAGAGACTGGCAGAAGCCGAAGGAGGGGTCCACCCCGCGGGCCCAGGCTGGAACGATGGTCACTAACTATACTACCAGCACATATGCTTCGAGTATCAACGTTGACTGTTTACTCATTCGACAACCACGAATGTTGTCCTCATCCCCGCGATGTAACGCAATAAGTCAAAATTTTGTTTAAAGTGTCATTATTTTCTCAAAGAACATAATATTGTTCACTTAAATAAGAAAAACAAAACTTGTACCTATATTTAAGTATCTACTTAGGTTTATATTTAAGTTCGAATGTGTTACCTACCTACCTATTAACATGGTAAAAATAAAACGACATAATCCAATACGCACGTAAAGGAACAATACATATTGGGTATTCGTCCGTGCACATAGAAAACCCGCTATCCATCACTTTCTATAGACCTAGGTACCTACCTTAATCTACTTATTTTTAGAATGAATATTTTGATCTAAGAATACCAGCTCGACAAAACCAACTAATAAAAATTGTGATATTAACCACACACGGGCCTACCCTCATTTTTGCCCGGCCGCCGCCGCCGCCGCCGGTGGCCGCCTGCTCGTAGGCCTGCGCTATTGTTTTGCCAAGCGTTTTTTGTGCACGTTGACAAAGATAGATAGATATATAGAATTAAATAAATAAATAAATAGAAAACACTTTATTATACCACACAAATACAGGAAACAATACAGAGAAAATGCTTAGAAAAAAAAGGAAGTATAAAGGGCGGCCTTATCGCTGAGAGCGATCTCTTCCAGGCAACCTTGGGATGGACTGGAAATAAAAGAACAAAAAAGACGGTGGCACTGAATAAATATATACATACATAATTAAAGAAAAGGAAACAAAAAAGTGTGTGCAAGTAGTCAGGAGCAGGGAAGCTTTAATATTATCTTATGTTGCTCTTTGTATGAATTTGATTGTGGTGGTTTTAGTTAAATAAAGTCAATTAATTTTTGATTCTGTTTACTAAATTTAATACGTATTATTCAATAATAAACATGATTTTTGAAAATTGACAGATACAAGAGGACAATATACTTGTATAACATCTTTTCCATTATGGTTGGACATGAAACCACTTGTTCGGCTGTGTTCCAGTGGTGTCCCCGCTGCTGGGGCGGCGCGTGTGTGCGCGCGCGCCGCGGTACGGCGACGTGCTGCTGCAGCTGGCCCTCCGGCTGCTCGCCGAGAACCCGCACACGCAAGACACCTATAGGAAATACTACATCGCCACGTGAGTCAGCGCATCGCAGGTGGCTTTTTGAGATGAAAGGGGACGGCCAAATCAGAAACTATCAACAATAGATTATACTTGTGTCAGGACTCGTTTATGTGACCTCGTTTTATGAGAAAACATAAATTGTACGTTTCGTTTTTTAAATATTAGGTCTTTACATTATGAAATTGGCGTTTTGTAAGGGAGGAACATAAAGTCGATTTTTTTAATATAATATATTTATTTAATCAAAGTATGTACATTGCTATCTATGCACTTTTGTCATCTTATAGGTAGTTCATTGATCCCTTTACTAAAAACCATTCGGACGGGAATGAATAAAATCTTTGAAGGCGCTTTGGACTGCACCATCGGAGTTGAATTTTTTCTCTTGCAAGAAGTTATCCAAATTTCGAAAAAAATGGCAATCTGTTGGAGCAAGGTCCCGGGAGTACTGTGGATGTCTTAGACATTCCAATTGAAGCTCCTCTAATTTGGTAGCCGTCTGTTGTGCAGTGTGTGGTCTGGCGTTGTCCTGAAGCCGCAGTGGCCTAGAGCGATTGACCAGCCTCGGTTGTTTAGCAGCTAGCTTTTCCATCATGGTTTGCAGTTGCTGACAATAGACACCCGCCGTAATCATCTGGCCTGATTTACTTAAATATATACTTGATTTATTTAAAAGCTGTAGTGAACGACACCGGCACTAGTCCACCAAACGCTCACAAGTAATTTTTTTATAGTCAATTTAAGCTCGGAGCATGATTTGGCTGGTTCGCCAGGGATCAGCCATTGCGATGAGCGTTTCCGATTATCGCACAGGATCCACTTTTCATCACAGGTAATGATTCGATTTAAAATCCCTCCAGTATTGTGCCGGTTGAGTAATGTAGCGCAGCAGTCGACGCGCGTTTGTCGGTTTGCTGCACTCTATTCATGAGGTCACCTTTCAAGTTTTTCCACCTTCCTAGTTTGCTTCAAGTGGATTAAAACAGTTTTATCACTAACACCGCAGCCCGCAGCTGACTCGGACGTGGTTTGCGATGGATCCGCTTCCACAATAGCCTTCAATTCTTCATAATCAACTCTGGTCTCCGGCTGTCCACGGAGCTTGTTCTGCTGGTCGAAATTATCAGAACGAAACCGTTGGAAGCAAAAACGCAGTGTTTTCTTTTGCGATACCGCCGCCATACACATCATTAATCCTTCGAGCCGTTTCTGGCAGCACTGGTGGGTGCCACTAAGGAACTCGTACTCGTGAATAACGCGACATTTCAAGTTTTCCATTTTGTAAACTAAGTAAAACGCAAAGAAATAAACTAAAGAGGAAAAAACAAATGAATTACGGTTTTCGAAACACAAAAGAGTTAATAGCTGCTGTTTAAATTTGAAATTGGAATTCCTAACCAAAGAGGAGATATTTGAGATCCAAGTGGCCAGTACGACAAAACGCTCATTTCATATGTAGGGACCTAATATTTTTTTTTGCAGATAATCTAACCGATGGGGACTTTCAATAAATATGACACTCTTTTGAATTTTTTTCTTGTAAAAGGTCGATAAATTATCTATACTCACCCGAAGTTTGCAGAGCGATCCGTCTGAAATGTATGTAGCGTTTGTAGATGTGAATCTATATTTTACAGGAATAATATAGAGAAGTCTGTGAATAGAACACTTTTGGAAAATTTTATGGGTAATTTTTCCACTTTATACATACAAAATATTTCAAAAACTATTAAACCTACCGAAATTTCAAAAACTTTTTTGAAATGTACAAACCATTACCTTTCATTTGATACCCCTTGTAGGTCTCATAAAATTTCGACAATTTTTCATATTTTTTTATTACCTACCTTTTTTACGTTTATATTATTTATTTGTTTAGTAACTAACACGATGTATAAAAACTAATTACACTAGTTACTTAAGATTAAAAAACATCATTTATCTAATAATTACAATTTGATTTACAAAATACGTGGCCTTATGCGAGATGATGGTAAAAGACCTGACGGTATGACTCTGATTCCCTGGAAGATGGGTCGGCCTTTAGTTTGGGATGCCGCGTGTGTAGATACCCTAGCGCCTTCACATCTTGCATCATCGGGACATCGGTAAGGGCCGGTTCTGCAGCAACATCAGCGGAGTCCCTTAAACGGCGAAAATATGCTAACCTTGACCGAAGTTACCTATTTGAGCCGTTTGGGGTTGAAAACCGTGGTCCTTGGGGTCCTGGGGCACACGCAATTTTTAAAGATCTTACCAAACTCCTTATAGAGTCCGCAGGTGATCGGAATGCTGGCTTCTATTTTGGTCAACGAATTAGCATTGCCATTCAACGTGGCAATGCTGTTAGCATTCTGGGCACTCTGCCTTCTGGTGACGGCTTAGATTTTTAAGAAATAGATATACGTGTATATACTAGTTGTTATTGTTTTACTTTGTTAATGTAATTTTCTATGTGCTAAATAAATATACTTCTCAAATAAATCAATGTACAAAACAAAACAAACAGGCATCCTTTCAGTCATCACTCTCGCAAAACCTCAGACATCACATCGCACCAACATTTTGGTCAAGAAGTCTGTTGAGCCCGGCGAGGGTGCGAGACAGTGGAGAGTTGGCACGAGCGACGGTTCTACTGAAGGGCGCAGAGAAAAGTATGTGGCTTCTGTTGCAAACGTAATTATCAAGGAGGTAGAGCCGAAACAGATGGTTGTGCAGATCAGGAACGTCGATCATACCACGGAGCACCTTGCACATTGTTGCTGTCTGATCGTACGCTTCTGGTCTGTAGGCAATTGTACCCAAGACACCCTTGTAGAACCTAGTTGGGTTCATATATGGGTAATACCCAAATTCTCGCTAGTACTGAGACCTGAGAAATGCCTTCAGGAACCTTCTCCAGTAATAGTGCGTATGTACTTTCGTGCTGGTTCCAGACGGAACTGCTGGACTCTAGCTGGCTCCGCACTAGAGCCCCGAACATGAGCCGAACAACAGTGTCACTGCGAAAGTCTCGGGCGTTTCTGAGCTCCAGGCTACGTCTTTGAAAGGACTGCTTGGCGACCGCAGTGATGTGCTTGTGAAATGAGAGTGTTCGGTCAAAAGTTACTCCTAAAGCCTTGATTACCGTTACTCTAGAGATCATGTTGCCATGAATCGAGTAATCAAAGCATACTGGGGTATTCTTTCGACCGAAAGTCCTCACTTTTTTGTATATTCGCTCGAAATGTATTATTTAAATTTCAAGTCGTTAGCTACGGTAGTTGCTGAGATATTAAAGAGGGGAAAAAAGACCATAAGGGTTTCGAAACCGATCTCGAAACCCTAACAACTTAAAAACTAACATGCATATTATGCATGTTAGTTTTTAAGTTTATAAGATTTTCTCACATGAGGTTGATTGTATGTACGGAGGTGGTCATTGTTACCTGACCCCCCTGTTACGTTTGAGATCAATTTCTATGAATACAGGACTATTTTAAAACAACAAATTTATTAATATACGAGTATAACCGAAATGGATGTAATTGTATCAATTTGACTTCGATTGCTAATGTGTTTGGTTCATGTTAATAACGATAATATGGAACGAGGCGTCTCGTTGCATAAACTTTTGTTCAGCTCAAAAATACGGTCTTTTACAGAAAGCTGTGGCTGAACAACTGAGTTTAGACATTTCCCGGTGTCGTGCTTTCCTTTATCTCTACGAATGCCAAACGAACGTGGAAATATACTCGCTTTTAGATTTATACATATGTTTTTTATAACTTTGTTTATAAAAAAAAATAGTTAGGATTACAAAACCAAATAAATTTTGGCGGATTTTTTTACGATACTGGCATCATCGGAGAAGCTTGCAGCATTTTCTGCAGTTTTCGGCTTTGCCAGTTTTTATTTATCATTTCATTGGTTTCTCAACCGTTTTCGAGCACCTGTTTGCGCGCAAGTTTGCGTAGTTTTAGTCATCATTTTCATACATAAATGTGTTAGTTTCCTAAAGCTGTGGATCCGGAGCTCACAATCGTCTATTCCCTCTGCAGGATATCAGCGCTGCCCACAGAGATCCTGCCCTGCCTGGTTCCGTACGCGCGCTACCCGCTGCCCGCCGCCGCGCACGTGCTGCTCGAGGACCTGTCGGGCGCCGCGCCCGCCACCCAGCCTGTGGAGGAGTTCACGACCCGTCTCAATGAGTTCGTGGACTACGCACGGGACAACCCGGACTATCTCCTGGACGAGCTCGTCTTTATTGACACCTAGCCCTAGCGATGGTAACGAGGACTTTGTTTCCGTCCACTGAAAGGTGTCATTGCCTTGATTTCGTGTGACCTGTGACTGGACAATTTACTCAGTGATTATCGTTTGATCGATATACGTCCTACGACGAATATATGAGGAAATGACTTTCAAACGTCAAACTACTGTCAAGTTTTCCATTCAAATAGTGTAATCAGTCTGTGAAACAAACGGTGTTCCCCAGGAAAGCAATAACTTCACGGCTCTTTATTTAATAAACTACTAGCGTGGGCCCTGGGCGTGGCGCAGGGCCCTGGGTGGCTAGTATGAGTGTGCACAAGACCAAAACGGAAAAAGTTTTTCCACCGCTGACTTTACAGAGTTATCAAAGTTGTGCTGCTCAAATGCAACAAATCACTCAAAATCATTCGAAAACTACAGTCGTGTTCGTATGAAACTATTGAATCACTGCTGTCACACTATGAAAAGTAGTTCCTCTCAGTACCCGGTAGGGGCGCCTGGGGCGCTGCAAGGCCCTCAATGTATGGAAGGTAACGAAAACTCGTAGTTACTCAAGTTACTACTAACAACTCAAAACTCTCCCCAAGACCTCGGGAATGTATCAGGTGTTCAACCCCAGCGGGGGCCGGTGAGCCAACTCAACACTGGTTTTTGTTTCTTTGGTTCTGTATAAGTGTTGGCTGGCTGTTGGCAAAGCTGTTGGATTTCTAGGATCGTCACGGTACAAACGTATAAACTTGTACACGTAAGTTTATATTAATCGTAGACGTAGATAGTGTAGTCGTAGATTGAGTAGTCAGAGGTAATGAACGAAAAAAAATGGCGAACAAAACAAAGTTATCTTATCCCGATTGTCATTGAACGCAAGTGAAGTCGTGGGTTTGTGTGATATGAAATGAGAAGCTGAAGGGAAATGGAGACATGAAACTATTGTTGGTGTAACGTAAATAAGTCATAGCTGTTTTACTATAAGTACAAAACTTTCGTAGTTTGGCTAATTCATTATGGATGAGATGAAACGTTGGTGTTCTTCCAACACAAACTAGGTTCGTATTTGACCCGCTTACATTCATAACGAATTAGTCATAGCTGATTTTAAGTTTTAGTTCGTCGTTAGATCTCGATTGCCATGAATTAATCTACTTACTCTAGTTGAAATCCCGTGTTGTAAGTAACTGAGCCTATGGGAGTTCCTCTGCGATCTCAACACGAACGTGGTTGTGGGTTTACAAATATAAAATAACAATAGGAATTTTAATAGAATACTCTGATGATAATAATCCACAGTGTTGAGTGCCGTCAGAGCAGAGGTTCGGAACTCGGTCGATGTGACGGTGGACGATGTGTTAGAGATCGAACCCAAACCAACAATTCAAAACAAATACATTATACTTGTAGTCCCAAATGGTCCCAATTATTTCTTCCTCAGGTATAAGCATAATGAAATCGTGTCAAATTACTTTAAATATATGTTTATTGCTTGTTATGTTTGTAAAATTTATTCTTAGCATAGATCTATATTGTACCTAAATTATGTAAGTTTAAGTATCTATAAATATGGGTTTCAGGATCTTCTACTTTAATAATAGGGGCTGAAATTGCCGCGTTTTTTCACTGAATTTTCTTTGGTAATATTTTTTTAATTCAACGGTAATATACTTACAAAATTAAGTTGTGCCTACCTATTGTAAACGTAATATTAGTGCAAAGATTTTAAATTCAAAAGATCTAATTCTTGCATAAAATTGCTTACAAAACTAATCCATGCCCCAATCGAAATTAGTGTTTTAATAAAACAGAAAATTAGCATACTCGTTTAAAATGGTAAGTTCTAATCCAAAAAGTCATTTACTAGAGTCAGTGCATACGCCGTTGTAGGTTGCACTGCACCACCTAATTTTACTAATGTATTTCAACCTTATTTTCTATAAGTACGTGTGTGTGTGCAACATGTATTAATTAAGGTTTATTAAATAGATTCATCTTTTATGAGCCATTAGAAACTAATAAATAAAATATAATAAACTTAATATTACCTTAAATCAAAAGTATCTTTAATGTTGTGGGTTTTATGGGGTTTCGAAAATACATTTTTGAGTCGTTAGTATAATAATAAAGTACCAAAACATTTGGACGTCCCCAAAATTGCAGAAATATTGACTGGCTGACTGCATCGCCATATTGAATGGCAAATTCCCTGTAGACTAAAATGTATACCTACTGATGATGTGGATACACACTAAAATGTCTCTTCTATTGATTCGAGCCCACATAATCGTAACTTCTTACAAAAATGATGTGGATAATTGGTTGTGCATACATCGTCTGATTCAACAACTGGTTAATTTATTTGATTATTTTGATAATCTATTTAATTTATTAAAAATTTAAGAAATTTTGCACTGTGCTGTAGCTTTCAGCCTATTACCGTGTTCGGAATAATACCTTAAGTTATACGAAAAGCTTTTTTAAGTGTAAATTTTTGTAAATAGTCATAAATAAAATAAATAAGAACTAGGTATAAACAATAAAATGTCTACTTTTGAGCTTCGTATTTAGGTTAAATTTACGGAATTTCTTTCAAAAATCATCGTAAGCCTGGGCCCTGAGATCTAGGTAGAGCTTGATTTAGGGATCTTACTTAATTCAATAAGATATTTTTATGTAGCTGAAATAAATATAGCAATAAATCCTAATCAAAGCGACTCAAATCAACTCGTGCAAATTGTCAGTTTGCCCAAACTCAACATGCTTCTTTAAAACTAGTATATTTAGCAACTAATTCTGTTTAGGTTAAGTTAGATTTAAAATGTAGAGTAGAGCTCTCTGTTAAAAATTAAAAATTGTTACTTTGTATATTTTCATATCTATGTCCTTTCCCTATCCCGGTTTGAATTTGGCGCGGTGCGCGAGAGAGACGGATGCACTTCGGATAGGTTCGGGGGAGGTCGTGTTGCTTCGGGGCGACACGATCGCAGGTAACAGACATGGCGTCGCTATTCATTATGGCAACCGAACTAAATTACATGCACGAAAGGACAGTGTGGATGCAACTACGTTTTTTGCGGAAGTACCTACTTAGGAAGTTTGATGATGATTATATTCTTAAAAATCCACTTGACTCATAGATCAGGTAACACACCTAGTCACATAAAACACCGTATTTGTGCTGCAGAAGAGGGCTGTTCGTGCAATCTATAATATGGGTCCCAGAGAATCCCTGCGTGATAAATTCAAAGAAATAAACATAACGACAGTACCATGTCAATATATTTATGAAAACTTATTGTACACTCATAAAAATATAAATCGGTTCCCTAAAAATAGCGATAAACATAATTTGAATACCAGAAACAAACATAAGATCGCTGTGCCCACAACTAGGCTACACTAAATTAATGTATCTTTTAAAGGGCAATGTATACGCTTCTACAACAAAACTCCTAGTGCGTTGCAAAAGTTATCAGTAAATAAATTCAAACAAATTGTCAAAACCTTGCTGTGCAAAAAGGCAGACTATAAAATATCAGATTATCTAGAGGATAAAAAAGCTTGGGACGAGTTTTGCTCCAACTCGAAAAATAACAACTAACAGGCTAAAGGTTTCTTCGTCGCTTCTTTACTTTAGTCTACATACCGAAGCGACAGAAATCAAAAAATATCACTTTATTTCCGTGTCAGTGTTTAGTTTTATAATTTGACCTGTTCTGAATGTAAATTTATTGTATTTATGGAAATAAAGAGTTTTTGATTTTGAAAAACAAATGGTAGAGCACCCATTTCCCTTCATTGTAGAGATTCCCTGAACTGGAGCACACCTTTCTCAGTGGAGTTACCTATTACATACTGAATTGATTAGTTTCATACAAGTAAAGAGTTAATACAACCGTTTAGTACAGTAGTGTGATATTGATGAGGATGAACAGGCAAAATCTCATAAATTATAAGTAAAACGATGTGGCATATCCATACTAATCCGACACACGCAACTTTTTTATCAGCGATTTATTATCAGCCCACTATTATATAACATGAACCTGTGTCAGTATCGCCGTCCCGCTCGCACGCGCGCGCGCATGCCTCGCCAGCTGAGACGAGCCCCCAGCCGAGCGAGAGGCAAGACGTTGCATTAAATTTCGATCCTATTCTGTAACGTTTCGTCCAATCGCGAGCGATCTCCTTGTGTTCCGGTTCTTTGTCATCAATGGGTCGCCGGGCGAGTCCATTTCGCGTGTATTTTGAGAGCGATTTACTTGATATTTAAGCTTATCAGTCGGCCGCGGAGCACGGCTCGGTCTCAGAAAAGTGTACAACTAAAAACCGCTGAAAAATAGTTAGTTCCAAGTGTAGTATTTAGCGCGATAGAGACGAGGCCTTTCGGTGTTAATGAACGCTGCCCACTTCAGCTGACTGCGTCGTACGCAAGGCTACTCCACAACTAACTAGTAGTAGAGTAGTCCAGTCCGGCGTAGGCAGGCGAAGGCGACGGTCGCGCGGCGTGTGCTCGCCCACTGATATGCGGATATGTTATTGAGATATTAAAATGTATTTGGAACGTTTCCCATAGGCGGTCGTCGCGACGTAGCTAGGCTAGGCACAGTCGGTCCCGCGTCCCGCGTCGGTCGCAGGTCCAGCGCGCCCGTGAGCCGCGGCACTCCGCTCTGCCATCAATAATGCTCAAATTCCTGACGCATAAGCTGCGGACGCATTCGTTGAATGAGGAGAACGTTTCCGAGAAGGTGGGTGTCGCCGCGAGCGAAGGCGCGAAGGTCACGCAAACACCAGAAAATGGCCGCCTCGCCCGCGCGAGAACAAAGGACCGGGTCGCGGGCGAGCCACCGGCGCGCGGCGCAGCCCTGGCTCGCCCGCAGCCCCGGCCTGCGCCCGCCCGCCCGCCTGCTCACCGCGTTCTGTTGCAGGTGGAGGAGCACGACTCCGGCACCGAGTCCGACGACGAAGCGGACCGCTCCGACCCCGGTGAGTGCCCACACACACGCACACATGACCTTGCTCCGGATGAGTTATCGCGAGGGAGCTCGCCGGCCGGCCGCCTGCACATGCACATCACGTCTTATCGCGAGAAACCGCCGCAACGCAACCTTCCAGTTCCAGCTCGGAGCGCCGAGCTCGCACCAACCAATACATTCAACGGAATCTGCTATTTACCCTACGCCAATTTCGCACCAAACAATACATAATTGCACGCGCCGCGTATTTGTATGTTAATGGTGTATTATTAGAATGTGATTAGCATACTAACCGAGCGGTACATATTTATATTGTTTGGTAACGCTCTCCCTTCCCATAAACTGCCTTCCTCGTGTCTCCTACCCGGAGCTCGTCCTGCCGGCGTAGAGCCTGGCTCCACCCGCGTACTCGGCTGCGGCTCATTTCTTTGTTAATTTTCCCGGCGACCTTGGCGGCCGACCTTCAGACCTTCCGCGCGGAACATCATAATTCAACTTTGTCACATTCATTATTAATTTGAAAACTCGTAGCCAAATGTGATTGGAAACTGTAACTGTTCTGCGGAAATTAGCCACTTACCTTCCTAACTAGGTAAGTTAAGTATATTGTTTGGAATTTGTTACTTTCTGCTCTATATCTGATAGAGTATTGGTACATTGTGTAGTAGACAAGTCAATTGTGCACTTTCCACTTTTCGTGCGTTTTAGTCGCAGGCTTGCATGAAACTTGAATCTGTTTGTAAATCCATTTCCGAGGGTGACACGTCCGCGTCGCGCGACCACGTTGCTGCGATCTGTGGTATTGGTTGGTATTACTCCACTCCATCGTTTGAACCACCTGCACCATTTACAGCGCGTGGTTTAGCCTAGCGCCTAGCCTACTCCACTCGCCATCTAGTTTCATCCTCAGATAATGTCCTACACTCAACAGACAGTGTTTTCAAATTAGCTTCCATTATTGTTTGCACTAGGAAACGTCAGTGCTCAAAATATTATGATAATTCAAGGGGCGTTCGTTGCAGATCTTGATCTCGTTTGACTTGACATGCAACAATGTTCGGTCTGTTAAAACAAAACCTATCTCCAATATCGCGATAAGAGCCAAGTATGGATACTTTTTAGAACAATACGACAGTTTTTGGCATCGCCGATGCAGAAGGGAAATAGAGTGTCTGATTGGCTTCGAGGCAGCGTTAACTAATGGCTATGATAGAATTACCTACCGATGTTGAAACTAGGTATCTAGGTATTGTCGTTTTGATTGCAAGCCAAATGTAGAAGGTTCTGGCGACTGATCCTAATTAAGATGGACAGACGTTTGTCAATGTTCGGTAGATGTAGGTACATTGCACATGTACACCTCCGTGTCGATCTGCCAGATTTCCTGGTTGGGGCCCTTGCATTCAGCTAATCTTTAGGTAGGTACATACTTGATCTTATAAATTACCCACAAAAAAACTCTTTGCTTCGGGAGCCAGGAGACAATGATAATATCTCTACAGATAACATAGTAAATCACGTTTATCACTGTCACATTCAGAATACGTGCACGACACGTGGAACACTTATTGGAGAAATATAATTCAGTATCATCTAAAGTTTCCGCAATCACAATCACGTCGTTGTTATAATAATCAGATATTTATCTGTAACTTGATACTTCACCTATGAGTTTATTGGCAGGAAAACCAGAAAAATTCGTAACCAAGCAAACTCAATGTAATAGTGAAGTAGTTTGTCATAATCTTTAGATCATACGATTATTGGTGTTTAGCAAGATAATAATTTGCCTCCACGGCTCAGAAAATGAAATCCACGCAGGAGACTACTGCTCTACCAACAAATAGCTCTGTAGTTGTGTAAGGTGGTAAGCCTTTTGGGTTCCCTACCTAGGGGGTGAAAACGGAACCCTATTACCTACTAAGCCTCCGCTGTCTGCCTGTCCGTCTGCCCGCGGGCTGTATGTATCTCATGAACCGTAAAAGGCAGACAGTTGATATTTTCACGATGATGTTGTTAGGGGCTAACTACTGGTTGACTCCTCTTCATTGCTCTGTGGACTAGCTTTGTTAGGGGCTAACTACTGGTTGACTCCTCTTCATTGCTCTGTGGACTAGCTTTGTTAGGGGCTAACTACTGGTTGACTCCTCTTCATTACTCTGTGGATTAGCTTTGTTAGGGGCTAACTACTGGTTGACTCCTCTTCATTGCTCTGTGGATTAGCTTTGTTAGGGGCTAACTACTGGTTGACTCCTCTTCATTGCCAAGGTAATATTATCCTATAAGTAATCCGACTTCATACAAATGGGCGAAACGCGAGCTATACCTACGCGCCTCGATCTCGGCAGGCGCTCAGCATGCAGACAGTCGCGGCTGTGCCGCAGTGACGAACGGATGGTGTGATGTTTTTTTAACAATAACGGCGCGATTTTTTCTCTAAAAATAAGTTCAGGTACATATTTAATAAAGTAGCTGCAGGTATCTATAACCAAGTAAAAGATATTCCTTTTTCTCCAAAAAAATCTCCTAAAATTTAATAATAAAGCATTTTGTAGGTACGTCTCAGTCGAGGCGCAAATATTTTTCGGTCCCAAATTTATAAGACCGATTTGTTATTCAAACATAAACATACAGTTGTTTAATTAAATCTACCAATCAAAAAACAACACGCATTTTTATTGAACACTTCCCATTCAATTCACAAAGTATTTTATTTGTTTATATAAAAAAAGTACCTTCCTATAATTACAATCACAAAACTAAATGGAAACACAAAGTAGGCAAATGTAATTAAAATGCTGGAGGCGGGCAGCCCTATCGCATGTTTACCTACCGCGCGGCTGTAGGCATTTATTTCAAAGATACGGCCGAGTCCAAATACTGTTGGATAATATTACCGTGTCATTGCTCTGTGGACTAGCTTTGTTAGGGGCTAACTACTGGTTGACTCCTCTTCATTGCTCTGTGGATTAGCTTTGTTAGGGGCTAACTACTGGTTGACTCCTCTTCATTGCTCTGTGGACTAGCTTTGTTAGGGGCTAACTACTGGTTGACTCCTCTTCATTGCTCTGTGGATTAGCTTTATTAGGGGCTAACTACTGGTTGACTCCTCTTCATTGCTCTGTGGACTAGCTTTGTTAGGGGCTAACTACTGGTTGACTCCTCTTCATTGCTCTGTGGATTAGCTTTGTTAGGGGCTAACTACTGGTTGACTCCTCTTCATTGCTCTGTGGATTAGCTTTGTTAGGGGCTAACTACTGGTTGACTCCTCTTCATTGCTCTGTGGATTAGCTTTGTTAGGGGCTAACTACTGGTTGACTCCTCTTCATTGCTCTGTGGACTAGCTTTGTTAGGGGCTAACTACTGGTTGACTCCTCTTCATTGCTCTGTGGACTAGCTTTGTTAGGGGCTAACTACTGGTTGACTCCTCTTCATTACTCTGTGGACTAGCTTTGTTAGGGTCTAACTACTGGTTGACTCCTCTTCATTGCTCTGTGGACTAGCTTTGTTAGGGGCTAACTACTGGTTGACTCCTCTTCATTGCTCTGTGGACTAGCTTTGTTAGGGGCTAACTACTGGTTGACTCCTCTTCATTGCTCTGTGGACTAGCTTTGTTAGGGGCTAACTACTGGTTGACTCCTCTTCATTGCTCTGTGGACTAGCTTTGTTAGGGGCTAACTACTGGTTGACTCCTCTTCATTACTCTGTGGACTAGCTTTGTTAGGGTCTAACTACTGGTTGACTCCTCTTCATTGCTCTGTGGACTAGCTTTGTTAGGGGCTAACTACTGGTTGACTCCTCTTCATTGCTCTGTGGACTAGCTTTGTTAGGGGCTAACTACTGGTTGACTCCTCTTCATTACTCTGTGGACTAGCTTTGTTAGGGTCTAACTACTGGTTGACTCCTCTTCATTGCTCTGTGGACTAGCTTTGTTAGGGGCTAACTACTGGTTGACTCCTCTTCATTGCTCTGTGGATTAGCTTTGTAGTTATCCCATGGAAATAATGTTATTGAATCTGATGAAAATGGTACAATCACTATTCAGATTTCTGTGGGTACAATAGACCAATTTTATTTCGTTTAGCTCATCGCGCCATCTTCGCCTAGGTTTGCGGGGCGGGTGTGTTTTTTTGGCATGCAGCATAATATAAGTATTCTTTGTAATTCGTTAGTCCATGTTCCTCCATGGCCGACAAAGGTAAGCCAGGTATAATAGTTGCAGTAAGCACTGGCTTACAGCCTGGTAGGGCGGGCTGGGGCTACTCAGTAATTGCATTAGAGCCGGTATCAGATTAGCGGGCGTCGCGTGGCGTCGCGCGGTCTGCCCGTCGCCCGTCCGCGTCGCTCCCTAACGCTATGCAGGTTGCAGAGTGATGCACTCGCTGGCTTTACCAGAACGCTGCACGCTGGGCTGAATCATATCGCCTCTCGGTTGAAATTGTATCGGAAAATCAATTCATTCCAATGATCATCTTTATCAAAGAAAATTACAATCAAATAATAGAAAAAAATTAGAAGTAGTATTTACAATAGAGCTAACTGCAGACTGTCACAAATAATCTGCAGGTAGCTCAACTGATCCATACCAATACCAGTCGTCGCGTACCCGCTACGCTGGCTGCATTGCCCCGCTGTATGGCGATGCTGATGCGCTGCCGTTCATTCCCCTTCTCGTTCTAGGAAAGCATTATGATCGAAAATCCTTTCGACATGATTATGCTATTATTATTATAGTGCCAGATTTCTCACCGCAAGCATTCGTCTGTAATTTAAGATTACACGATTCATCTGCGAGCGTTGCGTTACAATAGCGCTCCCGGACCGACGCGACGAGCAGTCGCCTGTAATGTAACAATCTAACAAGTAACGATTCTGAGTTTTCTGCAGTAGTCGTCGAAGCTGCTATCATAACAGGCTGCGCACTGTACTGCTCGCTTCTCCTCCCTCCAATGTTTCATTCGATGAAGCTAAAGGTTACATTACAGGCGAAGGCTCGCGCGGAGACAGTGCCTCGATAATCTTCAACGTGATAGAGCTCTTAGTCCCAACTATAATAGCTCGGTAATTCGGCTCCGACACTACGCAAGCACCTATACAAACTTCCAAGCTACTTACTGCTTAAACTGAAGTATAGTTTGAATGTCTACTTAGCGAACTTCAAACTAGCATAGTTAGTGAAACCATTCAACGGGAGCTTAACTAGGTATAATATGTGCTTACGTGAGCTTGTGCCAACTCTTCCGTCAGCTGTGTTCTTTAAACTTAATTAAGACTTTGCTCTGCACTCTACGCATTATAGACGCGGACGCTTTTAGGCTTTACTATTAAAACTGTCGTATATGTATTCGTACAATTATGACGAAATTTTGTTTTATGTTAACTTATGAAATCATAGCTCGTATAAAAAACCATTATGGTTTAGGATATTGAAAAATCACACTATATTAGAAATGCGAAAGTTTGGATGTATGGTATTTGTTACCTCTTCACGCCAATACTACTGCACAGATCGGACTAAAATTTCAAATAAAATCAAGTCCCATGGGATATAAAACGTTTCCATAGAAACAACGCGTGCGAAGCCGCGGCCAGAAACTAGTTCTTAACATATGCTATAATGGTTCAATGGTTCATTTATTGGTAAAAATATAGTTTTACAAGTCAAATGGTTAGGTACATAGTATACCTTAAAATATACTATACTAAAGTATACATTTATCTATTGGCACCATTAACAATTAAAATAATAAATAATAATATTTTTTTTTTTTTTTTTTTTATAAGTAGTAAGTAACTTTATTCACAAAGAAAATTATACTAGTATTTACAATTGAAACAATTGAGCTAACTGCTGACTATGGCAAACAGTCTACAGGTAGCTCAACTGATTCATATCAACACCAGTCGGAAGCGTCCCCAAGACGCTGGCTGCATTGCCACGCTGTATGGCAATGCTGATACGCTGTAATAATTAATTAATTATAATATTTCAATGATTAAATTACATATACATTTCAATAAAAATAATAAACCAATCTATATCAAAATATATAGAGTCGAGGTTACTGAAATAAATGCAAATAAACATTGTATCGATTTCTCATTCCTGCCCACAATTTAAAATAATTTAATAACTAAAACAAACACTAAATGTTACACATTTACAAGTAAAATAATACTGTGAAGGTGAGGCGGGACCTAAGTGCGACTTAGGAGTACATACGAGTAGACAAGACATGTAAATAGCTCTACGCCGATAAGCCTCAAAGATAAAATAAACGATTAACGTCCGAAAGAACGATACATTTGGTTTTCGATAAACGGACACCAGACCAGACATCAAATAGGTAATCTGACACAGCCTGGCGGGTGGCGAGCTGCAAATAATCCGCTCGTCGACAAAAGAGCTAAAATAAAATTTCCCTTTCAGGTAGTTAAGGTTCTTGCCAAGAACACATACAGGCAACATGATGATGTGTCGTTTTATAACTCGTGCCAATCCGCCATCCCCATCCGAGTGTAGATTGAGTGGGTAGAGCATAGTGAATCCCAACGGGGGACATTACGTTACGGACTAATGATTCTAATGAATGAACGTGCGCGGTCCCAGTGTACCACCCTGGCCCACTCCGCGACTCGCCGAGGGCAGAGAGCCACACTATCACATCACATCACACTCATATTATAAATGCGAAAGTTTGGATGGATGGATCGATGGATGTTTGTTACCTCTTCACGCCAAAACTACTGAACGGATCGGGCTGAAATTTTGCATACAGATAATATATAATACTTTTTATCCCATAAATCAGTTCCCATGCGATAGAAATTACCTTAAATATTTATAGAAACAACGCGTGCGAAGCCGCGGGCATAAACTAGTATCTAATATAATAATAGTAAGGGATAGTTAACGGCCTGCGTAGAACCTATTGTTTGTTCTATTTCCATATTATATAAAACTTTTGAAATTAAATATCTTAAGTGCAATATAATATGGTTGCAATAAAACATTTGATTAGATCCGTGTAACGCACGGGCACTGCGCGAATCCTGCCTCGGTGCGGATTACAAATGTAAACAAGGCTTGCTTCTATGCTGCCGGTTCAAATGATTCTTCTATCTCCTACATCAATCTCTTCAATCAAATAAACAGCTAATAGTGAGACATGGATACTTACATCCAGTTGTTAAATAAAAGTATTGAGGTAGGCTATAGTAGGAATTCTTATATGTTAGATTTAAAATTTATGTTTTTACACGTATTTAAATATGTAGTTAGG
This sequence comes from Eupithecia subfuscata, assembly GCA_963564075.1. Taxonomy (NCBI): domain Eukaryota; kingdom Metazoa; phylum Arthropoda; class Insecta; order Lepidoptera; family Geometridae; genus Eupithecia; species Eupithecia subfuscata. The sequence goes on along the minus strand of OY751110.1, from coordinate 16,507,873 downwards.
CATCTGTCAGTTCAGTACGTATATCCAAATTGATAATTAGTCGCCACGCCATTAGTACCGAGTGCACTGATGATGCAGGTATGTAGGTATAGGTAGGTACTCATTCCACGCATTTATTACCTTTCTGTACGTTCGACTAACTACCAAATGGCCATGATTGTCTTAGTGCTCTACCGACTCGATTGAATATGATAATTTTTGTTGTTTTATTTGCTACTTACCTTCTTTCTGTCCCTGGCATTACACGCGTTTTTCCGAAATAAAAATTAAGACAGACTGAGTAACCGTGGTAAACTATAATTTCAATAGTTACTTTTTCATTGAAAACATGTTGAAAACCAACGAGAATAATCTTTGTTATGTAATCTGTCGGCTTAATAAATATCGAAGCTCTCGTAAGTCGACATAATCATCATCATCATCAACCCGTCCACGTCCACGGCTGAACATAGGCCTCCGCCCCGTCGCGTCGCGTCGACAGATTCGCATCTCTATTGTTAAAAAGTAACTGTGTCTTTGAAATATTTCACTGTTAGATTCACTCACCTGTCAACAATAAGGGAACCTCACCGGCGCGGCGGCGGCGTGCATGTGTCACATCACTCGTAATAAATGCGTGGAATGAGTACAGTATGTGCTGTACTTAGAAGGTAGTCGATACATCAAATTGAACAATTGTTCTGTAAACAGACGTTATCGGCTTGTGTCAGTGTTGTGTTTTGATATTAATTCGCTATCTGTAACGGCCGTAACTGATAACCTTTGTGGACTATACCTATCGACACGAGTGCCTCTCGAGCTCGACTCCGTGTACCTATGTTCGTAGTTTATGCGGCTTGTACTCCTCGGTAAAAAGCATTATGTTCGCGAGAAGTGATGCCATCGCATCACTGTTACTACAGTGGAGTTAAGCTGATGTCCTCTCGCTTGATTTTGTTGTGTAAGTCGTGCCGCATGCCGTAACGTTTTATTATTGTGTCTGTGTTCCCTGATCCCACTGAAGGGGCGAACCTAGCGGGTTTGCTCGTCAAACTAGGCCTAGATCTCAGTACTTGGGATGCCCTTGCGTGATAAAAAACTCACAATAAAATTCTACATTTTTCCTTTGGTTCCTTGAATGTGAACGACTGAGAAAATAAAAATATTATGAAAGTGCACTGTATCGCACATACATAATTTGGTCAATATCTCAGGAACCCTGCGGTCTATTCAAATGACTTATGATTTGATACTTAGGTTATTAGTTATTACTAATTATTTGGTTCCTTGAACCAGTTTCTTCAAAAATTGTGCAGTTTTCGTGTAAAAGCTAAAACTTGATAACGCTGGTTCCAAAAACGTATACTCTGTCCCGCTACCATGAACGCGAAATCCTATGCCTATCCTTTTCACGAAATGGCGCACATTACGATCTCTTAAGTAGAAAACAAATGTCCTTTTTAGAGTTTCGAAGATCGGTTTCGAAACCCTTATGGTCTCGCTTTGTCTGTCCTTTTTTCCCTCCTTAATAACTCAGCAACTACAGCAGCTATTAACTTGAAATTTAAAATAATAATACATTTCGTGCGCCTGTACAGATTTTAAGAAAAAAAACTGAAAAAAAATGAAAAATGAAAATGAACATTTTCCATACAAATTGAGATGTCAAAATTTTAAAAGAGACCTACAGAGTCAAATGGGGTATCAAATGAAAGGTATTAGTTTGTACATTTCAAAATAGTTTTTGAAATTTCTGTAGGTTTCATACTTCTTGAAATATTTTGAAAATAGTCGAAAAAATACCCATTCCCCCCCCCCCTATCTCCGAAGTTTGCAGAGCGATTTATTCAAAATGTATGGAGCGTTTGTAGATATAGATCTATATTTTACAGGAAAAATATAGAAAAGTCTGTAAAATGAACCGTTCTCGAAAAATGGTCAAAAAGAGGGGGGATAATTTTCAAAAAGGGTGGTCACCAATGAGTTGGGTATCATATGAAAGGTATCGGTTTGTACATTTCAAAACAGTTTTTGAAATTTCTGTTGGTTTCATACTTTTTGAAATATTTTGAAAATAGTCGAAAAAATACCCCCCCCCCCCCCCCCCCCCCCCCTATCTCCGAAGTTTGCAGAGCGATCCATTTAAATTGTATGGAGCGTTTGTAGATATAGATATATATTTTACAGGAAAAATATAGAGAAGTCTGAAAAACGAACACTTTTTGAAAAATGGTAAAGAAAGGGGGGAATTATTTTCAAAAGGGGAGGCTACCCCACCGAGTTGGGTATCATATGAAAGGTATCGGTTTGTACACTTCAAAACAGTTTTTAAAATTTCGGTAGGTTTCATACTTTTTGAAATATATTGAAAAAAGTCAATATTTTACCCGTTCCCCCCCCTCTATCTCCGAAGTTTGCAGAGCGATCCATTCAAAATGTATGGAGCGTTTGTAGATATAGATCTATGTTTTACAGGAAAAATATAGAAAAGTCTGTAAAATGAACCCTTTTTGAAAAATGGTCAAAAAGAGGGGGGATAATTTTCAAAAAGGGGGTACCCCAATGAGTGGGGTATCATATGAAAGGTATCGGTTTGTACATTTCAAAACAGTTTTTGAAATTTCTGCTGGTTCAATACTTTTCGAAATATCTTGAAAAAAGTCGAAAAATTTACCGCTACACCCTATCACCGAAGCATGCAGAGAGATCCATCTGAAATGTAGGTTGGTACCTACTAGTTTTAGGTCTTCATTAAATTTCGGAGTTTCTAACCGGTACCTTTAGTACATACCTACTTGTTCACAAACGTTCGAAACCCTCGGCGCGCGAGTTACACTCGCACTTGACGGGTCTTGTTTAATGTAGGATTATTTTGTTCTCATGAATAATATTTTGTAGATTGTGTGCTCTTCGCTTTTCCATGGTAAAACAACTAAAATGACTGAAAAATAACAACATTCTCCACTGGTTCCTTTATAGTAAACATAATGACAGTACTACCTATGTCAATATATTTATGAAAACTTGTTGTACACTCATAGAAATATAAGTCAGTTCCCTAAAAATAGTATAAGCTCGCTGTGCCCACAACTAGGCTACACAAAATTAAAATGTATACGCTTCTACAACAAAACTCCTAGTGAGTTGCAAAAATTATGAGTAAATAAATTCAAACAAATTGTCAAAACCTTGCTGTGCAAAAAGGCTTACTATAAAATATCAGATTATCTAGAGGATAAAAAAGCTTGGAACGGGGTTTGCTCCAACTCGAAAAATAACAACTAACAGGCTAAAGGTTTCCTCGTCGCTTCTTTACTTTAGTCTACATACCGAAGCGACAAAAATCAAAAAATATCACTTTATATCCGTGTCAGTGTTTAGTTTTATAATTTGACCTTTTCTAAGTGTACATTTATTGTATTTATGAAAAAAAGAGATTTTGATTTTTTTTTTTTACTGGCAGCTATCTAACCTACAGTTATTTAACGTTGTATAAGTAAGTATGACTTGGAAGGGTGCGGGCCTTTGCCCAGCAGTGGGACGAAATAAGCTAAATAAAATTTAAAAAAAAAAAACTAAGTATGAATATGTTTAATGTTAGATCATAAACGGGCGCCCATGTAGAAATAATCGTCTGGACATTATTATGTATGTATATGGAAAAGCGAGTATATTGACAAGGCTGTGCGATGGCGATGGCGCAGGCGATGGCGGGACCGCGGCGCGGGACTCCACTCCGGCGCTCAGCGCCTCAGCGCCCGGCTCTGCCAGTTCAATTGTTTTGTCTACACGTGTCGTGCTAAGTTCACGTTTTAGTTCAACTTATCGCATACCTACCTATAAATATAGGTACCTAACTTGTGTGTTATTAAGTCGGGGCGGGTCTGTGAAACTCTTTCACACAGTAAAGGCGTTTTCTCTACTGTAAGTTTCATTACTCGCCGTAATCTGTTCTTATAAAGTCTTGATATTTATACGAGTAGGTACGTTACAACTTACAATCTTGTATTTCGGCCTTGACTGGTGCCCACGCAAGTTCTGTAAGCAATTTGTTTGGTCAGGTGGCTCCTGGTGATATCACTCGCGGTGCCAGCGCCTGCTGTGTGTTTTACGCCACCTTTGTTGAGTCCACATTCAACTACCGCGTGGAACACAGACTACCTACATAAATACATGTTCATTACTGTACTTAACAAACGCTACATAAACTACCTTTATGGACGGGTTACTCTCACTCAACTCTCAGATTGATAAGTTTTCCCTTCTCACTATAGTTCTTAAGTCGCCTCTAGGTTGTTTCTGTTTCATTGAACTGAATATTAATGGTTGTATACAGTTATGTTTCTGTTCTAATCAATGAGTGGTGGTAGGTACATCTCACATAACACGTTATCAGGTGAAATTGGAGGCGCCCGCACTCCCGCGCTCGCCGAAATGAGTGCGCCGCGCCGCGGCGCCACCGCCGCCGCGCCGCCGCCGCGCCGCCGCCACGAAGCAACCCTCGCTCGAGTTACTTACGATAAGCTGGGCTTGTTCAATGGGGACTAGTTACTCAAATGACTGGGCGTCTGATAACGCGAATCACTTCACGACCGCTTCCGCGACGCCGCCGCGCGCCGCGCGCAGAGCGCATTCAGGGAACGGCCCTGATCGTATTCCTCGGCTATTTACTGGCGATATCGAGATGACATTCCCTCTATCTCACAACATTCCCGATGCAAAGAGTCACCATGGCTGCTGTGCGTGCAGCGTACGTTACGTTACCTACGTCACGCTAATTTCGCCAATTTTATTATTTAGCAAGCCAGCAAGCCTATTATTTGAGCAAGCCAGCAAGCCTATCGCAAGAGATCGTCCTCAAAATCTCAATCTACTTATTCTAAATTCTTACTATACTGTCAATACTCAATCTATTCTAAACTAGCTGCGCCCCGCGGCTTCGCCCCGTGGAAATTTATGTTTCCAACTTTCTTAATTTTTTCTTTCATAAGAACCTTCTCCTGACAATAACAAACACAACAAAGAAAGAATTAGCGAAATCGGTCCAGGCGTTGTTGAGTTATGCGCTTACCAACACATTTTGCGATTAATTTTTATATTATAGATGTCGGTATACTTCATCCTGTAATTTGTTTTCTGGTATATCAAGATGCGCGTCAGGTTCCGATCGATAATCCAATGCGCTTCAATTTTAGTGTCTCGTCTGCGCTGAAGTGGTTGGGAACAGAAGTGCCTTTGCTTTTGAGTGCCCTATTAGTGCGTCCTCGGGCCGTGCCTGCGCGCTCCCCGAGCCAGGGGTGCAGGGGTGAGCCTGCCCTTTATAGCAGTCCATTGAAATGCGTTATTAACCGTCTATTCAATCGCCGCCGGTCCGAGTGTTTGTTGTGACTCCGACCTTGCCGCTTCGACACAGGGCTCCCCAGCGCCGCCGCCCGGGATTCTTATCGCATAAAAAGTTTCCACTAAACAACATTATGCTGGACAAGTTTTTGAAACAAATCAGTTAACATTTTAACATTTATACGGGGTCCACAGATACCGAATCTTATTTTTATTGGAGCTAAACCTCAGTTTGGACTGTTTGGTTCTCTCATCCATCAGTTCTTATTTGACAATGACATTTATATGAGTTCATCAGCACACAGCTAATTCCAAGAACACTTATCTAATTAAAGAGCAGGTCAACGGTTTCTTGTTTTTGTTTGTAGAAGGCTACTATGTACTTTAACTACTGCTTAGATCACCAGGCTGCACCATGAAACTGTTTTAATTTAACTACCCACTTGCTCTCTTTCTTTGTGCCGCGTTTTCGGAGGTTAGATTTCCCGAGGTGGGAGGACTCTTAAATAGGCATGTTTTCCACGCCCTTGCCCTTGCCCTTGCCCTTGCTACGTCACTTTATCCCAGCTCTAATAATACCTTCGCAACTTTTTATAATAAACTGTTTTTCCATTGAATAAACCATAGGTCCAAACTGGGCAGTAATTGGCTCAGCGCTTCCCTTCGAGCCCTGCTAAGTACTCGGGCTGCATCAGGGTTGACACTTATCTTTTCCACAAAGACTTCTACGACTTCTAGACGGTGATTTTCAGATTTGCCATCTTAAAATCAACGTCTACATTTAACGCGTGTAACGTGATAATTGAAAAACCTGTTCAGCCCCAGGTACCTTACACAGGTACTCGTTATAGAAACCCCTATAGGTATGTATACTTAATGTAATTTCGAATATTATTTGATGCATCATGATGTAGGCAAGTATTTTCTATCGTCAATCTTTTCAAGATATTCGTCTAATTATTAAAACAGAATTATGTATATAGATACTTAAGCAATAGAAATTTTCAACGTGATGGATGTGACTACACTATGTGTATGAAATCCGAGCGCTTCGTGAGTTTTATTTGTAAAGAGCAACCCTACCGCTCCTGAATCGCGTTTTACAATCAATTGACAATCAGTATGTGAATGGGCCCCCTGCCTGCGCCCGCGCAGCGCATCGTGTCGCGACGACTCACTGCACAAAAACTGCATCGTCCACCATTACCCAACAATGCGACACCACATTTGAGTCCCTATATCGAAAGCCATACAGTACAAAACCCTCTGGAAAGATGCACCCGGGAAGTTTTTGCGCTACACACTCGCCTCAATCGACGTATGTTCGGAGTAACAGTATCTTTCCCCGGTAAAATTATAGTCGCCATAAGACAGCAAGATGGATAGTTCCTGGGACGGTTTTTGCCACTGTATTTCCATTGAATCAAACTCATTAAAGCAACGTAGAACGAGGAATCGGACCCACTGAAGACGAAACATACGAAATACGATCAGCAAGAAGCCAGCATTCTATTGAAATATTTCGTTGGTCGTAAATCTTGCAAAATAATATATCTGGCGTTCATGATTTTAGGAGGTTCCTGGGGACTGCACGCGTGCGGCCGGTCTCCGGTCTCGGGTCTCGGGTGAGCCCGCTGCGGGCGTTCGCTTACATTACAATCTCAAGTTACCATACCAGTCAGTACCTAAATGTAATCTGTAAAATGATGCGTGCTTTAAGGCAGGCGCAAGTCATTTCATGTTCGCATGATTTGCAATCAAAAACGAATTTGCAGATGATGTAGACATGTTCTCGGGCGTATTAGTGAGATGATGGAAAAAACCGGATATCAATCAGGTATTGCATTATCTCATATGTCGGCGGCGCGGCGTGATTATCTGTAGAGCAGAGCCGCACCGCACTCCGGTCTTACAACTTGTACAGAAACTAGAGACAAATTCATGCAAGTATTGTTCAGCATTAAGTAGACGGTTTTGAATTTAAAACAGAATTATGTACTTTGAATTGAGGACGATGTTATTTTGAGCTTTGCAAGAAGCTAAAATTCTGGATAAGCAGAGTATACATTCGACATTGCGTCTTGGCCAGTAGCTACAGTGAGCACTACCCGGCTCGCCGCCGCGCCGCCCGCGTCCTCGTAGGCACCTCTCTACGCGACTACGGTCGTCTCGGAAGACATTCCATTTGGCTGCTAGATCGTTTTAGCTTCTCTAGGCCTATTTCGCAATTAATCCATACTAATGCTCATTTTCCCAAGTTAATGTAGTTGTTGGAAATTGCTCTAGGCCTGGTGCTTGCATTTCAACTTTCCATCGAGGACCTAGCTTCCGAAGGCATAGGGTAATAGGTACAAGTAGTGTGTTAGCAATAGCTGCCTTTTCGGACATCGAATTGAAAATTAGCAAACCTGTGTAATTTATGAATAGTTAATTTGCACTAAAATATTGTAGCTCCATAAAATCCAGTCACCTCTTCAGTTTGAAGTTGCAGTAATCGAACCATTATGATTGTTTTGTCCCTGACTGCAGTAGGTAAGGTACCTACTACCTAGTACATAGCGGCTGCCTAACGCAACATACCTAAGCATATAATATAATAATAATAAGTTATTTATTTTCAGATTACATAGATAATTACATAGATCCACAAATTAGTAAAACAAAAAAATCTTAGCCTATGTTAGTTATATTTTGTGATTTTATGAATAAGATTCTATTTAATTAAAATGGAGATGGAGTGCTTAAAAACCACACCATCCAGTTTATCGGCTATTGCTGCCAGGATGGTGTTGGTACTCCCGCGTATGTGAGGCTGCCTTTTTTCTCATACAAACTTTTTTCTCATATATCCATGTATCCGTAGGGAAATATGTTGCGAGAGGCCTGGCTCGGAGAAGCCGAAGCCTATGCATTGTTGAGCCCTATGTCTCAGCATCGCTGAAGTCTGCCCTGGCCTCTAACACGAGATGCCATTGAAAACGGCTAACGCGGCAAAAAAACTATTTCAACATCTTTAGACTAACATATAACGAAATTTGCTCTATTTTGTACTTAAATGTGTTGAAAATGATAGCAGCCCCATGCGCTCCGAGGGCGCAGCTGCTGCCCTTGACATTGAAACTGCGACTGCGCTCAATAATTGGCACTTCCCTCCCCACTCCCCGCGCACCCCAACACAATGAATATTGCAAATACTTACCAACCCTTTGAAGCTTTCGTACTGACCGCCGCCGCCGCGCCCTTACAGCTTTATTTCCCCTTACAAAAAGTGAACTTTAAAACCGATTCGGGAATCAAATATTGCCTCTGGCTTGCATCACATTTCAAAATCAAATATGCCTTATTTGCCTAAAGACCTTTGCACAGGACACTCGAAATCATGAACACTTCTTAAATTATCTTTTTATTGTTTTATCAATATATGTTTTATCCGAGGATTCCGTATTTATCGGTGTGTTGTGTTGTAAGTGAGCAGTGAAAGTTTACAACCATTATTGGCCTGCACTTTGGTATCACACCCTATACCTAGGTATTTGTTTGTGTGTGAGGTAAGGAGATCACCGCCCGCGCCGCCGCCGCCGCCGTGGCTGCGCACTGCGGAGATTCAAAGTCAAAGGCGTTTGTTCAGCTATGCTTACAAACAGCACTACATCATCGGCCTATGCTAGTTCCTTGGAGATAGGCTTCCCCGAATGAGCGCCCTAGCGGCCTCAGCGTCATTTCAGATTTTATTTGTTCACCATCTTATAACAATTTAGTGGTATACTAGCTATACTAAGTCTAATACATTTATGTACATAACAGTCCTAAATAAATAAGTTAATCTGGATGGATAAATAATATTATTCACAAAACAATTGTATCAGAAGTAAGGTATACCTATAACCCAGATCTATAACTGTTACCATTTAGGCCAGTTTGTTTCGTTGATGAACCTACTATTTAGAAATTCCTTGAAGCTATAAAATACTGTTTATGTATAAAAATTTCTTGATCGGTCATTTTTTTAGGGAGCTAGTTATACTTGTAGCTTTATATAGTCCCCTTGTAACTTTTTGTAGTCTTACTTGTGTTAAGGGGGTATAGTACCTCAAATTGCTTATTTTCAACTCCGTCGGACCTCCATATCTTCCAAACTACCGAATATTTAACTTTGAAATTTATATATGGTAAAGTTCAGGACTTATTCTATCGATCATATGTTTCGAAAACACGATGCCATAAAATTTTCTCGATAGAAAAAAATCGCAAAGTTACCTCTAATTTTTTACTATAACCCTAATTTCTCAATAAATACAGATGATAAAATCAAAAAAAATCAAAATCTCTTTATTTCCATAAATACAATAAATGTACACTTAGAAAAGGTCAAAATATAAAAGTAAACACTGACACGGAAATAAAGTGATATTTTTGATTTCTGTCGCTTCGATATGTAGACTAAAGTAAAGAAGCGACGAAGAAACCTTTAGCCTGTTATTTGTTATTTTTCGAGTTGGAGCAAAACCCGTCCCAAGCTTTTTTATCCTCTAGATAATCTGATATTTTATAGTAAGCCTTTTTGCACAGCAAGGTTTTAACAATTTGTTTGAATTTATTTATTGATATTTTTTGCAACTCACTTGGAGTTTTGTTGTAGAAGCGTATACATTGCCCTTTAAAAGATGCATTTATCTTGTGTAGCCTAGTTGTTGGCACAGCGAGTTTATTCTTAATTCTAGTATTTATATTATGTATGTCACTATTTTTAAGGAATTGATTGATATCGATACGATCTTGAGATTAAGCATAGTAATTGAACTAAGTATAAAGAACATTTTATATGTTGCCTTTTTTTCAATTAACTATTCTAATGTTTGTGGGGAGCAAATAACTACTAAAAACTTGATTTTTGGGCTTACGCCGCTTTGCTCTGTCCCGCTCCTGTGAACGCGAAATCCTATGCCTATCCTCTTCACACAATAACGAGGTAGGGTACCGAATACCAATAACGAGGAGGTAGGCCTTAAGTATAAATTACTGTCATTATTCTAAGTGTTTCGCAGAAGATCGCTTAAGAAAGCAGAAGCATAGAATATGTGAACGAATGTGAAAGAGTGATGATATTGATATGATAAGTCAAGAGGTTACATTACAAGACAGAAGTCAAACAATGCCGGTCGCGGGCGGCTCCTTGCCATGTCATGTCATGACATGACTCATGACACACGTAAACAGTTGCACCAACACGTGTGTTATAAAAACAACGACTGAGTATTTGTAAACGATGCCTCCACTTCCTGTTTCCTGCAGAACGTATTATCCACCTCAACCTCAATGACAGAGACCACATTATTGCCGGTTTCGTGGCCCTTTTTAGGGCTCCGTACCTCAAAAAGAAAAAAAGAACCCTTATAGGATCACTTTGTTGTCCGTCTGTCAACCCCTTTTCTCAGGAACGCGTAGAGATATCCAGTTGAAATTAACATTAAATACTCATGTCCGTAACCTCTTGGAGCCGTGATAGATATCAAACTAATAAATCAACACAATCAAAAGTTACAGCCGCTTCTGCCCGCATATTTTGAAATTTCCAAGATAATTACATGCATACAAAACCTATGGGGTACTTTCCGTTGACCTAGATCCATGAAATTCGGTTAGTAGGAAGGTCTTATAGCACAAGTAAAAGGAAAAATCCGAAAACTGCAAATTTGGTCTTTATTTACAAAAAAAAACGGTTTCGATTCTCTCCATACACCAAATCCTATAGGGTACCTACTTCCCGTCGACCGAGAATCATCAAATCTGGCAAGAAGCAAAGTCTAATAGCACAAGTACTTAAAATAAGAAAACCTTTAATTTGTAACTTATTAAAAAAAATTTTGGTCGTCGTCGCATTGCAACGCAAGGGACCAAAACTTATAGGGTAGTTCACGCTGACCTAGTAGAACCATGATATTTGGCAAGAAACAAGGTCTTATAATTAAACGGGCGGAACCCCCGGAGCGCTAGTCCGATTCGTACTTGATGTTTTATTTTAAAGTTCAAAGTAATATTTTTGGCAATGTTTTTTGTTAAAGCTGTGGTATTAATAGCCTGGGTCATCCTCTGAAGGGCAAAGGTCTCCCTATTCGTATTTCATCGAGGAATTCTATTTTGAATAAGCTGAAATAAAATTTAATTCGAATCAGAATAAACGTAAATGTTGGTATTGGATATTCAGTATTGTCATGTTATCGTGTAATTTTTTTGGTGCGGTTGTGTTATTATTGGTGAGTGGAGCAAGCCTCGAAAAACCGAGATAGTTTTATCGGAGTTCTAATAGCATGCATCGGGTTTAAGACAAAACTAGTTTTGTTCTTATGATTAGGAAACCTACTTTGCAGAAGCCTAAGTCTCCAAATTTTTGTGTTCGATTCGAAACTATACAAATTCAAGGCTATTGACATTTTTCGAAGACCGTTTTCATGAAAATTAGGATTTCATTTCAGCTTCTGAAAAGTATCCAAATCATAAGAACAGACCTGTGCTGTGTCAGTGTAAAACCCGATGCATGCTATTGGAACTTCGATAAAACTTGCTGTAGGTACTGGTTTTTGAATCGTTACACTTTCGACGAAAATCTTAGATTCTATAATTTTTCTGGGTAGGTACATGAAAACCTTAGGAGTTCTGCTTCCGAAAAGTAACAAAATCATGACCACAAGCCTTCGTTTGTCAAAAACTTAATGCACGCTAATATAACTCTAATCTCAATTGTTTTACGGGGGTTTGAGTCAGTAAAAATTCAACGCACATAATCTCAGATTTCCACATTTTTCAAAGACCGTTTTCATGAAAATTTAAAGAGTTCTGCTTCTCAAAAGTATCCAAATCATAAGAACATACCTGTGTTTCTCTAAAACCCGATGCATGCTATTGGAACTCCGATAGAACATGCTCTACTGGTGTTTGAATCTCGAAAATATCTTAGATTCTTAGATTAGTCATTTTTCTAAGAACGTTTCAGAAATCTTCAGGAGCTCTACTCCTGAAAGTCTAAAACGCGATGCATGCTATTGGAACTCTGATAAAACTTGCTGTACTGGTATTTGAAACATTACAATTTCAACGAAACATTACTCTGATTATTATACTTTTCAACGTTTTGAATAAAAATTTCAGGAATACCTACGGTTATTAAAATATGTCAAAAACTTATGAAAAATCTTTTGTCTTAAACTCGATGCAGTCTATTTTAACAGTGTTTTGCGCTGGTCTGAGAAATTTGTGTCACGACTACGACTCGAACAGAAATGTAATTGATATATTATAGAGAATAATTTAATTGGAAATGCCGTATCTACCGAAGTGGCATTGGCTTGTATTTGTTGAGAGAGTACTCGTGTTTTTGGGCCACCTAGGTAGTTACAGTGTTTTCGTAATACGAGCCCTGCACCTTGTTCGAAGTAGGTATATCTTGTTTGCGCTTTGCCACCATACAAAGTACATAGACTAGACCCAGCCAAAGGGGGGGGGGGGGGGGGTTATGACCGCCATGACACCCCCCCCTCCTGATCCGCGCTTGCATAAAACCCTGAAACAGTTCTGGTAACCATGACTGTATTTTTCATCGAACTTTTTTGTGATCGTGTGAAAGAGGTTTCCTACTTCTGCTGAGTGAGAACAGGCTGTTCTATGTCCGCCTAAGTTCAGAGTAACTAGGTGCTGCGCTTATTTCCAGATCATTGTGAAAGCAAAGTTCGATGGCTTGCGTCCCAATTCCTTATCATGCAGCGTGCGACACGCGGAAAGGCATTATCCAAATAAATACACTAAGAAATTGACTTGGAAATGGCGAGCCGCGTGCGCATCGCTCAGCCCATTCTCGAGATTATGCCTTTCCTGGCCAATCACAAGCATGCATGGCACCCCCCCCCCCCCCTCCCGCACTACCCCTGCACCACCCCCGCGGAATCAGCTGTAATCGACGCGTAATCACAACAACCTACACGACTGATAACCACGTTGTGGACATTCGCTCGGTAAGAATTTATATTTACACAATTTTCATATTCGCTCTTTCGTCGTTTCCCATTATTTTAGGTTGCGTACAATTCATATTATGTTGTATGGCCAGACTCTATCCCCCCCCGCGTCTGAAAATCCTAACTTTCACATTATTATTTTGGTCTAAGTCATAGTAGATCATTTTGACAGTGAACTACAGATCGGGAATACTCGGTGACATGGAACATGGAACATTATTAATTTACCTAAGTATTTGCTTTTGCCAAAAATAAAATTGCATCATCTGAAAACCAGCACCAATCTGAGACTTGGTGCTTAGTACTTTTTAGCCCAGTGCGACGCGACGGCACAGATCTATGTGTGTGATTTTGTAACTTCTTGAAGGTCACTTGAGATTGTTCATGTTTGTTTATGTTTATAACTCCGAATGTTACTGTCTGGTAAATGTAGGTACATATTATATCTATCTATCTATCTATCCGTTTCTCTGAACGTAAACTCCATCTCCGCAATGTCCTCTTTCCAAGAGCCGCGGCTCCACCGTTATATTCCGGATTGACGTCTCGGAGGATATTCCACAGTCGCAGAAAATCAAGATAGATCGCGCCTGATATTAGCTCGTTTACCTCATTGCCTTCGCGGCGGATCCCAGATCCTGTGCCGCGCGACACGAGTACACAATCTCAAATCTTATTTCATGTTTGCGTACTCACCTAGTTTCTACGCTGTAAACATACCGTAGCTTATTTCCTAAACATCCGCTGTGTATTACCTATACCTCGACGCGTATAGAGCAGGTACCTATTACAGTTTTGCTTGATGCGTTGAATCCGTGTTGGTAGATTTTAAGTTTGATTCAATGATTAAAACCCCAAGTTGCCAACAACGTATTATGTTACCTGCACGTGTCGGCAACATGCTGCTTAGTTGCCTATTTATCTAGTTCACATCTTGTTCATTTTTCTTGTTTCTCTAGCAGCTAGCTTCCAAGAAAGCAATTATCCGGTTAACAGTTCGCTTTTTACCGTGGCTCGGCGTCGGCCATCCTACAGATATTCCCAATGAATCGTGCTGTGATTGTGTTGCGTCGTAGCTTGTAGCTTCGATAATTTGCCATTTCCGTCAACATTTCTCCGCTTATGTGTGTGCCTTTATGTGCAAATATAAATGAGTATACTGACATCCTATATGCCGGTGGCTTCTCACAGTCGTGTAGTGACAACGCGACGCTATCAGTACAAGTTATGTCAGGCAGGACAGGACCGGTCGTGTTCGGTTTTTGCTCGAATATCGTTTTTACGAGGCGACGCCACTTGAGGTAATGAGCAACTCGACACGCGCCCGGGGATTCCTATCTTCCAAATGAGCCCGCGACATTACTTCAAGTATCGAGATTCGTGCTTTGACTCCGGCCCGGCAGCTCCAGTGAGTCTTGTGCAATCTTTTTCAGGCGTGCAACGGCTACGGCGGTGGTCAATTTGCTTAGACTTGACGTCTTTCAACTCAATGGGACACTGTTAAGCTTAGCTTCGAAATACACTACATATTTAAATTTTATTTCAAATTTTCCTTCTTTTCACCTACTCTTTAAGGTTTAAACATCGATCAAGTATGCGGCCTCCCCCGTAGATACCTTACCTAGAACCTTACAAGAATGACACTCAAAAGTTTGCGCAGAGCCTGTCAAGTTTTTTGCATGTGGAACAAGAGATTAGTGGAGTCGAATTTGTAAGTAGGTAGGAAGGTACCTAAAAATAATTTATACACTGTTTATTTTATAAGGATTATAAAATCAACAGAATTCAGGTAAAGATAACGAATCATTTATTGATACAACTATAAATTAGCGACGCAACAGTCAACAAACAAAAGGGTCATTTCGGACATACAATAATATAAATAAGTTAACAAAAGCTAGTGAAATAAACCTAAAATACAATTTCAGGCAGGTACTTTAAATTTAAAAGTACTAGTGTCTGCCTGCGGCTTCGTAAGAGATTTACTATGGGCAAAAAAAAACGTTATATCAAGTCAACTAGGATCTTTTAAAATACTTTTAAACTTACGTCATATGAACACATTATTTATTATTACCTACTATTTAATTTTGAACGTCGAAAACAATAGGTAAATAAACGCAATAAATACCCGTTTTATATTACTAGTACTACCTACAGTAATTCCTAAGTTCTGAAAATATGACGTTTCCAAATGTTTAATACTTAGGTACTCTCATATAAATTAAAGGTTTTTTTTTAAATAAAATTTTCAATTTCCTTATTCTTTCTTTTGGTAGTCTTTCTTTTATTAGACGTGGACTCTCCACGCAAATAAAATTGAGGGCGGGTCAGCTAGTTATTTTATAAACCTCAACGAGTTATTTTAAATGTCTTTTCATGAAAAAAATTATCACTTACAACTTACCACAAATAAATAAAAAAAAAATAGAAACAATAGCCGCTCCATTCATCAACTTAGAACAAAATAAATATTTTTACATAGGCAAACCCAACAACAATATTTAATGCTGATTTCTCAAGTATATAAGGCTCAATTGACTCATATCACAATACACAGGTAAAAATTACATTTAAACTTACTGAAAATAAGAAATTCCATCCTTTTTCTGTTGCTTGGTCGGTCGATTATTGCATTTTTTATACGAGCACTTGACCATGCTTTCGGTCCGAAATGACACTAGTTGAAAAGGTATCCCAAAATGCCAAATGGGTTACCTTTTGATACTGCCGGAAATTTATGATCGATGGGTTTAATTAAACTTAATTAAATCTATACTAATATTATAAAGAGGAAAGATTTGTAATTTTTGTATGTTTGTTACGAATAAACTCAAAAACTACTGGACCGATTTCAAAAATTCTTTCACCGTTAGAATGCTACATTATTCCCAAGTAACATAGACTATATTTATTTCTCGAAAAAATTAGGGATCCCTACTAAAACTTCAATAATGTAACCCAAGGTGTAAACAAATTAGCCATAAATTGTCTATCATCGCATGCGCTGCGGAAACTATTGATGATAAAACAAAAAAATGTTCTACAATATTAAAGAATATATAAATATCTACAAAAAACTCGGCGATACCATATGTCCAACTATTGTAGTTATGTCAGTATAGCTATTTTTTTACTTTTTAAAAGTTGATAGAAATACTGACCAAAGTCTGACCATGTTATCCATACCTTTGTATTAATCCTTATCCAAATAAATAATTTCATAAATAAAACTGTTCCAATACCTGTAGATTACTTTTTGAATTATTCAAATCGGACATTCCATTCAAAAGATATTACGAATTTAAATATGTCAATCTAAACAAAATACTAATAGAAAAATAAATGACGTCGCACCCGGGCAACGCAGCGAGGGAGGTAGGTATAATAATAATTAATGTCCTCCTAGCCGAATTTCGACCACGGCGGCCAATCTCATCCGAGACTAGCCAGATGTGCAGGACATTATTATAGTGTACAAGTGTGTGCGCTGCTGTGTGGTGCCGGCTTAGAATTTGCACAACCCCAACTCTTCCCGCGGGTGTCGTAAGAGGCGACTAAGGGATATCCACCGGGGGCGGGCACGACCGGGGACAGGTCAAACGCAGGACCAACGGCTTAGTGTGCTTTCTGAGGCACGCCCCCGTGCCTCGGAAAGGACGTTAAGCCATTTAACACCGCCAATTTCCTTACTCCGGGCTACTACAGTAAAAATTTCTTGCTAGAAAATACCCAATAACACAAATCTTGGGCCGACCCGGGATTTGAACCCGAGACCATATTATCAGCGGTTAAACACGCGACCGCTTACCAACTGGGCAGTGGGATAAAAGTATAAAATGTCCTGCCACAGAAATATTAGAAACCTACGTTTATCCCACATTTTTAAAAATTAATGTCCACCCGTGCGAAGCCGGGACGGGCCGCTAGTGTAATATATTTTCTATTCCTAACAGTTTCGGTATTAATTCTACTTAGGTCATATTCATATAGCATCGGCGTCTGCACACAAGCTACATTGAAAGTAAACTGGTAGAGCGAGTTTTCCGTAGAGCACAGATTGCATCTGTTCGGTTCCTAGCTAGGGCAGCCAGGGGTGTTCAGGAGGGCTTTTAATTTATTGTCTGCAACGATTCATCAATTTGCAGTCGCATTCACAGCTCGGAAATTTATTTGAGTCTGTTAGAATATAACGATGTTTGTTTATTAATTGTAATCAATCTATTGAACCATACCGACTCTGAGTTTGCATATCAGGTCATTTTGAAAGTTTAATGAGTAAATTTGATTAAATCACTTTATTTCCATGTCCATTTAATTAAGAGTTTGACCTATTCGTCGTGTTCATCTATTATTAGGTATTTACGGAAATAAAGAGTTTTTGATTCCATAAGACAAATAAAAGATCTGGTTTGTAAAAAGTTTTGGTTCGCATTCTTCTTTTTGCTCGCAGCTTTTTGTCATACGAATAAATAGGAATCGCCCCCATGCATATGTATCGTCAGTTGGTACTAGTGTGCTGTCGAGCACGGCGCGGCGTGCTGCGTGCTGCGTGCTGCGTGCTGCGTGCTGGCTCCTCGTTTGTAATTGAAACACTGTCAGCTCACTATTCGTACCTTCACTCACTTATTATCATTAATCCACTAACGATCTCATTCAACGAGATAAGAATTATCTATTCTTTAATCGTGCTCTACTTCGCAACGTGGTTGCATTGCATTGCGTTGCTATTTATGCCATGGTATTATTATTTTAATTTACATAATTAATTACTGTAGCAATGTAGGTAGGTACATACCTACTTGTTAGTGTTTATTAACATTTTATTCGCTATTTACTTCATCATAGTAAAACTTGTATTATTATCTATCGGATAGTTATATGTACGAAGTACGATCTTATTCATATCTATGCATTAAGTACACTAAAATATTCCTGACCGAGAAGAATTTTCAAGAATAATAGAAATATTTCCATCCCCACCGACATTTTGCTATTTCTAAGGTCACAGTGAAAGCAATACAGCTCATCGTTCGTAAAAGCGTTTTGAGGCTCTTCTAATTTAGCTCAGTGCAAATTGCAACGAGAATTGAGAGTACCGGTAAAAGCTTGCTTCCTACGCCATTATTGTTAGAATTAGAACAATTTACTTTACCCTCGTCAAATGATTGCTATCTCTTCGTCGATCAGCCGTCTCTGCGCGCGCGCCGCCGCCGCCGCCGCGCCGTTGCAACACCGGCAGAACTTACCAGCAGCTTGGTAGGCTATACTTTTGTCAATAACTACCACTCAACTTAGATTAGGAAAACGTGAGGAGACAAACTCGCCTCACCAACCAACGGAATTACTATAATCCCTTCCCCTAGATTAAGGCCAACATGTTGACATCAAATTTCAGGTAGTTATACCTACCTACCTACCTTAACCTGCGTGTAATAGACATCAAATCACCTACAGCCTATAGGTACCTACTAGATATATTTTTTATATGAATACATTTCTATTAACGATAAAAGTTCTTCAGACTTGCAATGGTCAAGAAATCAAACTTTTTGTGCCGTAGGTAATGGACTTGAGATGGTGGACTAGCTGTAATGTAATGTAATACACAAAAACGCGACAGAGTGTCAAACGATGCAATGCAAGGCTAGATAGAGCGTACTATACTAACAAAAGAGAACAGTTACGTACGGCCGCCGCCGCCGCCCTGAGCAGCTGTGGATCAGCTGTTCGGGGTCGACGACCTCGTATCTGCCCGATAACAGCCGAACCAACCCAGATTAGCTACCGTCCTAAACATAACATACCTACTTACTTAATTCCGTGCTACCACGGAAATCTACTTACCTACTGCATAATCACCTTCATGGAGTCTACATTCACCATCATCAATAATAATATGTAAGAACCTACCTAAGTCTTCGAAGAAGACATAATGATAGGAGACACAAAACGAGGCAAAGCCAAAAAAATGCGACAAATCTTTGTCTCATTTTCGTTTTCGTATAGGTACGTGCGGTCGTGCAGTCGCGCGCGTGAGAGCTCTGAAGTTATAGGTACCTATGCTTGTCAGCTCACACGGATTCGTTGGCTTCAAAATCAATGGAATTGTTGAGTGACACTATTCTTCTGCTGCGACAGCAGCGCGTTTTACCTCTATGATGTAAGTATTCACGGGGCATATTCTTCAAGAGTATCAAAGCCTTGGACAGCTTAGGAAAAACCTAAGATAGAGTTCTGCTGCCAAGTTCAAGTAGGTACCAAACCTACTCATACCTATTAGAAATAGCACACAAAGAGAGTAGAAAATAAATGATGTATAACTTGTATAAGTCGTATCGACTTACATAATTTATTTTCTACTCTCTTTGTGTGCGAGTTCTAAAACTTGTAAGAAGCCTCAGGTGTTTCTCGGTAGAGCAGCTTTGTGAACGAGCTGAGTCGAAGTCGAGTGTCTCGTGTCAGAGCTGCTTCCTTCCCACGCTGCACGCTGGTAGTTCCTATTAGACCGGATATTTACGAGTGCTGTCTCATATTCGAATCAATGAATCAATGAAATTATGATAGGGTACCTGATGTACTCTATCATAATTTCATTGATTCATTGAGCCAAAGTAATCCTTAAAACAGTTACAAAGCTTAAACATTCAAGAGT
Source organism: Eupithecia subfuscata (assembly GCA_963564075.1). Taxonomy (NCBI): domain Eukaryota; kingdom Metazoa; phylum Arthropoda; class Insecta; order Lepidoptera; family Geometridae; genus Eupithecia; species Eupithecia subfuscata. Next base: position 16,487,890 of record OY751110.1, on the reverse strand, counting down.
CACATTAAATTTGGAATAAACGGAATAACGAATCTTATAAAAGAAGGAAAAAATTCACGCAGCCGCCGTCGAAAAAAATCGCAAAAAACCGTACCACGCTCGTAAAAGTAATTTGAATAATTTGAACGGATGGCCGGTGATGGATGTCATCGTTAGCCGGCGGATCGCAGCGACATTATGTTTCAATATTCATTTTGTAATGACGCCGGCATTAGGCGTGATTGCTGCGCCCCCCTGCCCCCCTGCCCCCCTGCCCCCCGGTGCACGGGTCATGTCGCTCAACTCGTCCAGCATCACATCACAATCGCATCGCGTCACGTTGTGCCTTACTGTACTTATTACGGTAGTCCACTCCACAGTCTACCTCCCGACCATTGTACTAATAGTGGGTAAACCATCTCAGAATGCTGCACTACCCAAACAATAGTGCATTTTACACCAAGGCGAGAAAGTGATCAATTCCTACCGATTGTGTCGTTTTGGGCCCGAGGCGCAGCCTTGGGCCTTAAAACACACGAGGTAGGAATAGGAATCGCACTTTCTGCTGAGTGATCAATAGTGCTTTATACTACACCTTCGAGGAAAATAAAAAGCAGAATTAATTATTAATTGAAATTTATATTAAAATTATTACAGTTATTGAAACTCAAAGAAGAACTTACCGCGCCCAATGATGTTGGTAAAACCCCATTGACCGCGCCAGCCTTTGGGTTCTTTTTTTAAAATATTGTTCGGAAATCGGAGGAGGCCTATTGGACTTGGAGTAAAAACTTTTTGTCGTTTGACCGAACGAAAATAACCATAGCTACCGGCCGGCCGATCTTTTAGGAAATTAAAAAAAAATAACACGTTAGAAATGGATTTCCATACACTTTTTCCTCCCGCTAAAACACGTGAGAAATGAAATTCCATAGAGTTTTTCCTCCCGGTTTCCTATAGGCCTGCAAAGACATACTTTCTATTCTTTAAATGGAGAAGGAATAGGCAACTTTCCGAGCAGGTGTAGTACCCATATAAAAAATATTCTTGATGTCATAAATTAAAATTCCTCGTTGGAAATAAAATGTTTGCGTAAAAGTTCGTTAGGGACAAATAGCCGTGGGTGGAGTTGAGTTGAGATAGACGTGACATCAGTGTGCAACTACCCTCGCTCTTCGGATTACATAATGGTTGCCGTGACAACCCCGGCGGCGCGCGGGCGGGGGGGGGGGGTCTGGCGGGGGGGGTGAACGAACCAACAATTATACGGTTCATATTCACTGCACTAATAATACTCCACTTCGACATAATAACAGGAGTAGTAGCTCGGAAAATATCATATTTTCAAAGATCTTTTATTGCTCAACTACTGTACAAACGCTCTATTTAAAAATTATATTGAAATATGATTGAAATGGCGCTGCTTATCTGAACTCTGCGATTATTAAACAATAATTTTATACGCGTACAGGATAATATAAATGTAAATAATGAGTGATTTATCTACCTAGTATGTTGCCTTATAATTAGTTGGTAATTCAATTGCGGTTACACCACCCTTATGTCTCACAAATAGGTAAATTTTAAAGTGAATATAATACAACTCAGCGAATCGAGGCGGGAATCTGTGCCAACACTGCCAACTGGACAGACTGCCCACCGGCTACTCAAACCACTTCAACTTGTTTATCATAACATAATGTTAACGTTTTATTAAATTATGTCTATACTTAATACTAGTTGGAGATTAGAAAAACTGCAGGAACAGGATGTTCTTGCTGTCTCTATATAACGTTGTAGGTCATTAAAGTTTTCTTCGAAAAACCAGCGCTGGAGTTAAAATATCGTTAAATAGATATCCATCGAATCTAGTGATGCATTTGTGCGTACAATAATTCGTAATGAGATTTCTACTTACCAATAAGGATTAAGTAATAGAAACCCGATCAGTCATCCCATCCATCACATCACATCGCAGTGTTCTTTGGCATGCTTCTTGGCATGCCAAAGAACACTGCGACACAGAACATGAGACATTGGCAGTAGGTAAAGTAGGTACGGTACTTTGAAGGTGGTCCATATCCGTGCTGTCATGTTGTGTTGTGACTTGTGAGTAATAGCGCAGTTATATGTGCAGTCACGATATGCAAAGCACTCGAGTTCAAAGATCTCGCGGTCCCCAAAGCACTAATGACAGCACAGCACACCACACCAGTCTCTCTAGTGACAGGACAGGTTGCAAGTGAGCTAGCGTTTGCGTTTTATCACGGTTCACGATATAGACTCGCAGCTCACCTGTTCATTTAAACATATTTCTTTGCACATTCCTAGCAGTCTATCCTAATTTCCAAGAAATATTTTACTGGACGCAGGTCGTAAAGACTTAAAATTCGAATTTAGCAATAAAGTATTTCCCAAATCAGTCCAACATCAGACATAGAGCGAGTGAAATAAACAGCATTAGCGCTTTATAAAACTAGGCAAATGTACAATTAGTTAAGTATTTAGCTACAGTACCTACAGTAAGTATCAGATGGTTTACTCGTAGTGTAGAACCGCGAGTGGAGTGGCAAGTTAGCAGCGAGGTGCAAGCAGTAGGTATCGCGCGGGCGTTCACCTCTGAACCGAAACCAGGTCGAGAAGGTTACTCCTCCCTCCCCACAACGCACGCTGCAAGAGAGAAAAAACTGCCGATAATCTCTACGTAAATTATGTTAAATCCTTGCTAACGAGAAAATTTTGCAGTCTCTATCGGAATTTACAGTTGGGAGTTTAAAAGGAGCTTGCACTCCTTATCTACCTCTGCTGCTCCGTGCTAAATTACCATAAAGTGTGCTTAGTTCCGTCCGTTCCAATCCCAGAGCTGACTACTTCTTGTTCCCAAGGAATATTCAAATTTCTCTTTACTCTACACTAACTAACCCGACACCGCGATTCTCGTATAACTTTCATATTGGTTGTACTTATAATGTGTCACAAATAAAGCTATATTAGGTATTCTATTTATTTTTTCTGTTTTTTTACACATAAAGAAAAAGTGTAACGTGGCCTTGAAAGCCATTTTAGTTTCGAGCGCCTAGAGAATGATATCTAATATCCAAGTGAAGCTTGCTCTATTGACGTAACGAGCCTCCTTGAAGATACCTCATTTGAACTTGTTTCAAGGTAATTTACGTATTCGTCCATCGCATCGTTCCAAGAAATGGAAGACTTCAACAATCGGGGTGATTAACAAACAAATTGACTCCCAATGGTTGTTAGAAACTAATCAGACGATGAATACTAGAGTCTAAATGATTGTGCTTCATGAATTGGTAATGATTTGCGTTCGGATTAGGCTGCTCTGTCCCTGGGAAGCTGTGTGCCACCACCGCCGCGCCGCCGCCGCCGCGAGTGCTGATGCCGGGAGGGCCTGTATCTGGGGCAATCCATTCGAGGCCCCGGCGTCGGTGATGCGTGTTTGCACTTTGCTGCATTTCACTTTATCCGACCTTTGTGTACCTCATAGTTTACCTTCAATATCGTTAGTCTTATCTTACGTCTTAACGTTCTGTTAATTTTTCCTTTCGTCGTATGTTTTTAGAATTAGGTAACTATGTAATTATCTTTCGTTTCCTTTATAAAAACTGGACTGTATTGTCTTACATGTGATTCGGATGACTTGCAGAATTTGACTTAATTTCATTCGTCTTGTTTTACAAGTTCCTTCGCCTTTGTTCTTTTTTGTAAAAAATTATTTCAGCAAAGTGAATAAATGTTTATAATTTCATTAGTTTCATCTTCAAGATCTTTTCCAGCTTTACTTTAAGGTTTGCCCACCTCTTCCAAAATTCCTCATACATTTCCAGTTTCCACTCGTTCATTTTATATACTTCGGTCCGCTCTGTTCAATTTCAAAAACCACACTTACATTTACATTGTATTGACGTTATTCTTCATTAAGTAAGATTCGATCCACAGCCTTTTCTTAATTTCTCTTACCTGCAACAGCAACATGCAAATCAATTAACCGGTAATTGAGTGTAATTACGATTGTTCAAATAGTATTAGTGTAGGGCGTCCGTCCGTCCGGCAGTCGGTCGCCGGTCGGTCGTCCGGCCGCGGCCGCGGCTGCGTGCATGTAATGTTTAATTGAAGCCATTGAGCTCTTGCGTGTTTCATTAGTCGCTAGTGAAGTGCTTCTGCAATCCGCCACTTCTACAAGCACGCCTTTTACTCAAGAGCTTGCGAATCTTATTACCTCTCTAATTGTTTGTACGGTCATTTCTACAAACTACGAATTTTCTTTATTGGTGGTAGGGAATCTACCACCAATAAAGAAATGACGACAACTTTAACGCTACGTTTGGTTTGCAGCGCATACCTACGTTGTGGTCTCCGTTGTCATTGCTAGAGAAGTTACATCAATTGTATGATGTTATTTATGAAAGGAAACACAAATGCGTGCGACACAAGAAAAAACGTCCCCATCTGTGTATTGCATGCGCCGATGTCGATACATCCGTGCTGGAGTGGAAGCCTCCACACCGCGCCACCACACCACCGCCGCCGCCGCCGCCGCGGCGCCGCGTACCTACGCGGGTGGCGTGCGCGTCGCCCGCTTGCCAAACGCAGGCCACTGCTGCATTCATTGTATGCAACAACGCTTTTTACACTCTAATGTCTTTCCATTACGTTTCATTCTAATTAAAAGAGCCATTGTGAAAATTCCCACTCTCACAGAGCGCAGAAAAAATATATCATTATGTGTTAATTTTTGTTGTTCAAGATTCAATTACTGAGCCGGCGAAATATGTAAGTTTTAGCGGGACCTAGCATTCCTGCTTTGTCTGCAGACTTTCGGTTAATTGTACCTAACATAACTGCTCCATTTAAATTGCATTGTTTTCGAGTGCAGATAAAGCCATTGAGTTGTAGATGCTCAGCGATGCGAAATGCGAACCCATATTTAGTAGAATAGCTTTAAATATCTTTGAATGGCATCGTAATTGCATTTGTTATTGAGATCGGAGCACTACTACGGAACCCTACAATAACAAGCACCCACCGGCACGGCAGAATGTCCGAGCCGGTATTTGCAGCACAATATAAAGGATTTGTTTCTGTTTCAGGTGAATACTGCACGGACGTGGTCATGAAGTGGAATGACGTCACAGATATCAGTAAGTGCAACCACCTCTTATCGTATTCTAGTTTTTGCATTGTATAGGGACCTTCTTCTCATTAGCAAAGGACTCGTTTAGTCGCCTACTTTAGTTTTTAAACGACTTCAAAAAGGAGGTTCTCAATTCGTCTGTATGTTTTTTTTCTGTATAGGTATATGTTACTTGATATCTCCGTGTGTCCTGTCGTCCTGTCCGATTTTACTGATTCCTTCACTATTGTACAGAGAATGATCCTTAATTGGTCCCATAGAAAGGTTATTTCCAAGGGATTGGTATTTATCCCGTAGAGCTTAAAAAACAACATTAATACTTCTGAAAAATCACGACTAGCTACAACAATTTTGCTGATATCTTCGCCAATTCATAATAGATTTCGATGATTCTTTCGTTATTGTCTAAAGGTTGATTTTGAGGTGGTCCCAATATGTGTGCCGTAAAACGTATATAAAACATATAAAAAAAAAATCTCCGGTTACTAATGGTTTCCATTATCAGGTGGCAACAGGGCTTCAAAATCGAACTAGTGTTTCGGAATTCGGAACGTAGGCCACGCACGCACTGGGATTAAACGCAAGCGGTTTAGGAAAAGCTGTAGACGTCAAACCGCGTACAAACACACACTGACACGACTGGTGTTTTGCCTAATTTTATTTGAGTAACACCATGAACTTCGTGGGCACAGCGTGTGTTGTGGCTTTAGGCTTAAAATAAAAAATCGGAATGCGGTTAACCGCTGTGCGTGCGCCACTCTGGGACACAAAAAAATCGCGCGTATACAAACCGCAAACCAAATGTAGCAAGATCCGATTTTAAAATCAGTCGCTGAACGACGAACTGCTTGACCGTATGTAGGCTGCTTGATCTTAGCTTTCCTTTCATCATGTGCCAGCCATGTCCATGTGTCATCAAAGTAAACTAGACTCGAATTTTCACTAAGTACCTAGATGTCGCTACTTGTGGGATTGGAAGTCGGTCTATAGTATTTTAAATACGCCAAATTATATTGTTCGGTCACTCTACTTCTACTTCTACTTCATCTCTCATCTCTACTTCAGCATACTTTCAGAATCACTGCTAACTTACTATGGTTTCCGTGGCAACGGGCGCGGGCCTAAACAGTGCACGCGATTTTCTTTCTAAAGCTTGTTACTATTGCTTGCATACTATGCTGCATAGGTACTTTGGCCGCACCTCTCGAGCACAGCATTCAACCACCACTCAAACTCAAATCGTGTTCTGGTGGCACGCTTTCCACGCGGTGACTGCTAGCAGCCAACGCGCTGTGAACGCGGTGAAGACGACAAGCAGAAAGCCGCGTTTTAACCCGGTCCATGCCTGCGCGGCCGCCCACCATCATACAACTTGCTTCAAGCAAGCAGTCCACGCGGCGACAGCGGCGGCGGGCCACTCGTTCGTTGGTTGACGCCTTCCTTACCGCAAGAATAAAGCTTGCGGTAAGGAAGACGTAAACCGACGAGCTTGGACAACGCGGGTCACTTGCTTGCCGGAGCCTATCCCAGATTGTGGTAAGGAAGTGGCCCACGCGCTGCCTGCTTTTTATGCTATCTTTGTAAAATGTATCCAAAGGTTAGAAATTTAAGCATATTTTGGCTGGCACTGACTCCAAAAATAGCTGTGTTGATACTAATATGTTTAATAAAACTGTTTGCGATTGATTCTTGTACCTACAATATCTGTGTGTTCTCCAATAAAAAATATTTCCGAGGGATTCGTACCTATTCGTCTACAGAACTTAGAAAAACAATGGCATTTGAGGTCGTTTTATAGTTTTTTCAAAACAATCAAATGATTAAATAATCTGTTGAAATTGAAACCTAACATTATCGAATCGTAGTTGCATACATGTTGTAGGTTCTTTTCCTATCAATGCAAACGGATTTCTTTTAGAATCATACATTTGGACAAAATTACTTCTCTACATCTTGCTGATTGAGACTTTTGGTACGGATGCGGATGTTCCGTCTTTAGTTACCTCTATAGCTAGGTAGGTGCGTTGTGCCTCACAAGCCTGGACTGAGTAGGTACCTAGTCATTCAGATACGTAGGTAATTTTATGGCTGCTTTTAATCACTGCCCCAAAATAATATATCGTACCGAACCCTACCAATTTAATATATGTACAATGTAAATAATTCGGGCACAGTCACAGTTGCACAGGGCCGGGTCGGGCGCGTTAACAAACACGCTCCGCTCGCTTGTGGCCTGCCGTGTGGAGTGTCGGCCAAATAATTTACTATTGCCTAATGTGTACTATACTACGGTAGTTCCGCGTGGGACTAGAGCCCCGAGCGCCGGGCGTGGGCGTCGTAGGCCTCCAAGTCCAAGTACAAGCTAAGGCATTAAATATACAAATCCCTTTACGATCACCTTGAAACGTAACATAACGCATAGTACTCGTTCTATTGAGTTTTGAAGCACTTTGTTTTGCTTGAGACTGACAGGCTATGTCTAATAACAAGGCACTTTAAGTCATCTGTCATGTATTTCCGGTGCTCGTATAATTAATCACATAAACCATAGCCAAAACGATGACGGTTATTAACAGACACGTAGCGGTCGACCTTTGTATTGTGATGAATCGCATGCTCGATCAATTTTCAATTTATTAAACGGAGATTTGGCAAAGTGGTCAGGAAGACGGGTTCAGAACAGAAGTAGAGTAGAGTACGGCCGCGAAGGTAGGTACTTGGCCTGCGCGCGGGGCTGTGCTGTGCGCCTGTGCCGCACAGTACAACTGTGTGGGCTGGATATGCCGCGTACCGCGTACGTGAGAGTATGCCGGCTCGGTGTGGTGGTGTGCTGTGCGCTGCGCTCATTCATTCCGAAATAATAGAGGCGTCCGCGAGCCAACGCGCAACGCGCCGCGCGACCTGCCAAGCCAACTTAGCACTCTTCACTTACTTCATATGAATATAATATTCATGAATAAACGTTGAATACTTACTCGTACGCAACGTTAAATGAAGCCAAATCATTGAACTGTATGGTTTACGATTACCGAAAAACTATCTTCTCACTATCACAACTATCTACAGCCAAGAGAACCGATATGCCTGTCCGGTGCTTGGGTGGGGCACGTTGTCCAGCTATGTAACTACAGTTGATGCATCTCGCGTCGTCGGCGGGGCGGCGGCGGCGGCGGCGCGGCGGCGGCGGCGCGCCCATGACTCGCTGATAAATTGGAGATGGATGCAGACTGACAGTCGCCGCCTCGCGCCGCCGCCGCCTACCCAGCGCCCGGCGCGAGACGTGACGCGATCTATACACTATCTATATCAAATGTCATACCAGCAGCAACGACTTCGTTTTGTTCCGAACCAACAGCTCTGAGCTAAAAGCATTGTCACAGATTTTAAAATAAAATCACCCTCAAAAATGTCACTTTACCGGTATCCACATTCAGTGAATTGCCTACAGACAGTTCTATTAAAGGCGACTTTGTTGACAGAGCAGACATTTCAATGGAGGCAATCAGTTTGATTCATGGAATTAAGTAAACAATTTCCTTGAATTCAATACTTGCATAATAAACTGATATCCACATCTGAATGAAGCAGCTAATGTCGATGATCTCAATAAGGAGCAAACGTCTCATTTGAGGTCTCCAAAATAACCCGTTTGCAATCCCGGAGTAGTGTTATCTACAGTGTTGTAGAAACCTGTGTTTATTCTCCGAGGATAACGAGGAGGATATTATGATAATCGATGTGCCAAGTGTCGGTAATCATAGTGGATAGCACGACCTCGGTAAACTGGGAACATGCTGCTAAAGCTGTGCTATTGTCATTAGAGGCGCTGCAGCTGGGAGCGAGGGGCCTACTGTCGTAAAGACTGCACTGCACTACACATTACCAGTACAATTGAATGTTGCAAGTGTAACTTCTTACTCATCCGAGAGATTCCTAATTAGAGTAGATATCTGTGTTAGATACCAGACTGACAGCAGACGAATTCCGAATTGTGATGCAGATACTTGGAATTTGAAGGTGAACATGTACAGAAACAAAATATATAATATATATGTGTGAGTGACGTGTCATTAAAGAACTGCAAAATCGACAATAATGTAAGGAAGCGCACGCACTGTCGTGCTCTATTCAGTTGTACACCGGTTAGGCGTAGGCTAGGCTCCTCTAGAGTCTAGACTAGACAGACTGTGTGTTTCTTCACATTCCGATGTAATTGTTCGCGTAATGTGGCAGGTCGCGCTCGCGCTTGCGGTCGCCTCTCGATTGAACACTCTCACTGGCCTGCACGCACGCGCACACCTCGCTTAGTACCTGTATCTCGTAGCAGCTCCGTAATAAACCTGGAGGGGTCAAGTTCTCTAGTCGCCGACGCATTTGCTTCACTGCAACGTTATTTACCTATGTCGCGATTTCCACGTTTACCTACTCTATTGACAATTCGTCATTACTCCCTTGTTCGTGCGTTGCTTTCCTTTCTCGTTCGAGCAGCTGCTTTATTATTTAATGGCTCCTCTCTTGTAATTTCTCGACAGGCACGCTAAGCGCGACCAGAGCACCCAAGTCTAAAACCTCCCAATAGGTAAGTACCTATTGTAGGTACACGAGTTAATTACATGACATGATAATGTATTCCGTTTCAGCTATTATCCCGCCTAGTATGTTAACAGTTATAATGATAAATAATCGCCGCTTTATAGTCGTACGTAATACCCGAGCTCTCAGAAAGAGACACTAATTATATCAAGATATTCAAAGCATATTATAACCTTGAGAATCTCGAATACCTGGGTCCGCGCCGCCCGCGCCGCCCGCGCCGCGCCACATTGCGACCTGTAACAATTTATTGCGATACTGATTCATATTCATATCAAATGAATCCATATGTAGCGCGATCATGCCCCGCATCCCGCACCGCATGCAATGCAACGCAACGCAACACAATCGCTGTTTCACCAGCAGATTCATTATGGAGATTAGGACTCTTTCTATTGGCTCTGGGAGCGTTTACTTAATAATGGTTTTTTAGAACCGAGCGTGGCCGGAGCTGAGCACACCTACCCGATGCGAAGCATGTTTGGTTAAACTCTCAGACGTTGGTTGCTAAAAATATTCTTCAACTTTTAGATGTTAATCCGAGCGTGTCGCGGCCATGTTGCGCCCGCGCCGAATTGCAGATTACATCACTGCGCAAAAAATCGCTTGCGCGTACAAGTGGGGGAGGGGTAGAGTCGCGGGAGTGGGGGGAGCGGGGCCGACCTTGGCCTTGCTCGGGTGTGGCGGCCAAGGTGAGCTCAGCTCCACTTCGCCGTAATTACACATGCGCCCACCGGTCTGCCGCATGCCGGCATCCTCGGCACACGCTGACTGTGAGTCCGTACCGGCCGCGGCCGGCCTGTCACTGCGTGCGGGCGATCGCTCTACCTTGCCTCTCCACTGGAGAGGAGACTGAGAGTTAATTACATGACATGAGAGCATGAGATGAGAGAGTTAATTACATGAGACTGGAGAGTCTCCAGTCTCTGCCTCACACAACCGCCATCGAACTAATTCGGAATACAAATAGCGGTTTTCACACCTTTCCAATGCTAACATTAAGCAGTAAATCTCTGAAACAGGTTATACCAATTGTGATCAAGCTGTAAAAGCCATTATAAGATCCATTTTCATATTAAATTCCGAAGCCATAAGTGCAGCAAGACAGGAAGCCAAACCTGCCGAGCGGAGCAGAGTGGGCGGACAAAAACCAAAAGGCTTACTAAACGGGTTAAACAACATCACTAGGAACTAACACACGAATACTATCCACACAAGACAATCTTTGGCAGTGAGCAGTTTGCACAGCTCGTGATCAGGAGAACTAATAGAAGTCCAGTCCAGGTGTACCTTATGTATCTGAATGGAATATATGAATCTAAACTAAACTGAAGACCTGAAGAGAATAGTAAAGTAAAGTAAAAGTAAAAATATATTTATTTTGTATACAGAACTTAAAGAGAAAAATATATTTATAAAAATATACCTTAAATTAACAGGAAAACGGACAAAATCGGACTCCACTCAGCATTTGCTACGGTAGAACAGACCATGCCATAGCGCTGGTCTTCCGTGGAGACCGTATGTCTCCACGGAAGATCAGCCATAGATTAGAACGACAGTCAAAGGTACTGGAGCGTTACATGAACGAGGGACAAAGTAGAGAACTGCGTTACTGTAACCATAGATAAATGAAACTATTTATCCATGGTGTAACGTAATGGCGGGCGAGTGCGATAGGATAGCCGAGTCGTTCGCGCGCGACGCATGGGCTGCGCTCTAACCTTGAACGTGTGTGCCTAAATCACAATAATAACAGCATTCGACCTTTTGTACAACGGCATTTCGTATGTATCTAACTTATTGATCAGGTTCAAGGATTGTCAACCGACAATGTATCGTCGACAACTATTGTATTCAAATCATCGATCGCTGTCTCTACTCTACTCAATTATATTAGGTTTCGAATTTATCTTTATTTAAATGCTTTGTATTTGAAACATATTCAGTTCAGATACCGTACCGAAGTACTGTTAGGAACTTCAGCCGCATGCCACAACAATTGGTTATTTTACACTAAGGATTCAGATAGGTAGGTGTTGAATCTTTCGTAAATAACGATACTTTTCGAACATCTGATCTTTTATTTGTGATTAAATCGAATTGGATATACTGACCTACCCAGTGAACTCATTAGTAAACGAGTTGGTATGTTGGTCACGCCTCACGCGCGATTTGTTATTGTGCGGACGTATTAACATATTCTACAGCATTTTATAGATACCTACTTACCCATTTATTGGTACCTACTTATTGTTCGTTTCTGTGAATAAAAAAACCACGAATAGAGAAATTAATTCGTAATAGTGTCCTATAAGGTTTTGTTTACAGTTTTTTCATTCGATGATTCATTTTGACCATGTTTTGACCTTTAGCAATGCCTTGAACTTGACCGCTTGCGCTCAATCGTGATCGTGCATATCATCATTTATATTACGATATGCACTGCAACGTCATCCAACATACGAGTACCTTCTTTATCTTCATTTTATCGTCCAGTTTCTTGCTACAAAAAAGCCTGCGTTGGCTTTTTCCGTTACGTATGAAGTGGTCACAATGATATAGGTAAGTAGATAGAGTTGAATTCTTGATCATGATTCGTTAGTTTGGGACGTGTCCGCACGCGCGTGGGGTTCAGTTCAAGCATGCTTTAGCCAACACACACGCACACACACGCACACATACAATACCACTTGCTAACAGCTTGAATACGGCCTGAGTGCCTGAGACAGACAGCGGCGCTCCTGCCCACGCGCACCACTCGACCAAACCTGCAATCTTCTGTTCGTTCAACTCTTATCCCGAAGCATTAGAGCTGAAACTTTGACCGTATTTAACTCAGCATTTTCCTGACGTGTTCTTAGCCACATTTGCATCGGAACGGGTGACCATTACGAATATTAGATTCAGGATCAGATTTACAACGTAACATGAGACGGAGACCATATAATATTACAAAATTCCTTAAATATATTTACCTAACGTGAAGTGTCTTTAAATTATGTATTTGTCGTGGACATATCCTAGAATTGATCACTTCATGATGTAACCGACCATTTCATAAAATGGTAGTATTTCATGAAATGGAAAATACGCGCTGCCCACATCATGATGTAGTCTGGCCATATCAATGAATAATCAACTTTTGACGATAAAAAAGCTAAATGCACGGCTACTTCATGATATGGTCAAATATTAGTGATCATATCATGAAATAGTTACAATAACTACCGTTAGAGGCGCTGATATTGTTTTGTTTTGAGTATTTTTGTGATGCATCAAGTCGGTGGATAATTATTCTGTTATTAAAGCTAATAATAATGTGCCAATTGAAGATAAAAATGAGGTGAAACGCCGTTACGATACAAAACTTGTTGACTATTACGAAAATCATTCAAAAAACGAGCAAAACGTGAAACTTTTTTAATAAGTATCTCCAATTTTTTTGTGATAAAGTGATAAAAGATTAAAGATTTAAATCTCTAAAAATATAACAGGTTACAATCCATTAAATTTTTTTAATGGATTTAGATTTGGTCAAAATATTTTAATTGCAGTTTAATACAACAGTTAAGTACATATACTATGTTGCCCGTTTAAACTGCAAGCTACCTGCAATAAGCAATTTTTTGAACGTCCAAAAATATAAAAAGTTCCATCGTTATTTGGACTTTTAATTAAACCTTTGATGTCATGGAAACCATACATTAATGATATGGCCAAACGTTGATTGAAATATCGTTAAACGTTGATGCTTAAACGATATAGGTAGTCAGTTTTAGCTGGCCATGTCATGAAATACAACCATTTCATGAAATGGTCGGTTACCTCATGAAGTGATCAATTCTAAGATATGGCCACGACATATTGAATGATATGATAAGACTGTAAGTTTCTTAAAAAAAGTTCATTCTATTTTGAGTAACATGTGGTGTTGTTAATACCGTAGTTAATAATAGTTAGTAATTTTTATTGCTTATTTAATTTTAAAATCTATTGAAGATCAGAAGGCATCGCGAGTCTCGAGCGTGGTTCGCCATTACAATAATGTAATGACGCAAAAAAATTCACAAAATGTCCATTCGTGTATAAAATTTAAATAAGTGTGGAGCACTCGATGCGTCCGTTCCGTGATTCTAAGGACATGAAGCGTGTGCCGCATGCCTGATGCAGCCCGGACCGGACTCAGTCTCAAGGAACCACAATGTATGCTCATCGGACAGCGGTTTGACGTTTCGTGACTTGCTCGCGTCAACGGCGCATTGAATCTTGATCTGAACTGAACTCTTCAACCACAATATCATAAGTCGTCTTAAGTCCCTCACGCGGGAATTTAGACCTTCTCCTACTCTCATAAGAGTGCAGGCAGAGACGCTGGCGGCACAACCAGCTTGGGACCGTAAGATAACATCAGAGCGAGAGCGGTGCGTCAGGCGAGTAAGTCGAGGCCTTTCAATTATTCACGAGAGCAGCACTATTGTCGAACATGTTGTATGTTTGTTGCCCTCTCGATGTGTACCGGGCCTTATCTTTTGTGCTGCTCCGGAGCTGACAGGTATTGACACACGTTCAATTCGGAATTTCTCGGTAATGCCTCCGTTTCATGCAAAAGCGGAGCTTTGGGCCGATGACCTTCAGGCAGGGGTCCTGTCCTGTATGCGTCTAGTTATATTGTAGGGCGTGTGTCCGGGGGGAAATCCAAATTAGACGAGTCCTTTGAAAAACAACTAAATACGTCTGTTTTAATTATGCTAGGTATTTAAACTACACCAAAACTTGTAAGTACTCATGTATTCTAATTTCCATGTATGTATATCTAAATGTTACTGTGGGTAGGACTAGGAATGTCTTGTCTAAGTAGGTAAGTGCCACAGGCGACACGTCGCGAGTAAATGTGAACGCGGTGGCCACATCTATTTTAATTGGTCCAAACCCAGATGAAAATAATCCTTGGTTAACGATTTTGATCGTTATTTTTAAACATTCCTCCCGGTGGCGGCGGCGGTCTATTGTGTTATTGTGTCCGTCCGGGGAGGAATTACATTTTAGGGAGATGTTTACCACTGAGTAGGTTTGTTTATTGTTTTGCTTGTTGAGCTTGTATCTTGCAGTGCAGGCGAACTATTTTAGAACTCGCTGCAATACTTGGAGTTTGCTCGGTTTTAAATTCAGCTCTCTAGGTAATTTTATACTTTAGGTCTTGTTCCAATTTGGGGTCTCATTATTCAATGTGGTTGTTATTATTAGAATTCTCGGAAAGATTTACCGGACGTTTACGACACGTGTTAAGTCTCTCTCGGCGATTGTTGTCCGATTGTTATTATTAGGTACCTACGCTGCGCTGTTTGTATTTGTATTCGTTGAGAAACCTGTCCGACTGGTTACTGGTTGCCCGCGAATATCCATAACTGTTTTGGTCTTGGATTGGAACAGCTTTACATTTTCAATCTTGATAAGTTTATTTAATATTGTAAAATCTTTAGGAAAAGGTAAATACGCCAACTTACACTAAACCTAAGCATAGAGAAGATAACTGAAGACTGTTAGCATCAGATCGCTAGGCACTTAATCACCTGTTTAATACATACATACCCCAGAATTAAATATTGAATTAAACGTAAATCAAATTTGAGCACGTCTCAAGTCAATTTTAGATAGATTTTTATTGAAAAACTGTCCAAAAGTGGCGACTTGAGATAAGATCAAATGTAATTTACACTTGTGTATTCGGGGGTTACCTAAGGATATATTCTCCGGTATGTACAATGTACATAATTATGTACAGACAGAAGCATTATTTGGTAACCCCCTCACAGAATATGTTATAGTGCCATTCAGTAGCACGCAGGTTCAAATCAAACCCTTGAACATAAAAATATTGATTTTGGTTTACATTATTCTCATTTATTTCGTGTTTTGTTTTCTTATAAAGTTTATCAAATTATTTAAATAAAAACTAATGTTTTTTCAATACCTACATTTTTATTGTCACGATAGGTATTAAAATTTCAATACTACACCATATTTACATAGTCTTGAAATTTTAAGTGGTTACTGTAACCGAGTTTCTCTCGCTTCACATCGTAATACCCGTCATCGATTCCTTACAATATATGTATTTTTGTTTATCTGCCAATTTTTTTAAATTTTAGTAATGTATTCATGTGAATAGTGAAGTTATTGTATATTAGTTTAGTATTAGTATGAATTTAAAGTAATAGATAAAATAAAACGTAATTTTAGGTATACTTACTTACTTTTATTATTTATAAATTTTTTACTACACAATAAAACAAGAAAACGTAATTAGTACTGACATGTTTTATTTTATAATTTAGCCTCCTTACAAATAGCTCCCTATCCTGATAAATAATATTCCATTTTTGATTTACAGAGAATACACATGTATTCATTAGATTTTTATTTACTTATCTAATCTAATGAATTAGACAATTTGGATCTCCTGTAAATCGTGGAACATTGTATAATCAGGTAGGATTGAAAATAAATGAGGTCAAATGGTGTTTTTTCTGACTATGTTATGAGGTAACATTGCATTAAAGTTTAGCAGTGATAATTATCGTCTTTTATATCTATTGATACCTACTTATCGCTTCATAGCGCAAGGGATAACCATCACTATGTATAATTTGTTGCAGTCTGTTTCTCATCTGAGTAACCATGTTACATCTCATATTATTACCTCGCATTAGTTCCCAAGTCCTCATGACATCTTGCTCTAAATTATGCTTGGACCTCAATTCACTCGGATCCCAATTTAAAACCATTTGACCCCACATAAATTTTCTATCGGATTTAGATCCGGACTTTTAGCTGGCCAAGGAATAACAGTAATGTCTTCTTGAGAAGAGAGCCATTCAGAAACCATTCGCGTACGATGCACTGCACAATTATTATGGACAAAATAAATTTGTCCCTCTGGATACGCGATCCGCACAGAAGGTAACATGACTTGATAAAGGTAATTGATAAAGGTTATTCTGCCTAATGCCCTGTAATATATTTGGATTATGGCGTTCATTAGGTTTTCTCCACAATATCTTTCGAACGTCGGTATCCGATCTAAAAGTTTTTTCATCGGTGAAAATAACTAAGTATATTATTGTGCCTTTCAAAGTCTACAAACTCTTCAGCAAAGCGCACTCTTGCCCTGCGGTGGAGTTCAGACATCTATTTTTTTGCTGCTCGATAATTGTGTGCATCAGCTGCGTGTAAATGCCTTCTAACTGTTGATGGTGAGATGGAATATTGTTGCAGTTGAACGAGTGGACGCAAATGGCGATCTAGTGTGAATGTCGACAATAGCATTGTGGCGGCTACACTGATTTGTATACACTACTGTTGTTGTTGTTTTTCTGCCAATTTTTCTTACATTCACATCCACCTCGGATTGAAATCTACGCACCCATAAGCGCACGGTTTTAATCTGCAAGACAACAAGTCATTACTTACGTAGGTATTTAATTAAATAATTATTATGAAGTTAAAGATAACAATGTTTTAAAAAGATAGGTATTTGCTTCGTTATGATTATGACACATAAGATAACTTACCGTTATTCTAAGCTGA
Organism: Eupithecia subfuscata; assembly: GCA_963564075.1. Classification (NCBI taxonomy): domain Eukaryota; kingdom Metazoa; phylum Arthropoda; class Insecta; order Lepidoptera; family Geometridae; genus Eupithecia; species Eupithecia subfuscata. The sequence goes on along the minus strand of OY751110.1, from coordinate 16,470,573 downwards.
CGAGCAATCTCCTTATTAGGTAGGTACTCATTTGCTGTTCGAAAAGAACCGCGATCTTAGTTCTCACTAAATTACTGATACGCACCATTTCCTTCAATATTCATCAATTATTTTACAATTAAAACCACCAAGTCAAGACTCGAATCGAGAATGGCGGCAACTATTAAAGATACATTTAAAAAAGCCCATGATAGATATCGTCTACGCGCGGTCCGATTTCTTGATAATTCCTTTGTATAATGTAATTATAAAATTAAATATGTAGTGGCGCCACTATCCACCCTACTATTCGCCTTAATTCAAAATGCAATAATTACCTGAGTAAACCAGCTAGAGATGCAGCTCTTATTACTATTTCTCTTATTATAGCACGTAAATTAGTGTTGAGCAATTCAACGTCCATTTTCTAGATTAAAAACAACTGTTTAAGAGGAATTCGAGTAACATAATATTTCGCATAGACAATCGATCTTCTTCTCGGAACCGCAACTTATGACTTCTGGACTAAACCCCGTTTGGACGCTACTTACTACTGTCCAATTTCTGAACTCGCTACTGTACTTATTGAAGTGTAAACCGCGCTTTACACGAAAGAGCTTCGTCCGTTCTCTATTATAATAATACTTAGAGCATATATTATTATGTATTAGGTATTAGCATATTGTAAGCATGGTGTTGGTTGCAGGCATGGGCGGCGAGGCGTGTGCGTGCGCGCCGACGCCGCGGCTGCCCGACCCGGAGCCAGATCTGCTCTACGACCACCATTCCTCCGAGGAGGAGCTCGAGGTAACCCCCCGCACCCCTGCACCCCTGCACCCCTGCACATCAGTGCAACAAGACCCATCCATCCACACACAGTGCTGACATTTTGTTGTCTAACCCTGCGGCACGCCTCCACGGACTTCTTAATTTAGGTACTTACATAATTGACAAACGAATGGTTCAAACTGTATTCCATCAGTGGACTAGCATAGCAGAATGTTTATGATAACAGTACACTTTTACGGTCCGTACACCACGTATAGTAACTAAGCTGGATATAACAGAAAAACCAAGATATACATTTTAACTGATATGAACTGAATGTAATAAAAAGTATTGCTAAAATTGATGACTGGCGTAAATGCGCGGTTGGCATTGATTAGGGCAATGCACAATGCACGTGCTCGTACAAACCTTTAAGGCACAATATCTGAAGTATAGGACTAAAATTTAAAAAAAAGTAAAATAAACTTTAAACAAGAACTATACCTAAGTTAAATTCTATATAATCTACAAACCGTCTATATACAAATTCCACATGCATTAAAAATAAGGTAAGGCAGTTTGTAGTAGAGTTATGTGTCCACTGTTTGTGACCAGTGACTGAGCCCACCTCCTCAACAGCCTGTATTGGCCTGGCCACCTCTACAGCTGGACGAAGGCCTCCTCCTGATAAGCGCTTTGTTGGATTTTATCTCATGATGACTGAGCCCTGCTCTCAATTATACCTACAGCTTACTCTTAACGTAGCTTCAAAATACCTGAAACGGGTTTCCTCAGAGAAAATACGAATTAATTTTATATTTATGGATCAACGACGATGCTAGAACAGTAAAAGATTCTAGGTAATCAAATCAGATGAAAAACTAAACGGTGCAAAATAAAACAAAGTTAATTAAAAAGAGCCATCTAAAAGCAGAGCTCCAATTTGCCATCGCCACGCCTCTGCTGGTTCATTCGTTCTGATCTCAGCTTATTAATCGGATTCTGGACTTGAACCCATCGCATCTAGATCTCACGCACAGCCTCCGACAAAACATTTACCTGCTCTGCTTGTTTTCAAATACAACTACCAAACTAAACATAGACTCGTATCGTAAATGATGTGGTCTCGTTGTTTACCAATCCAAAAGGCATTTGTATAAATTCATAATACGTAATGCCCTAAGTGGACATCAATTGGAGTTGAAAGTAATTGATTATCCAGCCAGAGGCAACATTTCAATTTTCATAATTTCTCGGAACTGTCGACCAATGGCGATCATTTTGTTTATAAATATTTTCAGTTCGTACATTTAAATGTCAAGATTCACTCTTTGATGTCTCCATATCTCCGGATTAGTCTTAATTTGGAGTAACTCTCCATTGTTTGGCAGTTGTACAGCAGTATCGTCTATTATGAAGATTAAGTGACGAGAGAATAATTGCCCTAATTCCTTGGAAGCCATTCGGCTAAAAGCTTAGTAAAATGCCGACTCTATTACTGAGATGTCAAATTGTGAATTAAATACTCGTAATTTAGGAAGTGCCGGGTCAAAGACATGTGTTACACATTTGCTTTGCTATTAGGGATAGGGAGTAGATTGTTTGCGGATATCATTGCTGAAATGTTTAAGAGCTATCACTATACGAATACATGGAGCTGCATTTTTTGTAATCGTATATTTACTAAATTTACGACAACAATGTCTTTAGTTCTTTTGTCGGTCGGTACGGTAACCTGCCTAACTTATTCAAAGCTTAGGTACGGATTGTTATTTTTTTGTTTGCGTAGCTAGTTGATTATTTACCGGAATATGTTAGTGAATATCTAGTGGAGGGCAGCGCAGGCTGAAATAAAACATGGCAATGGCCGGGGCAGGCGCCCGAGGGCTTGAATGGAAATGTGGCATTACCGGGGCAACTTACACGGCAGTTATAGGGTCAGCCAGAGACGCACTCAGGACGCAAGCACTGCTCATTTAATACTTGTGTTCAGTTTGTAATAAATAAAACATAATGCTGGACAATCTAATTATCACAGATCATCCATAGTGCTGGTTGTTTGCTCTGAATGCAATTCATAGTTCGATAGGTTAACAGTAGAATATCGAAAATATTCGTAGGGCTATCTCGAGCAAAGAGAACCTTGCAATAGTTGAGAGTCTGACATCTGGCATAATGTGGCAAAGAAATATCCTTTCTGACGAGCGCTAGCACCCCAGGCTAGTGGTCGTCAGGCAGGATGTTTCTTATTAGAGTTTATTGGTAATATGGTTGCTAGCTGGCAGCCGTCCCTGGCCTATGGGAATAGTAAAGACGGAAGGACGGACAATTCCAAACGATCGAGAATAGCTGATGTCGTAATTGGCCACCCCCCACCCCTCGTCGCACGCCTCCATGCACTATAATCCCCCCTGCCCTATTACCTTTGTCTTTATGCCCGCTTCCTTTCTACGTCTAATCATCTTTTTTAATTTCCTGGCTTCTATAACAGTCGTGGTCGATAAATAGGTTAATGGTTGTATCGTAGACTCTCTGAATTGATTATTGCTTTATCACCCCTAATTATGCGTTTGCCTTTGTTAAAACTGCAAAGGCCACAAAGACGAAGCTACTGCAGCAATTACCATTCATAGGTCTCGCCCAGGGTACCAACCACCCACCAATACATAGCCCTGCTGTCTCGAAACCCTTACAAGCACCCCTTAGCCAGTTTGCACAAGTTAGCTAAACAAGCTTGTTTGCTTACTGTGTGTAACTTGTCTGTGGTCTGGCAATGTCTAGGGTTTGCTGGAACGACGCCACAGCGTAAACCTGTGCAGTAATGCAACTAATGAACGACTAAGATGACTTGCCATCTTAATCATTCTAGAATGTTCAGAAAGACAAAGATCGCACACACAGGTGTGATTTTTGTCAGCCGCTCGTCCTATAACCTACTACTAAAAAGCTTTTATGGCAGAGAGGAATGCAGCTCTAAAATGATCTAACTGTTCTATTGGGCAAACATGAATAGGCAATAGAGGTAGGCAAGTATTTTTTTATGTACGAGTATAATGAATAACCAACGACGTAGCGCACAGCAGCAGTGTGGGGAAAGTGCAACGAGTGCATGGTTCAAGCTTTGGAGCCCTACTTCAGTTCAGACATACCTAGAGAAACACTGCACTGTCTGTCCTTGATGGTGTCAGGTCAGGTGTGGCTACGAGTATATCTGATAGTTCCTCGGTTCCTACATTTTTTTGCTTACTATCATAGACAATTATATAATTTTTGCATTTGTGAGTAGGTATAGGTACCTATATCCTATATGGATTGCTTTTAAGTTTTTAAGGACACTTTTCATTGACTACCCATAAGCGAAAACTGCTAGGCTTAAGTTACCCATAAGTTTCAACCAATTTTGTACAATAAGCTGTTTGATTTCCAAAAAAATTAAAATTAAATTAAGTATATTTTATTACACACTAGCTGCGCCCCGCGGCTTCGCCCGCGTGGAAATTTAATATGTTTCTAATGTTCCGCGCCACTTCATAAGAATTCTAACAATAACAAACAGAAACAAAGAAGAATTAGCGATATTGGTTCAGCCGTTCACGTGTGATGCCGTGACCAAGAGAAATAGGAATTCATTTTAATATGATTTTTAGTTAGACTAATGTTGATTTTTAGAAACTCTCATCATAATAATGCTACCAAAGAGCTGCACTCAGCCTCAATATACTCACTAGAAATTAATGTTGCTAGCATCAAAAATGTGACAGGGCCTACATTAAAATTTCATCTCGTAATGTAGCAAACAAAAGGTTGAAGACGCTTTTTTGGAAGGCTTTCTGCAGGGAGTTCGGTCTCAACCGTCGGCGGCGCGTCGGCGGCGCGTCGGCGGGAGACAGTTGCAGTGCAGTGCACGCACATACATACATACATCCACATTCATACATTGATGACCTCAGTGGCGCAGTTAAAAGGTTCAGAAGATATAATGGGGCATCTCTGTCAGATTTGTTGACAATGTCATAGAGATGTTAGCACCGTATTTGTCGTTTATTTTTAATAGTTGTATAAAAGAAAATGTCTTCCCAGACCGCATGAAATTCGCTAAAGTGATCCCACTTTTTAAAAGTGGGAATCACAATAGTCCAGGTAATTTTAGACCAATATCGATATTGCCAGCACTCAGTAAAATCTTTGAAAGGCTTATACTCATTCAATTGACATCCTTTTTTTAATAGAAATTGGCTCGTTTTCAATAAACAATATGGTTTCTCAAAGGGCTGCTCTACTATTGACGCTATCGTTGACTTCGTGGAAACAATTTATAGTTCCTTCGAAGATTCTTCTGACGTTTTAGGAGATTTTTGTGATTTATCAAAGGCTTTTAACTGTGTGAATCACGAAATACTCCTCAACAAACTCAGTCATTGTGGTGTGAGAGAGAAAGCACTTGAGCTAATTAGATCCTACATCTGAAACAGACGGCAAACTGTAGACGTAAATGGTGTATTGTCAACGGCTTCGGATCTCACTGTAGGTGTGCCACAAGGCTCGATTCTCGGACCTTTTCTCTATATTATTAATGACCTTCCTTTCCTAGTTCATAAATTTGTTGACATTATTTTATTCGCTGATGACACTTCCTTACAATTTAAAATTAATCGATCTTATCCTAACATCTCAATTATTAATGAATCCTTATCTACTATTCAAAATTGGTGCAATACAATTAATCTTATTCTCAATTCTATTAAAACAAAAGGTATTAAATTTTCCCTGACTAATTATAATTCTAATGCATCAATGCATATAAAAGTAAATGACTCGGAAATTAAAATAGATTCTAAATTACAATGGGGTGACCATATAAACGAATTAGCTGGTAAACTAAGCTCTGCGGCATTCGCTGTCCGTAAAATTAGAGAGTTAACTGACATAAAAACAGCTAGAATGGTTTATTATAGTTATTTTCAATATATTTATCTATGTCAATATATTTATGAAAACTTGTTGTACACACATAAAAATATAAGTCAGTTCCCTAAAAATAGCGATAAACATAATTTAAATACCAGAAACAAACATAGCCTCGCTGTGCCCACAACTAGGCTGCACAAAATTAAAATATCTTTTAAAGGGCAATGTATACGCTTCTACAACAAAACTCCTAGTGAGTTGCAAAAATTATCAGTAAATAAATTCAAACAAATTGTTAAAACCTTGCTGTGCAAAAAGGCTTACTATAAAATATCAGATTATCTAGAGGACAAAAATGCTTGGGACGGGTTTTGCTCCAACTCGAAAAATAACAACTAACAGGCTAAAGGTTTCTTCGTCGCTTCTTTACTCTACATACCGAAGCGACAGAAATCAAAAATATCACTTTATTTCCGTGTCAGTGTTTAGCTTTATATTTTGAAAGTGTACATTTATTGTATTTATGGAAATAAAGAGTTTTTGATTTTGATTTTGATTTTCATTCACGTATGTCATATGGATTGCTTTTATAGGGGAACTTTATATATAGTAATGATGCGGATGCAAAAAGAATCTTCATTCTACAAAAAAGGAGCAGTCAGAGCTATTTATAGACTTGGACCTACAGAGAGCCTGAGAAATGTGTTTAGTCAAATTAATATTATGACTATGCCATCGCTATTCATTTATCTTAACTTATTATATTGCATCGACATCGCATGAGTCAGCAATTATTTTTGATTCTATGTACCTATTTAAACGTATCCTATGTACCTACATATTATTTTAATTTATTTTTAAGACCTTATTAAGTGCAATGTAATGTGCCTATGAGAAATAAATGAATGAATCTGCTATCTGAATCTGCAGCGGGCGAAGGTCCGCCTGCGACGCAGGAGGTTGTGGGTTCGATTCCCGCCTCGGGACAAATGTTTGTACGATCTGCAGATATATTTTGTTCAGGGTGTTCTAGACGTTTCTATGAATAATTAAATAAATATATATCTAAGTAGTGTATTGTAATAAGTGTATCAGTTATCTAGTACCCATAAGCTTAGCTTGCTTAGATAATGCTGTGTGAATTGTCCGGCATTATTAATTTATTTATCAAGATATTATCGATCTATCTATCCGTAAAGCATTGTAAGTCGTATCATATAATTGTTTCTCATTGGTTTTCATAAACGTTTGGTTGTCTAATCTAACCACATAAGAGACTCGCTCACCGGATTCTTAGGTGAGTTTAATTAAATTTGCTTGTTAATATAATGAAGTTTCTGTGTACAGAAAGGGTTGCAGAAGCCCCTCGGCCCGCCCGCCGCGCCCGCCGGCAGCCGGCACATTCATCTCGATTCTCGAGGCGGCGGCGCGGGCGTCTCACTCGCTTTCCACCAAAAAGACAAAACAATCCGCTTTTATTAATTTTTGCATCTGCGAGCTGCATAACATTTGTTTATCTTTCGCCGCTTCAAATTACAAATTCTTTTGTCTACGCTCTTTTTTTAATTGCAAAAAAGAAACGGAAATAGCTTTCTAACGAAAGAAAATGTTTGCGATAGTAGGTATGTACCTGTGTACGCAAGTGGTAGCTGTGTTGTGTGGCACATTGCTCAGTGTGAGCACCTCGAGTTTCCTTATTTGAAGATGCCTATTATGGAAACTTTTTCGGAAACAAACGCTAACTCGCTTAACATATTTAAAAGTAAAGTAAAAGAGCACTTTCTACTATCATAAATATAATCTATTTAAACTTAGTATATTACTAGTATAGTATATATTATAAATATATATTTATATATTCCATAGGTATTTATTAAGTTTATTTAGTCTTTTTTTTATATATATATTTATAGATATATATATTATGTATGTTTATTATAAGTATATGTATAGATTCGTTATTTGTACACTTCCTCTACCTATTCCATCGCCTCTCCTATAACTCTAAGGTTTGCTGGACTCTTTTTCAGGGTTAAGCTCGCCTATGTACATATCCTATTAAATAAGTTCATCGTTTGTATAAATTGTGTGTACAATAAAGAATTAAAGAATTAACTTCTATTGAACATTTTTCAACGTAAAAAATTGGTAAAGATAAGAAATTAAAGTTCGACTTAGCTCAAGTTTTTGTTTTGCTCTCTTCTATTTTTAAGGGTTTTCTTTTTTCTCATTCGGTAAAGTACTTATATGAATACTAGCTGCGCCCCGAGGCTACGCCCGCGTGGAAATTTAAAATTATCACTTAAGGGTATGAAAAATAGATATTGGCCGATTCTCAGACCTACTCAATATGCTCACAAAATTTCATGAGAATCGGTCAAGCCGTTTCGGAGGAGTACGGGAACGAACATTGTGACACGAGAATTTTATATATAAGATGGTTAATTAATTTGTATAAAAACTTGTCCATTGTCGAATGGCCTGAATTAAAAAACTTTCTCTACTCAGCTAGTATCTCAAAAACCCATTCCAGACGTTTCGTTCCAGATATTCCTGTTATAATATACAGGGTGTTTGGTGGATGGTACGACAAAAAAAAATACAGTTAGCTGAGGTCATTTGCAACACTTTTTACATATAAACTTTTTGCCTGAGACTTAACACTTTGTATATGATTTTTTTAGGAAATTCCCAAAACCGTGTCCTTTTGACATAATAACTTTTGATTTATCTATGTAGTGTATTAAGTAGGTATGTCAGTTATCTAGTACCTACCCATACCACAAGCTCAGCTTAGCTTGGGGCTAGATAATGCTGTGTGAATTGTCCAGCATTATTTATTATTTATTTATTTAGTTTCTTTAGTCTAAATTTCATTATCTTCAATCTGTAATTAATGTATTTCTGGTCTAAAAGTAATGATACAAACAGCGAAGAACAACAAACTTATGGGCTTTTAAAGATATGAAAATAGTAAAAAAATATCGAACACCTCAACTTGCCAGCAGCTTAAAAAAATTAATTAAAGCCGCTTATGAATTTCAAATGCTTTTAAAAAGTGCTCTACTAAAATACTCTTTGTAACGATATACGACATGTCTCCTTAAACTTAAAATGCCTGACCAAATTCGCATATAAACTGTCGTAAGGGCGTAATATCATTTTCATTTCTCATACTCGGAAAGTAGTGTTGTTTTAATCTGATTATTGGGTGGAAAATGCTGCTTTCCTTTCATAGGGAGGGAAAAACTCATACAAATTCATTCAGACCCTCGAGCCGGAATGAACTTTAAAAATAGAACTGCTGTCAGCTGTGAAGAGTTTTATGTAAAAAAAACTAATTTAAAAAATGTCATGACTTTCGAAACAGCCAGTGTGAATTTAGCGCAAACTTCTTTGACCAGAATAAACCGCGAGTGCCGCGACAATTACGCGGCGAGCGGCGAGTTCCATATTTAAAATTTAAAAAGTCAACACAAATTGGTGGGATACTAAAATCCGTTATGTATGTATGTATCTATGACGGACTTTTGTGCTAAGATTTGAATTGAATATCTATTAAAAATGAGTTCAAGCGAAATATTGACACCAGATTCCATTACAGACGAGGCAAATTGTGTCATAGAAAATCTTTTATTTTCCTCATAATTATTCTAAATGAAAAGTAGAGTGTTTGCCACGGGTAAAAGAATCAATTCCTACTCGGACTATAGCCGTCTAACTACCTCGGGAATTGATTCTTTTCAACCCTAGGCTAACAATCTACTATTTTCTCAGAAAATTAACTATCACTTTAAAAAAAGACTGGAATGCAACTTAAATCTGTTCTGAAACAAAAAACTTAACAACAACGATAACATAACAAAAAAATCCCAAGGTCTCCAGATCTTACTCCCCGTGGATGTTTTCGTTGAGTTTATTTCGTGCAAAATTGCTTTATTCAGCTCCAATATAAGGAATCTAAGAAATGATTAGGTATCTTATCGTCATCTATCCCTGGCGTTACCCGGCGGATGTTGGCAACGTTGAGCGCGCGGCGCGGACGTGGACTTCCTCCAGATCCCGTGTCCGGAGCCCGGACCATCAGATAACACGTGTCCGCGCCGCGAATGACCCGCAGCCAGTAAGCTTGCCCGCTAATCCTCTTACTTTCCAAACCCTCGGCCTTTTTGCGACCTTTTCCAATCTGAGTAATCGATCGAAACATCCGGACAGTGCAATGTTCCTCACGTTTTTCTATTTTTCAAAACCCTAGATTTGATTCTCAACATTCTGAGTCCTATAGGACCTTAGGCCGGTGTAGAGCTCGCCTTGCCGCGTCAATTTGATCCAACCCTCGTTCCTTCCTATTGCGATTCTACTCAAATCTTATTAATCGAACGAAACATCCGGGTACTGCACGATGTCCCTATCAAACGAATCAGAATAAGTTTCCAAAAGATTAAAACCGCAAAGTTTTTAAGACGCCTCACCAACTAGCTTCTGAATTCATTATACATCCCCATAGTCATAGATGAGCCTCACAGCTGGTCGTGCACGTGTCGCTGCCATGCAACCTCCCGAATAGACCCGCCCTGGAGTCCGGCGCCCAGTTACGGCTGGCTGGAGGCCTATAAGAAGGAACCCGACGGCGCGCGGCGGTTTTGTTGAGGCGGAATGATCCATAATAAACGAGTGGCCGGCCTGCCATTACACTCGTAGGGCGCTTTTGGTGCAAACGAGTCGCTCTTACAGCTCGCTAGTCGCTAGAGATGAACACAAACTTGGGAGAGAATTTACAAGATGTTTTACTTAATTTAATTTTTTGATATAGGTATTGATAAGCAATGCCCTCAAAGCGGATAAGCTTTAGACTCATAAAATCATAATCAAAAACTCTTTATTTCCATAAATACAATAAATGTACAATTAGAAAAGTTCAAATTATAAAATTAAACACTGACGTAAAATGATACTTTTGATTTTTGTCGTTTCGGTATGTAGACTAACGTAAAGAAGCGACGAAGAAACCTTTAGCCTGTTAGTTGTTATTTTGCGAGTGGGAGCAAAAGTTATGCTCCCCTAGCTAGATAATCTGATATTTTATAGTAAGTAAAGTAAGCCTTTTTGCACAGCAAGGTTTTGACAGTTTGTTTGAATTTATTCACTAATAATTTTCCAACTCACTGGAGTTTTCATACAGAAAGGCAATGGAATTGACTCGTTCGTTATCGTGAAAACTGCCAGTTCATAACTGTAGAACTCGGTAGGTAGGTTTATGGTGTTTTGATTGTCCAAAGGTCCAACCTAAAGCACGGATTTCGCTGACTTATCCGCCATCCCTCCAGCACTTAGGGCAACCCTATGCGCAATTAAACTCTGAAATATTCAACATCTCTTAACATTTCGTTCCTCGTCTTGAGTTTCCTTTGCTTTTCCTTGGCACACAGATTAAGTAACAGTTGCGTCTATTTAATGTTCTCGGGTCTATGGAGCACCTACCTACTGTGAATGTTTGGTATTAGGAAGTAGGTACCTATGTGGTTGGTTTGGCAGCAATTAGTTTGTGGTCAGTGCATGCCGTTGCCGAGCGACGACGCGCGACGTCTCGGGCGAGTCTCGGAAACGAGGTGGCAGGTTGCGCGAGTGATCGTCCGGCACCTAGGCTAGTATAGTAGTACTACCTACTAAATACTTACTCGTGCGTAAACCTGATAATGTCATAGGTAGGTAGGTAGGTACCTACATATATGATAGAGCATGCGTGTCTCGTCAACGCATTAAAACTTCTCATCTCTATCGGCAAGTAAGCTCAGGTAACTATCGTTGAACGACTTAGTAGGTACCTATGTTACTTAAAAACCGCAGAATCGGCCAAAAACATAAAAGATAAAGATAAAGTTTAGGTACTTCTATCACACAGTATAAGATGACAAAATGTAAACGTTTTTCAAATAAAAGTTAGCGACTATCTAATGCCTTTCCTCCAGAGATGCACTTCGTAGCTATGCGGATTGCCAGTACTATATTACCCGTCAGAGACTCGTGGACGCGCGCGCACAAAATCCCACAAAACATTCAACTACCCTTACAACAGATTGAGTGTGAAACCATGTACACAACATTCAACTACCCTCATAACATAACTGACAGATGAATGTAAAAGCATAGCATATCGTCGGATTCTCTCTCACCTGTGTATAGCCCCGCATTAGCATCACTATCCTCCATAGGTGATAAACGGCGCGCCCTGCGGGGCGGGCGGCGGCGGCGGCGCGGGGGCGGGTGAGTCGCGGCGGCGCGGCGCCTCCTCCCCGCCGCCCGCCGCGCCCGAGAAGCGCAAGTGGCCCGCGGACTACGAGGCCGACCGCGACCTGAGGGCGCCCAGCGACGACGACGATGCCAAGGTACCACACCTACTCATCTAGGACACATGCCCTTCCCTCCCTTCTGTCATACTCGTGTCATACACGACTACGTCATAAAGCGAGGAAGCTTCGGCTGATCCTCAACTTTCTTAATCTTATATGTACCATCGTGAATAACTATCATGTCTTCAGATCTTCACTGTAGTAGGTATCTTCAATCTCGATAACCGATCCCCAGATCAGGAACAACGATTTAGGAAAAATTGCCGACGTTGCCTTCTGAGAATGTTATCAGATTTCTAATGATTGCCCTTTTAAACTCTCCCCTGATCTAAATGTCCCCTGATCCACTCCGAAACCTAAACGCAAAAGACCGTCCACAAACGAAAATGTTTCTGAGAAACTCCCCTAAGCGGGTGTTTTCCAAAGACCTAATTGTTGGTAACCTGACATTCCAGGTGGAGACGCCCGTGAGGTTCCGCACGTCTCCGCCGCTGGAGGCGCTGAAGCCGCGGCGCGCGGGGGCGGGCGGGACGGGCGGCGCCAGCGCTCCCCCCGCGCCCGCCTCGCCGCGCCGCCGCCGCGCCCCGCTGCAGGCGCCGCGGAGGCACAGACCCGCGCTCGACTTTGATAAGATGCAGCAGGTAAGCAGCGCCTTACACTAGCCCGCAAACGAGGACGTTCGCTGATCCCAGACGATGCCACTAAAACCAGGTCTAAACCACACATCCATCCATACATCAGCAATCATCAATAAATCTGCATCCTCAACTAAAAACGTTACGGATCCTCACTGTCAAGACATCGGAAGACGTTCACTTTCAAACGTAGATTTCTTAAGATTTTGCCTAGCTTTACTTGAACTCGAGGATCCCACTTACAACAACTAGAGGAAGAGTTCTTAAACGAAGCATGGAAGCCAGCAGACTCGCACACCTCGCGCCCTCAGAACCCACACGCTGGCCAACAGACTCTAAGAAGCGGCCAGATATCATAGACTTCTTTTTATGCAAAGGTTTAACTAGATATGCATTCAGTACAGAAACATGCTTAGATGGGTCTTCCAACCATGTCCCAGTCTTACTAAATATGAGTACCCAAATCCTACGGAAGAGCAAAGGCAAAATTCTATACAATAAACAAACAGATTGGGAATCATTTCGTGACCTTATGGAGGAATCACTTGAACTTCAAGTTGCTCTGAAAAGCACGGAGGATATAGAAAATGCTACTATGAATATCACAAATGCTATCCAAGTAGCCTGCTGGAAAAGCACGCCCGAACAATCTGATCATGAGAAAAGACAGAAAAACTTGCCCTGGGAAATCAGTGAAAAATTAAAAGAGAAAAGGCGCCTACGTCGGGCTTGGCACACCAGTAGATGCTCCTGTGACAAAACTCGTCTTAACAGAGCAATTAAAGAACTTAAGTGCATGATCAAACAGGCAGATGATGAAGTCACACAAAACCGAATCCAGTCACTCACGGCCACCAAAGCTACTAACTACTCACTATGGAAGGTAATAAAAAAAGACAATGACAAAACGCAAAAAGTAAATCCGCCAATTAAACTGACCGGCAACCAATGGGCTCGTACATGCAGCGCAAGAGCTAAAGCGTTTGCTGAACACTTAAAAAATGTATTCACACCGAATGAAGCTGACCCTGATGCACCATCAGCAGAAATTGAGTCCACTTTAATGCAAGACTTCCAACTGGACCTGCCAATCAAACCAATCACACCAAAAGAGATTGTACAGGAAATAAAGCGCTTAGACGGTAAAAAAGGACCAGGGTTTGACCTAATTACAAAGGAAATTCTGCAACAACTACCGCACAAAAGCATCGTATATCTGACTATACTGTTTAATGGCATACTCAGAGTGCAACACTTTCCCTCTGGAAGGTATCTCAAATAATAATGGTGTACAAGGATGGAAAACCACCGGAGGAAGTGACTTCATACCGACCAATAAGCCTCCGCCAGAAAGCACCGGCAGCTTTCTAAATTATTTGAACGAGTCCTACTTAAAAGAATGACACCCATGTTGGCGGAAAGAAAAATTATCCCAGAACATCAGTTTGGCTTCCGAAAAAACCATGGTACTAAGTGCACAGAGTGTATGCCACCTTAAGAGAAGTCCTTGAACATAAGGAATACTGCTCTGCCGCCTTCCTAGACGTACAACAAGCCTTTGATAGAGTATGGCATGAGGGACTTCTGTGCAAAATAAAAACTTTACTGCCACATACATATTTCATGCTCCTGAACTCATACCTCAAAAACCGCATATTCCAAATTAAGGATGGCGAAGACACATCTGGCTTCTACAACATCAATGCAGGAGTCCCACAGGGCTCAGTCCTAGGACCTGTGCTGTACACAATCTTTACAGCAGACCTACCAGAAACACATGATGTAGCCATAGCAACCTATGCTGATGATACAGCAATACTAGCCAAAAGTAAAAATCCAGTAGAGGCATCAGAGCTACTGCAAACCAGCCTAAACAAGGTGGATGACTGGCTGAAAAAATGGAGAAAAGCAAGTGCTTCTAAGTCCGTCCATGTCACTTTCGCCCTGAAAAGAGGCGACTCCAAGGCGACTCCGAGAGGTTGGTCTCCAAGGCTAACAGTTGGGCAACTGTTAGCCTTGGAGACCAACCTCTCCCTCACAATGATTATGTTAAGTACTTAGGCATGCACCTAGATCGTCGTCTAACCTGGAAGAGGCATCTTCAAGCGAAACGCGAACAACTCGCCCTTATGTACAGAGGACTATACTGGCTACTGGACAGGAACTCTAAGCTATCTACTGATAACAAACTTCTCATCTACAAAACTGTCTTGAAACCAATATGGACATAATGGAATCCAACTATGGTGGTCAGCATGCCACTCTTCCATAAACATCATTCAACGCTTCCAAAATGGTGCTCTGAAAAATCTGACAAAGGCACCATGGTTCATCAGAAACTCCGAACTTCATGACATCTTTCATATCAGCACAGTCAAAGAGGAAATAACAACGACAGCAGCAGCCTATCAGGCCAAACTCAGGAATCATCCTAACCAGCTGGCACAGCAACTCACAGAACCATCCTATAAAAAGAGACTTAAAAGAAAAGAAGTTGCATACCTGAGTGCCTTAACAAGATGAAGAGCGCGCTTGCCTACAGTGAAGAGGAGTGTACTCTACCCGACATAAACCACACAAAAAATCTGCTCATAGTTCAAAACTTAATGAGACTGATCGCAGATGAAATTATGAAAAAAAAAAAGTTTGACTTGAACACCTGACAACTGTGTAGGTAGTGCAGGTACTCTACCCACTCGACGTCTACATCTTACGGGATTCTCATCCACAACACATCGTACCATTCATAGAATTAGGTTTACTGTTCATCTTCGTCGTAATATTCTGCCACAATGATTTGATACTGGCCAGGCTTCCCAGCCTACCAAGCAACAGCAGCCATTACAAATATCACGCAAACGGTCGGCTTCAGTAATGCCCGCTAATGGGCGAGCGGCAATCCTTTCGCAATGATTGCTAACAACTTTATTAAACGGGCTGATTTCCCCGCGGGCCGGCTCCTACTAACCTACGACCTACACCGAGTTACGGCCTTTTTCATATTCTTATCTAAGCGGAGATTACCCTAGATTTAGATGCCGACCAATTTCTAACCTATGGAGTTCATCTTTAAACCAATGCCCAACTTAAATGTTTCCCTGAAAATTCAAATTGATGGATCAAACGTGCCCGAGGCTACGCTCAAACATAGCTAGCGATTTTCCAATAAAACCAAAGCTGATGTCCGTCCTAGATATAGCGGCCGGCCGGGCCAGGCTGGGCCATGACAGACTCCGTCAAATTCAGGTTGGTACCTATCTGGTTTCGTTTCTAGGCTTCAACGTTCCTAAAACTGTACGGCGATAATGCACAAACATGCCTTCCGCCAGATATTAATCGTAAAACATGTTTTTACGGCTAAAAGCGTTAATGGAGAATAGTATTTGTGATCGGGCACACCACACTGCAAGATGCCCGCGCGCCGCGCCGCCGCGGGCCGCGCCGCGCGTTGTGTGATTGATGGCCGTCCAGGCTATTACTGCTATCTAGAATAATCTAGATGCAACTCAAAGTTATTTGGAATATTCACTGCACAAAATTGGGTTTCTATTTTAGCACTAATGTGTTTTGGCTACTAAGTATATGTTAAGCTCTGGCATTAATATACCGGATGCTCTATTGCGTTTTTGCTCTACGTGGCTGTGGCTGAAGTGATGTGGGCACTGGGCAGGATTAGGAGAACGCGTATTTGTTGTAGAAGCTTATATTGAGACCGCAAAACGGAAGTTAATCTCAAGACGTATGTAGGTAATATGAAAATGTAATTTTCAGCGTATCTAAAAGCAATAGCTCGATCGTAGCGAAATGCTTCCAGCGCGTTAACTGTGTGTATCGCGGTCTCTGTCCGGCGGCGCGGCGGCGCGCGCGCGCGAGCGGGACGGAGCGCGTGTCTGCGACCCCTGACCTGGCCGGACTTGTTGCTACGATCTCGGGACTCGCGAGAAAATGTATGCTACATTTTAAATGCAACATTATCTAATATAATCTTTCCCAGCTGCTTAAAAAGCAACCAAAATCACTATTTCTTGAACCAGTTCCCGTTCAAGAAAATAGGTCCAGGGCAAATGCCTGAGATCAATAAATATTCTTCGAAAAATAATCGAATACTTAATTGCAATTTAATTGACGTTTTTTTCAGAAGTTTTCATATATTAAACGTGAATGTTAATCGACGAAGCTGCTAATTGTCCGAGTATCTTTCAGAGAACACCACCCTTATCTGCCTTCCACTATAGGTGGGTACATACTTATGTATAACTGAAAGAGAGGCATGAGACTAGTCCTTCCCCGCGGCTTCTCTCACGTCCATCTGAATAAACACAGCACTCAGATTCAGCAAGATGTTATTGAATCATCACTTACATCCAAACAAACAACCTTAAAAGTTACCTCCCCCCCACTTTTGACTGTTCTTGTTCTGAAATCAGTCGGTGCCTGTCAGATGGATAATTGTTATAGTTGGTTGAGCGAGCATCGAGCAATAGTCCTCGTTATCAATATTTATTTATTTATTTAATATCGTATAATGGGCTCATTGAAACTTGAAACGAGTGGTTAGTACGCGCGGTGAGCACATGTGTAGAGTGCAGCGCACGTGTGGCCCATTCCCACAAGCACACGTGGGAGTGGGACTGACGACAACTCTGTCTATCCTGCCTGAGCCTGACTGAATATTGTGTGCTCAGAAAAACTTGCGCAATTTGTGTGTGACAAGATGACAACGCACAGCCTAATACCTACTTCTGCTTGTCATGGTGCGGATTGTTTCGGTGCCCACAGTAGTTCAATATTTGGTAAAATCTTAGAAAAAAGTAGATTTAGGTAATTCTGGCCCAAAAATGGAATAAGATTAAGAGGCCAACGCACCTCAGCCTGAAAGTAAGTACCTACTCCTACTGGTTTATCGACGTAGGTACTCGTATAGGTATGTATATAAAAAAAATCAGAAGTTTACTTATATCTATGGGTTAGTAAGTTGTTATGATGAAGTTCCTTAATCCTCTTTGAAATAAATAACTCGGGGATTTTTTATTTTATTAAAATGGTTATAAGAACACAGGTTTACTGTCTGGGACCTTTCTACCTAGGTCAGTTCGTATCTAGAGTGAGTTAATATAGTTTTAAACTTATTAGTTTATTTTAAAACTTATTTTTGTGTTTTTTTTGTTCTCGACTGTTTTATGGTCGACAGCACAGCACACACACATAGACACAGTAGGTAAGTACTAATACTAAATAGATTTTCCTCGTGTTAATCCTTGTGTTGTGGTGTGGCCCATGAGGAAATGTTACGTTGTTCGCGGATGCACTTGTCTTGCATACGAATGTTCTGTAGGTACCCTACCTACCTACCTCCTAGTAAATGCGCCGACATGTTTCTGCTTTTAAACCTCTCTAATTATGCTGTTTTGTACCTCAGGAATGTCTTAGCTTAGCTGCTCATATACTTTTATGACGCCACTCTTCATAAACGTCTGTAGATAGGTACTTACTTGTTTACGGTAGGTATATTTATTATCCCTGGAAATACAGAATTATTTCAATGCGTTATTTTTATAATTCAATGATTAGGAAAGATCCTACCTACCTATCCTAATCCGTATTGCACAATATTTACTTACCGAATCGCTATAAATACCCGAAAGTTACGCAACTTATCAATTTCCGGGCACCTATAGGTATCTCTACTGATAGGTCGCCCTATCGGACACGAGTCGGATCGGAGGTGTCGGGGAGTAGCGCAGGTGTGATACTGCGCCCACTATCAGCAGGTTCGATAACCTCGGCATGCGGGCTGCATACTTCATGCCACAGCTTGGTATTTGCTATTATCCAAAATATTATATCTTGTGATTACCTACTAAGTTGATTGACACGTTCTTAAACATGTTCTGATTAAAAAACCATCTTGGTTTTAGAATTTGACCGACGACGTGACATTGGAGTTTAGAAAGGTCTCCGTTTCATGGTCTTATCCATAGATGTATATCGTTAGATATACCCCGACCCCAAAAACTGTGGCATTGTCTTCGAATGTGTGCGTTAACAAAATGCCGACGCACGCACACTACTTAATGATTAATGATAATGAGAAGTTAAAAATAGTGTTTTTGCCAATAAACCTAATTATTATCATTACCATTTCGTGTGCAATCGTATTGCACATACTTCTGTGAAAAAAAACGTCCTAACAAGCCCTGAAATCGAAAATGTGTCTTTATCTAAAAAGTGTGCAATTTGTAAAACGTGTGCAATCTACGCACAAGCGTAGGTAGGTACCGAGATAATAGTGTCATCTCTTTTTCTCCCAGATTAGTTGCAAACACTACTTTCTCTTTCGTGCACTCGCCATTTAAATTTGTTACAGCGCGGAAGGAAAAATAAATGTCATTTATTTAAATCGCAATTCTTACGAGTGATATGTTACATCTTTGGCTTTATTTGTATTTCTCGAATGGTTGTTGCACTTTAGAAATGTACAAGATGGCATTTTTTGACACTTTAGAACCGTTAGCTAGTTTTGTGGGATTTGAGTTTGAAGATTAATGTTCCTAAGATAGTTTCGTATTTATGTAAGTAAGTTTGTACCTACCTACTTACATAGCCGGTAATTTTACGTTCACTGTTTTATTACCATCACATCTTGAGATGCCTTCAGGATAGTGCTGCTGTAGAATGTGTGTGATGTGAATGGTCTCATCTGTCGGTCTCATTGAGCATGCGTGGTGAATGGCGCGGCGTCCCGGCGGCGGGCCTTGTACCCTCCCCTGTAGGAATGGAAACGCGTTGTTTTGCCAGGCGCTTACTTATACGCGCGGTGAATCTTATTGAGTGAACTATTTTTTTAGACTTGAATTCCAACTATAGAATCAATATTAGTGTAATTGTGTTCTAACGCTAAGTGAAGTCCTTTATCAGACATCCAGTCTATTGTGTCCAGTGCTTTGGAGGGGGGGGGGGGGGGGTCACTCTTGGTCTGGGCCGTAGCCAATGCCCCAAAGGAATTCCTTTCGAGGGGGATTTTCTGATATTTGGGAAAAAGTAAGCAAGAGAGAACCTACCTATGGCTAAAAAATATATAGCGAGCGTAGCGATCTCCAAAAACCTGTGGTAGACAGACATAGGGCGAGCGAAGCGAGCGAGATTAACAAATGTACGAGGCACACAAAAAGATGTAACGGCGAGCGGAGCGAGCCGCAAAAATTTGTTTGATTTGGAGTATTTTGCAAACTGACCTCGAACGAGGGATGAGCCTATGACCAGAGAAAGAAAATAAAGTTGCCGGCGAGCTGCGACAATATTTGGTTATTGTTAGATATTTGTGTTTTTTTTTATCAATTTTGGCAAAGTGACCTAAAGCGGGGGTCGAGCTCTGGACCATAGTCGGAAGGAACAAAATATTATTGGCGAGCGGATCAAAGCACGATTTTTTTATGTCTGCTTCTATTTCTTTGCGCTAGTTGATTGCTGCGATTTTTTTGGTTATCTTAATCAAAGTGACTGCAGTAAACAGGAAAAAATAATCATCAAGCTGTGGATTGCAATTTTTTACCTAAAGTAAGATTTTGTCCTGGGTCAGTACCCCCATGACCCCCCCTCTGGGACCGCGCCTGCCGAGAAGGCGGCCAATTTGAGCAAATTTTGTGATAAAAATTAATTCTGAAGATAAAAAAATTGGTTGTCTGTAAAGTCGGTTTACTGACGATAGTTGAACGTGACAACGTCTTAAGAAAAGAGCGAGGTAACGCCGCATGAGGTAACGCCGCATGACGTCATGTTTTTTCGTGCGTGCAGCCGGCTCTATCGAATTATAAGACGTTGTCACGTCAAAAATTACAGAACCAAATAGCCTCAGTTTTGAGAGACCTTGCGATGATTTTTTTTTGACGTCATTTTCGTGCGTGCAGCCGGCTCTATCGAATTATAAGACGTTGTCACGTCAAAAAATTAGAGCAATAGTTATTTTCATCTGTGAATATCACAGAAACCTGACGCTTTAGGACATTAAGTTTATAATTATTTATAAAATTTTTAATTTGTATGAGTGACCTCTTTCACTAAGCTACGTTTCAAAGTTTTTTTTTTTGCAACAACTTTGGACGAGATTTTGTTCCAGAAGGTCACCTACGGATTCTCATCAACTATTTTGTACTATCGTAGTCTGACGATTTCATTGGAACTTAAGTACCTAGGTACCTAACGCTGGTGTTCTTCCAACACAAACAGGGTTCCTTCGTTCATAGTTAACCCGCTTGGATAGTTACTTTCATATTATATTTTGTATTTGTTTTTGCCCGATTCCCGCCGCGGAACATGCTGTTTGTATGACCTGCGGACATTTGTTCCTGGTCTGGGTATTTTCTATTTTAAGTACAGTACTTTCATTATCAGTTATCCGGTATCATATAAATCTATCACAAGATCTGCTTTGGTATTTTGGGGCCGATGATGGTAGGTAGGTAATGTAGGCCTACAGCCAGCATTAATTATTTAATAACTATCTCTACACTACCACAAGACTTCTCGACTTGTCTTCTTCCTTAGCTAATGCTATTGCATCTTGAATGGTAGGTAACAGTATGTAGTGTAGATACAATGTCTGTTTGTTTTCGGTTAGGTTATGGAATTCTCTCCCACACGATATTCGTGCCAGCCCCTCTCTCTTCATTTTCAAGCGTAAAGTCAAAGAGCATTACCTATCTTTATGATATTGTAGTATTTAATATATTTATTCAATTTATGTATGTATATAAATATAGTATTTGTTAAGTTATAGTATTTTATGTATTGTATTATTAATAAGTAGTCTATTTAATAAGTAGGTTAAAATTAAATCTTGTATCCTTTGTATAAGCACATGTACCCACTTTCACAAACTTGTTTCTCTCTCCCAATAAGGTTTGCTGGAAGAGAACTCTATTTAGGGTTAAGCTCGCCTTTGCCATTATTTTTCCTCGTAAATGTTCTACTTGTATCATGTTTTTTTGTGCAATAAAGAATTATGAAATTATGAAATTTGTTTGTTTGTCCAGTTGAAGGTGGGCGGCGGCGGCGGCGGCGTGCGGTCGTGGCGCAGCGTCGGCGGCGCGGGCGGCGAGCTCTCCGTCTTCTGCTGGTGACCACGTCAGGTACCTACTTTGTTTATTTTAATAATACTTACATCTCTTGCATGTCATTTAGGAGTTCAAAATTATAATATAATAGATTAGAAGTATGTTTTAACATGAGTTCAAAGAAAAGGGCTTTCAACGGTTGCAAAACTACCGATTTCCTACTCAGTACCCAAATCACTTGTAGATAAGTAGAACTACTAAAACCGAAAATTTTTGAGCGTTGCAAAGCTAAAGTTATGAACCCCCTTAACTGTTAAAATATCGAGTCAATCTGGAGTTTGATATATTCCCAACCACTCCATTGACTGCCCCATCAATGGGGTGGTTGGGAGAAAAATTCCAATCCACCCATATTACTCAAGTCAATGGGGTGGATGGGAAATATCACCCCATTGACTTGATTAAACTAAACTTGACTTTTTAATTATGGAAATATTTAATCTCTCTTTTTACTATACTCAATTGAGTATAAGTAGGTATAGTCGGAAATAAAAAAGCCAACTTATTTGAGCAAATCTAGTTCCGGTTTATTATCAATAAAAAAAAAAATAATAATCACCACGCAAATTTGTAAATCAAATAATAATCTCAAGAAAAACAGCGAGTAACCACAGCATCATACGCAATTAGTTTTCTAATAAATAATATCATAAGTACAGTATTCAAATACATATCACAGTGTAATCATCATATTTTACAATAATTCCCTTTATAAATCTAAGGCCTCTAAGGTCCAAGAGCCTCATAAAAAAGTCATAAAAATATAGTGTGATTGATGATTACTGACACCATATTTTACAATTATTTTTCTTACAAATAATATCTAAAGTGCAGCAGTCAAATATTTTTTGTCACAATTGTGTAATCAGCACATCTTTACAATAATTATTTTAAAATCAAACGATAATTTAAAAGGCATTTAAGGTACAAGAGATTTAATAAAATATATCTACTACAGTACCTAATCACTTATTTTACAATCATCTTTGAAATGTAAACTGAAAAACCAACTAAATTTACAATGAGTTGCATGATTAAAATCTTTGTTTTATCGAATTTCTCCAAAAAATTTACGGTTGTAATAATACCATTATTACAACATTAGCTGCATCTGAATTTCGTGTACATATTGGTCAAATGACTGACTTCTTGATTTGTTTTGTTACTGGCATGTTATTTTTGACAATTTGAATACTGTACTTAAGATATTATTTATTAGATAACTAATTGCGTATGATGCTGTGATTGCTCACTGTTTTTCTTACGATTATTGTTTGATTTACAAATTTGCGTAGTGATTATTAATTTTTTTTTATTAATAATAAACTAGAACTAGATTTGCTCAAATAAGTTGGCTTTTTATTTCCGACTGTTCCAACTAATACTCAATTATGTAAATAGTAAAGTCTATCAATAGTGAAATTTAATGTTTCTATTATTTTAACCAAAGAACAATAGAGAGCGAGATAGAGCGACAGGACAAAACGCCAGAGACGGCACTATACACACTCGCATGTAGATGAGTGAAGCGGATGATCGGGATTTCAGATTAATCACTTTTTTTTTTAAATTATCATTTGATTTTACAAATTTGCGTAGTGATTATTTTACGAAAAATGTTATTGACCTTATACCAGAACTTGATTTGCTAAAATGAGTTGGGGTTTTTTATTTCCGACTATTCCTACTTATAGGTACTCAATTATGTGAATAGTGAGATTTAATATTTCTATAATTAAAAAGTGAGGTTTAGTTTAATCAAGTCAATGGAGTGAAAATTTCCATCCATCCCGTTGACTTGAGTAATGGGGTGGTTGGGAATATATCTGGAGTTTGAGAACCTTACCTAATCGAATCATATTCATGAGGTTGCTTTCGATTTGGCATAAAACTTTTAAATGCACTGACTATTACATCCAAGTAGGTCGATAGATGGCATGGAATAGGCGCTGGCAGTGAGGGCAGTGTAGGTTCGAGGTGGAAATACTTTCTGAGTGGATCAATGATCAGCTCCTTGAAACTGGAACCCTTTATGAGGAGAAATAATTCAGTTCGTTCACGGTCCGTGCGAACTTGATGCATCGCATTGCATCTCTCAGGTTTGTCTCCGACAGCTATATGACACGAATCATTTTAGACAAATCGAAAACCCCTCATCATCATCAGTCGGATGTTAATGTTGAATGCGTGTTTCCAGAGGATCAGTGCGGGGCAGGCTCGGCCGCGCCGCGCGCGCGGCGCCCCGGGCGGCCGCGAGGGCGCCCCTGAGGGCGCCGCGCGCCCCACTGGGCCGTGAAAAGTACAAACTGCAACCAACGCGCCGCGCGCCACGCCGCCGCCGCGCCGCGCCGCGCAGGCGCAACAAACCAACATTTTCGAAGTATTTACCGATTTTGAGTACCGTACGCGATTCGCTACCGGGATTATATAGATTTGATACCGAGAGGTTTCGAGGTTTTGTATCGGAAGTTTTAGAGGCCGGGCCGAGCTCGGAAACTGGCGAAGCTCTGCGGGGCCGGCCCGACGAAGCGCATTGGCAGTGGACATTGGCTAAAGTGATACGAGTGTATCGGTTAAAAGACTAAAATTGAAAAGGACTCTCGTGGAAGACCAGTTATTTAGTGATTAGCGCTGGTTTGCGAGCGCCCGCTCGGCTGTATGTTTTGATCTCGAGTCGCGACCGCGCCGGCCGCGCCCCGCGCCCCGCGCCCCGCGCGACTCCACCCAACACATTCACTACAGGAGGGCGCCAGCGGCCGGCGTCGGACACGGCTCCTTTCTAGATTAACGTATGATTTACCAATTTGAAATGTCAATTGTTACGAGAGCGAGCTCTGTTCTATCGACTACAGTTCTTCATAGATAGGTATCTAACGTGCGTGAGACACTTGTTATCGTTATAATATCTCGCACGTGCTGGAGACAAGACTCTAGAGCGGGCTCGTTCTCCTAGCGTGTCGGTTGTCCGCTATAGTACCGTACTGTACTGTGTTGTGTCGTACTATAGTACTGTACTGTGTTGCGTCGTACTGCAGTACTGTACTGCGTTGTAGGTACTATAGTACTGTACTGTGTCGTACCATTTTAGTACTGTATTGTGTTGCACTATAGTACCGCGCTGTGTCGTATTGTAGTCCTTTTGTTGTGGTTATAGCGGGGCTAAAACGTTTATTTTCTCGTATTGTATTATAAGTTACATAATAATGTGGTGCGAGTGAAGTGAAAAATTATGAAGACATTTAACAAATTTCAAATTAATACGATAAAAGTACTAAGACTTTTTTTAAATTCGCTTGATAAATTGTATGTACATAGGGTTAAGTGCGTAGTTTAAGTGCAGACTAGATGTAGTAGGTTTAACAAATTGTACGGACTCGGGCCGGAGCCGGATTGGAGCCGTATTCTAACGTTTTTATTATTTCTGCTATGATTATTTCGTTACTGACATTGTTATCGATGCCGACCGTGGAGCTGCGAACCTGAGAGTAATAACAACCAACTGACGCGCGCGCCTCCGGCCGAGCCGAGCCGAGCCGAGCCGAGCCGAGCTGGCCAACGCTTTATTGTTGTAGGTACCTAGCTTCCAAATGTTACCAATTTTGCCATATTTTCTAACGCTGCATAGGTATGCGGTAACGCTATTGATTGAAAAACTATATTCGCAATTCTTATCTCGCTTTTGACACGTTTTCAAAACCTAGTTTTAAGTTTCTTATATAATACGAACCCCAGACTTGAAAAAAAAAATTGATCGAGTAGGTACCTGTTCTATTTAAGAACAATATCAGGTTTAGGTAAACATTGTCCGTGTGTGTATTTGGTTATTATTACTCTTGAACTAGTGATGCGCTTTTTTACAATTTTTATGACATTCTTGTGACTTAGAAGCACATCACTATTACAATATATCACGAATGGAATTATTTAACACCTGTGAAATACAAATAGATGCTTGTTCAACTTGGAACTGAGTAGACTTATTTGTGAAAATGTATGCAATTAAAAATAATATCCGAGCAGGTTCGCAGTTGCTTGCAAAAAATCAAGGTGATATTTTAAAGAATAATTTATATTATGTTTTATATATTGATTAACAAGCGTAATAAAGAGTGAGCAACGGCACATCTTAAATTGCTGTTTTAATATTCCCTCGTTTTTAGGTTTTAGATCTGCTGGTTATAGGTACCTTCATGCACCAGGAGCTTAGGGTGGCTTTTGCCTCACAGGGCAGGGGGGTGAATGCAATCGAAGTTATAAACTTTATGTCAACCTTGGATCAAACTGGCAGGTAATCGCCGACCCTGCGGATTACACAGTCTCGCGAACATTTTAGATAATAAAATTCAAGATGAGAAGTATGTAAAAAAAATATTTTTATTTTTCAAAATCGCCGCGCACAATTAAAGTTATGAATCTCTCTGAAGGATAAAATTAGTAACGAATGCATCCGACAGAGAACCAAAGTTATCGAAATAGCTCAAAAAATTAGCAAGTTGAAGTGGCAGTGGGCCATATCTCGCGACGAACCGACAACCGCTGGAGTAAACGTGTTATTGAGTGGAGACCACGACTCAGCAAACGTAGTGTAAGACGCCCTCCGGCCAGGTGGGATGACGATCTGCGAAAGACTGCAGGCAGATGCTGGATAAATAATACCTATATTATAAAATAATGTCCTAAAGCGTCAGGTTTTTGAGAAAGAGCGTGCGAGCCATGCTGTGACCCCCACGCCTAGCCCCCCCGAACCCCCTCCCCCCCCCCCAAGAATTTGATATGGGTATCGTTTTCGACTAACATAGGGGTGAGGATTACGAATTTCATGACAGCAGGCGTGTGTTGGATTGTCGTCGTCGTGGATGTGAACGTCACACAGCAAGGCGAGCGAAGCGAGCCTTGCTGTGTTATATGGGTATCGTTTTTATGGGTATATGGGTATCGTTTTTATGTGTATATGGGTATCGTTTTCGACAAACTCGAAATCGTAGATTACGAAAAAGATGTTCATTTCAAAATCCAAGTTAGCTGACATTTTTTTATCGCAGTCTCCACTCTTGGTTATCGATTTCGATCAAATCCAAGGTGTGGGTTACGAAAAGGGGAATTGAATGAATTAACACTTTATTGTTTAAAATACATAAAATAACTTATATTTAAATAAAATAAAAACGTACAATGGGCAGCCTTATTGCTTAAAGCAATTTCTTCCAGGCAACCTTACTACATGGGGAATACAATTAAAAACAAACAATAAACACAGCCGACGCGGGCTGCTTGCAGCTCGCGCACATATAAAAAACTAGTAAAGCAAAAATCTTTTGCTTTCAAATTTTATTACAATTCCTTCACTAATTAATCGAAAGGAACTTCGTCCCATCCGGGTGTCCCTTGACACTTCTCAAGTTTTTTTTTACTGTTTTGTATCCAAATATATTTTTTTATTCCACGGCGCGATTTCGAAACAAAACGAAATGGTGACCGATGTTAAGGTCAAAATCTTTAATGTCTTTGAAGCGTGTGAGTAGAGCTTTCGAGGAGCTTATGAGGCTTCTTGCAGAGCAAATCATAGGTTGCGTAGAGTGACCGTTTTGTACAGAGCTCACGACCTCTATTATGCAGAGCCATCCTACAAGAAGTTAACCCTCATTATGTATCCTTTAGTTAGATTAAGGAACTAAGGAAAGTGATTTCTTTCGTCCGTGTTCAGAAAATATACGAATAATCTACAATCTCTTTGGCATGGAATATAATACAAGTATTCGTTATTTTTACCAAGGAATTGTATACTTGTAAGTATATACTAATTTCTTAATTTTTACTGTTTATCAAAGCTGTATCTTTAAATATGTAGGTACTTACGTGTATTGATATGTGGGTATAGTTCTATCTTACGAAATTACAAAACAAAGTTGCAAATTATAGTTTATATATATTACATTCTCTTGGTTATATTTCACCAATGTAGACCATAGACGAGGGTGAATTTTCCCTCGTCCCTGTGGTAGACTTTATAAAACTATACTCACTAATTTATACCAATCAAAGCAAAAGAAACAAAAACTGTTTGTTTACTGTTTCCAAGATATTTTTTTCAACGAACATTTAAAATAAAGATAATGGATTCGCTTATAGTCATGAGACGACCTCTGGCAAAACGAACGCCGCCGCCGACGAAAACCAAAAAGTCAAAAAAGACCGGGACAAAAGGCGCACGGCCGCCGCCGCCTGCGACCGAGACGGCCGGGGCGTCACAAATATCCTTCGTAAAACTGTACAACGAGCGCTGTCTCAGCGACGACGGCGACGAGCTGCGGCGGCGGAGCAGATCGGCCGGCGGCGATAGGAGGCAAACAATGATCGAGGAGGATGCCAGCGGCGGCGGCGGTGCTCAGAGGTGGGCTCGGCCGAGAGACTGCCGGGCGCGGTCGAGCAGCGCCAGGCGCGGCGGCCGGCGCAGGCGGGACGCGCAGGCGCAGCTTGTGATGGAGATCGATTACGCTAAGTCTTAAATATAGCTCCATAACATCTCATCCGGAAGACGTCCGCTGCTGGACATAGGCCTCCTCCGAAGATCGCCACGATGGCTGTCCTGAAGGTTCTCTTCCAAAGTTTCCACCTCGTTAGGCCTGCCCACACTTCTATAAGTTTACATTTCAATTCAATACAGAGTTATATGGTATTCAATGCGTTACATCTACGATCTACACATTCTTTGACTGCTTTTGTAGATTTGGTAACAGCAAAAAAATTGTTTTGATGTCACATTTTTATTAAATTTTAGGAACACTTTCTAATGTCAAGTTTTAAGATTCCCTAGGTACCTACTTATTGTGAATAAATTCATTATTTAGGTATGTACGCACATTTTGTTCTTTCAATAGAGTTCCGACATATTTCTGTTTTAAATTAAGTACCTATTCGTTCTTAGCACCTGAAACATGGAGTCGAAAGTTTAAAATATAAATAGTAAGTACCCCTTTTAACTATAACTTGAATGAGACATTTAACAAGTTTGTTCTGTAACAGCATAAACAGCATTTTTGTATTTATAGTATAGCTACATTCTTAGTCTTCCTAAATTGTATGTTTTAAAATATCGACAATTGATTACAAGCTTAACAAATACCATTTCTAATAATAATAACATCACATCAGTGTTGCACTATCCTACACCACTCCAGTGTTGCACTATCCTACACCACTCCAGTGTTGCACTATCCTACACCACTCCAGTGTTGCACTATCCTACACCACTCCAGTGTTGCACAGTCCTACACCACTCCACGAGACTCCGCTCCTCGTATAAATGCCACGCATGCAAATTCTCTAGAATTATTAAACCTAACGCCCCTTTTACAAGCACACGGCGTACAAGGGAAATGTATGAGTCGAGGCCGCGAGGTCGGCACCGGAGACAGGCCCGCCCTGGCGCGGCCGCGAGGTCGGCACCGGAGACAGGCCCGCCCTGGCGCGGCCGCGAGGTCGGCACCGGAGACAGGCCCGCCCTGGCGCGGCCGCGAAGTCGGCACCGGAGACAGGCCCGCCCTGGCGCGGCCGCGAGGTCGGCACCGGAGACAGGCCCGCCCTGGCGCGGCCGCGAGGTCGGCACCGGAGACAGGCCCGCCCTGGCGCGGCCGCGAGGTCGGCACCGTGTGCGTGAGACAGGCCCGCCCTGGCGCGGCGCGGCGCGGCGAGCCTGTGGCCTGCTGCTATTTCCACTAAATAAATATCAGTCGTTTGCATCTATTTACAATCTATTCCTTCCTCGCGACCGGGAAGTACTTGAGTAGCGTCCGCGGCTTCTTAGCGCGAGGCGGTCTGTCCGACACGGAGCTGCGACGGAGCGGCACGTTCTCCTTGGAGGTGCACGGACTGAACGCCTTGTGACCGGCGCCGGCGCCCTCGGCCGCAGATCCGTCTTCTTGTTTCCCGCGTCGTTCTATAGCCAACCGCGTCAGCCAGTTGTGTCGCTCGGGGCGGCGCCGCTCCGGAGACATGAGGCGCAGGTGCGGCGCCTCGCCGCTGCGGACGAAGTCGGGCAGGTCCTTCGTCGGAGTTCCGAACGTTAGCACCCGGCACTCTGCACTCTCCGACGGTTCCGGGGAGACGGCGCGCCGGTTCGGAGACAGCGGCAGCAGCGGCCGCGGGGACAGGACGCGGCAAGCGGCAGGCGCGTGCTTCTTGGTGGGAGTCATGAAGGAGGCGCCCGCGGGAGGGGAGATGTAGCCCCAGTCGGCCGGTGCCGCGATGTAGCGTCCGTCCGCGGCCGCACTCGTGCCGGCCTCCGCGCACTCGGACGTCGCGCACTCGGACATGCGCCGCTTGCTCCCCGCCGGCAGCAGCCTGTCCTCCTCCTCCAGCCGGGGCCGCTTGGCCGCGTCCTCCGCGTCGCGGCCAACCGCCGCGTTCATGAGGTCGGCCAGGCAGCGCTTGGTGCGCCGCGCGGAGGGCGGGGACGGCCCGCGGGCTCGCTTGGCGTCGCGCGAGGTCGGCGTGCCGGCGCGCCGCTTGAGCGAGGTGGGCGTGCGCTCCTGCGAGCCCCAGACGGGGCGCGCGCTCGGCTCGGGCGGCGGCGGCGCGCGCTCGGCCCGCCCGGCGCGCCGCTCCGCCGCCTCCTCGCCGTCCCTGGGGGACTCGCGGCCGATGCGCCAGATCATGTGCCTCGCGTCGTCCCCGCACGTGACTATCTTGGGGTCCCCGCGGCGCGCCCAGGCGGCGCACGTGACCTCGGCGCGGTGGCCCGCCAGCCGCGCCACGGGCTCCGCGCAGGCCACGTTCCACACGTAGGCGCGCTTGTCGCTGGAGCCGCTGACGAGGTAGGCGCCGTCGGGGCTGAGGCTCGTCTTGATGTAGAAGGTGGCGTTCTCGTGTCCGCGGTAGCGGCGCTCCGGCGCGGCGCTGTACGTGGCCACGTTGAAGCAGTAGATGACGTCGTCCATGCAGGAGGCGTAGAGCCGCACGCGCGCCGCGTCCAGCAGCAGGTGCGTGTAGCCGCGCTTGGCGGAGGCGCCGGGGTAGGGCAGCGCGCAGCGCGCCAGCGGCTCGCGGCGCCCGGCGCCGTACGTCTTGCGCAGGTCCCACAGCTTGATGTTCCCGTCGCACTCGCCGCAGGAGAGCAGCGCGCGCTCGTCCTGGAACACGAGCCCGGTGATGGAGACGGGCCGCGGCTCGTGGCGCGCGCGCTTGCCCGCCGAGCCCGGCGTGCGCGGCGCGCAGCGCGCGTGACACGAGGCCAGCGTGTCGTCGGGCCGCAGCACGGGCGTCCCGGGGGGCGCGCCGGCGCGCAGCACGGCGGCGACGGGGCGCGGCGCGGCGCG
This sequence comes from Eupithecia subfuscata, assembly GCA_963564075.1. Classification (NCBI taxonomy): domain Eukaryota; kingdom Metazoa; phylum Arthropoda; class Insecta; order Lepidoptera; family Geometridae; genus Eupithecia; species Eupithecia subfuscata. The sequence continues at coordinate 16,439,506 of OY751110.1, read as the reverse complement.
CGCGTCCCACAGCAGCACGTGCCCGTCGCGCGCGCCGGTCGCGAACACGCCGCCGCCCCCCGGCCGGAAGGCCACCGTCTTCACGGAGCGGCTGTGCCCGCAGAACAGGGACACCTCCCGCGGCGCGCCCGTGCCCACGTCCCACAGGCACGCCGTGTGGTCGCCTGCAATCACATGCAATGTCATCTTCACTATTGTACTCGTACTTCGTGATCGTGACACACGACTTTAGAATAGAATAGAATAATGAAGCAATATAATTATACCAATTGAAATTAATAAAAAAAACAAATACTTAATAAAAAATAAGTGTATAACTACATCATGTGCAAGAGAAGTTAAGAGTCATGTATCACCTTGCCAATGTGCCAATGTTTCAAGAATGCTGGTATTGAAAGGGTCAATGTTCAGCATCCTGCTGAAATCATTGCCAGTTCTCCTCGCTCGCACTACAAATGAATTTTGTCTATAATTAGTTCCAACATGTTGGACATGTAGTAGGGGATTGTGTCTAAGCTTCTTACGCAGTTCATTTAAGTTAAATTTGCTAAGAAGTTTACAGTTTGTTAAGAATTTAATTTAATTGTCTTGACAGTTATGCAATTGTAATTTGGTAGCAATCACATAGAATGTCTTTTTGAGAGTACCTTTTGAAAACTATCAGATGGTTAGCTAATATGGGCAGAAAATATCTAACTATGTAGTGGTATGGGTAACCAAGGGCGTACGCGAATTTTTAGTAGTTTTTTTTCCGGATTTTTGGGGAGTCATTAAAAATTTTCGTGGCTCGCTTTGTTTATTATTTCTTTTGTGATAGGTACTCTCTATGACAAAAGACTGTGCATTCGTAGATGTGGGTGGTCACAAACTAGTTAAAATAAATATCAGCAAGCAGAGAGCCCTGAAAATTTTGAAGAGTCTGCGACTGAGAAAATTGTTAAGAAACTAATACATAATGAATATCGGTGAGTAGAGTGAGCCGCGGCCTTTTTGAAATTGGTGAGGTATGAGGTGTGCTGAGCAAGACAAGGAAGCTGTGATAGCGAGGAGGTAAGGAAACTTGCATGAGATTAGTGTTTGCACAAAGACGAATCAGAAACTTCGATTTCGTTTTAAAGAGTAGGTACGGGCCTGGCTGAGCGCATGATTGCCCCGCCCTTATGCTACCAGTCCCACGGAGCAGTTTGAAATTAAATGAAATGTTAACTCAGTGTTAAGCTAAAGTTAGGTCTTATCAGTTTCTCGTCAAGTTAAATTAAGTATAGAAATGTGGCCTTAGTTCCTCCTTTTCGTTGAAGCCATGAACTGGAAGCCTAGCACGAGTATTTTCGGAGATAGGGCCATTTCAAGTTTGACGGCTGCTGTCAATGGAAATACATAGGTTTGCTTGTTTTGACACTGACGTTGGTTGTAATTTAGAATCATGAAATTTGGTGAGCAGCAAGGTCTTATAGCACAAGTAAAGGAAAAATCCGAAAAACATAAATTTGTAATTTATTCACTAAAAAAAATACTTTTAATGCTCGCCATGGACCAAAACCTATAGGGTACTTCCCGTAGACCTAGAATCATAAAATTTGGCAAGAAGCAAGGTCATATAGCACAAGTAACGATAAAAATCTGAAAACCGTAAAGTAGTTTATTATAAAAAAAATAAAGATTTGATTCTCTCCCTCGACCAAAATATACGGGGTACTACCTACTTCATGTTGACCTAGAATCATCATATTTAGCAAGAAACAAGGTCTTACAGTTTAGCGGACTAAGTGCGCGAGTCTGACTCGCACTTGACGTTTCATTTTTCCTATTTTCCAAAGTGTTCAACAGCTGGGTCAGGCTTTGACCGCCGCGAATATTTGCTGGCGCTCTTAGATTTTCTGTAGTGTCTGGCAGACCTATCTTCAAAAATGTTGTCGGCGAGCAGAGCGACAATTGTTGGTTTTCGCAAATTTGTACTTTTTACTGTTTACCTCAAAAGGAAAAAAGGAACCCTTATCTTATAGGATCACTGTTGTTCGTCGTCTGTCTGTCTGTCCGTCTGTCAACTCTTTTTTCTCAGGAACGCGTGGACGTATTGAGTTGAAATTAACGTCAAATACTCTAGTCCGTAACCTCTTGGACCCGCGATATAAATAAAACTTCTAAGTCAACGCACTCAAAAGTTACAGCCGTTAAGTCCAAATATTTTGAAATTTCCGAGGGAATCACATGCACACAAAACCTAAAGGGTACTTCCCGTAGACCTAGAATCATGAAACTTGGTGAGCAGCAAGGTCTTATACGAGTAGCACAAGTAAAGGAAAAATTCCTAAAATCATAAATTTGTAGCTAATTCACAAAAAAAAAATACTTTTTATTCTTGCTTTAGACCAAAACCCTATAAAGTAATGACTTGAGTATTTGACGCTAATTTCAACTCGATACGTCCACGCATTTCTGAGAAAAGAGGGTTGACAGACGGACAACAAAGTGATCCTATCCGATCCTATAAGGGTTCCCTTTTTCCTTTTGAGGTACGGAACCCTAAAAATGAGTACCACACCAGAAATAGCCGCTCAAGTGGTGGCCCTACTTCAACCAGGGAAAAACCAAATTAAGTGGCAAGACAACTGAATCTAAGCCGGTTCTCTGTCCGTCGAGTATGGCAGAGGTATCAAGATTTGTATTGGTATACGAGGAATAGCGCACGACTGGTTTAAGTCATACTTAACCAATCGCGGCCAGTATGTCGAACGAGAACATTTCGATAATAAAACCGGCATCTTAAGAAAAATAAAATCAGCTCCCATAAAAATAAAAGCTTCAATTCCCCAAGGAAGCGTGTTAGGATGTATACTTTTTCTATATCAATGACCTTCCTAAAATAATTAGTGAACCATCAATTCTATTCGCTGACGATATTTCAATTTTGACATCAACTATTAATAATGACATAAATTTCAATTTCAAATTAACTGACATACTTACCTCTGTAGAACAATGGATGAATGACCACAACCTTGACATTAATTATACTAAGACCAAAATAATGCAATTTCGACCGTTTCAAAAAACCCCCCTTGACATAAACTTCTTATACCACGACATAAAAATAGAATGTGTAAATTCATTTTCGCTGTTAGAAATAAATATTGACACGCACGTTAATTGGAAAGATCATATTAATAAAATTAAGAAAAAGCTCTCTAGTTTCACATACGCTCTGAGAGAACTTGGAAAGGCAACAGACCTGAAAACTGCCGTTTCGGCATATTATGCTTACGCTTTTGCCTGGCTCTCGTACGGAATCCTACTTTGGGGAAATAGTACTGACGTCCAAAATCTTTTTGTTCTTCAAAAATCGTGTATCCGAATCTTAGTTAATATAAAGAGCCCTGAGAGCTGCAAAGACCACTTTCGTCAACGTAAAATACTAACACTGACATGTATTTATATATTATAATGCTGCAAATTTATTCAAAAATATCCCAAATATTTCCAGTGTCCTCTGATGACTTTTTTCACGTTTCTATTGAAAATTAACAGCTGACCTACCGCGACGCTATCCGTCTAGGTATCAGCACAAAATCACACTACCCGAGTCAAAACTAAAAATGCGAAGTTCTGGACCAAACGCCATGGCTTCTAAAATCTATAATAAAATACCGGATATACTAAAAGACGAGGAAAAAGACCAAATATTTGAAACCAAGTTAAAACAATACCTTTTACATAAATGCTATTATGATTTAAATTACTTCTTCAGCGACAAATTAAAATATTAAAATAAAAATACTTACAAATAAAAATGCGTTATCAATACTTACATTGCAACCTATACAATATTTTATAAAAACGTACATATTCACTAAAAACATAAGTTATTGAATTATACTTTCCTGCTAAAACCTAACCAGAGATTCTTATAGAAACCCGGTCCACCACCACTCTCAGTACCTATTGCCACGCCCTGCTAGGGTACCATTGTGTCTCTTAGATACTAAGACCTAAAAATGTACACAGTGATTGCAATAAATAAATATAAATATAAATAAATAAATAAAATATAAATATGACACTGGCGGCTTCAAACGTCGCCAAGGATCTGGCCGACCCCGTGCCTCAACAAGGCGTGACGACCGTTTTATTGTGACGACTGCATTGCGCAACCGGGGCGTTTGAATGCAGTTCAATTGGGACAGCGTCTCCAAGATACACGGGAAGTCGATGTCCGCCGATGGACAGTTAGAAGACTTCGGTATAATAAAAAAAAACATACGGTATAAGGACAAAAAAAGGTACCGCTGGATAGGTTTTGAAATAAACTTTAATACTAGATACCAAAAATATATATATAAAAAACATGTTCTTTTTATTTTTGAAAATTTGATGAAAATTCATACATGTGCGAGTTTTTTGCACCCAAGTGTAGTCGTTAATTTTATTTCATCTATAAAAACTATGCTTACTGTTTTTTACCAAAATGTCAATAGATTGATGTCATTTGCCCGACACAAACTAATCTAGACATCAGCGTTTTTGACGCAGAAGTAGTTGACTCTCGCTATAATATATTCCGAAGAGACCGCGAAGAAAGTTGCTCTGTCAAACGTGAGGATGGTGGCGTTTTATTAGCTGTTTTAAAAAAATACCAAGTTATCCGACATGTTTCTTGGGACAGCAACATGGAGAACATTTGGTTATCCATCTTGCCTGAGTCTAAGGGTGCTACACGACTGAACATAATATGTGTTTGTTATCTTCCTCCTGACTTAAATATTAAAAAAATTAAAGAATTTTACACTAACTGTAAAAAGATTATTTTAAACTATTTTCCTGATGATAATTACATTTTAATTGGAGATTTTAATACCCCTGATTTTGTACACTCAAATAGGACCTCAGATGTTGCTTCAATGAGCAAAAAAGTACTCTTTTACACGAATCATTAACTCTTTGCAATTTGAATCAATTTAATAATATTACTAATACTAACGGTCGTCTATTAGATCTAGTTCTTTCAACGCTATAGTCGATAGCGGTTGACGTGACGTCTGCCATGAGCCGCGAGGACCAACATCATCCCGTTATTTACATTAACATACCCTTATTACAGTTATTACACGCTTACAAAGGACTTTATTCTAGGATACTCAACTTTTCAAAATGCAACTTATTAGAAATTGAATCTGAACTTAAGTCGATTGATTGGCAATCTAAGTACACTGATTTCTCCTGACGTGGACAAGTGTGCTGACTTTTTTTACGATATTCTTTTTACAATAACCAGGAGACACACGCCGTTAATTTGTTTAAAAGAATCATCATACCCTAATTGGTATAGGAAGCCCTTGATTAAGTGTAACGAAGAAAAAAATAAATACCATAAGCTCTTTAAAAAATTTGGTAACCCTAGAGACTATGATACGTTTCGTTGAAAAAGATTCAAATCACTGGCCGATGAATGCTACAAAAATTATCTGATATCGACTGAAGAAGCTATCCAGACAAATATAAAGTCATTTTGGAGATTCGTTAATAATAAGAAAAGCCAAGTCTCTATACCATAAACGATGTCTTTATGGGTCCGGTGGAGGATGAATTTCCCATACAAACGTAGTACCAAAATGATTTGTAATTTGAGAATATTTTCACCATGGTTTGCTATTATTTGTATTAGAATAGTATTTATTTAGGTTCACGATTCGAAAAATTCAACATTTTTTATGTTGAATTTTATGTAAGTAATTCGTTTTTTACCACGGGGATCCCGTGAGTACTGAGATCTAGGCCCAGTTTGACAAGCAAACAGGCTAGGTTCGCCCCTTAAGTGGGTTGCCTATACCTACTTGAAGATTGTTCCTAGTAAAACATATTTTACCTGAGACAGTGACAAAGTTCATGCTCCCAGGCATCCATGCAAGGTCGAACACTGCATTGTTGTGGCACTGGAACCCCTCCAGCTCCCTCGCTGTGGCGGGACTACATGTGTTCTGAAACAGTCAGTTTGTCTGTCATGATCATGAATAATGAATATGAATCAAGCTGGTGTGCCATCGGCATCGTGATGATAGTTGAGGTTCAGGATGTAGCATACTTGAAGATACAGCACAGAAATGGTAGCTCAGGAAACAGACAACAGCAAGGCATTCCATATACTAGCTGTGTGGATTTATTGTCCCTACAAGATCATAATTAGAGCTGGAGTTGAATATAGTACAAACTACAGAATACTTCCTGAAAGTAACCCAGTGTCAAGCTCCTATGGAGAAGAAATTAATAAGTAAATAAAAAAATAATGCTGGACAATTCACACAGCATCATCTAGCCCCAAGCTAAGCAGTGCTTGTTTTATAGTTGCTAAATAACTTAATAATATGCCAACATTGCATAAAAATTTATAAATAAACTAGCGACCCGCCCCGGCTTCGCCACGGGTGTAATGCTGATACTATTTATTTATTTAATTCGGATTGCCATCAGCCTATCTAATTACAATAGAAATTAAAATACGTCCGCTACGTCCCTGCATTTTAAATCTGTAATATCTTTGAAAATATTCATTTCATGCTTGCGAGCCATGTTAATCAAAATCAAAATCAAATCAAAATCAAAAACTCTTTATTTCCATAAATACAATAAATGTACACTTAGAAAAGGTCAAAATATAAAACTAAACACTGACACGGAAATAAAGTGATATTTTTGATTTCTGTCGCTTCGGTATGTAGACTAAAGTAAAGAAGCGACGAAGAAACCTTTAGCCTGTTAGTTGTTATTTTTCGAGTTGGAGCAAAACCCGTCCCAAGCATTTTTGTCCTCTAGATAATCTGATATTTTATAGTAAGCCTTTTTGCACAGCAAGGTTTTAACAATTTGTTTGAATTTATTTATTGATAATTTTTGCAACTCACTAGGAGTTTTGTTGTAGAAGCGTATACATTGCCCTTTAAAAGATATTTTAATTTTGTGTAGCCTAGTTGTGGGCACAGCGAGCTTATGTTTGTTTCTGGTATTCAAATTATGTTTATCGCTATTTTTAGGGAACTGACTTATATTTTTTTGTGTGTACAACAAGTTTTCATAAATATATTGACATGGTACTGTCATTATGTTTATTTCTTTGAATTTATCACGCAGGGATTCTCTGGGACCCATATTATAGATTGCACGAACAGCCCTCTTCTGCAGCACAAATACGGTGTTAATATCTGCAGCGTTCCCCCACAGCAGTATACCATAAGACATAATACTATGGAAGTAGCTGAAATAAACACGTCTAGATGTATCCACGTCTGTAAGATGACGGATTTTTTTGACTGCATATGCTGCAGAACTAAGTCTCTTCGATAGCTTATCTATGTGTGGGCCCCATTGAAGTTTATTATCTAAGGTGATTCCTAAGAATACGGTACTTTCTACTATTTCTAAAGTTTCTCCTTTAACGTTCACATCAGCCTTCACTTGTTTAACATTAGGTAGAATAAATCTAATACATTTTGTTTTGGTTTCGTTTAACAAAAGATTATTGACACTAATATTTATTAAATGCATTTAAGGTACTTAATTAGATAAGGATTAATGCTGTATTGCTTAAAATCGCTTTGTATATACCTAAGCCTCTCTCGTAAAAAGTAAAGGATAAAAAATGGTTATTGGGGGTTACCTAAGAGAAAGGTGTACAATACTGCAGTACATTATTTTGATCTATCTCGTAGGGTTCAGCCAGCATTTGCAAGGTAAGCTCAAAAAAATTCAATTCAATTCATTTATTCCACCGTAGGTACATATTTATACACTTGATGTCATTGAAATCTAACTTACTATTATTGCAAATCAAAAATAATATTCAATTATGACACACACAAGATTTTTGAGACGGAAGGAAACACCATAAGGGATTGTAAGCAGAACAAGAGCGAAGGAAAAATACAGACAGACAGTGATTCCTGTCTAAACACATAATTATAAAATAACAAATGGTTGGCTGTAAAAGGGCCTGCAATTAATTATGATGTCAGAAATGTTAATATATATAAATCACGTGTCACGTTGTTTGTCCGCGATGAACTCCTAAACTACTTAACCAATTATAAATTAAATTTGCACACCGTGTGCAGTTTGATCCAACTTGAAAGATAGGATAGCTTACATCTTAATTTATAGCCGCAATATTATTTTATTTTATTGCAAATTATTTGTTTAATATTTGACATTATTGGCCATAAATTGTCTATCATCGCATGCGCTGCGGAAACTATTGATAATAGAACAAAAAAATGTTCTACGATATTAAAGGACATATCATTATTACAAAAAACTTAGCGATACCATATGTCCAACTATTCTAGTTATGTCAGTATAACTACTTTTTTACATTTTAAAAGTTGATAGAAATACTGACCAAAGTCTGACCATGTTATCCATACCTTTGTATTAATCCTTAACCAAATAAATAATTTCATAATTAGGACTGTTTCAATACCTGTACATTACTTTTCGAATTATTCAAATCGGACATTCCATTCAAAAGATATTACGAATTTAAAAATGTCAATCTACACAAAATACAAATAGTAAAATAAATGACGCCGCGCCCGTGCAGCGCGGCGGGCAACGGAGCGAGGGTGGGTAAAAATAATAATAATTAATGTCCTTCTAGCCGAATTTTGGCCACGGCGGCCAATCTCATCCGAGACTAGCCAGATGCGCAGGACATATTATAGTGCACAAGTGTGTGCACTGATGTGTGGTGCCGGCTTTGAATTTGCACCACCCTACTCTTTCCTCGGGTGTCGTCGTAAGAGGCGACTAAGGGATATCCACCGGGGGCGGGCACGACCGGGGAGAGGTCAAGCGCAGGACCAACGTGCGACGCGTTAACGTGAAAAAAAAAAGCACGTTAAGCCATCTAAAACCCCCAATTTCCTTACTCTGGGCTGCTACTGTTAATATTTCTTGCTAGAAAAGACCCAATAACACAAATCTTGGGCCGACCCAGGATTTGAGCGGTTGAACATGTGACCGCTATACCAACAGGGCAGTCGGATAAAAGTATAAAATGTGCCTGCCACAGAATTATTAGAAACATTTGCTCTACATTTATCCCAATTTTTTTTTTAAATGTCTACCCTAGCGGCCCGTCCTGAAGCCGGGCCGCTAGTAAAATTATAAAATTAAGATACATGTCAACATATGCCAATAAAAAAAGCAGCTGTAAATGTGTTTATTTATGACATCACATTAGAAACCTCTAAAATTGTCAGTGTTTCTCTTAAAACACATCAAAATCCGTTGCGTAGTTTTAAAGATCTAAGCATACATAGGGACAGACAGACAGCAGGAAGCGACTTTGTTATATACTATGTAGAGAAGTCATTTATTTCAGACCTGTCAGTTGTGGTCCAACAGTGTAAATACACAGTTACAAAATTTTAATACACACAGTTAGTAAAAATAAAAAACAAAGACATGTAAACAACTTAGTTGACAAGGGCAGGTAGGTAGGCATGCACTTGGTGCCAGGTGTAGGTTACAAACACTGAATGCACCCCTACCCAATGCAACAGGAATCGGCTGTGCAGTGCAGGTGTTGCTAGATGGGTGGTAAGTACCTGAATGGCCACTCGTCCGTCCTCGTTGGCGAGCGCCAGCATGTGTTCGTAGCCGGCGCTCTCCGCGAACCGGCACGCGAATATCGGCGGGTCCGGGCTGTCCAGCGCGCCCCCTGCCGCCCATCCCCGCTGCAGCCCGTAGAACGACTCCTCGGCGTCCACCTCCAGCCGCCGCAGAATATCATCGTAATTAAAGCGGCAATCTAAACAATAACAAATGAATTTATTGTACATTCCTCGTACTATCAGGATATACACCACAACGATAACTTACAATTGCCGAGTTGACGGTCGATGAGGGTCTGGATGCAGTTCATGTTTTTATCTTGTATGCATGCATGTTCAAAAATAACACAAAAACTAGAGTTTGGATGCGAAATTCAGCAAAATATCCATTGTTTTGATTTTCATTGACTGACTGACAGAGAGCAAGGCAAGTGAATGAAATTGAGTGAATGATTATTGAAATATGGGCGCGAAAAAATGACAGGTATCGTGTCTAGTATCTCTACCTCAGATTAAATTCTCTTTCTACGATCTCTACCTAGTCTGTGTCATAATATATATAGTCTATAACTCTATGGATCGTGAAAGTCAATTTTATTTAGAGATGGGGTATTAGGGTCACATTTTCGTAATCATATTATTTATTGAATATATCGCTTTGATGATATTATGTTATCATTTATAAAATTATTATATTATATTATATATTAAATTATTATATATTATTATATATAAAATTATAACTATTATAAAATATTAGTCTAATATTAGTGAACCTATTAATTACGTACTCTTATTCTATTGAATAAGTGTACATAATCCTCCTTTTTTAGGGTTTCGAAGATCGGTTTCGAAACCCTTATGGTCTCGCTTTGTCTGTCCTTTTTTCCCTCCTTAATAACTCAGCAACTACCGCAGCGATCAACTCGAAATTTACAATAATAAGACATTTAGTGCGCGTGTACAGATTTTAAGAAAAATAAATTAAAAATGAAATTGAACATTTTCCATACAAATTAAGATTTCGAAATTGTAAAAGACACCTACTAAGTAAGTGGGGTATCAAATGAAAGGTAATGGCTTGGACACTTCAAAAAAGTTTTTAAATTTTCTGTAGGTCTCATACTTTTTGAAATACTTTGAAAATAGTCGAAAAATTTACCGATACCCCTATTAACGAAGCATGCAGATATATCCATCTGAAATGTAGGTACCTACTAGTTTTAGGTATTCATTAAATTTCGAAGTCTCTAACCGGTACCTTTAGTACGTACCTACTTGTTCACAAACGTTCGAAACCCTCGGCACGCGAGTTACACTCGCACTTGACGGGTCTTGTTTATTATTATAATCATTATTATAATAAATATTACTGGTATTCAAATATTTAAACGAGGTTAGAATGTTGTCTATTTGTTTAAGAAAAAGTGATTAAATTTCCTACCTAGGTAGGTACCTATTTTTTTTAATACACAGAAACAATATATCACCTAGTTATCACTATCGCAATGCACGATTTATTTCTGCTATGTTACTAAGTTTAAGAATCCGTACCTATTATTTTTCGTCTAACACTCGCTCTCCGCTTGACACTAGAAAGTATACTGATAAGATAAACAAAACAACGACGAACTGTTTGGCCACATTGGAAAAAAACTTCGCAACGTCGTCGTCGCGTCGCGTAGGTCATTTGTTGTCGCGATTAAGATATAAAATAAATAATACAAGGTAGGTACCTATCCTTAGGGTTGGCCAGTGTGGACGGCCACACTATCGCGATAGCGTGTTGCCTTGTAAAGTTGAAATGTGTGTGGCCGTAGCATTACAGTAGATAATGCATTCTCTATTTGTTTGTTCAGTTCACTCACTCACTCGACGTTCACTCTTTTTATCCTTCGCTTGATATTTTGCTGTTTTTATTGATGTGTCTCAAAAAGCGAATTTCCTGTTAATCCATTTCATTTGGAGGCTTTTACGCCAATTTAGATGATTCCTTGTCGTACTAGTTATTACTTGGACTTGTCAACTACAACTGAAAAAGTCCTTCCCAAATCCCGGCAAGGAACGCTAACCCGGAGCGGCGCTATTTTCCTCCTCTGATTTCGTGAATGCGGAGCGCAAAAGCACAGTGAAAGATATTTCAGCGTCTTAGAACAGTGTTCAAAAGTAAGTACGGTATGAGCATGAGATATTATCTGTTTGAATTAGAATATATCTGACCGCAAGTCTTCCCAATTCCAGGTGTATGGAATGTGACACCTCTGTGGCGAGGCGTGATGTCTTTCGGAACGCGGCGGGCGGCGCGCCCTCCCTCCGGCAGCTCGGTGGTGCACGTGCAGTGCGCGTGGACGGCGGCGCTGGGCTGCCTGGCGCGGCGCCTGCTACTGCACTTCTCCGCGCCTCGCGCTCAGCGCAGCCCCCGCCCGCACCCGCACCCGACCCTCCCTTTATGAACGAGATGGACGAGATAACCTTCTGGGTGCACACCAAGCGGGCTCCCTGTCTCCTCAACTATGACAATCCCATTAAGAAGCAGATCAAAGCCCACGATGCTAAGGAGCCCCGCAGTGTGACTGAGGAAACTCGCTCTCCAAAAAAGAAGAAAAAGCGGAAACTATCACTCCTGGATGATTCTGTTTCTTCTGAGGGGCATCAGAATGTCTACTTTGAGACGCAGAATAAGACCCGGCAGAGTGATAATAGGTGCAAAACTGATGCTCTAGGTTCTGACGTTGAGTTCAATTTAAATAATACAACTGTTCAAGAAAAATCTAAGAAACCCAAGTTACTGACAAATAGATCCCCTAGAAATCACAAGAAGAGCAAGGTGGTCACCTCCACCCCCAAGGAGACCACCCACCTGCGCAGGAGCCTCCGCCACAACAAGGGGGTCAACCATAACTTGAACAATTCTTTTGAATTATTCCATACCACTGTAACCAATGGTACTCATAATGTAACTGCAGGGAAGCATGCAGACAGGTTGAACCGGACACAGTTAGTCGCAGCCAGAGACCAGATAAACGACAAGAAACAAAACAATGTGAGGAATAGGTCCAGACCTCGGCCACAAAATGGACATTATGATGACATGAGTGATGTGTCTGGCTTCACAGCTAACTACATCAGATCAACTAAGGTGCAGTCAAGCAAAACACCGCGAAATATCAGAAGTAAATCTGGCAGAAATCTTGTGAAAGAGTCTCGGAGAGCAGAAGATGACTCCAATATGGTGGTCACCATGAACAAGTCAGTAAACACTGGGCTGCCTCCCACCGCTCTCAACTGCAGCACAGACTCCTCCCAGAATCTGCTCCAGCTGGTCACCACCAAACACCACCACAAGTCATTCAAACTCGATAAAAGCACCTCATTGTTGAAGTTTGTGGATATGAAAACAAAAGGGAAGGAAAAGAGTGATGAGCGGAATCAAGCAAACGATCTAAATGTCACTTTCCAGACTCAGAGCAGCAGAGCTTCCAGATATCCCAAACGAATTAAAACACCAGCGGTTGGCAGTGCCACCAAAGCTGCACAGTCCTCGGGCAACCGGGTTACTGATAAGAATTGTGTTGGATTCAACAACTCTGACAAAAAGGAAAACCCTGGAAATGAGTCTGTCTCCAAGACGAGAAGTGGAAGGAATGTTTGCTTGAGTCTCCTGCAAAGAGAGAATGCCGTCTTAGTGGTCAGCAACTCTACTGAACCAGTTAGTTCCAAGGTCAGCTTGAATGTAGCCAGCCCTAAGGCCGCCCAGGCGGGCAGAAAGAAGCGCCCCACACCAAAACAAGGGCGCCCTAAAAAGGCAACAGATAAAGTGCAATCACCGAGGAGGGGGTCCTTAAGAGACAGGAGTGGGTTTGCTGCTTGTTTCTCAGAGAGTGATGATGATAGTGAGCCATTAGTGCAGAGGAAGTATTTCTGCCCTTGAAGGGACTGAACTTGTGTTGTAGATTAATACTGTTGGATGTTGAATGACTTACACTTGTGCAGCTGGTCTGAATCTGATGAGTGATGAGTCGCAGTGTTCCACCCAAATTTTTTGTTTGGATAAAAGTAATAGTGAGATATATTCTAGTTGCTCTTTAATGATTAAATAGGAACTTGGTAGCGCTCTTCTGTAGATAAGTTATTGACTTTAAGCCATGCATTTTGTGTTACACAAAATACATAACTCTTTTTATAGCTAAAATTAGTAGGTAGTTATGAGAACAGCTTCAAAAGTTACAAGTTTGTTTAAAGTTGCTTGGTGCCTGTATGGATTTTAGCACTTGTAATTTAACGGCATAGGTATTATTCATATTAATTATAATATAAATTTTAGAGGTTAGATTTAATTGTATATTTTACCAATAATCACAGTTATTTTTAGTTATGCTGCAAAACAGCATATTCTATTTGAAAATTTTATTTATATTATTATAATGTGAATCCAATCTAACATGAAAAAATAGAATTTCTTTTTTTTCACTAATGAAGATAGACTGAATTCCCATGTAATAATCAATTTTGTTATTGTATGTATGTAATGTGCCCATTTGAAAACATTCAGGAGTGCTTTGAGATCTGCCCATAGAATACCCTTAAACTTAACTGATTAATTAATAATAATAATACAACAACTACTAATACTACTTCTGGTAATTGTTACCTTATTATTTACTATACATTCAAACCAGTGGCCAGTTATGGGAAATACCTAAACCTCTCCTTACTGCCCCTTTGAATTTTTTTTCCTGTATAATAATAATGAACCGAACTTAACTAACGATAGGACCTAATTTTGCTGCACTAAGGGTTTTTGTTATTATAGTGCGTAAGCCCAGGGTAATTTCTAAGAAATCAATTAATATTGCAAAAAATGCACTATGACGATATTTTTGGGATATTATTTGATTTGGCTATACTTGTACATTAATTTATGATTGACTTTAAAGAGGTTTTTAAGTGCCATTTTATTGCGTGAAATTGATTGTTAGCTACTAAGTTTGTTTGAAAGATTTTTAAGTAGCAAAATATACAATGTTCAGCCTTACCTTAGTGCATGGATCCATGACTGCAAGTGTGTATATTTATGATTAAAATTACAATGTAAAGGTATACTATCCATCAGTTATGTTGTTTTATTAAATATTTCGCCTTTATTACAAAATAATAACAGTAGGATAAATTATGGTAAGGAAAAAGTCCAAATGTGGGCTAGCTCTAGACAACTGGACAGAGAAGAGTTGTGCCTACGTAAAAGTTGATTTAAATTGAGTCCTGTGAGTGGCATGAGTCAATGTGGCAGTCGAGGGTGGAGTGGACATGGGCGCAAGTCCACCGCACGGCTCCTACTCCTAAACCGCGCCGGGCGCCCTGCTGCATTGTTTGACAAATTGTGGTAATATGTAGGTCTCGACAGGTAGTACCTATAGATACTCATTTTATTTATGTACCTAGGTACTACCTATTTATTTTAATGTAATATATAAAGCCACCAATGAAAGACAAGTAAACTTGGCAGGTACCTACCTATAGTTAACACTATCATGGCCCAAGACTCAGATGGTCACGTCACAGTAGATAAATGTCACGTCCAGCCGCATGTGGCGGGGCGGCGGCCCCTGCGGCTGCGGGTCGCACCGCCGAGGCTGGGCAGTGAATGCGTTAAGAGAGTAGGTTGCAGGTAGGTACTTGTGATCCCGCGGTTTAATTAGGTACCTGGTACCTACAGGCTCATAGGTATCTATAGGTAACTCAGTTGGCAAGGCACTAAATAGTAAATATTACATAAGTAGGTACCTAATAACAGTAGGTACCTACAACTAAACTAACTGTATGATTGCCCACGACGTCGCACAAGTGGTTCAATGCTTGTTTCCGACCGATGGCGATGATGATATATTTAAGCGTTCAAACCCCCCCCCCCCCCCCCCCCCCCTTTATGAAACCTGGCTAAAGAAAGACAGATACACAGACAGACACGTTAAACTACACCCCTCTCTTTTTCCGTCGCGGGTTAAAAACACAATGCAGTGTCAAAAAGTCACTCTAATTATTTCGACTGATGATTTTGGCTATTGGCAGTGCTTTTCAACTAGACGAGACAACGACGATGTGGGAATGATTGAGGGAAGATGTTGAAAATAATAGGTTCAAAAAATCCACTGTTCTAAAAGGCACTAACAGGCATTTTTTAGAAAAGTGGTTTTTACATTTAAACATTTGCTTCGCTGATCGAGTAGGCACAGGCACCATTCAATTCATGTCATTTAAAGTTATCTATATTATTTCAGTAGGTACCTACCTAGTTCAGATAATGCGAGGTAGGTACCTACACAAGGTGCGAGATATTATTAGAGATAAATAAACCATTCTAAAAATTAACGCCGATTGTACGACGTTTATTTATTGGAGGGTGCGTGCATTTTGACGTGCATGTGCATTTTTAGAATGGTCTACCTAGGTAACAAGCATTCAGATTTCACAAACCTTCGGCTAGGATTTAGTATTTTTAAACAATTATAGTTATGCTACTCCACACTAGATGGCGCTGTCCGTCCTAACTAAACCACGCACGGCACGGAGCAAATCCATTTGCTCCGTTTAACAAAACGATCTTATAAAACCAACCGTTTGATTGGTTTTTTTCTTTTCCAAACCAACCAAACAAACCAACTTCAATACGTCACCTTTATTGTTGTTGGATTTATTTGCATTTTACTTTGATAATGTATTAAGAATAGAATAGAGAATTCAATTTAGACACTTGTACTCGAATCGTTAGGTACCTAAGTAGAAATGAATTTATTACTGAAAAACTACTCGTCAATAGAATGCACTACCAGTTCCAACCGGGCACTTACGATCCCAAATGTCAAGTGTTCGTTAGTGCGTAGGTAGGTAGAGATAAACCATTCTAAAAATGCACGCCCCTTTTACTATAAAAACTATAGTAGTTTGACGAATTAATTACGGATGTAATGCGCCCGCCACACTATGCTCCTCGTCATGCTCCTCGCGCTGCCGCATCGCTGCCGCGATGTTGCCCTGTCTGTCCACACACTGCTCTACTCGCGCGATTAATCGCTACGCGCCGCACTTGTCTATTCGTCGTTGCTACACAATGGACGTTGAAACTGTGGTGGCAGCGAGTGCGTATATTTGTAGTATAGCTAATTATATCAATAAATAAATAAATAATGCTGGACAATTCACACAGCATTATCTAGCCCCAAGCTAAGCAGAGCTTGTGTTATGGGTACCAGATAACTGATATACATAATACAATACACTACATATATAGATATTTTTTTATTATACATAGAAAACATCCAGAACGCGCTGGACAAATGTCTGCAGATCGTACAAACATTTGTCCCGAGGCGGGAATCGAACCCGCAACCTCCTGTGTCGCAGGCAGACCTTCGCCCAATCAATGTAATGCTACAAAGCAATATACATCGTCGACGTCGTCGGCATCCTCGCCAACGGAGATGGTGGATGACATCTATTCATCGCAATAGAACGATGGAAGTACCTAATATATTAATATAAACCGAAAACAAAGACGTGCGTCTCGCGTGAGCGCTCGGCACGAACTGCGGCCGCGCGAGTATGTGGACAGTCACTCGCGCTCGTATTGCCGGTCCTTTGACTCGCGGTCCAAAAACCGACAAAATAGGGAGCGATGGGCAGGACGAGGAGCATGACGAGTGGCATGACGAGTAACGTTGCCACACTACGTCTCTGCCTACTTTCCTCGCTACTTCCCACGCCACTCGTCGAGTATGTGGCAGGCCCATAAGGGATGAAACGTTGGTGTTCTTCCAACACAAATAAGGTTCGTAGTTCGCCCGCTTGCATCCGTAATGGATGCCCGCCCCTCCACAAAACGTCATAGGTAGGTAAGTAACTACACTCGGCGAGCATTTTTAGAATGGTTTATCTCTACCTATGTTATTCAAAAGTAGGTACCTACTATTTTGGTTGTAATTTGGATATATACAGCAGATGATGCTTCAATAGTAGTAAGCTGAAGTTCCATAATTTAACAACACACAAAAACAGTTGTTATGTTAAGTCTGTAAGAAAACATCCTGCTACGTCGACGTGTGTAATTTAATATTGCTACAATACAAGTGGCTACTGTTTACTTATCTGTTTTCTCTCTTTGAAACCGGTTCTATAATAATATTTAGAAAAACATTGCCGTGTATCGATTTCAGTAGGTGGATCGATGACATTCCCGCATGAGCCCGTCCGCGCGGTATAAAAATGTTACACACCTTAACCTAGGCTAGGCCAATGATGTTATATAGAGGTAAATCAACCTCATCACGGCGGCATCACCTTAACCTAGGCTAGGCCAAAATCAAAATCAAAACCTCTTTATTTCCATGAATACAATAAATGTATACTTAGAAAAGGTCAAATTATAAAACTAAACACTGACACGGAAATGAAGTGATATTTCTTTATTTCTGTCGCTTCGGTAGGTATGTAGACTAAAGTAAAGAAGCGACGAAGAAACCTTTAGCCTGTTAGTTGTTATTTTTCGAGTTGGAGCAAAACCCGTCCCAAGCTTTTTTATCCTCTAGGTAATCTGATATTTTAAAGTAGGTAAGCCTTTTTGCACAGCAAGGTTTTGACAATTTAGCCTAGTTGTGGGCATAGCGAGCTTATGTTTCTTTCTGGTATTCAAGTTATGTTTACCGCTATTTTTAGGGAACTGACTTATATTTTTATGAGTGTACAACAAGTTTTCATAAATATATTGACATGGTACATGGTACATGGTCATTATCTATCTATGTAGTGTATTGTATTAAGTATATCAGTTATCTAGTACCCATAACACAAGCTCTGCTTAGCTAGGGGCTAGATAACGGGCGACTGACTAACCACCACACTGTCTGTCACACTGGTGTGAAGGATAAGAATAAAAATTCCTAATCTTCACACTAGTGTTAAGGTTAGGATTTTTTATTCCTGACAATTTTTATTCCGGACACGATTTTTCACCCTAGTGTGAAGGTTAAGAATAAAAATTCCTAACCTTCACACATTAGTGTCACGGATAGGAATTTTTATTCCTAACCTTCACACCACCCTGCTCTGTCTCTAGTGTGAAGGTAAGGAAGAAAATTTCCGCTACATATGTAGGTGACACTACAATAGTCTTTATTGAAAAACACAATTGGATTTTTTTTCATTATATATATTGTAGGTAAGGTTTTCCAGCTGTGAAATAATTTTTTTAAGTATGTACCTATACCGTTTTGTTTTATCTAAGTGTACCGTTTTGTTTTATCTACAGGGTAGACCAACCAAACAGTGACGTCATAAAAGAATGAATTTCTTTTATGACGTCACTGTTTGTGTCGTCACTTGCCTCACCCCCGAGGGTACCCGAAAATACCCCATGTATGTTCCCCGATTTTTCGTAGTTTTCGAGTTACGATTTTTTCACGTTTAGTTTGAGAATTTTCGGGCGGAACGCTTAAAACTGTTTATAATTTTCATTTGCGAGTTTATGTTTTTTTTGTAATAATGACCCATATGAATCCTAATAATTTCAATCCTGAGTGCTGATACTGTAACTGTCATTTCTGACTTTTTATGGTACTTGCCAGTTTGACAGCTGTTATCGAAAAAGTAATTGAAAGTTTAACTGGGTAGTTTTCGAGATAAGGCCGATGAAATGATGGCGCTAAAAGTCATTGACAGTGACATTAACTGTCATTTTTGACAATTGATGTATCCATTTTGACAAGAACTGTCATCTGTATACATTTTATTTATATTTATTATTCCATGAAGCCTTATTTAAAGCTGTCATTTTGACAAGTAAGTATCTTTGTTGACAACAACTATCAATTTTTTTTGCTGACATTGGTTGTACCTAACTAACTTTTATTTGTGCCTAAAAGTTTATCGTAATCAGTGATGAAACCTACAATATAAATAATGAAGAAATCCAACTGTTTTTAAATAAAGACTATTGTAGTGTCACCTATGTAGCGGAAATTTTCTTCCTTACCTTCACACTGGGGACAGAGCAGGGTACGGTGTGAAGGTTAGGAATAAAAAATCATATCCGTGACTCTAGTGTGAAGGTTAGGAATTTTTATTCTTAACCTTCACACTAGGGTGAAAAATTGTGTCCGGTGTGAACTGTGAAGGATAAGAATAAAAATTCCTAACCTTCACACTAGTGTTAAGGTTAGGAATTTTTATTCCTAATCTTCACACCAGTGCAGCAGTGTGACAAACAGTGTGGTGGTTATTCGGTCGCCAGATAACGCTGTGTGAATTGTCCAGCATTGTTTATTTATTTATTATTTCTTTGAATTTATCACGCAGACGTGGATACATATCCACATCTGTAAGATGACGGATTTTTTGATTGCATTCGCTGCAGAACTAAGTCTCTTCGATAGCTTATCTGTGTGGGCCCCATCGAAGTCTATTATCTAATCCTTCCAATGATGTTATATAATAGGTAAACCAACCTCATCACCTTAACTTAGGTTAGGCCAATGTTGTTATATTATAGGTAAACCAACCTCATCACCTTAACCTAGACTAGGCCAATGATGTTATAATATACATATATAAACCAACCTCATTGGGCTAGGCTAGGTATTTTTAAGCAGCTTTTTTCTAAGCTCTACCGTCACGGGGTAGGTAAGCCTCCACCCCACAGCCGCGATTTTGAAGGGCGTCTTGTGTCGTGCAATTTGTTGCGATTTTGTGGCGCGATTCCGCTGCGTTTGTGTTGTTTAAAAGACTTACGAAAGATTCGATTTTCATCGAGCCGACAAAGTATGTAACGAACGAAGATTATAATATGAAATGGGGAAACATACCAATTTTATATAATTATGGGTCGAGTTCCCCGCAATGTCACGTGTAGGTATCATTCTAAGTAACTGATGTTTTCATGAAAAATAATGAAAATTGTATAAGTACCTATAATTTTTTTTCTATCGCTGAGGTACCACACTAACTCAATCTGTCTTTTGATCACGGAAAAACGCATGTAATGCCGCGGGCTGAAGCTAGTAGCAAAAAAAACTACAAAAATAATACATTATTTATTTATTCTATTGAATATCCTGAGTCTAAAACAACGTCATTTAGACGTCTGGGTACTAAAAATCTAATCGTAAGGCTTGAGGAGAATTAGGACACGAGTACTTGGTTGCCATTGTCAGTCGAACTGGCAGGCAGAAAGTTAATGAATGCGTGGATTGAGTATATCATGGTTTCGTTCTATTGAAAAGTTACAATCACGAACTGTCTTATTTTTTTAGCCGAAGGTACTATCTACTAAGGTAATTATGTACCTACCCAACTAAACAGGACCAAATGACTAAAAAATACATAAATGTTTACATATCTTTTGACAAAGTTTTCTTAGTCAATGAGTCAAGTTGCATTGCATTGCAGCTGTAGGTAACTGTAGCTTTTTCTTTACGTTCCATTATTCGGTCGCGCGCCCTCCGTAACGCCACCCGCCTATTTGTACAAATGTGTCGGCGCGGGCGGCGCGGGCGGCGCGGGCGGCGCGGGCGGCGCGGGCGGCTGATTCCCGTTTCGTTAACAAGCATAAAAACTGCCACTTTGCCTGAGGAATGCCACGTTATAGGGAAAATCTAAATTCAGCGCCTTTTGTGAGAGGTACGACACCTTGTCTGAGCTAGCAATTGGTTAATATTTAACCGAAGTAAGTACCACCTAGGTCAACCTTAGTGTCAAAATTATGATCTAAGGTTGTCGCAGATCAGGGCCGCGCCGCTGCCGCACACCACAAAAATGTGCATTCAACAAATACGGATTTTAACTCGTAAGTTTTAGATGCATTTTATATTGGCGGAATCAAATACTAGACAACTCGCGGGCCACTGGCTTGAAGCTTGCGGTAAGCCATGTTGTCTGTAAAATGTATCTAAAGGTTTAATCCCATACATGAATGCTTACTTTTGCTGTGCCATGCGTGCGGTATAATGCTGGATGTAGATATGTGCTAAGTCCTTTTTTCAAGCACCTACATAAAGAATGTGTTAATGCAATAGATAAATAAACGAAATCACTGTGTAGGGTGCCCCCTTAGCTTAGTAACATTAATAAGTAAATATTGTACCCACCGCTTCAAGAACAATTCAGTTGAGCAACAATCAAGCCCCCCCCCCCCATTCCCCAGCACCTGCCACGCCGGAGCCGCGATTCACACGTCCCACACTAAAATATTGGCTATCAGCTCCACCACACGCCATTGTTGTGAGCCGCCGACACCAGCACAAAGCTCCGGAGGCTCTCTTCTGTTTCCCTCGAGGGCTGATTGCCGCTTATTTGCAGCACAAAGGCTGGAGGCTGGAGCACAAAGCCGCGGCCGCGGTGTCAGGTGACGCGTAATCCTACACGAAGAGTTGAATCAAGGTTTTTACCAAAGAGTGCACCGCTTAGCAATTGAATGCTTTATCTTCGATAGGCAACCTCCCGTCCAAGGCGGTCTGCGGCTTTCTAAACGAAGGTTGAGGAATTGTCAAAGAGTCGCAGCCTACCGCCTGTTCTAAACTTAGACCATGAGATAGCAATAGATAGATACCCACATAGATTGAGGCTATGGCAGTCACGGTATAGGTACTTTCGGGTAGAATATTGGAAAATAATTGATGTGTTAAGATAGGACACTACCCTATGGTGTACCTAACTCTACATTTAGTCCTTGCTACATTATCCTTAAGATCCAGTCTGCATGAAGCTCCATTCATTTATCAGTTTGCTTCCCTTTGTCTGTAGACAAGCAGCCCTGCAGGCTGTGGTGTCAGCAAGCGGCGCAGGCTGCGGGGGCGGCGGGGCGGGGCCTGCGCCGGATAACGAGGATGGGATTACCGCTTCCTCCGAGCAGAGAGCCTACACTCGCGCCTCTCAGAGGAGATGGAATATGGCTGTTCTATCTGCCTGCATGTAAGGAGATAGTTTACAATAATTACTTAACCCATCTATTTGGCGCTGTTCTGTAGATCCGGTAGAGTTCGGTTTCTGCGTACTCTACCGATGGCTGAGGGATAATGCTACCGACAGTCTAGCTAGTGTTTTGTTTTTGTTTTCTTGTGAACTGTTTCTCTGTATTAAAAAGTAGGGATCAAGTATTTTCCATGCTATTTATCAACTTATTCTATGGATATCGACATAATTTCAGATGATGGTCACTCTTGACGTTCGACGTGATCTATGACTGGACCACGATCGCTTACTTCAACCAGCTCTAACTAAAGAAACCAATTAATAAAGCAAGTCAATAAGAACCGTAACAAAACTAATCCATTCCCAATAAACCCACTTTCATCGTACGCTCTAAAATACAATCGATATCATAATCGATAATTTATCACTCGGTTGCAATCACACAGAAAACAGATTGCCTGAAACTCAAACCTGTGTTTTTAACAAAAATTAAATTATGTATCCTGTGCACATTAATTACTTCTAAAGAATAGTACCCTAGTATGATTACAATCTAGCCACAACGTGGGCATTAGCCCACGAAATTACTCATTAGAGTAATTCCAAATTTAATTTAAATTGCTAGCATACAATAGCAGCTTATTCTAAAAACGCGTTCATTAACACCTTTGTTGTCTCCATATAAGATTTACAGGAGGACACTTTGTTCGTGTGTTCTTTAGTTTGTTTACACTACATTTCACTAATACCTATTAATTTATCATACTACCTACACTAACTCAAATTTTTTTTTCCTTTTGAGCCTCTTATTAGATCTGTATTGTCAAGGAGCTGGATTGAAGCCGTGGTTCATGTCATGAGCTTCTGCGTATTTTTGGATAGCTTTACCGACGAACTCGATGTTAAGGTCCCGGTGGA
Organism: Eupithecia subfuscata; assembly: GCA_963564075.1. Taxonomy (NCBI): domain Eukaryota; kingdom Metazoa; phylum Arthropoda; class Insecta; order Lepidoptera; family Geometridae; genus Eupithecia; species Eupithecia subfuscata. Next base: position 16,416,032 of record OY751110.1, on the reverse strand, counting down.
GATTGTCATTTCTGATGTACCAGGGGGCGTTCACTACTCCCTCACTACTTTATTCTGGAATCGCTGGATGATTTGTATATTGCTCTTTCTGGTCCAGCCCCAGAGCTGTATACCATTGGTCCATACTGGCATAAGGACTTGTTTGTACCTATAGTATGAGTTTGTTGCGTACTGTTACAGGGGAGTTTCTTCCAACATTCTTTTGTATCTTAGTTCTAACTCGTCTTTTTTTTTCTTGACGTGAGCTTTCCTGCGTTCTTAACAATGACGTCAGTATTTACATCTGTCCTACAGCTAAACACAAGAACTATATTATGAGATACCTACTTCAGTACATACTTTGTTTCACTTTTTTAACCAAAACTTCAGTCCCTCGTCCCATAACCCAATGAAGGTGTTCAAGAACTTTGAGAGTTCTCATCAGCCTTGTTTATTTTTCAACCATTGGCTCTCACTTCCAATTCTTCGAGATCACGACACAGGAGAGCCACAGTCCGCTGACTGTGAATTGCCGACTTGCGGGAAAATCGCTTCGTTTTCGTTGTCGTGCTACACAAACTCATTTGTCGCTTGCATAAGATTAGTTTGCGTTTGCACGAAAACTAATCTGAAATTTCGATTTAGTTTTTTAGAGCACGGCCTCAGGACCTGAATGAGGACCGCACATCCCGGCTCCGCCTGTTTCCATCGTGCTGGTGCTCTTGCAGCGGAACGAGAGCTAATGATCGATAATGATCGCTCTCCAACTCCTTACACAACATCACACGTGGTATTGTTGATGCATGGCCGCAGATAAATCTATTAGCGGCTTGACATCTCCATCGGCGGCGGATCAGACGGTTATTATTATTGTAATGTTATTATTCGAATTATTATAATCTCGGGGCCATATTTATGATAGTAGAATAATCCTTTTTGATACGCCGCTTATGAGATGTGGTGGGGCGGGCGCTCGCCAACAATCCGAGGATGTAGGTATCTACAAGGTACTTACAAAGATCGGTTTGACATAACACAATCACTGATCTGAAAATCTTAGTAGATTTTCAGATCACTAGGTTTTACATTAGGCCCGAAGCAAAAAAACAAAGTGACCCGTAAAGTAAGTCCAAATTAATAACAGAAGTTTAGAATTAACACGTTAAGAGACATGTAACATTTTTGGGGTCATGCATGACCCCAACCAACATTGATCATGTTTTTAAGTTCGGCATTAGCTATATTAGCTATCCACTGTGTCGGCCGGTGCTGCGAAGGTGTAAATGCATCGTGAATTACGCGCCGCGATACATCGTCCGTCGGGGACAATTTATTCAAAGCTCGATCCCTTCCTTCGTCTCTAGCTTTTACACAAAAACACCTTAAGACTGGTCTCATAGAATTTACTTCAGCTTGAGATGGATATGAGACCTGAATCTTACAGCATAATGGAGTAATTTGACACGTGTTTGTATCAGTATAAGGGAGGTTTTTGATCGTCGGTCTGTTGTTAGGCCTCGCCAGTACAAGCTTCATGCTGAGCGCGGATGATTGCGAATTTAAATCGAACAAATAAATGATCGCATGTGGAGGTGTCCAACTAATTTAGTTGTCAAGCGCGAAGCGACGTTTATTTTTAAACACTTTTAAATTAAAATGCGATGAGGAATAATTCTATTCAAGGAGCTGGAATTACTGACTGGAATATTAAATAATATAAAGTTTGCTAGACAAATTGTTCATGTAGGTAATAAAGTCGTTTAAAATTTAATGATTAGGTACTTTGTTTAGTTAAATTATTGTTTCACTAAATTCATTGATCCGAAAGATTCCGTCAAATCAATTTCCCAAATAAACGATCAATTACAAAACAACACACGCATTTTCAGCTGAGTGATTACATTGAAACGTCAGAATTGGCGCGCTTTTGTGATCGCCATGTTGGGTCCGTTCAGAAATACAATAATGCCCTGCAAGCACGCCGGTGGGTGGTTTATTGTTTTAGAACATTTTACAAGCGACATTACACGCTTTACCAGGCTTTGTTCAACTTTGTGGACAATGACAAGACAAATCGTAGGAATTCAACCCTACGTCAGATCGCTTGATAGACTGTCGTAATCTCTCTTCCTGTCTCATATTTGTAAGTCCGTGTTCGGTGCCTACGCGTCGTGTGATGATACTAAATAAACGATTGTGTCCCTTTTATAAAGATAAATTATTTTGTTGACTCATAAACTTTGATCGGTTAAAACTGACAGTTTGCTTTAAAACAGCCGGTTGAAAACATAGAAAGAAAGTTTTTATATATGCGATACGAGATAACGTCTTGAGAAAATTTAATTTTCACAAGTTTTACTAAAATTTGCGTGAGTATTAAAGCCTACCTTGCCTACCTACTTCATAAAAGTTGTCCGAATTATGCAAATTGAGCAATAAAATAAGGCAATTTAGTCATAAATCACAGTTTTTCCATCCGAATAAAGAATCTCATCTCATTATGAGCCTGTCTATAAAATAGGTGACACCTAAACACGACGATTATATTGATTGCATTTTTTTCTTATTTTTTTGTTATTGCGTAGGAGTGACATAAATTAGTTTGCATTATGACAAGTGTAACAACAGTGTAGCTCACTTCTCTGAATTATCTGGCATTGTGGAGGTGCCAGCTCCGCGCTCCGTGCTGAGTTGGCGCTCTTTGTCTTACGTCACCCGCGGCGTGGCCGGGCGGGCACGTTTTTGCTGGAAAGTAGACGTTGTATAAGTAGGAGTTTTGCTGGATATCATCCTTCGCGACGCTACTGCGCGGTTTACGGACGCTAGCACAATCTACAGGATGATTTAACAAAAAAAAACCACAAAACTGTTGATCACAACGTACGTTAACATCACGGAACTATCTATTTCCGTGGTTAACATAAAGTGATCACTTGATCACAAAGTTAACATAGGGCTTATGTTGTAGAAGGGAACTACTCAGATTGTAAGAACGTCTATCAGAAAATTCAATAAAACAAAAACGTCAAGACAAAGCATACCTAAGTTATGTGATAATAACAATCGCAGCATAAGGTCGCTTGGCGATCAGGTAAGCGGCTCTTAATCATGAATATTATGACGATACAAACGTTCTAATTTAAAAACTTTTTAGTAGTGTCATTATTATTTTAATGTCTCCGAAAACGAACGGTGAATAAAATGCAATATAATGTTTATATTTAAACATACAATATTCAAATGTGGTCGCCATTGTGTTAAATTATGGCAATTACCTGTCCGGAGTCTTTAGGCCGTTCGTTCGTTATTTTATTTTGTAATACATAACTATTTTGATATTATTACGATGTGAATTGATTCTGTTACCACCGTTCGACGTTTTACACGTCGAATTTTCGGGTGAATCATGTTTACCTATGTTTTCATACATTCATGTTACACATACGTTTCATGATAGTATTTTGAGCATCCTGTGCCATGCTCGGCGCGTCATTATGTCTCCTGCATTGTTGCCATTCGCCACATTGTCCGCACAGTGGCTCTCAATGGCTTCTAATGCTATTTACAATTGTTTAACTAAACAAAATGACAAAAAACCTTTAGCGACTAGAACAAAGCCTCAGCCGAGGACATCATGTGGCTGAGTAGGACTGCACTGAATGGCAGACTTGCCTTCCACGAATGACAGTTGACAGATCGAATTTCGAATTGATCGCGATCCATCATACACAACGGGGCATTTTTCGATCGCCGATCGATCTTTAGACAACATTTTACGATTACGGTTTGTCAAATGCTCACTACGTGGATTATTTTTAACCCTTGATTGACTGACCACAATAAAGGGTTAGGACTGGGGTAAGTACACAATAAATAAAAATATTTTGCATATTATTTTCTATTCATGTAAACGTTTCCTTGCAGGTTTCTAGCTGATTTATACTATCTCCCGTAGATTTTGAAACAAAAACTCGAATCAAAACAATAAATTTAGGAAACAAAGAGACAATTGAACTAAACCAAAACAAATTAAACGGGACTATTGTATAACATTAGTTTTGTAGAAAATGTGACCATTCAGGGGCTCCATAAAACTAGCACTTGGACAAAAAAACTGAATATATGACCGTTGTAAAGTTTGGACGCAAACATAGAGAGAGCGTAAAATATTTATTGCTCTTGTGCGAAGAATATGATCTTCGTTTTAGGGTTCGTTGTTTTTAAAACCATAAAACTTAACCCACTCGCATGCTACTTTATGTAAAAAATTGGTTGTCTGTAAAGTCGGTTTACTGACGATAGTTGAACGTGACAACGTCTTAAGAAAATACTGATGGAATGGTAGCATTTGATACTCGATCAAAACATGTAAATGTACTATAGTATAGCAGCTGTCCACGCAGACGCATCGCTCACTCAAGTAGGAGAGAGACGGATGTCGAGCGCTCTCGCTTGCACTTCAAGCCTTACATGAAACGCCTCAGAGTAACGCCTCGGAGGTAACGCCGCATGACGTAATGTTTTTTCGTGCGTGCAGCCGGCTCTATCGAATTATAAGACGTTGTCACTTCAAAATGCTATAGAATATATAAAGCGCGTACGCGCTTTTTTGAGTGTACCTAGGTATCATTTTATTATAAGACTTAGGTTCCTAATTACCCAGCTCATGTTTTGTGTGCTATCATTTAAAATACTAAGAATTGCTAAATTACATATTCTAACAAACAAATTAGCAGAGTTACTAGGTTAGATACCTAAAGCTTTATTATAGACTCTACTTAATAACTGTACAGAACCCGAGTACAACAGTCTTCTCAAGTTTTTCGCCAGCTAGATGCCAGCTAGTAGCAGTTAGTGGTCTAGTCCAGGCCAGAGAAGGCAAGTTTGGGAACAATGCAGAATTACAAAATATTACAAATATCAGACACAATAGGACGCACGCCCAGCACGGCGCGGGGCACAGTGACTGCTCCGAGGACAATGTTCTTATTGTTTTTATTTAAACCAGCGCGTAAACAATTGTAAAACATTATTTACGGCGTTGATTTACGAGTTTGAGAAAGAGTTGATGAGTGTACGTCTTAGTGTCGATCTAATTTAAAAAAAATCTAGTAAATAACCACCCTAATTTACCTTTGTCCCTGATAAACACCACAGTAAATGATTAATTTTAAAAATTGTGATACACCCAAAAAAACTGAGCGAGAACTAAGAAATGGGCCGCGGGCTATCTCAGTATATCACCATTAGGAACTTTCTATCCATAATACATTAACCCGTATCATAACTATAAAATAAATCAATAATCGATCGAAAGTTGATCTGGTTTAGCCGTGTAATCATAATTACGGCGGGAAATAATTACCAGACATCTCAATTTGTTGTCGTAGCGTAGAGTGTAGGAATAAGCTGTTGCATTTTATTTAGGTACCTGTTTACCTTTATTAAAGTTTGGTTACAAGCTGGAGTAGATACTGGTTTATTAACAAATAAAATTACAGAGAAATACGAAAAACAAATAAGAGGTTACAAGTTATTTCAGGACCAATACTATACCTACTCTATAATATCTTTGATGGTCTTGTTTAAAGTGCCCGTATGGATGGTCAGTAGAACACAATATTACCTTTTATGCCTTTACACGGCCATTTGGCAATGTTTTGCAAGTGTTGCTCTCATGGGCGGCTCCTACGGCATAGCATTCCAGATAGTTCAGGAATGACACACTCGTCGGGCACCTGTTGACGTCGTCGGCGCGCCCGCGCCGGTGGAGTTAGTATAATTGATGAGCGGGGTCGGGTGGACCCCCACTGGCTAGCTCGGGCCGCGGCATCGCGTAAGACACGAGCGCGAGAAGGTTAAATAAAACGTCAAGTGCGAGTCGGACTCGCGCACTAAGGGTTCCGTTTAATTGTAAGACCTTGCTTCTTGCCAAATTTTATGATTCTACGTCAACGGGAAGTATCAGCTTTTGGTCCATGTCGAGAATCAAAAGTAATTTTTTTAGTGACGAAATTACAAATTTATGATTTTCAGATTTTTCCCTTTACTTGTGCTATGAGACCTTGCTGCTCACCAAATTTCATGATTCTAGGTCTACGGGAAGTACCTTAAAGTTGGCGAGCATTAAAAGTAATTTTTTTAAGGAATAAATTACAAACTTATATCACCAAATATCATGATGCTGGGTCTACGGCAATACCCTATAGGTTGGGTGTGCATGTGATTTCTTTGGAAATTTCAAAACATTCGAACTTAAACGGCTGTAACTTTTGAAGTTTTATTTATATCGCGGCTTCAAGATAGGCTACGGACTTGAGTATTTGACGTTAATTTCAACTCGATACGTCCACGAGTTTCTGAGCTCTTTGCTCAGAAACTCGTGGACGTGGGTTGACAGACGGACAGACAGGCAGACAGACACACAGACGGACAACAAAGTGATCCCATAAGAGTTCCTTTTTTCCTTTGAGGTACGGAACCCTAAAAAGAAGGTTTCGATAAAAACTTAGCTGTTTAACTTATTTTTCCTCATCATAAATGGGGTGTAGGTAATTCTATAAGTTGCAAATTTCAGTGGCAGGGAGAAGGAGAGCGGGATTTGTAAAATTTTCAATGGAACTCACCTCAGAGACAAAGGTTACTAAACTCAATAAGCAGGTACATAACCTACATTAAGTAGATTCATGACATGACTTATGTTACCTAGGTAAATAAAACGCTGTCGCTCAGTTTTTAGACCAAACAATCATCAAATACCAAGCCGCATCTTCTTGCCAAAATAAAACATTAACATTATAACAAAATAATAAAATACTACACCTGCCTTAATTGTACACTACAAAAAGTATTGTTTATAATGTTGTTTTGATTGCTTTTGGTTCAGGTATATAAAAATGTGTGTGTTGACTTCGTGATAAGTTTATAGTAGGGATCAGGGATGTTGCGGATGCCATTTTTTAAAATCCGCGGACGCAGATGTGGATGCGGATTTTTGAAAGCTCACATCCGCGGAAGCGGATGCGGATGTCTATTTTTTTCTTAAGAATTTATAAGGGGATATCAAAAAATAAGACTAAAAGTACCTGTACTATTTTTAAGTCTTTCACCAAACTAAACTCTTCAGGGTGCATCGAATTAAGATGACTATTCAAATATAACACGGTACGGCCCTTGCGAGAGTAAATTTTCTTGCATATTTAACAAATAGCTGTATCTTGATCACTTTCACCCGGTGTAAAATATCTCCATAACTCACTTTGCGTCGGTGGTGGCATTATAAGGTATCTTCTTTAGTAAATGCGATTGATTTACTAATGCGAATATAAACAAAAAATAACAAACACATTTGAACTTATTTTTGATACTTCGCTCCAACTGGTAAATCAGCACGTGTTTTAGTGTAGCGCCACTCGCCGGCTTCACCCCTAATTTTCTTGTTGTGACCTGCCGGAAATCCGCTTTCGTATTACATCCGCATGGATTATTGCGAATGTCAAAATCCGTGCGGAAGTTCCGCGATTGCGAATGCGAATGCGAGTATTCGCAACATCCCTGGTAGGGATTTATCATTGTCAATTATTGTTGAGAATGTGAAGAATGCGACCTAAATTCTGCTGGAGGACATCATCCATCATAAATAATTTTAACATAGTTCTATTCTAAATGATATCATCATAAAATGAACAGTAGAATAGAATGCGTATAATGTAATGATCTTGTAATGTGGATGCGCCGGCGCCGATAGAGGTTTATCGTTATTGGAAACGAGAAACGTTCTCGAACAGTGGCTAAAGCGACACATCTCATGGCTCTATCGAAATGGAGTACAAAGTGATGTTTTATTATAATTTTATTCACATTACTGATGTACTTACTTATGTTTTTGCTTATGGTGTTTGAAAATATAGACTTTGCACACTTTTTCGAGCCTTGTAGTAAGTATATTCACAAAAAAAACTTTTGATTCTCGCCATGGACACGCCAACACCTATAGGGTAATTCCCGTTGACGTAGAATCATACAATTTGGCAAAGAGCAAGGTCTTAATATAGCATAAATACAGGAAAAAGTTCTGGAACCGTAAACTTGTACTAAATTCTCAAAAACAAAATATTTTTGATTCTTGCTATAGACCAAAACCTTACGGGTACTTCCCGTTTACCTAGGATCATAAAATTCACTAAGAAGCAAGGTCTTATAGCACAAATAAAGGGTTGATTCTCGCCATGGAACAAAACTACAGGGTAGGTACTTACTTCCCGTTAATCTAGAATCATGATAATTTGGCAAGACACGAGGTCTTACGGAACCCTTAGTGCGCGAGTCCGACTCGCACTTGACGTTTTATTTATAAATGTATGTGTTTTCAGTTTAAGTTTGCCCCTCACAGGAATCAGCCAGAATATATTGTTTGCTATGGGTATCAGAACAGTAGATGTGTTCGACATAGGCATCAGAACAAACATGAACTAAGCTTCTAACGCATGAATGTAACTGTTGTCTAATGAAGAGAAAACAGCAATTACTAAAAGAATCGTACAAACTCCGGTAATGAGGGCTCAAGGGCGCGGAGGGGCGAGGAGTTACGTTACAAAGGGCTCGTGTGGCCCAGCGGGGCGCCTGTTAACTCAAACTACTTGCTTGCCCTACACCTCGACCAACCCTAGTCCCTTGTAATAAGAGATACAAACTACTCAAATATGCGTATGAGTATGACCCACAGAACTATAACATTTCTTTCTCGTGCGATTTTGAGCTTTACTGTGTAACAAGATTGTAAAGGTTTAACAAAATACACTCGTTAACAATTGTAACGCGCCTGTAGGTGCTCAGATGGTTATCGCAGCAATTTGGAGTCCAATTTAATTTGGTTTTTTAACATTTGGTAAAGGGAGTGATCACTCGACATTGAAGCTCTACCATTGACATCTTTGGATTGTTTTCAGTTTTTCTCATAGAGAAAGAACATGTTCTCCGGTATTACCTGTTCGTTTCATTTTCTATTTATCAGAACCATATAATTTAATCCAGACAATTAGGTATGTGAAGCAGTTAGGCTTTCACACAATACTATGCCAAGATCAATGCATAGCCAGCAACACGTTTGAATCATTTGAACACCCTGTAGAATAAGTTTTCTTGTATTTAGATTATTTTAGATGTTATCTGTCATTATCATGCCAGCATTGGTTGCATGACCCACATTGTTTTCTTTGTTTTTTGGCAGAATTGTGTCAGAGATGGTTTCTTTCAATTTTTTGGCAGAATTGTGTCAAAGATGGTTATTTACAATAATTGACCTATCTCCCTTTGTAGAAAATAGTTTAGGCAATATTGTTGCTCTTGGGCAATGTTGTTGCCAGCTGGCCAGGACGTGGCCGACGTCTCATCTTCAATGTACTCTACACATTTAACGACCAACTTTATTGGCAACACAGGTGATAAAGGGAACATTAAATTATCCCTTAATTTACAGCCTATCGATTGTCACATCCGATAACCGCCGGCAACTTTATTACGCTCAAGAAGTTAAAAACACAATAAAACAGACAAACAAAGCCTGGCAGAGTAAATAACACGGACAACGATGGGGAAGGTGCAGATGAGCTCATTCCAAGTGTGCCTCGGGAAGCAACCAATGCAAACAACACGCGACGCGCAAAGGACAAATGGAAAGAAGAACGTTCAAAATCAATCGTTTAATTCTTATTTATAAACAAGACCCGTCAAGTGCGAGTGTAAAGGGTATTTTTTACAGACTATTTTCAAAATATTTCAAAAAGTATGAAACCCTAGACCTAATTTAAAAACTGTTTTGAAATGTCCAAATCGATACCTTTCATTTAACAGACTTCTCCAAATTTTTCCTGTAAAATATAGATTCATATCTAAAAACGCATACTTACATTTCAAATGGATGGCTCTGCAAACATCGGAGATGGGGGGATGGGGGGGGGGGGGGGGGGGCACGCACTTGACTTTGTATTAGTATGGAAAATGTTCATTTTTCATTTATTTTAATTTTTTTCTTAAAATCTGTACAGGCGCACGAAATGTATTATTATCTAAGAAATCAAACAACTTGTGGGGTTACGCACTATAATAACAAAAAACCTATGTATTATTATTTTAAATTTCAAGTTGATAGCTGCGGTAGTTGCTGAGTTAGTAAGGAGGGAAAAAAGGACAGACAAAGCGAGACTATAAGGGTTTCGAAACCGATCATCGAAACCGGGAGTAAAAATAACGAAACATAAACATATACATAGATATTATTATAAAGTTGAATTAAAAATTATAACGTTTAAACAGAAATTTCACTAGTAAATAGTTATTTTATCCTTCTTTAAAATGTAGCGATGCCTAGAGTTTATAATACTTATGTCTTTTAAATAAATTTTAATAAATATTAATAAAAAGTGGACCGATCAATTTAGCCATGAGAATTACAATCAAATAATAGAAATAAATTAGAACTAGTATTTACAATTGAAACAATTGAACTAACTGCAGTCTGTTGCAAACAATCTACAGGAAGCATAACTATTTAGAATTCAGCCATTCTCTCTATCGCGAGAAACAAAGAGATGAGGAAAGAGGGGAGGAATGACTTTACCTGCATGCATTGGCTCGGGACGGTAAAGGCTTCCAAAAACATATATCGAATACCTACAGGTATGTATATTGCACATCTACAATGCCATCTTTGACCAAAAGTAAAACTACGTGCATTTTAAAATTGAGTGTTGCCATTAAAAAATATTACGACCAACATCAATTCGACGTGTCAGAGGTTTTAGGACTCAAGACGTTTATTGGCCTCGACTGATAATAATTACCTTTATGGAGAGAAAATAAGCAATTTTATATTTGATTGCTCTATAAAGAGACATCGTGATAGTGCCACTGTACTTTATCTTTACCTGGAGCATTAGCTACTTAATTTCTAATTAATTTATTTACATTTACCTGTTCATATATTATATGCAAACTTGTGACTATTATGTCTCATACCGACCACTTATTAGTACTAACAAAAGACTTCAATCGACGACTAATAAACATCGTCTACTAGCTGCAGCCCGCGGCTTCACACGCACTTTTCAAGCAGCCTATCTCCTTCCCCGGGATACCATTCACCTCCCTGACTAATTTCCGATCAGCCGTTCAGGCGAGAAGAGAAAAGGTAACAGACAGACAGAGTTACTTTAGTATTTGTCCTTTCATAATATACCGAAGTATGATAGGTTAGTACCTAGGGATGATGCGTCTATGCAACTTTTTTTTTATTTTTTGACGTGATAACGTCTTTAAAATCGTTTTAGTCGGGTGACATGTTCAGAAACTTGTGTCACACCAAAACCTCACGAGCGCGATCGCAGGTATAACGAGAGAGAGACGGACCGATCTCCCGTCTCATCTCGAGCGCTGCCAGTCATTCCGTGAAACTTGTCACGCGGAATCCTCACGAGCGGAGGCTGGCATAGCGTTCGAGTGAGTGGACCGATCTTCCGTCTCTCTCACATCTTCATTAATTCCTTACTTCCCAAAAACTTATATCACCAATAAGACGTTATCACGTAAACATCTCGATCGTAAACCTACTTTACAAACAACCAATTTTTTTATTTATACAATTAGGTTAGCCTATGGCGAGTACACTAAAACTTACAAGGTACTTAAAAAAACTTAAGAATAAATGCTAAGTGCACCAACCTCTTACAGGCCGACACAGCATGCAACTTTACATTTGAGATATGCTTTAAGTTTCGATTTACCGATCCAGTTTTATAAGAAATTCCTATTATAACCCTGATTGGATCACAGCAATAAAGAATAACTAACAAGTATAGTCAATAAAGTTAAAATCGTTATCAATTATCATCACCCATTGTAAGACAACAATCAATTAGATAGTACTTACGAAGTTACGCGTAACCACCAAATAGGTCGCACCGTGGGTCGTAACGTGCGTCGTATACTTGTCGTATAAGTCCGAGTTATTGGCGACAAAAACTAAAGCACTCGTTAAACAAGTCAGCGCGCGGTGGGCGCAATTAAAATTACTTAGAGATAAACATATCGAAGAAATAAAAGTTTTATGGCCCATAAAATAAGGGATGGAATAGCTTCCATATCAATTACACGGGATGAACTTATATTGCTTTGGTACATCATTGTTTGCTGATGAATCAACCGAGGAATTCTATTAACGGTCTGTCCGATAAAAAACTATGCAGAGAGACTCTAGACTGGAGTATATTGCTATTCAGATTGGTTTGAACCGTGTCAGCACCGTGTTTTCCTCTATGGGTTCCGGAGAAAATTTCGCTAGCTTGCAGCAGCCCCGAGAGTGCGCTGGTCGACAGCTGGGCCGGCGCGTGCTGCCACTTCCTCTGATCTTTGACTCGCCAATTGCCACCAGCTGCCTTCTGACACAAGACCTGCTCAATTGGACCAATCAGTCCCCCTCGCGCCGGGAGGGGGGCGCCCGTCTTGCACGGAATGGATTACTTTATACCGCAACGTTTTCACTGCCGGTGACTACTCCCTATGGCGTTGCAATAAGGTTGCAAGTGCCTCGGCGCGGCTGGGTAGACTTGTGTAAGGAAATATGTTACTCAATCCCATATTGTCACGAGGATATGAATTGAAGTGGTTCGCGATCAACGAGGTGCTTCCGCCCGGTGTTTCGGACCATTTTGTTTAGATACTTCTTGGTTGAACTTCAAGTAGATTGTTGACTTATTTTTTTACCTCAAATCTATCAGATGTTATCTGTGAGGAGGGTGATTTCCTTCGTCCGAGGTGAAGTGACCTCACTGTCAAGGTCTGACGGTAACTCGACATTGAATACAAAGAGCATCATGGTGACGTAGAATAATAGTTTTTAGTACGTAGAAATGCAACTAAGAGTATGAATTTGGCTTCTAAGAAAGGGAATAAAAGGCTATATTATGGTTAAAATTTGACTACCCAGGAGGCATTAAATATTTGCCTGTCCAGATATTGAATGGGTCCAAACCCGCTCATCAACCGGCAGTGCCAGATTCAAGCCAACCATTGCTGAATGCAGTCTCTTATTCTCTTCCAACATGGTGAATGATCTAAAAAAAACAAACTTTCCTAGAAGATCTCTATTACACATGCTATATTCTGAGAAGCGGGCGTTGCATATGCCTCCCTCAAGAGTCATCTCACGCCCGAGGATGCCTAAAGAGTCAAAAACCAGGGATTTCGCCGCCTACTACCGGCACAGCTCCTCAACGAGCTGCGACCCGGCCTGCAGCGTCACGTCGCACCACTCCCGCGGCCTGCTGCCGCAACCGCCCCTCCAGCTGCTGCACACGTACCCCTGCAGCGCCGTCACATGGAACCCTTACGTACAGACCTCCTCCCTCGAGGACGGCTGCGATTGGAAGGACACGCGCTGCGTGCTTCCGGACGTCAGATATGAGCTCCCCTATAAGCACTACGACGACGACAGAGATGAGCCGCCGTTCCCCTGCAGGTGCGTAAAATGCACAGATAGTAGATGCCCTGGAAATAATTATTCTAGTTTTAAGCCGCCAGCGTCTGCGCACAGAACCACTATTATGACCTTCCGTGACCAGTGCACGATGACTTTGAGACTGAACGAAGCTGCCACGGCAGTGACTCCCGTGCCCTCCCACCACGGCTCGGATGATTCGGACGCCGGCTGCGACTACGCTGTCAGAGACATACCTCGCACGTTTACACCCGACCGTGGAAAACCCATACTGAAAAACAGAAACGACTGCTGTAAGGAGTACGCGGAGTTTCTCCAACCCTTGCTCAAGGATCCTCCGCCCCTGCGCCCGGAGCTCTCCCTGCCTTACTACCACTTCCCCCCGGAGCCCTGCAGCCCCGAACGTGACAAAGATACCGAGACGGAGCAAGTTATTGAACCTTCCAGACTTAGTTCTTTCTTTAAATTCATGAAAAAAAAGGATCCCTCTCATATGTTTTGCCCCAGCAGAAGGCCCTTGTACAATGAAGGCATAAGCGATATAAAAGCTGGAAGTCCGTCGTGCTTCGAGCGCCAGGAGAGAATACCTTCTGTGACGAACGCGACTAAACTTCGAAGCAAGGGTTCCATGAAAAGTAAATGCTGTATCGACGAAAGTAAGTCAAAGATACCATACGCTCATCATAATGATTCCAAATTTCACCACGATTGTACCAACCCGCTTGGCTTGGGGGGCTCGGATGTTCCCACTCCCAGACGTGTGGTGGCGAGCTCGAGGATCAAAAAGTCAATCATGTTTACGAACTACCAAACCGCACAATCCGTACAGCCACCTCCTGCCAAGAATCGTAGAAAACTGTTGAGTTCAGACAGAGACCTCGACTCGTTCGTGGAGGGCCGCGCGTACGCGGCGACGATCAAGCGTACTCCTCCGAAACGAAACTAGATTACACTTCTACTAATCAAAATCATTCATGTCAAAAACACACTATTCAAAATAAGTTTATATTTTATTTTTAGTAATACATACATAGTTTCTTCCTACTAATATTCATCCTACTAATATGTTTGGCCGAAGACAACGCCAAAACTGTTGAATGGATTGAGTTGAAATTTTGCACATTATAATTATCATTATATTTAAATAGGTACTTAATCTAGACTTAAAATGAACACATGGTCTATTTTCTAGCAGGATGATTTTTAGAGCTCTGGATACAACGAAATACTTAGTTGTAGCTTTTTATTTCGCACTAGACGATTACCTCGCGTTTTCACACGCGTAGTTCCCGTTCCTGTGAGAATTCCGGTATAAAATATAGCCTATGTCACTCCCTGAAAAGTAAGCTTTCTAACGGTGAAAGAATTTTTCAAATCGGTCCAGTAGTTTCGGAGTCTATTCAATACAAACAAACATGGAACAGGAAAGATTTGATATCTTTCCTCTTTATAATATTAGTGTAGATTAGGGGCAGTAGGTTTTTTTTCTGTTTAAGAATATTTGGCGATTCTAAGCATTAATCTTTCTAAGCGCGGCAAGCGTCTTCTTGAGAGGTAGACCTATACTGATTCTGATGCTGCGAAGAATTATTCTACAATAACCATCCGAGCAAAAAAGGAAAATATCCTCACCAATGGTTAAGACCTGATATTGACTAAGCTATGGTATATGGCATATGGATAGGTTACTTCCATCCAAACATACAGTTGGCTGCGCTATGATGTCAGTTTACAACTTGTCGCTTTAAAGTTGACTTGCTCGACAACCGCTGTCCATCCGTCAACAAGCGGTCCTTAGTATCACAAGGTACTAAAGTGCTAGCAGCTGTAAAGGTACTAAAGTGCACCAGGTCACAGCTGTGGGGAAAGCATCCTGATTGAATAATCTCGACGCAGGCGGCACTCGCACTCCCGAGACGTGCGCAACCTTCAAGCGAGCTCAGTAAATCAATAATGCTGGACATGAAACAACCACGAACTAAGCAAAACTTGTTCTATGAGAAGCTGGAACGTAAATCTCAGAACAGGGAAATGGTAACATTGATATTTTTATTAAAGAGCGCTTGTTAATAGCTGCACCGGTTAAAGTCATACCTACAAATTTCTACAGGAAACTTTCCCGCCGTGATAAAGGTTTTCACTTGTGTGCCAATTCGGCCAGAACAACGGTGTGAAAATTGACCATTAAAAGGACTTTTTATACTATTAGCTAATCTGAACGTCAAACAGAAAACATCCACAAGCGACGTAATTTCTTGGTGAAACCTACATCTAAAATATAAAGGCAGGAGTCCAGTTAATCCACTGTGCGTTGTTTTGTTTAGCTAGCGTAACCAGCCCAAAGATCGCAGTAGTTGTAGTATAACTAGAACGTAGGCTACGTTGGTATGTATGTCTATAACTAACTTTGAACCAGCCTAACTCCGTCCAGATGCGCAGAATCTACCTAAGATCTCCGCGGGCCTCGCGGACTGACCTCGGGTGGTTGAGGATTTATATGTTTAAGCAAGTTACAGAGCAAGTAGACAGTTTCATAGGCCTTTGAAATTGAAATGATGAAATGTTGGTCACATCTGGCTGCGCAGGAGTAGCACGCGTCGCCCGCTACTCGCGGCTCGCAGACTTGGCATTGTTTGTTTGCGTTGGTCCACTCTGATCGTTGCCTTTTCTGTCTTTTTTCAGGCATTACTTAATAAAGATCTGGAGGCCAGTCAGTATAGTACAGTATAGTATTATATTATCTGTGGCAGTATTCAGTGTGCTAGCTTGAAGATCTGAACCTAGGAGTATAGTACCTACCAACTAAGTAATAAATTCTCTAATAATTACTAGATCTGTGTCAGTGGCCTAGGAATGTAAGAGTAAGAAGACATCCGCTATGAAGGAAAATTCAAATTTCATCTTACCTACGTAAACGAATATTATTATTAATTATTTCTGGCGCAGCGCATCAGGTTGCCATACAGCGGGGTGATGCAGCCAGCGTCTTGGAGACGGAACTGGCGGCCTTATCGCTTTAAGCGATTTATTCCAGGCAACCAAAAATTTGTCAGTAAATTAGAATCAATCACGCTTATTTCCATAATGATGATGGAATTATTAGGACACGTTTTTAAGTCAAATAAACAACTTCATAGTACTAAGCAGGCAGTGAAGCAGCAGAAGTCAGTAAAGTCGTACAATGTAAGAACAACACTTAGGTTAGGTATAAACTACACAGCTCACCTATACCTATTTTCTATATTACCTAATAAATAGACGTAACACCTGCGCCCGCGCAGGACAACGTCAATAATTAAACAACTAATAAACTAGCAGGTGCAAACACGCTGAACATAACAATCAAAAGTTATGCTCCAACACCAAAATATATTAAGTCATAATTAGTTTATTCGTTCATAATAAAATTATGCCGATCTAATAAAGATATCGTGTATGTATCACGTGTATCGTAGGATGTCTCACACTTCCACTGTTCTGGACACGTCGTGCTGTTACGGCGCTTCTGTAGGGTCACCACAAATATCTAATTCTGTTTTGGAAATAAATAAATAAAGCTGGACAATTAACATAGCATAAGCTAGTCCCAAGTCTCAAGTTAGGCAAAGCTTGTATTATAGGCACTAGATAAGTGATACATTACGATACTGAACTTACATACATCTTCTTCTGCGTACTTATGGTGTTTCCTTCCCTGTCAAATAACTTGTGTATTTTATAAATAATCATAATTGAATATTATGTTTAGTTAAGCAATAGTAGGTGTGTGGTGCCGGCTTAGAATTAGCAGTACCCTAACACTCCCGCGGGTGTCGTCAGATGCGACCAAGTAATATCCACCGGGGGCGGGCAGCAGCGCCCCCTGCAGTACAATTCTACCACCGAAACTGCGATCCCCTACCCGCATGCCCAGCGAGGGGATTATGGGTATTACCCCAATGAGATAAAAGCCAATAAGGCGCTTATCAGGGGAAGGCCTGCGTCCAGCAGTGGACCAATACAGGCTGTTGAGGTTGAGGCGAAGTTGAGCAATTGTAAATTAGATTTCAACGACATCAATTGTATAAACATTTAAGTACCTACGTTGGAATACTAAATGAAATTGAATGAAATATACCTTATACAATATCGAAATATATTTTTTCTTTTATTATACATCGAAAACACTCTGCCGAACGTCAAACATTTGTTCCAAGGCGAGAATCGAATCCACAACCTTCTACGTCGCATCAAATAAACTTAGGTAAAGTCAGAAATAGTTTCAGCGTGTCCAAAGGTCGCAGAAATTTGTGACGTTATAAAGATGTTTGGGCGAAGAAAACGCCTAAATAGATCGAGCTCAACTTTAGCACACATAAAGTTGAGGACCTTGATAGCATCTAGGCTACTTTTTATTCCGAAAAACCGCGTGCTGCCAGTCCCTACGGAAATAAAGCACTTTGACTTTGGAACGTATCGGAATGGAAAGATAGCTTAAATTTATTCTGTCATGTTATGCTGCAACATCAAGAATAAATGTATGTTCACCTCATGTTTATGTTCACCTCGTCAATTTGAATAAGTATCATTAAGCGATATACGTAACCTAATATAAAAATGTAACAGACAGAATAACTTTCAAATTAGCTTTAAAAACAAAATAATACTGGTTGGTTCAGTTTTATCACTCGACGCCCAATTGTGATCTACGTCAACTTTCAGGTTCAATATCATCATCTACCTACAGCCTCTACTGGCCACTGCTGGTCGAATTTTTTAGATTATTTTTGGCCTATGCATGCACATTACCAGAACTGATAGACACCGCAGCTTCTCAGGACTGCACAGCAAGGGGACGCAGCAGCGTGACGCGGGCCTCCATCGACACCGGCGCGGCGGCGGCGCTGGTGCAGAGCTTTACCTGGCACTAAGCTACACTAACGGTAGATGTTCATATTTTTGGACCTGAAAAAACCTAAATGTGTCTATTAACAAAGTCAAAGTAAAAATTATTTATTTCCCTAAGTATAAAATTTGTACAGAAAGTCAAGTCTAGATGTCCATGCCTTTGGACCTCTGATAGAGTCTAGCAGATTGCCAACGCGTCAGAGAGCCCTATTCTACCTACTCTGATCCACTTTGCTAATCCATTAATGGATCAGTTTCCACTTTTTTTCGACTCTGATCCATAGTGGACTGCTTCAATCTATTCCACTCTGATCCATAGCTCGGGTGACACTATGATTATGGGCATATATGGCAAGACATCGTAAGGAATCAACAAGCTTCTCAACAAAGGGGTAGAATACATGCATGCACCTGACCACGATCGCTTAGACATGAGTGTCACTATTAGGGTTGCCAACACTACTATATTTGAGCTCTGCAAACTATATTTGAGCTACGCTTACTAAATTTCTAGGAAAAAATATAGTAGGCGAAACTAGTATATATTTCTATTTATAATAGTTATATTTCTATTTATTATTCATTATTTCAAAGAAAATAAAAGTTTGGGCGGAGTATAAGAAGAAGGAGCTTGCTCTACTCTCCGTGGTTGATCTACGGAAGCTTAACTAAACTGGACTTTACTTGCTTTCCAACTACACCATCTTTTGTATATAAGGAAAGAAATAATTTTTGACTTTGACTATTGCAAGTATTCTTGGAATATCTTACATCTGTTCCTCCATTGAGGAACTATCCTACTAATATTATAAAGCCGAAAGTTTATGGAATCTGCATTTTTGTTACCTAGGATCTCCAAAACCACTGAACAGATAGAGATGAAATTTGGCGTACGCTTAGAGCAAAGCCTAACATAGATAATAGGCTACTTATCATACCGAAAACACGTGTGCGAAGCCGCAGGCAGAAGCTAGCAACTTATAAAAATTATATCTATCTTATTGTCATTTTGTCAACATGCAGAAAGTCTCCAATTTGTACTTTTTAATCTGTAACTTGACCATTTACTTTAATTACCATTTTAATATTTAATCTAATCTTAATTGTATTCTATTTTATGTGACAATCTATACTTATAATAAAACTGTAACAGGTCCAATTCTGTACATTGAAGATATTTGAAATTTTGTTTTTGGAGGGCACTTTATTATCGATACTGAAGCCAAAACTGTAGTTTTTTTCATTCATGTCTGTCTGTCTGTCTGTCTGTCTGTTTCTTAAACGCGCATCACGCCGAAACTACTGAAGGTATTGACATGAAACTCGGCATGATTTTAGGTCATACTACGAGGAAGGACATAGGATACTTTTTATCCCGGAATTCAGTCAGGTTCCCCTGGGAGAGAGTATGAAAGTAAAATTCTTTAACCGCTCATCACGACGGAACTGCTGAATGAGTTGGACTGAAACTTGGTATGATTTGAGTTCATACTACAAGGAATACATGGGATACATTTTATCCCGGAATTCGGTAAGGTTCCCCTGGGAGAGAGGATGAAAGTAAAATTCTTTAATCGCTCATCACGACGTAACGACTGAATGAATTCGAATGGAAGTCGGGACGATAGAAGTTCATACTACGAGGAGAGATATATTTTATCCTGGAATTCAGTAAGGTTCCCATGGGAGAAGGGATTAAAGTCAAACTCCTTCACCTCGCATCACGCCGAAACTGCTGAATGAGTTGGATTGAAATGGTACGATTTGAGTACATTCATACTACAAGGAAGGACATGGGATACATTTTATCCTGGAATTGAGTGAGGTTCCCCCGGGAGAGCGGATGAAAGTAAAATCCTTTAATCGCGCATCACGACGGAACTACTGAATGAATTTGAATGGAATCGGCATAATTTGAGTTCCTACTGCGGGGAAAGATAGATACATTTTATCCCGGAATTTAGTAAGGTTCCCCGTGGAGAGAGGATAAAAGTCATATTCCTGGGCCGCGCATCACGCCAAAAGTACAGTATGAATTCAAATGAAGAATATTTTTTATCCCGGAATCAGTACGGTTCCCTTAGGTTAGGAGAGTGGATGAAAGTAAAAATATGCAACTAAATGAATTCAAATGAAACTATGCATGATTTGATCTCATACTACGAGGAAAAACATAGGATACATTTTATCTGGGACAGTAGGCACGGTTCTCTCGGGAGAGGGGATAAAAGTCAAAATGTCTAAGTAGGTACTTAGTTGTAATTCATTAACGCGTCGTCCGATTTCATGCATTCTTTTTGGAACGAAGTTCCTTATCGCGCGTTGTGAAAGGGGGCTAGACGGAAAAAATTGTAACGAAAATTGGAGCGACACTTTTTGCCACAGAACACATATATCCTCACATTTGTTGGAAAGTAAACACAATATTAAGTCAGTGTCAAAGTGTAGAACTGTCACTGTAGCGTTTATGATAGGCAGCTGTCATCACGAATGACATTCATTAGGTTTGCACAAAAATTAGAATCGCTCTCCGAACAATCGTGTGTTCCGCTCTCTCGCGCAACGTGTCATTGGAGTGAGCGGGATATATATGCGACGACCGCAGCCGAGTTGAGCCGATGCATTTTGACGAAGACAACCGAGGAGAACCGAATAGACGACCGCAGCCGAGTTGAGCCGAGGTGGGCTTCGATTCGAACAATCGTGTGTTAGGATAGTAGGATAGGATAGTAGGATAGGATACTAGGATAGGATAGTAGGATAGGATAGTAGGATAGGATACTAGGATAGGATAGTAGGATAGGATAGTAAGATAGGATAGTAGGATAGGATAGTAGGATAGGATAGTAGGATAGGATAGTAGGATAGGATAGTAGGAT
The DNA here is from genome assembly GCA_963564075.1 of Eupithecia subfuscata. Classification (NCBI taxonomy): domain Eukaryota; kingdom Metazoa; phylum Arthropoda; class Insecta; order Lepidoptera; family Geometridae; genus Eupithecia; species Eupithecia subfuscata. The sequence goes on along the minus strand of OY751110.1, from coordinate 16,394,795 downwards.
AGGATAGTAGGATAGGATAGTAGGGTAGGATAGTAGGATATAATAGTAGGATAGGATAGTAGGATAGGATAGTAGGATAGGATAGTAGGATAGGATAGGAGGATAGGATAGTAGGATAGGATAGTAGGATAGGATAATAGGATATGATAGTAGGATAGGATAGCAGGATAGGATAGTAGAATAGGATATAATAGTAGGATAGGATAGGATAGTAGGACAGGATAGTAGGATAGGATAGTAGTTGTAACGACATATTTTGACGAAGAGAACCGAGGAGAACCGAAGCGACGACCGCAGCCGAGTTGAGCCGAGGTGCGCTTCGATTCGAACAATCGTGTGTTCCGCTCGCTCGCGCAACGTGTCATAATTGGAGTGAGCGGGATTATATCAGTTCTCTGCGGCCTCAATGAAGATGACGCGAGGACGCGCGATTAATCGAAAGGAACTTCGTTCCATCCGGGTGTCCCTTGACACCTCTCAAGTTTTTTTTGTTAGAAACAATGTTGCAATATCGAATTTGACTATATCAGTAGAAAATCGAGTAGAAAATAGATAGATTGATGAAATAATCTGTAGATTGAAGAAAAAATTAGTAGATAAAGGGTAGGTAAGTTCCTATCTATTTATTTTTTGAAGACGCCACCCATTAGTTAGGTAGAACCTAACTAATGGGTGCGTCAATGCCTATTTCAGGCAAAGTAAAATGTACAAATGGTCCATGCAATCTTCATGAACATGATATTTGATGGTTTAGCTGGTCCAGTTAACTGTACCACCGAAGTTTGGTTGGAGTAAGTGCTCTAATTAAACTAACTGGACCACAGAACATTTTTTTTTACTTTGATACTCAATCAACTGTACCTACCTACTATCGAAAAAAAATTAAGTCAAATGGATCAAGAGCCCAATTCTACAATACAATTGCTTCACTATGACAATGGAATCGTCGCAGAATTATGACGTAGAATTCCTAGATTAATAAAACTCCAGATAGTACGTGCGAGATAAATTAATGGTTTCAAACCTGTCGCGCGTCTCTCCATCTGCATTCATCATAATTTCTTTCATCTAAGGTAGAATACCAAAACGTGCCATTCTGTGACGATGCCACTGTCATAGTGAAGCGATTAGTTTAGCAGAACAGGGCCCCAGCTGAACGGAACCATGAGTAAGAAGTGAAACGAATATGACACTTCTTAACACTGACGCTGGCCGAGTCGTAGCTAAAAGACGTGTGGATAAAGAATGCGATTGAAGATGACAACATGCTATCCCCCGTAGACCCTACCCGATTTATACACAATTTAACAAGGATCCAAATATAGATGCTTTTATTAAAAGTGTAATAGGTCCAATTCTGCGCATCGAAGTTTTTGTTGCACGGCGGCGTTTCATATATTGAGAGAAACTGTGTTAAATGTGAACTTATTTAGTCGGCAGGTATGGCAATCGCGAACGAAGTCGCGGGTACAGCTAGTTATTCAATAAGTACCTAATTTAAGATGATTATTTTTTTATTAGTTTAATTTAATTTAAGTTTCCGCACACAATGTATATTGTTATTATGGAATAAATAAATATCAAATATCGCTGCTAAGCTTTTAGGTTATCGTACAAAAAGTTATATGGCCAACAGCGGCTACGCAAGATGTCATCAATTTATTTATATCAAAACCTTGCAAATCAGTTTTTTGCCAAACAATTAGGAAAAGTAGTTTTTTCGACGGCGCTTCATTGGTCGGCACATCAAAGCGGTGATAGAGCCTTCACCGCCGCGGCAGAGGCGCCGCGCCAGGGGAGCGCAACTGTCGGCCATTTGCATGCATTCACCATTGTTATATGTGACGGCTCTATTAGATTAACAAGTCGATTTCGTTCGGTTAATTGTGAAATTCGTTTTTGGGGTAGCTAACAAAAGTTTTTATACAAGTTGATAAAAAGAAGCCACGGGAATTTTTGAAATGTTCTTGTAAAACAACGAATAAAATTTAATGACCAAGAAAATTAATATGTACGATCAGGTGCCTGAGTCCGGCTGACTATAGTATCGACACATGATCGTAACGTCTCATTTTGCGTAGTTCCCTGTCCGCATCCGCATCCGCATCCGCATCCGCATCCGCGCGGCAACGCTGTACCGAACCCCATAGAAAAAGGAGACGTCACGATCTCGTCTCAATACTAGCGTCAACCAGACGCAGGAGGCCTATTTCAATTCTCCAATACGCAATTGCGCGTTTCGTTTCGGCCAATGTTGGTTCTATAATACAAATAAACGTAACGAAACATGCAACACGTATTTCGGAGAATTAAAATAAGCCTCCAGGGTTTAGATTGCTCAGTCATTAATCATAAATTATAGAATAGACAATAATTATTTAGCAAGAAACCTACGATCCTAAATTGTCGAGCCCTGCTCTCCGACGAATCCATCTCATCCGTCATCTAGTCATCGTTAGCGGTCCGCATGCAGCATCCACATCTCAACATTCCAAGTATATCGATGTATCCGGGCACTTCAACAATCAATAAATAAACAAAGGGACTGATTGAGACTTATTGCTGTTTTGCGGGAATTTGAAGTTATTACTTTTTGGAATTAATATATCTTTATATTTACTTCTTTCATAGTTCATATTAGCAAAGGCTTACTATAAAATATCAGATTATCTACAGGATAAACAACCTTGGGACGGCTTTTGGGAAAATAACAACTAACAGGCTAAAGGTTTCTTTGTCGCTTCTTTACTTTTAGTCTACATACCGAAGCGATAGAAGTCAAAAATATCACTCCATCCATGTCAGTGCTTCATTTTAAGAATTCGACTTTTGGTTATTAGTGTACATGTATTGTAGGTATTTATGGAAATAAAGAGTTTTTGATTGTTGATTCTTGGTAGGTCCGGGACAAGGTGGAATGAATTGAGAAATCTGACTCCACCACCGTGAGATAAGGATAACTAGCTAGCAGACAGAACAGAACAATACACGTACCTAGCGTGAATGTGTAGTTTTGCATTGATAGTATAAATAATGCGAGTACATAATATTTATAAGACTTCCTCGTTGGTCTAGCGATCGCGTGTGCAGCGCAACCCCTGATAATAAGGTCCCGGGCTTAAATCCCGGATTGGGCCCAAAACTGTTAGGTTTTTGGTTTGGTTTTAAAATTAAACGGAACAGCCCGGAGTCAAGAAGTTAGCGGTGTTACACCCCCGTTCCGGAAAGCACGCTACGCCGTCGGGTCTGCACCTGATGTCACGGTGTCGCTCTGACGTCCCGTTGGATTATAATAGTGAAGAAAATGAGAGTGCACCTGTGTTTGCGCATACATTTGGACACTATAATGTGAAAAAAAAAATACTTTTATCTCCTACAATTATATTAATTAAGTTTTGGTTAATAATTTCCTTTGCGTTGACAACTTCCCATTTTATAAGAGTATTTATAGCAAAGTTGTCAGAGATATTTGTTAAAAACTGTACAATATTATAATAGCAAGTGCAATTAAGCGGTCGCCTGTCAAGCCTGTTCCCTCCATCAATCAAGCAAATATAAACGTTGAGCCAATGTGACATGCTATTAAATGGGTTTATGAATAACTCGTTTCTTTTTGACAAATTAATAAATCTTATTACAAGTGAACGGTTGTTACGAAGAAACGAGCGCGTTTATGTCTTTTGTATGCGAAAAGGGAAAATTGAGCCAATCACAAAACGACCTCAGATAATGAAAATAAAAAATATTAATTATAAAGTTACTACGATTATTTTCTAAATACGCAAGTAGGCATAAAATAGATTTCCACTAATCCAAAAGACTTCGCTAAATAATGGCGATTTTCATTATAATTAAAAAAATATTTCACACTGTAATTTTCCTGCGGTTTCCATAATAAACAAATCGTGTATCTTGGAGACCAGTAACTTAAACTAACTTAACGAGGTTTCGGACTACTTACTTGCTTAGATACTACCTGTGACTCCTGTGAGCGATGTTATTGAGTGGGCATGTCCTTTCAGAGAAGGAGTCTTTGTCCTAATTTTCTATTTCTGTGTGAGTAATGAGTAAATGACTGAGTATTTTTTCTCGCTATATGTTTGCTAACAAAATGCAGTAAAAAGTTATTTTTATCCCCCTTTTCGGAAGTAAAAAGATGCAACTAAAAAAAATGGGCAAACATTTTGATTCTTTTTAATCTTCGATAGTCCTGTCACATGATTGGTTTTGCCGTAATGTCCCACAGATGCCGACTTCTTTGATCACACCGCCTACTCACAGACCTCTCATACAAATATCAACTTTACGCGGTAGAGAATAGAAGTAAAAATAGGTTGTAGTAGAAAAATGCACGGCATTTAATATCTTTATTAATGTGGCCAAGCTCCGATGATCGATGATAACTAATTATTAGAAACATTTCGTTGACCATTCGACCTTAGAATCTCTTTATCGACTACAAACTAAACCTTACTCCTTCGAGATAAGGTTCAGGGGAGCTTCAGATGATTAGAAGAAGATAATCGACAGTTATTGTATTTGGTTATCGTTAGTACCTGTAGAGCTACAAAGGAGATTAGAAGAGACTTTAAAAACAATCTGTCATTTGTTTGCAAAATAAAGACAACGGAATGACAATAGTGACAATCCTACTGACAATAGAAAAAAGGATAATAGCAGTAAAGATTAATAAAACAACAGAAGTGTCAATGGTTATTACACCGTCGATTAGGATTTGCGTAGAAGTTAACTACTTTAACTGTTTAGATATTTAAAAATATTGAAATTGTATTAGATGTAGAGATCAAGATTTTAAAATATTTTAAAGTAGGTTCGTTTCTCCGAAACATAGCAGGCTTTGATTCTTTGCTAAATTTTAAACTCCTCGAGGAATATTTTAAACCAAAATCATTGTTTCAAGTTAATCTAACACCACTAGGAACCACGACACAGGGATTTTTAAATTGGCATGTGATTTCGGATTGGATTTGTTTCTCTAAAGATAGTCGTTCGTTAGCCACGACATTAGGCTTTTTAGAGTAAGAATCAATAACAATTGTTATTTTATAATTTCTTTAGGCTAGCAAAAAAAGTACTTCGAGACAAATTTTAATCAAAATCTTAACAAAATTATAAAAAGGTCAAAAGAGGTTAACAATTATAAACCTTTCGACGAGTTTCAAAAGTCTATGCTAGAGATTGCATCGCGCGCTGGTATTGGCGCATGAACTGGAGCAGACTTCTTATTGCCAAACAATCGGTCCCTAATGGAATCAACAGCACTGCATTGTCTACTCTACTCGCACATATTAGTCCAATTTAAATTTTCTTTGAGACACAAATATCTCAGCCAAATCGTATCTCTCGCGTAATTTATAATAAGACTCGCATTAACCTATAAACATAATTATTAATATTAAAGATATGAAAGTTACGTTGGATGGGTGGATTGATGGATAGATGGGATAGATGGATGGATGGATGGAAGTTTGTAACTTCTTCTGCTGGATTAACAGATAGGTTATAGACTTTTTAAGGCGAATAGTAGGGTGGATAGTGGCGCCACTACATATTTAATTGAATCATTAAGTTATACAAAGGAATTATCAAAAAATCGGACCGCTGGTAGACGATACCTATCACAAGCTTTTATTTAATGTATCTGTAACAGTTTTGTTTTGTGTTATTCAATCAAAAACCTTGTTTGGAGTGCTTGGTGGCCACCAATAGGAACTAAACTCTTGAAACATGTATCTGCCTAAATAATACAGTACAAAACTATTAAAGATACATTTAAAAAAAGCTTATGATAGATATCGTCTACGCGCGGTCCGATTTTTTGATAATTCCTTTGTATAACGTAATTATAAAATTAAATATGTAGTGGCGCCACTATCCACCCTACTATTCGCCTTAAGAAATCAAATAATATCGCAAAATTTTTCGATTTCGCCGGGACTTGAACCCGCATACTTCCCTCAGTTATTTGATTTCTTAGAAATTAGCCAGAGTGTGAAGCTTACGCACTATAATAACTAAAACTATAGACTTTTTATCTCCAAAATCAGTTCCCATAGGATGAAAATACCCTTTGAACGTTTCATTCATTTATTTCACTCCTCTCTACGAGTATGTTCCATCAATAAAGTACAATCTTTCAATCCAATTTAATCTTTTTCCAATAATATTCTAAATCGGTTCTCTAACTCCAAATGCCTAACAGTAAATAGCTTTCCTACAAAAAAGTGTAGTCTGCATGTCACGTAAAATCTATAATAAAAAACCTAGATCATTAAAAGATTTTGACGACAATATATTTAGGGGCCAATTGAGCAATTATTAACTTAGAAATGCTATAAAATAACGAATTTACGAAGGAAAGTTTTTGACATCAACTTATTTTACTATTGCGCCTGATACTATTATCAGTTTTTAATTATTGACAATGTCTAAAATTACAATATAGGTTATAGTTAGAACAAAATATTAATTTGAACTAATCTTAGTAGAACATACTTGAAAGTTTGAAAGTAAAATATTATTAACATCTGTGTAACCTATATTGTGGTCGAGCAAATAAACTTTCCTTATCTTTATGTTATATTTATCTGTTTCATGTGTTTTTCCTGCAAATACCTATATGCAGTTCCTATAATATAATGTTCCTTTAATAATATCGCATTCACTGGTCAGCCCCTGCGGCGCGGCGGCGCGGCTAGCAGGGCGGGGGCCGGGCGGGAGAAATCGACGAACATACAAAAAAAATGTTTGCAAAACTTGCAAACAGCCGAACTTAGAACCTTCTTCTTTTTTCGAAGTCGGTTAAAAATAATAACACTTACCTACCTACCTACCTACCTACCAATAACAACACGTACTTATTTCTAAATCGCTTGCAGGATAAGATTGACATCTTCGGATTAGGATTCATCTCCAACACATAATCTCTGATCCAAATCCTTCCACTTAATCCATTTAAATCCAAAAAGTTAAATCGAATTGTGATGTGGGCGCAGTGAGCCGCGCTACCCTGAGATTACGACCTGGTAAAGTCCACTGTCTGATGAACTTGTAAACTTGGGATTTCATTGTTTCATTTATCTTGAAACAAAATTACTTGCTCCTATGGCGAAGTAGTCATTTTTCTCTGTTTTGCGCAGATTTCCGCACGTCTTCTGCTTGTACTCGTGGCTCGCGCAGGTCCGCACAAAATTCCTTATTTTTTATGTCAGCCGTTATGATCCCACTGCAAGACCTCCCCATTCACTATCATTTTTCGCGATCAACAAGATCACAGGAGCACAGGAACAGATAACAAAAAATCACTTTTGAAACAATTATTATGCATTATGCATAAGTAGGAAAGCATTTGAGAAGTGAATAATAAAATCTCTTCTCATGGGGAGTATTGAGTTAATTATTGAAAACACAACAAATCATGGTAATTTTCCTATTAGGTAGAGTTTATTACCTTAGAAGTCACGGGAAAACATCATCAATTCCCATTTTCATTTTGCGATTATTGTAATTCTACGTTGGGGACCTGAGATCTGCTCTGCAGTCTGCACGTGGTCACATGCACAGTGTATTGTGCATTGTCCCCCTTGCCTAATCAGGCCCTAACCAGCTGAACTCCCTGAAGGTACCGAAGCAGGACTTATAGAGAGAGTGGCATCGACTGTCTAAAGCAGTTCCTTGGTCAGCTTTAGTAGAGGTGGCCCTCATGGCTGTTGTGTTGCGCGGGCTGAGCGAACGTAAGGTTGTTGCAGCTAAAACAGTTTCCATGTCCCACTCACGCGCAGCCGCAGATGTCACGATGTGGTGCGGAGGTGCGCTTGCTCTGGGTGCTACATCTAATCACAAGAGAATCTTCACTTTATTCGACTCTTACAGGATTTTCTTTAGAAATGTTTTTTTTTCTGTGTTCATATTCATTTCTTTCATTTCATATATCAGATGTCCGGTGCTTTTGAGCATACCGTTTATTTGACGAGAATTTTTCGTTTTGTAGTTGCTGTTTGAGGCTCATGAAGAAGAAGCTTGTTTATAGAATAAAAACGAAGAAAGAAAATCATATTGTTTAGGCACAACAGCACCCAAATGAAACTCCCGAAATGCGAAGATCACTTGTATTCATTAATTTACAGTGTTTTGGGGATAGAGGTTAGCGGAGGAACAAACGTTTAGCCTCGCGATAGAATGTCGAATGGTAGCTGTCAAATTTATAAATAAATGCCTGCGAGAAAACAAACTATCTTGGAGATTGCTCTTCTTTTCACGTCAGGCGTAAACATCCTGCCCCCATTGAAAATCTCGGTTTCAATTTTCTAGTTCTTCAGCAGTTGGAAGTGGGCACAGGCGAACCAAGGGACGGCGCATGCATCCTCCTCTTGTAGTTACATCAGCAACTCGTGCTATAGCGTCATCAGGACCATAGAATAATTTGGAGATACGTCCGAGTTTCCAGCAGAGCGGGGGGGAGTCATCTTCTTGAATGAGTACCAAGTCTCCAATCTTTGGGTTTGAAGAACCGATTTTCCATTTGTGGCGTTGCTGCAGTTCAGCAATATACTCTCGCTGCCATCGACGCCAAAAGTGATGGTGAATTTGCTGCAGCCTTTCGTAACGATTCAGATTGTTAGGGTTGCAGTCCTCCAAAACAGGCGAAGGTAGTGTGGTGAGCGCCCGACCAATGAGAAAGTTCCCAGGAGTAAGACATAGGAAATCATCGGGAGAGGACGATAATGGACAGAGTGGACGGCTGTTCAATACGGCCTCTACTTGTGCGAAAAGAGTAGAAAGCTCTTCAAACGTTAGGTGTGAATTACCCATAACGCGTTTTAAATGAAATTTAGCGGATTTTATACCGGCTTCAAAGATGCCGCCAAAGTGAGGTGCGTAAGGTGGAGAAAATAAAAATTTAATTCCTTCTTCACTTGCAAAATCAGATAAATCAGATGCGTTAGATTTTAAAAATTGATTGATTTCTTTAGCGCCCGCAACAAAATTGCGGCCGTTATCACAAAAAACTTCGGCTGGCTTGCCTCTTCGTGAAACAAAACGGCGAAACGTCATGACAAAGGCATCTTTTGAAAGATCACTTACTAATTCAAGATGCACGCATTTGTAGCGTAAACATACGAAAATGCAAAGATAGCATTTTGAAAGCGTAGCACCTCGGCCTTTTTTATTGACAATTAAAAAGGGACCTCCAAAATCGAGACCTACAGTTTGATATGGAAAGCTTGGCGTAATACGCTGAGACGGTAAGTTACCTTGCATAGGTTTCATTGTTTTACCCTGTAGCCGTCTACATTTAAAACAATTACGGACAGTACTTCGGGCTAAGCACCTTCCGTTTACTGGCCACACGTACTCACGAACTATAGCTAATAGCAGCTGTGGGCCGGCGTGTAAATTGCGCTTATGCTCATGCCCAAATAAAATCTTTGTAAAATGATGCGTAGCATGTAACAGAATAGGATGTTTTTTGTCGAAATTAAAATCCGAAGCTTGAAGGCGACCTCCTACACGTATTACACAGCCGTTGTCAAAAAACGGAGACAAAGATAAAAAAGGAGATTTAGGGCTTAGCGATTTTTTATTTGCGAGCAAGTTAAATTCGAGTGAAAAAGATTCACGTTGAGAAAGGCGACATAAGCTAATGAATGACGCATCGAGTTCGTCTACTGATAACGAGCCGATTCTTTTGTTATACGAGTGTCTCGAATTATGAATGAATCGCATTAGATAGGCAAATATTCGTTTTAATTTAGGAAAGTTAGAATAGTTTTTAAAATGTACTATAGCATCGTAGTTAGTCGTGAGGTTAGTCATAGTCAAATCTGATTCTAAGTTAGGTTTTAATTCGGGTAAATTTTGTGTGTCAATTTTATTAAAATTGAGGATAGGCCATTCGGTTTCAGGGTGAGCTAGAAACGACGGACCTGACCACCACAGCGTAGTGGTGCTTAATAGATCGGGATTGAGCCCGCGGGATATGAGATCCGCAGGATTGGCTGACGTAGGAACATAGCGCCAGGCAGCATAGTTTGTCAGTTCACATATCTCGGATACGCGATTAGCAACAAACATCTTTAAGTGTTCGAAACTGCTTCGTAGCCAACAAAGTACAATAGTTGAATCGCACCAATGTACTTGCGTTTTTATTTCGAATCGAAGAGATTCCCTGACAGCCCTACATAGTTTGGCTGCCAGAAGGCCAGCCAATAGTTCCAGACGTGGGATCGTGGTGGCCTTGAGAGGACTCACCTTTGATTTGGAACAGAGAAGATTGACGGTTACATATCCCTCAGCGTCTTCAGTGCGCAAGTAAATACAGGCGCCGTAAGCGTTTTGTGAGGCATCACTGAAGGAATGCAGTTCTATTGAAACTGGATTATCACATAGAACTCGTCTAGAAACCTCTAGGTCCAACAGAGTAGGTATTGTCTTTGCAAACTTATTCCAATCCCTTTGAATGGCAATTGAGACTGGATCGTCCCAGCCTAGTTTCTGCAACCAAAGTTGCTGCAGTAGCATTTTAGCCTTTATGACGCAGGGACTCAGCAATCCTAAAGGATCAAATATTTTAAATAGCGACGAAAGAATTAATCTTTTAGTTAGAATTTTATCATCAGATGGGGGCGGAACCTTGAAAGGAAAATGCAACTGATCAGTAGATGGGTTCCAACCCATTCCCAGCGTAGAGGAAGACTCGCTGACAATCAAATTGTCGTTGGAATTTATTGCAGAATCTAATATCGCGGGTATATTAGTTTTAAACTTTCGGAGATTGAAGCAGCCTTTCTGAAGAGCTGCGGAAACAGATTGATGGATGTATCGTAGATCCGATTCGTTCTCGGATCCGGTGATGAGATCGTCGATGTAGAAATCGTGTTGGATTATATCCTTGATAGCTGGATCTATGCACTCCTCACCTAGTTGCCATAGGCATCGTGTACTTAAGTAGCTACTACTAGCCATTCCGTATGTAATAGTATTCAATCTATAAGTTTGAATCGGCAGTGACTCATCTTCTCTAAACAGTATCAGCTGGAGGTCTCGGTCCTCCTCGTTGATAAGGACCTGGCGGTACATTTTCTCCACGTCGCCGGTCAGGAGGTACTTGTGGAACCGAGCTCTTATGAGTATAGAGAAGAGCGAGTCCTGCATGTTGGGTCCTACCCTCAGAATATTGTTGATGGAATAGCCGGATGACGTGGGAGCGGATCCGTCGAACACGACTCTGATCTTCGTAGACTCACTACTGTCCTTAAAGACAGCGTGGTGACATAAAAAATAGGAAATATGCGGCATAGCAATAGGAGACTCTGACAGATGACCTAGGTCAGAGTACTCACGCATAAATTGAACGTATTGCGATTTAACATCGGGTTGTTTGCGAAATCGTTTTTCTAAATTGAGTAATCGTTTTTTAGCTGCATTATAGGATTGTCCAAGACAATCGGCTGAATCTTTGAGTGGCAGAGCTACAGAGAACCTACCTGTATCTAGGCGAAAAGTGTGAGAGATAAAATGAGACTCACATGCCTTCTCGCTCTCGCTAAGTGTAGACCTTAGAGGAACCTCTTCAAGTTCCCAGAACTTCGCGAGATCACGATTCATTTGAATATCGTCATCATTCAATGCGCTTGAAATGATGGAATGATTGCATCGAACATGGGTAGCTTGCATACTTGCTGAAATAGGACCTGAAATAATCCAACCAAACTGGGAATTCACGAGCTTGGGATTGTTAGGACCGAGAGACTGCTGCTCGCGGCCGATAATGTCCCAGAAAAGATCGGCGCCGATGAGAACATCAGTCGGCGCTGGCTGGTGAAACATGGGGTCTGCAAGTTTAATATTGTTAGCTATCTTAAGCCTTGAAGCGTCAATAGGAAATCTAGGCAAATCACCTGTGATTTGTGGTAGAACTAGGAACCCTGATGTGACCTTGAAGCCGTTAATTAGAGACTTCAATTGAGCCACACAGGACTCGGTGACCTGTCCAGAGTTCTGGTTGCCAATGCCGAGGACATTGACAAGGCAGTTTGAATTAGAAGGTAAGCCTAACTTATTCTTGAGAGATTGTGTGATGAATGACGATTGACTGCCACAGTCTAAGAGGCACCGAATCCTTTCGGCTTGTTTCGTCCGCGGATTGGCTACCTCAATGAATGCAGTGGACAGTAAAACCTGATTAGAACTTTGATTCGAAAAATTGACAATAGTATCGTCAGTGCTATCAAGGGTGGCTTCAACAGCGCTGGAAATAGAAGCATTGTTAGTGGACACCTTGTCTGGTTTATGAATGAGACTATTGTGTCTTCCTTTGCATACGCGACATGGGCCCCGCGGACACATTTGTGGAAAATGACCCGGGCGAAGACAATTGAAGCACAACTTCAACCTACGCACTTCGGCAATGCGCTCTTCTACACTCTTGGCCATGAAGGTAGGACAGTCGTAGATACGATGCCCTTCATGGCAGATGACGCACTGCATAAGAGGAACAGAAGCAGCTGTGTGTGTCTTCTCTTCGCTTGCGCATCCAAAAGATTTAGTTTGTGGCTTAGAAGAAGCCTTAGAAGCCGGCGGAGTTGGCTTAGCATTGGAGTTATGATGAATAGAAGAGAGGACGTCAGCGCGATCGATTAAAAATTTCTTGAATTGTTTTAAAGTAGGGTACTCATCTAACGTACCACGCCATTCTTCCCATTTCACGCGAGTATTATTATCGAGCTTAGAAGCCATCATGTGGACAATCAATACGTCCCACTGGTCCGTGGGCAGCCCTAAGCTGCAAAGCGCGCGTAAGTTCTTACTGACGTTGTCTACTAGACTTTTCAACGATTTATCGAAGTCGCGAGTAACTGGTTCGATACTAAATAGCGAATTTAAATGATGATTTATCAACTGACGCTTATTGTCATAACGTTCGCATAATAATTTCCAAGCATTTTTATAGTTAGCGCTTGACACTTCAAAATTAGAAATAATTCGTGCCGCATCACCCGTTAGATAAGAAATTAGATAGTGAAATTTATGAATATTCGCGATGCGGTCATTGTTATGCACAATAGATAAAAAAGTGTCACGAAACTCAAGCCAACGAAAGAATGATCCATCAAACTTAGCTATTTGTATTTGCGGTAACTTAAAACCGAAAGACTCTTGGTCTATGTGGCTTTGAGCCGAGGACAAGTGACTTGAGTTAAGGCTTTCATCTTGACGCAGCTGTGCGTTTTGTTTTTGTACTAAACTCTGAGCCAAAGCAATGTGAGTGATGAACAGCTGCTCAATCTCATCTCGCTCGTCCAACTCGGAGCTCAAATTATTAGGATTTAACACCTCTATCTGACTTTGCAAGTCGTCAAAACGACCAGAAAGTGACTCAAATTTACCAAGTTTAAGAGATAACTCAGCTAACTCATCGGGCGTTAGCCTTTCCTTAGTACCGGCATGTTGAATAAAGTTTTTAAACTTGGTAATTTGGCCCCTAACTGAGCTACGTCTTGTACAAAGATCGACTAAACTTTGAGAGTCCTTTGCACTAGTTTCACCTCCCATCGTAACAGTAAGAATAAACCGTAAATAGAAACAAAAATAGAAATCGACTTGAGGTTACAACAAATTAAAACTAAGTGCAAAAAACGGCAATAAAAATAATTGATCTTAGATAAGGTAGGTAGTGAAAATTGTCTCACGCTCCTCGACTAGGCGTCACCTGTGAACCGGTATTCGGCGTCCACAACTCCACGCGTGGGCAGCGACCGCTGCGCGCTGGCCGCTGGTCGGTGGCTGGAGCCCAATTCTCCAAGGAAGTTAGCAGGTCCGTGCGATAACGCAACGAAACCTGGAATATTAGGCGAGATGGGTGAATGCACGTTACCTACAGAATAACTAGGCACCTGTCGGGGCAAAAATCTTGGGATAATTTTAACTGGGTAATTATCCAATCTTAGCAATTGTTTACACAAAACTAGGTCAACGACATTGAACAAACGTAATTTGTAGGTTTATTTATTATTTTTTATCTCTTACCAGAGGGTAGATAAAATATACGAATTGAATTAGGGAGCTTTGCGATTGAATTACTATGAATAGATTTATTATTTAGCCTTAATTAATAACACTGTAAATAAACAGATTGCACAAATATTGACCGATTGATGTATGTGAATAGGATAAATTCGGGAATTTAGGTAAGAAAATTGAATGGGAAAAATTAGGAAGGGACACTTAGCTTCATTGGCATGAATGCAGCTCGACGCTTTCGCTGGATCGATGAACTGCAAATGGCTCCAATGGCTGGACCTTCAGGTGTTTCCTTGAACTTGAAATTGTAGATAGGAAGGAACGCGCTGCAATGGCCCGGCGAGAAGTCCGACGTCAATGGCGGGCGCCTGCCGGCGCGTGCTCGTTCGGTGTTTTTTTGCGAATATCTCCTTTCGCAAGCTCGTCCTGTCACGGTCGCCAGATGTTTAGGCACAACAGCACCCAAATGAAACTCCCGAAATGCGAAGATCACTTGTATTCATTAATTTACAGTGTTTTGGGGATAGAGGTTAGCGGAGGAACAAACGTTTAGCCTCGCGATAGAATGTCGAATGGTAGCTGTCAAATTTATAAATAAATGCCTGCGAGAAAACAAACTATCTTGGAGATTGCTCTTCTTTTCACGTCAGGCGTAAACACATATACATATACCTGAAACCCCATTTGGTAAATATCTTGAGTTTTTTCCACATCTTGCACCATCTCTGACCGTATATCGTATAAATGAGTTGTCAAAGTGACGCGATATGAACTGGAGACCGGCGCGGGCGCAGCCACGCGCGAACATGCCGCTTCACTCGCGCCGACCAACAAAAGCACTGCAACTGTCATATATCTACAAATAAATAAACTGTCAGGTATCTTACCTGTTTGTGTCGACGAGTGTGCTGTCATCTTTAGTGACGTTGCTTGGGCGAATTTATTTGTTGACCCTTCTAACAGTTTTATGTTTATGAACCGGAAACTTCATTAACATAAAATTATATTTTTTTAAATTTGGCAAAATAGAAGCTCTAAATGGCATAAATAAATAAGTATAGGTAGGCATAAGTAGGAGAACAGTGCCCTTCAACTGACCCCCCGGTCGCGACAGGGTTACTAACACCTCCGCTGCGCGCTGCTAATCAGTAACTCGACGCACAAAAGCCTCTTTCACTAAAGACTACGGCTTACAAGCGAGCTTTACTACTTGCGGGATGTTAACTGAGCTAGGCTTAGAGTTTAGCAGATTATCTGGTTAGTTGGTTTTTGTACAGAGAGCCCATTTAATTGTATTTTGATCACGGTAAGACAAGTTTGTGGTAGTGTTTGTGATTCTTCCAGGGTTCTACTTATAAATACCTACTAATGACAGTTTATATGTCATTACCACAAGAAAGTGGTTCGTAGGTAGCTAAAAAGAGGTGGAGCTATTATAGATGAATTACAATCAAATAACAGAAACAACTAGTAGGTATATACAATTGAAACATAATGTTGCAAACAATCTACAGGTAGCTCAACTCAACTGATCAATATTAACCAGTATATTCTGCCTTCTTTTTCATTTGGAATAAATTACAGTATACCTTTTATCCATCACTCATGCCGAAATACTACAAACAAAGACCTCCTCACCTTACTCTTAGTTTCCACGTGAATCCTTTGAAAGTTCATACTCTTTCCCTAAACCGCCCGACTCCGATGGATTCGCATTCGCTGCATGCTCCATGAGGTCTATTGTGCGATATGTATCTCGTTTCGCGGGTGTACAGTGTCAAAGAGGCCGCTAGTGCGTGCGCCCGCGGCTCCGCCCGCCGTGGGAACCCGCACAGGTGTGAACGGGTGAAAATTTGCCACTTTTTGCCACCAAAATGGCAAGACTATTGTACCTTCTGACACAGTCTTTTGTGCACCAATTTTGATACAAAAGCATCTCTCTCGCGATGCGGGTGAGATAGTGTTACGAATTTATTATTAGCTACTTTTGTAGCAAAAAATTCAACAAAACACATCCATCTTCCATAGTTCGTCAACAACATAATCTGCTCTAACCTCCATTAATCAAAAACGTATCGATTCCCATACACTGTACACTATTTATTTTTTTAATAATTTGACAGGTAAATGCTTGGCATTTAGTGATCGTCTTTTTATATTTTTTTATAAACCTTTCCGCCTACAAGCTGTCGTTATAAAGCTTAAAGTGAAGGTGATAGAACTGTTAATAGATTGTGAGTTTTTTGTGGAGTCGCATCATAAAGTTGGTAATGTTTTATCTTTGTAGCGGCTTGAGTCAATTAGAGAGGCGGCGTGTATCGCAGCATCGATATCTCGGCTCGGACTCGATTTATTAATTAATCGATATACAAACATGCGGCCGTCATCGTCCGATGTCATTATGAAGACATTAACTTTTATTTGCCGGTACGTCCTTTGGAGACAGAAGATAAAGTATGTTATTGTTATTTTTTCTTGTCCTGTTTGATATTAAAAAGGTGAAAGTTTGTGAAGATATGAACATCTTTGTTACCTAAGATCTCCAAAACGATTGAACAGATTATAATGAAATTTGGTGTGCCAGTAGTCGCATAATGAGACATAAATTACTGATTACTTTGTATCTGGAAATAATGCGTTCGAAGCCGCGTGCAGGAGCAAGTCGAAAATAAACTATTAAACTAGATTGTGATTCATATGGAATTCCTTAAGTACACTCGAGAGCAATGAATCCGGGTCACTCAAAGAATCCAAAATTTATGAAACGAATCAAAATTTGTTTTTTTTCAAAATGACGAATAAAAATTTATGCTCTACAAGCACGATGGAAGACACAGAGTGTATAGAAGACCAGGGGAAAGATTCAAGCAAGCATGCATCGAAGAAAAAGTAGCCTACGGTGGTGGGTCTGTACTTGTGTGGGCCGGAATTTCCTCTGAAAGTCGCACAGAGCTGGTGATCATAGAAAACGGCTCTTTAACTAGCGTAAGATATGTGGAAGAAATCCTCAACGAACACGTTGGTCCATTTATGGTCAATTTGGGTGAGGATGCTATATTTATGCATGACAATGCCCGACCTCATACAGGTAGGATTGTGAATGACTACCTTCAAGAGATGAACATTACTTGTATGGAGTGGCCAGCGCGCAGCCCGGATATCAACCCGATCGAGCATGCTTGGGACGAGCTAGGGAGATGCGTAAAACAACGAAACCCTCCCCCAATCACGCTTCCTGAGCTCAAAATTGCTCTCACAGAGGAATGGGAGAATATTGCCCAAAATCGTATAAGGAACTTGGTGTACAGCATGCCAAACCGCGTAAACGCAGTAATGGAAGCACGAGGAGGTAATACGAAGTATTGAAATTCAAGAAAATCGTCATAAAGTTCAAAAATTTCATGTTTCCTATTTTTGTTTTAAGGAGAGATCAGCAGTTTTTTTTCTTTATGTAATTTTGTGTAAATAAAATGTATGGTGACTCATATTTTTTTAACTTTCATTTAAGGAGTATTAAATTGTCTATTAAATACAATTTATTGCATTAACCTAGCATTCTTACTTTCCGAGATTTTTTGGATTCTTTGAGTGACCCGGATTCATTGCTCTCGAGTGTATTTATACCCATGTTCATTAAAACAAATTATTGACTAACGACAAAATAATCAATGAGCTAAAATGCTATTTTAAGCTTTGCAAAATGAGAATTGCATCACGACCATTAAAACATTTAATGACTAGTAGTAGGTAATTGGTTACACGTACACATTATTTTCCTGTTGGATAACCCAAAAATACTTATTCATATTCCTTCCTACATCTGTGACGAAAGCTCGACGATCGCTATAACGATAAAATTAATTTAATTTCCATAATTTACACAAATCTTTTTAGTAATTTGCTATTTCTTAAGAACATCCGACTCATAATATTAGAAAAGGAGTAAAAAAGCGTCGCTTTAAAAAAGCACTTATAAAAATCCTCTTATATTTAGCTCAGCCTAGAATACTCGCAGCCCATACAAAACCAATGTAGTGAAAACAACCAATTCATAATCTTTTAATTTTTAAACCGACATTTAGTTTTTACAAAGAATCCTTTATGTTATAATCGGAGCCAGCGCTGAAGAGCTCTTAGGATATGAATCCTTTTAAAGTTTTTTGGGGTTCGAATCAAACATTTAACAAGAAACGCCTACATGGACATTCAAATCTGGCCATGGGATCTTTGTAGAATATTAAAATGATTTTGTCCTTAAACATTATCTAATCAACGTCATATTTTCTGTAAACACACACATAAGCATTTTAATAAAACAAAAGTATAAAATGTGGTCAAATAAAGACTTAATGCAATTCAAATCATAATACCTAAATGCAGTAATTAATTGTAATTAATTTGGGTTCCGTACGTAAAATTTATAAGGACGCTTGTTCCTTCTTTACCCTTAAAATTAAAATGTTATGTAGAGGGTTGTGTGAAGTAGCGCGGTAACATTGAAGAGGCGTATGTTTTCGATAAGTTGCGTTCGATGCGCGATGCGCCGACGCAAGGTTAGCTCGCCGGCGGATTAACCGTGAATCACTATCGCAATATTGGTATTGGTAGGGTGACACAACTTTCCACCGCACAAGTCATTATCTACGTCATTACATTACGTATAGACGATACCTACAAGCCTACAAATGAGTCACTATGTAAACTTACAAACCTAAAATAGAAACGTCTAAACGTAAGAAAATGTAGCGTAGAGTATTTCGTAGACCCTCTACGAAAATGCTACGACGTACGGCAGCTTGTTATCTTACAATTTACAAGTTTCTATTATTCATTAAAAATAAAAGTCGAAATTGAAAAATATGTGTTTGTGATAATTTTATGTGCTAAATTTATCTAAGAAAGTAACAATTTTACAAGGTCCATGGTAACCCTACGACACTCAAGCCGGATTGGTCCGCATGACTGCGTCCTTTTGCACTTATTAAACATATCTTATATCAATAATAAATCTGCTTGGCCCAGCCTCCTCACACTTCCCTATTCCCTCTATTTAAGGTACAAAATTGCAGCTTAAGGTATTTTCTGAAGAGGCGCAGATGTGTTATGTCTTTGTTGTTAATTTGCGTTTTCCGGTGTATTGAATGCGTCGAGCGGGATTACTGTACGTGTGTGCACCTCGCTCCTCAAGGGTTAAATGTTAATTCGCTAAAAGCCGATACGGAATGAATGACTGTCTGTACAGGATAAAGTTATCACTAACTTCTTTGTTCCTTTCATAATTTTATCGTGTTCGATTACTTACGCGATTTTGAGGGATAATGGATATTTTTATAACAAAAAGAGACTTGCGATATGAATCCTTTATTGATATTTTAATCTTATTTTTTTGCCTGAAAATATTTATCATCATCATCATCCACGGCCGAATTTACCCACTGTTGGGGGTATAGGCCTCCCTCAGTTTGTGCCATCCACCGCGGCCCTGTGCTGACCGCCTCCACTGCCGCCCTCCGCCGCGTACTATGTCGTCGACGCATCTCGCAACCGGACGTCCGACGTTTCTTTTGCCCATCATTGGCCACGAATCAGTAGTTGTTTTGCTCCACCTATCATCAACTCGCCTTGCAATGTGTCCAGCCCAACACCATATTAGGTTCATGACTCGAGTACCAACATCCTGGACTTTTGTCGTCCGTCGGATCTCGGTGTTCAGGCCTCGGTCTGCACGGCGGAGGCCGAGCATGGCGCGCTCCCTGGCCCCTGTGCGACTCTGGCACACGCCGGGTACACAGCCTCCTCGCGAGCGTGCACATCTCGGCGCCGTACGTCATGGTGCCCAGTAGTACACATGGATTAAATAAGCGGCTCTTCAGACATTCTGGAACTTCCTTTGATTTCAGGATGTCATCTAGCTTGCCAAATGCAGCCCATCCTAGCTGGATTCTTTTTGATATCTCCTTGGGCTGATGTTCTTTGCCAAAGAACAGAATATGTCCAAGATATAAGTATTGATCGACTCTCTCCAGCACCTCATTTCCCACCGTGATAATGGAATTTGAGGGGCTCGAGAGGTTCGCCATAATCTTCGTCTTGGTCAATTTCATAATGATAAATGATAAATGAATTTTATTGCTGTGTAACTAGGTGGTAATGTGTACATCATCCCCAACTTTAAAAGCCAACTTTGCTTTGGAAATATTTAACAACGTAGAAAATTTCTAAGATTATAATATAAGCTCCAAAATGAAGATATTTGTTTCCTTTGAGTTAAACACAAAGATTGTCATATTAATGACCTCAAAAAGTATAAAAATGCATTGTTACTTAAAAAATAGCATCCGCATTACGATACAATAAATCTAATTTAAAAACCAAAATCAAAAGTTATCGCTGCACATTGCATTTTAAACTCTAGAACGTGTTTAAAGAGATGTTATTCGTTTGGGGGGTGTTAAATAGGGTAAAGGGTAATACTGTCGTCAGAGAATGAACCCTGTCAGCGCCGCCCTTGATTTACGACGAACAATTACTCTCGGGCTGGCGCGACATGTCGCGCGACACGACATGTGTTGTGTGGACAAACACATACCTACAGGTGGATTATTCTGGACGAAATTATACCCTGATAGATACTTACTCGTCATTGATTTCATTTGTCATTTGTTTTTTCAATATTAAGTCATAATAAGTAACCAGGAAGACATAATGTGGTGAAAATAAATCAAAATTCGCCATTTTCAGACTGAGACAATTTTGAATTTAATTGATTGTTTGCTATTCTTTGTGGAATATTTGCCACATTTTTTTATTCATCTCTGCATTTTAAGGCACAGCTATGTTTAGCTCTGTTTCCAAACAATACGTGATGAATGATCTTTCGCAGACGTCATAACTTTCTATAGTATAAATCATGAAAAAACATCCGAGATCCAGAATAGGACCGTGCGTGGGAGCGCGGCGGCGCGGGCGGCGGGGCGGCGGGGCGGCGGGGCTGCGCGGGCGCAGGCTTCGATTGAGACATCCGAGCCGGCTTCAAACGCGCCGCGTTCTATACCGCGACCTATCGACAATACTCGCACTTACCTTCATCTCTAAAACAAGCCTTTTTACGTTCCTTCTCACCTTTGAAATAAGGTTTAAACCAATTTTATAATTTCGAGTTTTATAAGTCCGATGGTAAACGTATTTTTGTATGCTATTTAACCCTTATATCATTCAATGTGTATTGTTGTCGAAAATTTGTCAGTTGCATGATGTGTAGGACATCTTTGAGTTTTTTATAATGTTCCTTTGTTGGTACATTAGAGTGATATCGGATCTGTAGTGCTAATGTATGTGTGAAGAGGCATTATCGCGATGCTCTGAGAGGAGATAGGGGTTTTGGGGCATCAGACGGGCCCTGAGGGGCTGGAGCCTGATCGGGCGATAGGAGCTGAATGAAGCCTTCATTTGATCTGTGATTAACTCGTTACATTTGGGATTTTTATGATCTTGAAGACTCAATATCACCATTGCCTTGTATGAGCTGCACGACGTCATTTGTATGTCACAGCATTCTTCTTCGTATCAAGACTTATGTGTTAGTGTGACTATTCATTTAAATTTCTCATGCAAACAGACTGCAGTTAGCTCAACAGTTAAAAACTACTGAACGGAAGTGGCTGAATTTAGCTAATTGTAGTTCTAGGCCTGGAATAAAACATAGGCTATGTTTTATGCCATAAATCGTCCCATAGGATAGAAATCACCTTTCAACGTTTCCATTTATAAACAAAGCGTGCGAAGCCGCAGGCAGAAACGAGTATCTCATATAGTTTGAATATTATGCATAAATAGTAGTGGTGGAATGGTCGCCTTGTCTACACATTAGTATCCTCGCTGGGAGCGGCAGGCTGCCGGCAATTAGGTGCACTGCAGCCCATGAATATTGAGGTGCACGGTGGGGCCGCGCCGCGCCGCACGCCGATCGAAGCCAGCGAGTACACTGCTGGCCGTGTTGGAAGGGCAGGGGCTGTACCTACTGCTGCGGACAGTATGAATGGTTTAGACGTTTGAGAATTGGTATAGGTGTTTGGTTTGTTATTATAGTGCGTAAGCCCTCATACCCGGGGTAATTTCAACAAATAATATTTCCAAAAACCTCGTGGTGCGATTGGATTTTTTAATAAGGTAATTTACGTCCTGTGTTTTCTTAGAAAGTGGTCATAACCTGCTCCCGCAATGTCCTCACAAAATATTCCTTTTTGTGTTCGGTGCTGTGCTGACATCATGTACGCTACCTGCTCATGCTACGGAAGCTAGACATTCATGAGCTCGTGTGTGAAGCCTGGTATTGACTTCACAAGCCTCTTTACCATTCGGTTTGTGCCTAGTCCTTCCGTAGAACAAGGTGTGTAATGAGTAGTCAGACAAACCTTCCTACTTTTGTAAACGCTAGCTTGGCTTCGTAGAAAACTCTTTGTCTTTTTTAATGGAAATAAATGCAGTTGATGACCGCTCCTTACCTAGTTTCTGTAGCTTTGTAATTTGCGGTAATTTGTAGACTGCTCAGGGTCTCAAGGGCTGATGAATAAATGAACATTATAACTGTCCAGCAGGTCAAGGTGAAAATAGCAAATTACCTAGTAGCCTACACGGGGTGCGCGGTTCCTTGAATTTATTTTTAAATGATTGGTCATTATCTACCGAGCCTTTCGCAGCCAAAGGAAAATTGGTTAGTAGCAGTTGTAAAAATATTATTTGTGTTTTTTCTGTCTTAGATAGTCAATCTAACTAAATACATAGGTAAGTACTAAGTACCTATCTTCACTTCAGCTTCCTTATATTATTGTGTTATTTAACATTCGATAAGTTCTAAGAAATCAAATAATATCACAAAAAATTTCGACTTCGACGGGACTTAACCGGCATCCTTCCCTCAGTACGGGAATGTGCTAACCAGCTATAGAAAGATATAAACAATAGAAAACTACAGAAAGAAAATTAGAAATTAACCAGAGTGTGTGGCTCACGCACTGTAATAACAAAAACCTTAGATTCGTTATGTTATTTAACCGAAATGTAATGTTGTTTTTTACCTGAACAAATAATTATATTCTATTCAAATATTCTATTCTATAGATTTGAATGATGCAAAACCGAAATATACCTACCAAAATGATAATATTAAATAATGCTGGACAATCTACACAGCATCATCTGCCCTAAGCCAAGCAGAGCTTGGTGTTATGGGTACTAGTAGACGACCGATATACAATTACTTCTTGTTAAAATGTCAGTACGTAGAGAGTACGAATCCCGGGCGAGCACCAGCGGCCGCTAATCCAATAAACTCTGGCATGTGCAGTGCAAGCTGCTTGCGCGGGCAGCTTGCAGGCCGGGTCAGCGGTCAGCGGCGCGCGCGCAGATAATGAGGCGCATTGCGTTAATCAACGCACAGAGATGGGGAGGGGGGAATCAAATGTAAACTTCCAAGTTCCGAGTCAACATGCTCATTATCAACAGAGCCAGAGCCGGGGCAACTCACGGCTAGGTGTAGGGTTCCTGCCGATTGCCTGTTTGTTTTGTGCTTCTTGTGGATTCTTTCACGACGTCTTGGATTTCTGCGGCCCCAGTAAAACTCTAAGTTCCGAAAGTTCCGAGTAGAAACTTTTCGTTTAAGATGAAAGACATAATAATTGTTCTGTACTTATAATATCTACTACCAATTTTTGCCACCAAAACATAAATTTATAAAGTGCAATCATCGACGCAGTAAGCAAATAACCGAGTCGTGCATCTCGACAAGGCCGTCGATTGTGCCACATTAAATATAACCAAAAATTACTTCTTTTTAAATTACTTTATAAGTTTAGATGCTGCAATAAATCCATACCCAATCCATCTATCTATCTATACACACGTAGGTTAGAATAATTAGGGATATCCTGACTAGGAGCTGATGCAACGTGCCGGAGCGACCATGCACACTAACAAGGAAGAACCCATCGGACAGTGATGTAAGACGCAGCCCTGCTCAAACACATTCATACATACAAACTAACAATGCATTTTACATAAATACACAACTAGGGCTGTCTACTGCTTTTAACTATTACTCTGTGTTTTAATATAGTTTGTCTTTATTGAGTGGAATGATTATTACTGATGAATAGTTTAGCTTAGGATAGGTGCTTCGGGTATAACAGGTAGATTATTCATCGGTACCCGGACGTATCCAAGAATATGTTACAAGGTTTATATGAACTTGCGAACCTCACGTTCCAGTTGAAAGTCGCCAAGCTCTTCAGGAGCATAACTAGCAAACGAAGCTTTTGAAACACTACCATATTGCGTTGATCGCAAATATTTCGCATTTATTTTCATTAATTTTATTTTTGTGAGTATTTAATGTGGTGCTGAAAAGTGGGACGAAATTTTGAAATTAAATAAATATTGAGCCAAGTACGGCATACAATGTGGGATGGGACGAAAGCAGATTTTTTGATTTGAGCCGAACTTCCCCGGGACGAATATGGCATAATATCTGGCGCAGCGCATCAGCATTGCCTTACAGCGGGGCAATGTAGCCAACGTCTTGGAGACGCTTCCAATTGTTAGTGATATGGATCGGTTGAGCTACCTCTAGGCCTCTAGATTATTTGCAAAAGTCTTCAGTTAGTTGTGAATTCAATTGTAAATACTAGTTCTAATTGTATTTGCTAATTTTGGACAGTTCAAAGTGGACCCTTCAGCCCGTGAGAGGTGCAGCCCTAGGACAGGTCGGAGGGCACTTGTAATGGTCGATCACGCGGCGCGGCGCGGCGCGGCGCGGCGGCGGTGCGACGCGGAACACGATTGTTGACACATACCTTAATATCCGCGGACAGAGGTTCTCAAACTTGCTGGGATGATTGAAACACATAGGTAATGTGTACCCAGCAGGAAGTTCAGGAAAACATGTCATATCGCCGCCATGATATAAACTTAGAATATGATGTTTGATGAGAAACACTTATTGTAAACTAGTTTCTGCCCGCGGCTTCGCACGCGTTGTTTCTATGGAAACGTTTTAAGGTTATTTCTATAACATGCGAACGATTTTATGGAATAAAGAGTTTATGTTTCATTCCAGGCTTACCATCTTTGCAAAATTTCAGCCCAATCAGTTCAGTCGTTATGGCGTGAAGAGGTAACAAACATCCATCCAAACATACAAACTTTTTCTAAGAGGGTGAAATGAAAAAATAATGGTTCGGGGTATTTCCGTACTTCTTGTGCAGTACTGGAATAACCCTACTTGTAAATACTCTACAATAGGTATGTGCGATATTACAAATCGGAAATCAGAAATCAATAACGTTTTTTTCGTTAGGCTTCCAAAATAAGCCTAGAGACAATTTAAATCAAAAAATACAAGTCACTCCACCAGTGGTTACTAGTTACTCTAAAGCTCTGCGCTTATTAATCCAATGCCGCTACCACATATTACAAAAACGTAAATTCAAATAGGGTTTTAAATTCGTAATCTTTAGATACATTTTACAGTGACAAAGTGGCTTCCCACAAGCTTCAAACGACCGCAAGCTTTCTGTCACCTGATGCTGTATAAAATTCATCGATGTGACGAGTATTGAATGCACATTTTTGTGTTGTGCTGCAGCGGTGATTTTCAGGTCGCGACAAGCTTACGGCGAAAACTTTATGAATCTCCTGTGACTACCTGTGTTTATCTTCTCAGCCAAGTTTTCCCGAGACATTGCTTCCCCACTAGTGCACAGTTTGAGGAGCGCATTTCTCCAGCAGCCGTGTACCGGAGTGCCAGCCAACAATTGCGTTCAAGTGAGCACATCCTCATCAGTGACTGAGCTGCGTCTTCCAGCTTCCTACACCTCCTACACGCGGCCGCGTGATACTTCCCGGTGCCAGGCCTTTTGTATTACCACACTTATTTATTCATTTGATTGGACGGACATTCAACAATGATAATAACGAAGTAAATAACAAATGATTATGATCTTATATCTATTGACCGTAGACAAAATAAAATAGAAGATACGTTTGAAAGTTTGCATGCTTGCATAGTAAATTGTATGTTGGCGTCTTTATGCTTAAACTGCAGAATAGATCAGGATATTTTTCGTGGTTCTATTTAGAATTTTTGACCAACATCAAATAATGTGAATACTTGTTTGTATCCGGATGAAAACTGTGCGACGATATGGCTAGTAGTTAGTTTAAAAACACTTATACAGGGTTGCTGGTAATCCACGACACTGCGTGAACTGCAGGATCTGCCTATAATCATGAACACGTACCTCCAGACGCCAGGTCTATATATTCTTTAATTTTATGTAAAACACTTTCATAGCATCTTGCAGAAGTAGAACTAGAATAAGAATTATTATTGTCTAAAATCATTATTACCCATCGATTAGCTTATGCCTAAATTTATTGTTCTCAATCTTTATATTATTATTATTTTTACTGCATGCCTTTCTCATTGTACCTATTTAATTTTGCATTTGTCATAAATTTTTATCAGATCTATTTGCTAGAGTACCGCTCTCTCAGTGTCATAGCAATCAATCATGTTCACTCGGTCTCCCGCGAAACAGGCCTAGCCTAGTGCGGGCATCATAGGTAATCAATGCTCTCACATTATATCGTGCAAATGTAAAATCTTTAAGTAAAACTAAGATATTAAGTTAGTTATCCTAATGCCAAATAAATTATTTTGTATTTTTTTGTATTTGTATCATCTCCCATTCAAAATGAAAAAACACGTTTGTCTGGAACCTAATGAATGACTAAAGATCGATCTTCCACTTATACACCTACTGTTCATTGAGGTCAGGGCCGCTTTCAAGTTTAGTTTAAAATAAAGCTTTTCATGTATAATCATTAAATGGATACCAACAGCAAGAATAAGAATTAAGACCTGGCGTCCTAACGAACGGAACGTGTCCGTGATGAGGGGCAGAACTTGCAGTCCACGCAGGCTCAGTGAATCACCTTACCAGTAACCCTGTATATGGAAATTCATGGAAATTCATCAAATGGAGAGAGAACTTGCAAGAACAGAGTCAAAATAGAAGGAGTAGCTACAGAGCACCAATGAGGTACTATATTATTTGACTCTATTTAACATTTCAAATGCCAGTCAGCAAACACCATCTTCCACCACTCATATCTCATGGGCTATGAGAGTAACGGAGTAGGGAGTAGTGCACGTGTGTTTACGCACACACTTCTGCTTCTATTCCCTTACTCTCACATAATAATATCGTGCGCACATGGCCAGGGCCGTCTTAAACTAGGCTGGGGCCCTTGGGCACACAAGAATTCGCGGCCCTTTTGGAAAGTAAAAAAGCGAATTATATAACATCTTTTACTAAGTACCTATGACCATTTATTATAGGTAATCAAAATATAGTATGATATAATGTCATTAACCTCTCAAGTGGCACGCCCCGCGGTCCGCTACCGCCGTTGTGTGGCAGGTACTTCCGCAAAAATCCGCGGAAATGCATCACAATGCATTATTTCGCTGATTTCTTGATTATTATCTACTAACACCTCGTAACATCTATATATATTTGGATTCTCCATAAAATGTCCTACAAAACAGCGTGGAAACATTCTGATGTTGTATAACGTAATTAATGAGGTTGATTAAAATTAAATTATAATTGCGGAAAAATGGTAAAATTTTAATATTAAAAAAAAAACATTAAAAAAAACTTTACCGTTTTTATGTCCAGTTTGAGTTTTATTTTAGAGATTTACCATCATATTATTACACTAAACACAAAAAAGAACACATTTCCAAGCCATTTAATTTAAATTAATTTTAATTCAGAAAAAACGATAAAAAAAATGGCGCGGGTGTCAGATTTTAATGTTAAATATACGTTTTATTTTTCAAATTTCTTCTAGACTTGGTTAGTTTATGGATTTAACGTCAGCTTGACACTGTCAGTCAACTTTTAAGACATGGCTGAAAAGTTGACTCTAAGTACATAAATTCGACGAAACAAAAAACAACAAAAATTGGTTGTCTGTAAAGTCGGTTTACTGACGATAGTTGAACGTGACAACGTCTTAAGAAAATACTGATGGAATATTAGCATTTGATACTCGATCAAAACATGTAAATGTACTATAGTATAGCAGCTGTCCACGCAGACGCATCGCTCACTCAAGTAGGAGAGAGACGGATGTCGAGCGCTCTCGCTTGCACTTCAAGCCTTACATGGAACGCCTCAGAGCGAGGGAACGCCGCATGACGTCATAGCGAGGTAACGCCGAATGACGTCATAGCGAGGTAACGCCGCATAACGTCATGTTTTTTCGTGCGTGCAGCCGGCTCAATCGAATTATAAGACGTTGTCACGTCAAAAAAAAAAAATTCGGAAAATCGGCCATAATATGGTCGCAGCTTGACTTTGGAATCCCGAGTGATTGCGTGAGTGATCGCTAGATGGTGTACTTAGTAAATTAGGTAGGATGCGTTCGGAAATATTATTAATTAGTACAGTAGGAATAGGCGCAGTCATCGATATAATGGCGAAGTAGGTAAATACCTTCTGTTAAGATTACTGATCTGTGAAAAAAGTGTAATGTGCCCGACAAAAATGTTTTGAGAATAATTGTGTAAGAGAAATTGTCGATCCTTCGGGGCCCCCTGAGAATGGGGGCCCTGGGCACGGGCCCCGTGTGCCCTTATGGTAAAGTCGGTATTGCACATGGCTGGTCTTCGGTAAGATTGAAATTCGGTTATGGGGACATCATCAGTTAAACAACTCCAGTGCAGGATTATTGTAAGTGATTCCTTTGAAACCTGCCTCAGTGTGAACAAGACACGTTGTGCAATGACCATCATTAGGAGGCCATCATCATCAGCTGGAGTACCACCAGCTCGTTAGGCGTACGTGACCCGCGACACGACAATATGAAAACAAACTAATTGCTTTTAGAACATCACATTTTAATCGCATTAACTATGAATTAGTTATTTTGGGACGAGATTCCGATTTAATTTGTTGTTTTGATATTTTATTTCTCACGAGGTTTTCCTGTGTCTAAATCATAACTAGGTAATCTTCTTAAGCGCCGTGTGGTGCCGGCCTAGAATTTGCACCACCCCAACTCTTCCCGCGGGTGTCGTAAGAGGCAACTAAGGGATATCCCCGGGGGCGGGCAGCAGCGCCCCCTGCAGAACATTCTACCACCGAAGGCGACTAGACTAACGTTACTCGTTTATTATTTAAATTAGGTTGCACCTTAATTATGACTTTATACGTCATAAAGTCATAATTAAGGTGCACGCCCAAATATAGGTACCTATATAAATACAAAGCTTTTCCTTGACGACTATAACTCGCACTGGATAAAAATGGTATAGTCCCCGAGTTTCGTCATAAAATCCTTATGATAAATTCATTCTGCGAAACGTATTTGTGTTAAATTAATATTTAATACATAATTACAGTATCAAAAGTAATATATGAATATCTCTAAGTAAAAACCGTTTAATAAATTTAATAAACCGATTTTTTATTATAATTTACATTTATTTTTCCTGTAAGATATATTTTACGGGAAAATCATAAATTAAATGACCTATTTGATAGGTTAAACCTGTCAATTTTACCAACATAATTAATTGAGTAGATAGTGCACTGCGTCATACATAGCATACCTACGTGTTTTATTATCATTATCCATTCGGTAGTGGGTAGGTTAGGTACCTAGGTACCGGTGAGTATGGGGTAAAGTTTGTAAATTAATTAGTTTCTCATGTAGATATATAATCCAGAAATGCTAGTCCGATTTTCAAAATATTTCGCAAAATGAAATTAGGCTCAATAATTAAATACTTTTATTCACAAAGAAAATGACAATAAAATAATCTAAATTTATTTATATTAGAACTAGTATTTACAAGTGAAACAATTGAGCTAACTGCAGACTGTTGCAAACAATCTACAGGTACCGTCCCCTAGACCCGGCTGCATTAAATACTTAACATTATTTAAAATGACTGACAACTATATTTAACCCGTTGAGTGTTGCGAGCACGAGCCACCCACCACCTCCCCAGAGAGTGATCAGTCTCCTGCCCACCGCGCACCGGTGGGCTCGCCCCGGTGACCACTGGGCAGGTTGGCAACGCTTGTCCGATCCAGGAAGATTATGAAAAATGTTTTCTTAATGAGTGATCGACAGTCCTCCCTCGGGGACGATCACTCCAGCCATGAATGAGCCCCATGTTCTGCCACATCGTAACAAAACCCGTAGAGTTAAATAAAATATTTCTTTTTCAATAAATGTTTTCATTTTATTTCAAATAATCGGTCATTTTCCAAAACACCAACCCCATAACTATATAGTTTTTCCCCTCAAGGGGGATTTCAAAGGAGAAGACTGGAATAACCCTATACAAAATACAAACTACATAAAGCAAGGCAACAATATCAAAGTGATACTTACGAGTATGTTGTTATAAGTATCACTTTGATATTGTTTCCTGAATTTGTAGAAAAGGCGTTAGCTTATGCCAACTTAAGCAAACGCCTTTTCTACACAAAACAAAATCAAGATCATTATCATGATGTAATATATTTTCACCTTGAAGGCTTTAATTACAGCTGTGATAATATTAATAAACAATACAAGGTGGTATGCTCAGGTAGGTACGTATATTTTTTTGTTAAATTTTCCAGCTGCTTAAACTAAACGTGCCAAATTATAGGCTGAGAAAATACAAGAAAAATGACTTGCCTACATCCTACAAGTAGAGTACATTCGCTAGATTATTCATTAAATAGAAACGCAACCACAATAATGAGCAGAGTAGGTATGTGCCAAAGTGTATATGTATGAAGCTAAATTAGAAGCCAAAATATTGTAAAGCAGCCCAATCAGACGCCTTTCTTCTGAGATTTCTTTCAACCTTTCTCCCATTGTGTCCATTCTCTCGGAACCTCCAACGGGTTAATTCAAATAACCCTGCATTCTTGCAAACAGTTACACGAATCAAGGGAAGCACAGTAGCAAGAAACTTTTCAACAGTAGCATCGTTTAGTTAGACAGTGCAAATTGGAATACGGCGGCGGCGCGGCGTGTCTATTCTGTAATGCGCGTTCGCTAGTCGCGATACTCGCGATTGATGTCACTATGAAATTCTTTCACAATAATCGTAATGAAAAATTTACTTTACAATTATATTAAGTAACTAATACGATTTAAATCAACCAGTGAAATTAATCAAATTATTCTGATTTTGATCTAATTATCTAAGATCAACGATTCTGTCTTTATTTGTTTAGGAAATCCACTAAACAATCACATGGTCCATGTGTCCCTTTACTTAAAAGTCTTCCAGCATGCACTAACTAAAGGCAACTAACTGAAATATCGGGTTATTCCACTTTTCCCCCTTGACAAATCCCCCTTTAGGGGGAAAACTAGAATTCAGTTTTTTAAAGTCCAGTTATCCCCCTTTTAACTAATAGGTACGCAAAAAAAGTCTGCTGGCCGGCATGCCGCTCGGTGTCAGACTGAAATAAATTAAGTTTCTGACACAATACACAGATCAAGTTTTATGAAAAGCATTCAATTGTTTATTTATTTCCATAATCCATATGTTCGTTCCCTTATATTTACCTACTGTTCGATTCGTACACCTTCTGTGCAAAGTTTACATCCGCTGACAACAGCGCACGGTCCCAGGCGAGCGCAGTCAGGAGCCGGGGAGGCTGGGAGGCTGGGAGGCTCGCGGTGGATGATGGATGGTGCTTGCTCCTGACAGGCGAGCCTGATTGTATGTTTGTTTGTTTGATTGTATTCTAATACTCAGGTAACTAGGGGACGGCGCACGCGGTGGGACCTAGCGTGAGCGGGTCAGAGCTTATTCAAATTGCATTAGAAACTAACATTATGTACCTATTTACAATCATTTAGAATCATTTACTGTATAAGTATCATATATTATTTGATTGTAATTTTCTCTGTTCATAAAAATCGGTTACTTTATTGTACAAAAGTACAAACAATAATTTAGAACCATTTATTCGGTTTTATTTATCGCTGTTCTCTTTCTAAGATGTTAAAAAAATAAAGAGGCGATGGTGGTTTATCTTAAAACATCTTGTTATAGAAATACTAAATAATTTGATGGTTAAAACGAACTAGAGAACATAAAGAGCTAATCGAAAGTCTTAAAACTTAAATCAGTGTTTTGGTACTTTTAATTAACCAAGAGGTCAAATTATTTAAGTTATTGAGTTAAATTGGTTTATTATTCTTGTAGGGTATTATTTAGCTTGGTATTATTAAGATTTTCCTGTGTTGCCAAACACAGGCAAGCTCCATGCTCAACATTCACAACTTTCAAACTTTTAGAGAACCAAACTTAAAATACCAATGAGAGTAGGAATTCAATGTTACCTTCCTCACCGCTGCCGCCTATGAAACCCGCTGTCGCCCGTCACCTACACCAGCTCCGGTAGTGATGCATGGTGTGAGGATGAATGTTAGCACGTCGCGAATCCCATTGTCTGCAGAACTGTTCTAGACGCAGAAGCGAGGAGCCGCTGCCCGCTACCAGCGGGGCTTGCCACCTGATTCACTGTGAATGATAAGGTTTGATTAATAAGGTCTGTGTTTATGTTGTAGTGTAGGTAACTTATAATTCTGAATGAACATAATAAATAAATAATGCTGGACGATCCACATAGCATCATCTAGCCCCAGGCTCAGCAGAGCTTGTGTTATGTATGTGGTGGGTACTAGATGACTCATATACATACATACCTAATACGATACATTACATAGATAGATATTTTTTTTTAAATAACCAAAACACCCGGAACAAAAATTTACAGATTGTACAAACATTTGTCCCAAGGCGGGAATGGAACTCGCAACCTCCTGCGTCGCAGGCGGACCTTCGCCCGTCGCGCCACCGAGGTCGCCAAGTATCATCTTATTTGTAAATACTACTGCCAGACGCAAAGCCTAAAAGGAAGCTAATGTTGAAGACATATACCTAACAAGATATTTATCTAAACACCCAAACTTTAGCATTTATTATATTACTAGTTTCTGACGGCGGCTTCGCACGCGTTGTTTCTATGGAAACGTTTAAAGGTGATTTTTATCCCATGGGAACTGATTTATGGGATAAAAAGTAGCCTTTATTTTATTTCAAGCTTAGAACTAACAGGATGTATGCAAAATTTCACCACGATCCGTTCAGTTGTTTTGGCGTGAAGAGTACCTAACAAACATCCATCCATCTATTATACATATCTAAACATCCAAACTTTCACATTTGTAATAATAATTATGAAATTTATTTATTTATTTATTTATCGAACAAAACACATCATAATCACTTTCATATTATGAGGTTAGATACTTATAGCTAGATCAAAACTTGATTGCAACATAAACATATGTACGTGCTGCTATAATATAAATATATATCGAGTAAGTAGAGTTGTTATATTACTATCTATGACAGGTTGTTGAAGCAAGACAGTAAAAAAGGTATTAAAAATTACGAATTACGGTAGCAAAAATTTGATAACATGCTATATTATTGTAAATACTATGTATGTTGTACTATGTACTTGAACTCGATTTCATTTCTTGGATATTGATTTGGATGATCTCGTTTAAAATTTTAATGAACTGACCTACTCTTGGAACAAATATGTCGAGTCTGCCGTCATCCCTATGTAGCTCATTATATTGACGTGCCATGCTTGTGAGGGGATTGAAATGGGAAATATTATTTCTAAAAGTGTGTAATGCAAAAACGTTCTTATTAGAGTTACGAGATCTGTAATTAATATTTAAATGATATTTCGGATAAGAGTTTTGGGGAATCTATTAGGGAGTAAAGTAATTTGTAGAAATAAATAAAGTCATAATAAATACGACGAGTTTCTAAGAAGTGACGCTGAATTTATAGAGCCTCTCTTCGTAATTCAGAGACGGAAATGCATAAAAGACTCATCTCTATATTTTAATTTCTAGTTATGAAATTACAATGGTGAAGAATATAATTATGATGTTAGATAGGTACTACAAGTATATACCTTTAAGTACATTATTACTATAATTTCTTAAAAAAAAAAATATATTTATATTTTAATAAGTAGGTATTACGCTCCATATACTAATACAATTCAAGACGAAGAAAGAAAACACTTATCACAAGTGTTTTTATTATATCTCATAAAAAGTGTTTCCAACCATGGTTAAAACTATTGTTAATTATATTACTGACTAATAAAAACATGTGTATTTGTTTCGTAGATATATTAATTCCTAAAATACTGGTATTGTATTGTAATGATACAATTGTAATTATTTTACATGTTTTCTGTGATTGATTTTCTGAATGAAGATGAAGATTTCTAGAAAAAAGTTAGTAGTTAAAATTTTATTTACCTAGATAAGTAATAATAACAAAAACCAGCTGATTTTCTTATGAATTTGTATAATTTATGATTGTTTGATGATTTTGTGTGTTTAAATGACTGTTTTGAAGACCTACATACTTACCTATTTGGGAAATTTGGCCTGAAATACTTATCTACTTAATTTTTAAGCGCTCATAACTTAAGAATGACAAAAACAGTATTCTAAATATGTAATTATCTTTCTATCCAAATTTGAATGGAAACAGAATAATATTTAACTAACTTCTAACGGTCTGAAAAACATTAAATATTTTAAAACTTCTGTTAAATCTGCTAAAACTCGTTATAGTCTTATTCCAACGCCGGACAAGGAGCATCATGAAATCCCAAGAATTCCGAGCAGCATCAAAATAAAACTAATCACTAAATAACACTATTTTTAGTTTCCAGAAAGCAACGGCGTCGTAACTATGGCTTAGGTTAGCTTAGATGCAAGCCAATGAGGAATGTAATCCAGCCTCCTCCTATTGTTTACCCGAGTATTGTGATCGCGCGGAGCTCAGGATTACGTCGCGACTACTCTTTAATCAGGAGACTTTTAATAATCTGTTTAAAGATAGGTTTCTAGATGAATGGCTTAAGTTTTGTATTTTTACTAAATCTTTTTAAGCGGTTTGCGAGTGCGGTATCATCAGATTTATATTTTCTAAAGGTCAGGTGACCGTCTACGGTATTATCAAATCTGTGGACTTCTTTTAATCTTGAAATTGTAATAAGTTCCTAGAGAGCAATTTTTCCCATGATTATTAACTTAAATAGAATTTTCATCTATATTTGATTACCTACTTAATATAAAAAATTGTACCAATAAATTTTTGCGAAACAAAATCGAACCAAGGTAATTTTTCTCATTATACAAAATATAGCTTTTTTTAATAAGTGTAGCGCCAGCGAGCGGCGCTGGGAGGGATTTAGGCCTAAATAGGAAGTCAGTACCTGCGGCGTGGTCAGGGTTCCGCGAACCAACGGCAT
The DNA here is from genome assembly GCA_963564075.1 of Eupithecia subfuscata. Classification (NCBI taxonomy): domain Eukaryota; kingdom Metazoa; phylum Arthropoda; class Insecta; order Lepidoptera; family Geometridae; genus Eupithecia; species Eupithecia subfuscata. The sequence goes on along the minus strand of OY751110.1, from coordinate 16,359,303 downwards.
GGAAGAAAAGTCAAGTTTAAGGAGAACAATATTTGTTTATTATAATCTTTTCTTTTATACTAATCCTTACTTCTAATCAATAAATATACAGCTTTGGAATTATTTACAAAGATACAGAGGAATGCTACAAAACACGGTTAACGAGTGCGCCTAATATTGCAATATCGTGCTTTTAGTATCTACATACATACATACATACATTATAAACACAAGGAGATTACCTCTCGACACTGGTCCTTCGAACACTAAAACTAAATCACAGATAAAACGAAAGTCTCAAGCGGTCTCTGAGTATTTGGTTGAAGATGCGGTCACGTGGGCGCTCAGTGCCGCATCAGGACCGTGACGGGCTTGTAGATGTGCGGAGAGAGGGGGTGGTGCGAGGGGGAGGGCAGCTCCGGGCTGGAGGCGCCCGAGGGGGGCGAGTGCAGCATCGGCGGCGAGGGGGTCAGCATCGGCGAGCCCTGCGCCATCAGCGCGGAGGTCTGCGCCAGCGAGAGCCCCTGCTGGCCGAGGAAGTGCCCCGTCGGGCCGCGCTCGTACAGCGACGGAGAGTACGGCAGAGTCCCGTAAGGCAGCCCGTCTCTGAAGGCGGGGTGCATGGCGCTGGGCACCGCCGGCACAGTCTTCACCTGCAGCGGCGCGTAGCGCTGGTACAGCAGCTGCGAGTAGAGACCCACCAGCTGGGAGTAGGCGTGCGGCGGGTAGGCGGGGGGCGCGCCCGGGAACAGCGGCCGCTTGAAGCAGGCCAGCCGCGAGCGCCCGTTCAGCGCCGAGCGGCGCCGAAGCTTACCGGTCGTCCCTCCGATGAACACGTCCTCCGCGGAGGCATCCAGCATCCAGTAGTTGCCCTTGCCGGGGTCGTCGTAGTGTCGCGGAACTTTCACAAAGCACTTGTTGAGGCTGAGGTTGTGGCGGATGCTGTTCTGCCAGCCCTGGCGGTTCTCGCGGTAGTACGGGAAGTTGGTCATGATGTACTCGTAGATGCCGTTCAGCGTGAGCCGCTTCTCCGCGCTGTTGCGGATGGCCATCATGATGAGCGCGTTGTACGAGTAGGCGGGTTTTTCGTGTTTTTTGTCTTTGCCGTCGGAGTCTTTCGGCTTGGAGCAGTCGACGGGCTCGGTGCCGGTCACGTCCAGCTCGCTGTCGCTGAGGTCGGCCTCGGAGGGCGACGAGGCCGCGGGCGACGGCGGCGGCTTGGGCGCCGCGTGGTTCATCAGTATAGAGTTGATACTGAAATCTCCTTCGAACTTCACCATATTGAAACACTTGTGAGCACTTGTAGTAATGAGAGCGCACTGCACGTGCGTTGTCACTGCGAGCGGCGAGTGAACTGGCGGGCGCGGAGGCGGGCGGCGGTATTTATAGCGGGCAGGGGCGGGGCCGCCCCGGCAGCTTTGCGCGCGCGGGAGGGCCAATGGGCGCGCGAGCTTTCTTACATAGGGCCACGCCTCGCGGGCCGGGGAAGCTCGGCCGCTGTCTCTCTCCTGGGCGGCGCGGCGCGGGACGCTGCAGCGCTGCGCAGACGCACCGCTAGCAAGCACACATGTTAATCGAATGCGGCTTTAATGTGGTTAATGGCGTTACAGAGCGTCTTTAAGTAGAGAAAACGAATTAACACAATATATTTGCTAGTATTGTCTGATGGTAAACAATAAATTATACGTAATTTTTTACGCAACAATGATAAGCAGCCACGGAAACGTTTTATACATTGTTGTGACAGCACAGATAAGTCGACTATCATTCCTTTATCTTTCAATACTGTTTACTTTATCATGTCGGAGCCGGTCGTGTTATTATTGTTGCCAAAATTGTAGATGAACCATCATTTATTTCTATAAAAGCGTACCTAGTTAGGTAGAGGTACCAAAGTAGGATTTACTATTGACTCATGTTACTCCCAAGTTGGTCCTACACTTACGAATTTTATAAGTACGTACTTATAGGTAGATACTTAGATGTTTATAAATAACAAGGTACCTAAATCAAGAAAATTTATCTTTATAGGAAGTGTATTAAGCAGTAAGGCTTATCAAAATAGGTAACAGTTCAAAAATCATTTGATAAAAATCTATTTATATGTTGATAATAAGCCGATTGCCTATCTCGGCTTGAGCTCGCCGAGCTCGTATAAACAAACACATAGAGTACTTAGGTAATACCGTGTTCAGACATTAGATAGAGAAGTAGGTATTTTTAATTAAAATACTAAAAAAAATCGGTGTAGGCAAGTGAATCTCCTTTGTGTGTGTGACTCTACATTTTAGTACTTAGGTAACCATTAATATCACGTTCATGTTCCTCCGGCCAGGTGGGATGACGATCTGCGAAAGACTGCAGGCAGATGCTGGATGTGGCAAGCTGAAGACAGGGCGCTATGGCGCGAGTTAGGGGAGGCCTATGTCCAGCAGTGGACTAATATAGGCTAATGATGATGATGATGATCAAGTTCATTGCCATAAATAAATTACCTACATAAAACATTATTAAAAATAGCAAATATTGAGTTACTTACCTCGTTCCTAAACATTCTATGTAAAAAAAACCTTTAATTCTCATAATATGTATTTTACATGCTTTTATTTAATTTGCCCTGCTGAATTTTAGATCCTCAGCCGATTGAGCTGAAATTTGGCATAACTATTTGCTCTATCGAGCTGGTCTGCTGATGGAGACAGAAGGTGAGAAGGTGGCCACAGGAAAAACTACTGAACCCCGTCGAGTTTGAGCTCGTTGGATTCCTCAGTTTGGTCCTAGATGATAAAAAGCTGTTTTGAAAAAAGTTCTTTTTCAATATTAGAAATATCTTTTGATGTGATAGGTTATTACCTACATTGTAGAACGAGTGAAAAAATACTAATAAAACAAATTAATAATAATTTTGAAAACCATCACTTGCCTGCAAATGACAGTAGAAAATACCATAAATCGGTTCAGGTAGAAGGAAACAGTTGTGTATAGATCTGGAGCGTGCTGCTTCTCCGCCAACAATAAAGTAATATTCGACCGCAATAAAATCATAAACTTACAGTTAAGAGTGAAACAGAACCAAAACAATACGGTTTTATTTTATTAATGTAGTTATTTAGTCTTATTAAATTAATTACATACCTAATCCATTATCAATTCGCTAAATGTTCGTAATTTTTCAGAGTATAAATAGAAAGATGATCGCTTGTTACAGTTATTTTACTTGTTGTAGGTAAGTACTACTTTAGGTCCTTTATTAACAGAGAAATTATTTATTAACAATCAAATAATAGAAACAAATATAACTAGTATTTACATTGAAACAATTGCGCTAACTGCAGACTGTTGCATTGCAAACAATCCAAAGGTAGCTAAACTGATCCATATCCATCCAATACCAGTCGGAAACGTCCCCAGAACGCTGGCTGCATTGTCCCGCTGTATGGCAATGCTACTTTACGTATTTTTCGCATTTCAAGTAGGTAGTAAAACTTAATCAAACAAAGTTTAGTACACTTCTCATAATATTTACGTAGTCTTTTGTAATAGTAAAATAATCGGTGTTTGTAGTAACCTATTTGTACAGATGTTACCTACTGTAATAACAGGTGTATGAAAACAACTTGCGATTCTACATACTCGCAGCTACATTATTAAAATATGAATTTAATAACAATAATCATAACCCTCGTCCGGCGGTGGTCGGGTTAAAATAGCTGTAGGTACCTAGCCTGTAATATTCTTTTCACCTCTCTCGAAAACGGTGAATTTGTTGCTCCAAAATAGTGAGCAAAACCGGGTTTTGGTCACATGTGGAATAACGAACATTATTCAACATATTGAAAAAAGTTATTTGAATTCAGAATAATGTAACCTTCGTAGAAAAATAAATTCATCAGTTCATGGTTTGAAAGAGGTTTGTAGCATTTTCCCTCCAAGGTTGTTGACCAAAATGAGTTTCTGACATTCGATCTTTCATTATAAATTACTAAATATTTTCTCGCTAATTGTGGTGAAAAGTTGTATATTTTACTTGAGTGCAAATATTTTTCGTTTGGTGCCTTTTAAGTCCCTCGCTACTTCAGCAGCCTACTTTAGAGCCATTCCATTCTAGACTGCTTCGCTGGATCGGGACTTAATATCGACACGCTCAACAAAAAATGGTTTTGCCCACTTGTTGAACAAAAAACTACACATTGTCGACAAAACTGTACTTAGAGATAAGTAAAATCTTGTATAATTAATTATTGTAGTGGTTATTAGATTAACCATGGGCCATAGATAATTGGACAATACGCCTTGTCTATGCTCATGGTGGAATGAAATAATAATTATTTTTATAATAAAATCGATTAATAATTGACAGAGAAGTCGACGAATATATACTTAAAAAACATACGTACATACATACAGCCGAAACTCCTTTTCGAAGTCGGTAAAAAATATGATTACATCTAGAGTTAACCAACAAACATGATTACATCTAGAGTTAACCAACAAATATGATTACATCTAGAGTTAACCAACAAATATGATAACATCTAGAGTTAACCATCAAATATGATAACATCTAGAGTTAACCAACAAATATGATAACATCTAGAGTTAACCAACAAATATGATTACATCTAGAGTTAACCAACAAATCAAGAAGTTTACCTAAGTACCTAATTCTAGAATCTTCTAACCTCACGAAACCTAGTGTTGTGTAATGGTATGTTATGTGTGAGTCACCGTGTATGAGACAACAGCATCTGAGAGTACGAGCTGGACCTCAATTGGACTGGTGCGTGTTTGTGACCCGCACCTTAAGCAAGGTTAAATAATTGATGCCCACTCGGGTCAATGCAGAGATATGACATTATGTATGACTTGTATGAGCCACCTACCATACAATGTGAACTTCTCTTTTATTGAATTAGTTATTGCTAATGTCCTATTGACATTGATTGAATCTAATAAAAACTTTATTCTTTTGACTTGTAGATCTGTTCGAGATTTAGCGTGGGTTTGGTGACGATTATTGTATTGACAAGAAAAACAATGTCTTTGGGTTGAGTTATCTGTAGATTGTTTGCAACGGTCTGCAGTTAGCACTTTGTTTCAAATGTAAATACTTGTTGTAATTTGGTTCTATTTATTTGTTTATATTTTTTTGTTTTCTTGAGTCGAAGAAACAAACATTTTAAACATAAATGCATAGACAGACACCTTCCACTTCCAGACTAACGGGAGTCAGTAGTTTTCAAAATGGATGAGGGCCCAGAGTCCGGTTGACGATGGTATCGAGATGTGATCGTGACGTCTCATTTCATGTTTTTATTATTTAGTACGGGAGTAGCGTTATTTCCTTCCCGCACGATAGATGCGCTGTACCGAATCCCATAGCAAAAGGGGACGTCATAAAAACTGTACCTTAACCCTACCGATCTCTGTAGCATCTGTAGATCTCCGTTAACCGGACTCATCCCCTAGATACAATAAAAGATAATCATATCTTTTTATATCATAAAACCTATCTTATAGTTGGTTTTAAAAATTAATTTCTGGTTGGATATAGGCAAATGAACGAAAAAGTGTTCATAAAACTGTCGCACACTATAGCGATGTGTATGGAATTGAATTACGCGGCGCGTGGGCGACATCACTTGTGACTACACCCGACCACTACTTGTGGAACTCGAACAGAACTCGAATCGAACATTTGTACAGTCTTCAAAATAGATGGAGGTTCTATGTTCGGCTGTATGGTTTTTTAAGTATGTTCGTCGAGTACTCCGTTAATTTTAAAATGATTTGAATGATTATTTTGCTATTGTGTACCTAGAGAATAATTGCGAGATGGTCCCATACAAAAATGAATTCCGAGGGATTAGTATTACTGTAAAAAAACAATGTAATTATTAAGAAATTTGAAGTAGGAGTTAGTTTTTTCGAAACAAACAAATTATCATTATTATAAATATCCACGAGTTTTTATAGCGTTTATTAAGCTATTTTTCTCGACGTTTCAACAGGTTTACAGTTTACGGTTAGTGTTGTGTGTCGTCCGAGTGTGCAGATGGATATTCCTATTTCTGAAGAACGTGCAAAAAATGCTGCCCCCGCTTCGCAGAAAGCGGTAGCTCCAGTACTCCAGTCATCCCGTGACCACGACAGTGTAAACCTGTTGAATCGTCGAAAAAAATAGGTAAACAAACGTGATAAATACCCGTGAATATTTATAATAATGTGTTATGATCGCGTTAGTTTCAAAAACTAATTATCTTTGGTGTATGATTTTAGGAATAATTATTATTTTCAGTAGCGGTCTCTGTCCGGATCAGATCTCGGATTATCCATACCAGGTAGGTATAATCACTAGAAAAACAGGAGAATATTTCGAAGTTAAGCTAATAAAGCATTTTTGTTTTGATGTGAACTTTACTTCCGCTAATCGGTTTACTTACCTACTTAAAGTTTTAAGAACTCTTACGATTTTAATGTTTAAAGGCTGAATAATCAGATTATCCACGTTTACAAGCTTGAGAACCTAAATTCTATTTCGTATAAAAGTAACGGGTTTGTTAGTTAGTTCCAGCTAGTTGCTTGATCTGTGATTATTGAAATCCTAGCTACTTAAATCCTCAACATAGCTCGCTAAATGCTCGGATAAATGTACTAGTACCTAGGTACATTCTGCTAATTATTTTTGTTATTCAACTTTGCCTTTATTTGAAACAAAGGATAATCTTCAACTTGAAATATCAGTATCTAGCAAGCAATTATTAATAATAATTTTCATTAACAAAGAAAATTACAATCAAATAATGAAAACAAATTAGAACCAGTATTAACAAATGAAACTTATGTTAATATGTTGTAACTTGATACATTGTTATTTTGATTCGATACGTAGTATTTACAATTGAACCTAATTTTACCTAATTTTATAAGAAATAAAGAAATTTTGATTATGATATATATTTAGCTCACTCTTGCAATTAGGGAAAATTATCCGCCACTTTCTATTGCCGGGAACTTCCCGAGTCAAATGGTTACATTAGTGTTCAATCGATTTCCGTTCGACTTGTGCATGAATTGAGGTCAGTGGTAAGGACTGCCTCGTTGAAATAATTAGATCATGGATCGGTCTCGGGCGAAGATGTGTGCATTGCCCACTTCCTTATTTAGACCACAACTGGGCCTCGGAGTCAACAGTTTTCTGTGTAGGTGGATCGGAACGTTTCGTTTTGTTAAGAGAAACAACTTACACCTACTGATATCTCCACATTTTCATTTTAGGTAAATATCTACAGTTAGGGTGTTTTCGTTTAATTTCAACCCATAACATATGATTTATGTATTACAATATGTTACAGGGAAGAAATAACTTATATTTTTAATGTTTTCTATGAAAAGCTCATACCTGCAAAAGTTAATGCTCTCAAACTCCACGACCCTGCTTAGACTTAAATTTACTTAGATTAAGCAGTAAAAAAATGATGAGCTACTTAAATAAAGGTAGAAAGGAGAGCCAACTCCAACAGTGTGTGTACCATCTCGTTGCGAAGCTGCGGGAGGCTGCGCCGTCCATTACGGCGCGCATTGCGCTGCGCGTGCGCGGGCGCGCGCAATTACAACCTGCCTGCTGCAGCCACGCCGGATTAAGTTGTTTCTCATTATGAATAACGCAGGAACGGCTTGAGAATATAAGATATCAAATAATATTCCAAAAATATTTTGACTTCGACTTGACCTGAGCCCGCAGTCTTCCCTCATTACGCAAGCGCTAACTGTATAAGCTAGCGTGTATAAGTCTTGATGTTATTGATTTGATTTCAAAGTGATTTATTTTTATTTATTTATTTATAACGGGCATCCTACGTGGAATTCACTTTGGGCTAATAATATATATTGCAGAATCTTAAGAACTATGCGTTTTCACATTTAGAGGACGCCGCAGTATGTGCAAAGTTTTTACTCAACTAAACAATTAAAGGAACACAAAAAATGGGTATTCCAATAAAATAAAAGTTAAAGGTACTATTATTATTTAGAAACTTTACTTGATAACACCGAGGACCAAAGCGGATAACATCATCACCATCAATGGAGACTAAGTCCGGCCCTGTCCGTCAGTAGCAATTACCCCGTGTCCCGATGAAGTCTCCATTCCAGTACCTGGTATGGAGCAGTAAATAGAAAGCTCATAACGTACGAGTAGAACACAGCGGCTGCAGCGCTGACTGTCTCTACGAAGTTGAATTGTCTACGGCTGCTACGTAAATAACCAGTAGTTGTATGAACTTTTATACGCTTTTATAGCTTACTTTGTAAGAAAATACATATATTCTCTGCGTCATTCCAGCTTTTAACCGGTAGTGGCTGAGCGAAAGCCATTCTAATTAGGGGCAGTGCTGAGCTTTCATTGTATTTTGTGTTTGTGTGGTACAATTATGAGGTATCTACATATCTATCTATCTATGCTTTTCTCGGGTACGAGAAGCACAAACTCATTTTTTTTAACATTTGTGAAAAAATTGGGTTTGTTTATAAAGGCTAAGTAAGTTTATTTATATTGTAGTATCGTTCTAAGGGTGTTTTGTTATTATATTGGGTAAGCCCTCACACTGGGGGTAATTTATAAGAAATCAATAATTTTATCGTTCTATTATTTTATTACCTAATTATACTCACTCTTCGAATATTCATTCCAAAATAAAAACGCTTTCGTTTGCTCGACCCAAAACGATGCAAATTCGTTAATCGTTACACAAGATATCGAATATCTACCTTTTATATTAAAATAAACATAAGTTCAGATTTATGACGAAGCGAGGCGATGTTACTCGTACAGAATCAACTAGATAGAGCCTCTAGATTAGACTGGAACAAGTGTCCAGTGCAGCGCGCTAATGACTCCTGGCTGAAATAATTTTATGCATTGAGCGTGTCGCGCGCACGATGTATGCGTTTGCGCAGGCAGGGCAGGCCTTATTAACTCTGTGCGGGAAATACATATAGCGAGGTGTGAGCTTGCATCGTATCATAACTGGAGGTGTAACGGGTAGGGGGAGGTGTAGCGGGCAGGGGGACACTTCTCAAAGGGATCGGAGCTAGAGGCAGACAATTATAAATGATACTGACGTATAGAATGGAATCTCTTCGCATCCCAGCTGACGGAGCTTCCTCAGCCCGCCGGCCCCTAGTCGAGTTTACTTGCGGTCCAAACGCAAGGGATGTACGGCGCACGCATAGGTCGCAGATGGCATGGGTAATGATTTTGACAGACGACGTCGATGGTTTTCTATGTTTTTTTTGTACCAATCTAACCTTCCGCTATTTTCGTGGTTTGACAAAGTTATTTCGTTAAGCAAAACATACTGCATGTCTCCCTATCAAAAATTATAAACGCACATAAATCATACTAGAAGACTAGTAAAACAAAAATGTAGAAATTACAAACAACATAATAAAATGTTATTATAATCACATGATATCTCAAAACACAATAAAACCGATAAGAGCGCCCGCAAACTTTGCATTTTATGCGCGCGCGCCGCTGCGGCCATGTTTCACGTAACTGTGACATTCCATTTTTAAACGATGAGAAAAGAAATTAAGGTTGTCAAAGAGCCTCGTTATGCCAGATGCTGGGTTTATACGACGGGCGCCGAGAGGTCACGTTGTCATAGTAACATCGCTTTATGTTGTTATAAAAACGTTTACGAGCGCTAAAGTGAAAATTGAACAAATAATCATTAATAATCTAACAAAAAAATCCATTATTTCTATAATACCGTACATGAGTATTATAACATTTTCTATTTCTTTAGATAATGTTTTTGATCATAACTAAAGTCAAAACACATCAAAAATGTAAGGCAAAGCCCTGAAATAAACAGGGTGCGGTAGAAAACCGTCCATTCCGTACAATAGGGGGTAGTTTGTGGAACAACGTTTGATCGCCGCTGAATTATTGAAGTCCAGTAGGGCCGCGTTCACCATCACATCTAAATACTTACTGTGAATTATGCTGGGTAATGATGGCCAATTCGCGCCACGGAAGTCGTCAAAATGAAGTCACAAACTTACAGGAACATCTATTACATTTCCTGGATGCAAATCTAGGGAAATTTGAGACGTGAGATGGCCCTTTGAAAGCCTTCAAAAATATGAGGAAAATGTTGCCTGAGACATTTAAAAGGAACTTGGAGAGGGAGGCATCATATTCAAAACGCTAGAAGTGAACTCTGGAATGGAATTGATGCTTCTTTTAATTGGAGAAATCGTTGGGAAGTTTTGGGTAATTAAACCAATCATTTTGTCTTAAATACTTTCGAACATGGCCGCGGCTAGGGCACTACTATTTGTTAGTATTTAGCTACAGCTAGGTTGCTGAAAAATCGCCAAACTACTTAAAAATGCGCTAGTCTCATACAGGCTCGTTCCCGGAACGTTGCAAGACGAACGATGAGACTCGCGCAGAACCAGAGATCCACCAGATTGGGGAGGCCTTTCCAGCAGATGGTAAGGTCAGGCTGTGTCTCCGCCATAGAGTTACTGGTCCCCAGAGTGGAGGCCTTCGGGTGGGTGAAGTCAGGCTGGGAATGATGATGATAACACAACCCCGGTAAACTCCCCCTTGCGACGTTTACCACATTTAATCCGTAGTCGCGGCGACCGCGACCGCGCCGTGCGAAGCGCCACCTGCGGAATACTAAATTGTCTAAGTACACGTTTTGGTTTGATTGCTGTGTCCCCACGTAATGTTTAATAACGGACATGTTTCATTCAATTTTGTTTAGCATTTGGTATTTTGTCGTCAATTGTAATTATAGGACTGTATTTTTGTCTGCATTATAATAATACCTAGGGAGCTGTACGGATTGAATTTTAGTATTTTGAGTATTGTTTGCAACAGTCTGCAGTTAGCTCAATTGTAAATACTAGTTGTAATGTAGTTGATTGTAATTTTCTTTGTGAATAAAGAGTATACTTAAGTATTTTTGGTAATTCGCACACTTATTTGCGTTTTGTCAGAATTATTTCTTGTTTTCAAGTCGTTCAAGTCTTCGCTTGAAGACATAGGTACATACGACTTATAATTTTCGGCGTTTCGGAGGGCTTTTAGAGTCAATTTAGACCATATTATCAGCTAGGGACTAATTCACTGACTTAGACATCATGAGAATGAGGTTTTGTGTTTGTTTTTGAGGCATCGTCATTGCTGACAACATGCTAGATTGACTGTATTTTAGGATTGTAGAATTCATAATGATGACATTACGAAAGATTATGCGAGCTACACGTAAGTCAGTGATGAGAAGACGAAAACTTATCAATCACGTGAGTTATCAGCATCGTCATATCGCTTATCGCGTAAGACTTTGGAGCCAGACGGCCTTGTGAGTTGTCATTACATGCACATTTGACGTACAGCACTTACGATGTAACCTTTAGGTACTAATCTGTGTAAGGGTCGCGTTTTAGAACGGTCATAGTTCAATCGCGGCAACCTTACAGTCACCGTCTTTTGTTAATAAACCGTCTTTTGTTTGTTCTTAAAAATAAATAAAAGTAATGCGGAACACCCCACACAGCATCGCTAGTATTATTGTAACATATTCTTTGCCCATGCTAGGCAAACCGGAGCTTAGCTTACATATGTTATGGTTACTAGAAAACTGATATACTTAATAAGTGCATTACATTATACCTACTCACATATATATATCTTTTATTATACACAGAAAAAACCCAGAACACCAATATCTGCTACACGACATTTATCCCGAGGCGGGAATCGAACCCGCAACCTCCTGCGGCGCCACCGAGGTCGTCATAATTTTGAGCGGTTTCTGAGTAGATCGCGATAATTTAGAATAACCTACCAATGACAACGTATTTTTTGTTTATATAATGAGGAACATAACGATTAGGTAGATCTGATAAAGGAAATGTAACCCTCAGACAAATGTTCTAAGTTTCGGAGCATTCTTCAACTTATCACCTTGTTCTCACGAAACTCGAAGGCACTTGTTCACAGCTGCTTGGACACTCATCTGCACCTACCTGTGATCGAGTATCGTGGAGCCGGCAGCAGGGGGCGCGCGGCGCTGCCAGAGTCCTCGACTCCAAACCATTGCGTCTTGGAGTGCTTCTTAGGAATAAACAGTTGCATTTATTAATATTATTGAGATGACGAATGTAGCATGCAAAGGTCTTAAAATTGTGTAATAACTATTTTTTTATAGTTATACAATGAGCGTTATTTCGGCCTCAACCTGACGGGCACCGGCGATGTAGACCGAAATAGTAAGCACCCTTACCTTTTTGGTAACGGTAAAGGTTTGACCACAATCACACTTAAGAAAGCGAAGATGTGGCCTTAAACGGAGCACGCAGCACCAGCACCTACAAATATACATTTCTCTTGAGGATCCCAAATTTAAGAAATCATCTAATATTGACGACGACTTTTCGACATACCACAGTGTCGAACCAAAATATTCCGCTCTACTTTCATAATAAGCACGACCAAAGCGTGGAATGAGCTTCCTGCGTCTGTTTTCCCTTTAGCGTACAATCTTGGAGTGTTCAATTCCAGGGTGAAGAAGTTCCTCCAGGGAAACGCTCCATCTCAGCCACATCTTCACTTATTGAGATGATGGTCAAACGCCTGGCAATTACCTACAACAAAAATGTGATCCAAACTTTAAAAAGCCAATTATAAAATATTAAAAGCTAATAAAGTTGAAGAATTGTGTCTCCCCCAAGGGCCATTATGTGAATCACATTGCAGTTGCGTGCAACGTCTGCAATCAATTCAGCGAGTTAAAATAGCACCTCATCCACCTTCCGCCGCCCTTCTGGGGTCAATTAAAAGACGGCGTACCGCGTATCATCAAATATTAACGGGGAAGGGCTCAATAACAGTTTTGTGTCGTTTTCCGATCAGTTACCGAAGCTATAAAGACCCTTTAAGCATTGAGTTTACTAGGCTGGCCTAGCTATTGTATCACTAGAACCTTACTCTAGTTTGGGATGGCGCTAACGTGTCGGGCAAGAGGAATTTAGTTGCAATAAAAGATTGACTTTTGACAACTTTGCTTAGATGGTTATATGATTTAAGTTATATTAATATAATGTAATGGTACAGGAAATCAGAATGGACGTTGTGGCTTTTAATAATTTTAGTCCAGATGTCAAAACGATATCGTCGAGGTAAGACCAGAACGTTCGATGAGATTCGGACAGAACCGATTAAACTGGCTTACAAAGGAGGCCTTTAACCAATAGTAGGTGATTGAATGTTGTTTTCATAGACCTCACGGTGTTGTTTTATCTTCCATCTTCGAGTCTCAAGTCGTCGTTCCTTAGTTCTAAAAAAGGGCAATTCCAGTGGTGCGTGTTCAATGTGAAGTGTCCCGGTATTCCGTGGAGTGGACGCCTGGACGCCGCCGGCCCCTGGGAAGGCGACAGCTGCGGCCCTCCCCGATCAAGAGGTTGTTGTGGTCGCCGTTCGATCATTACCCTCATTATTTAAACATCGGTTAATTACACGCGGCTCTGTTATGGAAAATGTTTTTCAATATTTTATAGGGCTGTTGTGACTGGACACATGTTGTGGAGTTTTTGAATGATACAATCGCAACAAAGTTGTACTAATACTTAGTTAAAGTTATCATATAACTTAAAATAGTAAAACACACAAATTATACGCACTTACCTATTTTATATGAGTAAAAATTTTATTTGAGACATTCTTCTTAATTCGAAAAAACTAAACAAAAAAGTCTAGAAATTCTCTTCAAGGTGGTGATTGAAAATAAAACGTCAAGTGCGAGTCGGACTCGCGCACTAAGGGTTCCGTTTAATTGTAAGACCTTGCTTCTTGTCAAATATCATGATTCTAGGTGAACATGAAGTATGTACCCTGAATATTTTGGTCGAGGGAGAGAATCAAAAACTATTTTTTTGTTAATAAACTACAAATTTACAGTTTGAGATTTTATCCTTGTGCTATAAAACCTTGCTTTTTGCCAAATATTATAATTCTAGGTCTACGGGAAGTACCCCAGTGTAGGTTTTGGTCCATGGCGAGCACTAGAAGTATTATTTTGTGAATAAATTACAAGTTCATGGTTCAGATTTTTCCCTTTACTTGTGCTATGAGACCTTGCTGCTCACAAAGTTTCATAATTCTACGTCAACGGGAAGTACTCTATAGGTTTTGGTCCATGGCGAGAATCAAAAGTACTTTTTTTGTGAATAAACAACAAAATTACTGTTTTCGGATTTTTTCCCTCATTTGTGCTACAAGTAAGGCCTTGCTTCTTGCCAAATTTCATAATTCTAGGTCTACGGGAAGTACCCTATAGGTTTTGTTGGTCCATGGCGAGCACTAAAGGTATTTTGACGTGACAACGTCTTATAAATTGGTTTGCCGGGTGTTATTGCTATTTTGTAGGTTTGACTTGACTTCTAGTGATGGCAACATGTGTCGCTAATTCATAGTGAAATGTAGACTTCACGTCAATGTCATTCCTGCGATCTGTCATAAATTTTGTGTTAGAATTAAAGAAGTTGAATCAAGCAACTCAATAAAAAACAATCAGCAATGTGTGACACGTTTTATTCAGCTCCAAAATAGGCAAATCAAAAGAAAAACAAACTAAATTCAACATAGTGGTCCTAATCGAGCCATATATTGCCTGCCGGCAGTGCCTGCGAGAAATATCGAAGAACATCCTGCATGGTGAAAAGACTTTCGTAAATCTGAGTGCGCAGCAAACCATGTAAATGTGGATATTATAACAATTTGCCTATATTTATAGTGATTTCGAGTGAATAAAACAGTGTATAGACGTATTACTCACGAACTGCAGTGACAATTTATCAAAACTTTACCAAAGTTGTGTGATCGCATTGTGAATTTATCGCGTCGCTAACAACAAGCAATGGCGGAAAAATACATTAATGAACTTGAGGACTTAGCCGAATTGATAGAAAAGGCTCAAACGAACTACAAAAAGTGTCCTTCAGCGCGTAAAACAAAAGGTTATTTACAAGCACGTGTGCAGAGTTTGGAAGAAAACTGGACAAAGTTTCGCGAAACTCATCTATTACTTATGAAAACCACGCCGCGCGCAAACAGAAGTGAATTGTCATATTTTTCTCTTGATATGTACAGTAATGTTGAGGAAATTTACTCCAGTTTGAAGGCGGACATCATCGATTATCTGCAAGGATTGCAACCTCCACAGTTGGCTGAACCCGGTGCAAGTACAAAGTCCAGTCCTAACATGGCGAGTCAACCTGAAGTGAAGTTACCAAGAATCAACCTACCATCCTTTGGAGGCGCATATGAAGAATGGCAATCATTTGAAGACACATTTCTATCATTAATACACAACAACAAGACATTAAACAATGTACAGAAGCTCCATTATTTGAAGTCATGTGTTATTGGTGAGGCGAAAAACACAATCAAACATTTTCAAATTACAGAATGTAATTATGAACCTGCATGGAAGAATTTGAAACACAGGTATAGTCAAAAACGACTCATAGTAAATGCAATTTTGAGAAAATTGTTTTCACAAAAACGACTTACGACCCCATCACCTGTCCACTTGAAAACTCTTATTGATGACACAAAGGAATGTCTAAACAGCCTAAACAGTTCGAACATCAGTACAGAAAGTTGGGATCCAATAATAATCTTCTTGGTGATTCAAAAATTGGACAGTGAAACACACCGAGCTTGGGAAACACATGTAAGTGGAGAATACAACAGTGACTTACCTTCTTTTGAAAACCTTACAAACTTTCTGGATAACTGCATATGTACCTTGGAGTTAACATCATCATCAACAAGTAAGGATAAGATAAAGTCATTTCATGCAAATACAACCACAGAACAGACATGCATTTTGTGCAATGAGAAACATTTACTATGTCACTGCAAGGAATTTGGAAAGCTGGACCCGGAGAAAAGAAGTGAATATGTTAAAGAGAAGAGATTATGCTACAACTGCCTAGCTCCTGGGCATTTCACGATGAACTGCAGAAAAGGAACTTCCTGCAGAGTGTGTCAACGACGTCATCACTCCCTACTTCATTCAGCTGCAAGGAAGGACAGCCATGAGAAGAAAGAAACACCTGCAACTTCATCGATGCATGCCAATGTTGAGGAGGAGACCAAGGAGGAGCTGGAACAGGACATCACTGACATAGCATCACACTTCGCATCACACTTCACTACCAATCATAAGAGTTCATTACTGGCTACGGTCGTAGTTCCCATCAGAAGTAGTTCTGGTCAAACAATATTACTCAGGGCTCTTATCGACTTAGGTTCAGAGGCATCATTCGTGAGTGAGAGGGCAGCACAAAGGTTAAGGGTTAGGAAAACTCCATCACATGCTAGGATAACAGGAATAGGTTCCTCAGAAACGCAGGTCAGTCATTCCACTCAACTTGAGGTTTTATCTAGATATGAGGCCTCTTTCAGCCTCAATGTTGAAGTCTACATTGTATCGACGCAGCTGACTAAACAGTTACCTAGTAAGACAATCGCGCCTATATCATGGTCACACTTAGACGGTCTAACACTGGCCGATCCTAAATACAATATTGCAGGCAAGATTGACATGCTACTCGGAGTCAAGGTATATGCTGACATCGTGAAAGGAAAGGTCATCAAGGGTCCCACAGGTTCTCTATGTGCTCAAGAAACCAGCCTGGGGTGGATTCTATTTGGCGAGGTAAGTGACAAACTACACGATGACAGAATTATTGTTCACCATCACCTGGAAAACTTACATATACACAACATGTTGAAGAATATGTGGGACATTGAAGAAACGGATAAGAGAAATATGACAGCTGATGAAAGGATATGTGAAGAAACCTACACAGCTACTCATTCCAGGGCACCTGATGGACGTTATGTAGTGAAGCTACCACTCAAAAGTGCACAACCAGTAAAGGAAATTGGTACAACGAGAGACACTGCACTGAAGAGATTTTATCAACTCGAGAAGAGGTTAGAAGGCAATCCTAAGTTGAAGGAAGATTACAGTAAGGTGATAGATGAATATCTACAACTCAACCACATGGAAGAGGTACCAAGGGAAGAAATGTCTAAAGCCGCTGTATATCTGCCACATCATGCAGTTGTGAGAGAAGATAAGGAGACAACGAAGGTCAGAGTTGTTTTTGATGGTTCTTGTAAAGGATCAAAGGGAAAATCATTAAACGATGAACTGTTAGTTGGACCACAGCTGCAAAACGATTTAAGAAATTTAATAATGAGATGGCGTATGATGCCAATATGCTTTACAGCAGATGTCAAAATGATGTATCGGCAAATTATGGTGAAGAAAGAAGATGCAGATTTACAGAGAATTTTATGGAGAAAAAATACCAATGAAGATATCAAAGATTTCAGAATCTTACGCGTGACATTTGGAACCGCAGCAGCACCACACCTTTCGGTAAGGACACTAATGCAGATAGCAGAAGATGAAGGTAAGGAATTTCCAGAGGCAGCTAAAGTTATAAAGGAACAATTCTTTGTTGATGATTGTATGAGTGGAAGCTTTACAGCAAAGGAAGCAATACAACTGAGCAAAGATATAACGAGAGTCCTAGAAAAGGGAGGATTTACTCTCCAGAAGTGGGCATCGAACAGTCCTGAATTCATGGCAGAAATAGATCCAACACTGAGAAGCAAACATGCAACACAAGATTTTAAGAATGAGAACATGATCAAAACACTTGGCTTATCATGGAATACAAAGACTGACACACTGCATTACAGATTTGATATACCAACAAAACCGAAGGTGATCACCAAACGAAACATTTTGGCAGACATACAAAGATTTTTTGATCCCCTCGGATGGATCAGTCCTGCGATAGTGCTGGCAAAGATTCTGATTCAAAGGCTTTGGCTACAAAAACTTGAATGGGACGATCCTGTAAATGAATCTATTGCAAAGGAATGGTGTACACTAAGAAGTGGATTCGAGAAACTCGACGTCATTCATATTGATAGATGGATCAAAACTGATAGTGACGATACAGACAAGATTACTCTACATGGATTTAGCGATGCATCGGAGAAAGCATACTGTGCAATAGTTTATGCTAGAGTGGAAACCAAAGACGGTGACATCAAAACCTCAATCATTGCTTCAAAGACAAGAGTAACACCTGTAAAATTGGTAACTCTCCCAAGATTAGAACTCTGCGCAGCGGTGTTATTGGCAAGACTTCTAACGCAAGTGAGCAAAGCAATGAAAATTCCTCATGACAAGATCTACGCATGGACAGACTCATCTGTGGTTCTATCATGGCTGTTTGGAGATCCTCATAGATGGAAACTATTTGTCAGCAACAGAGTTATCGAAATACTAGACAATATACCAAACACACAATGGTTCCATGTTGTATCAAAGGAAAATCCTGCAGATATAGGATCAAGAGGAAGAGAACTACCCCTACTAATAGAAAGCAAACTTTGGTGGGAAGGGCCAGAGTGGCTAAAGACAAACGACATAAAATTTACAAGACCTAACATTGTAGCGACAGATATAGAGAAAAAGAAAATAATACAGGTAAACATGAACATCAACGAAGAAGAAAGGGAACTAATTGATTTTAAAGATTACGACACCCTACAAGAATTACAAAGAACAATAGTGTATGCAAAGAGGTTTCTTCATTGTAAAAAATACCCAGAAAAATTACAAGCAACAATCACAACTGAAGAATATGAAGAAGCTCTAATCAAATGTATCAAAATAGCACAACAACGAGAATTCGGATCCGAAATAGAAAGACTACAACAGAAAAGGAACTTGAAGAAAACCAGCAAAGTATTGAATTTAAACCCATTCTTGCAAAAAGAGAATAATATTCTCAGGGTGGGCGGCAGACTGAGAAATTCTGATTTAGATACGGAAACGAAACACCCCATCATACTTGGTACTCATACGTACCTGACAAACCTGATCATTGCAGACGCCCACAGGAAGACACTCCACGGCGGAGTACAACTCATGCTTTGCTACCTTCGGTCTAAATATTGGATACTCCATGCTAAAAATGCAGTGAAAGCCTATATTCACAAGTGCCTTATATGTTCTCGTCACCAAGCCACAATCCGGAACCAAGTAATGGGTGAATATCCAAGGGCCCGTGTGACCAAAGCAAGAGCCTTTGTCCACAGCGGCTGTGATTTTTGTGGACCTTTGCAAATACTAATGTCAAAGGGCAGAGGACAAAAGTCAATCAAAGCATATGTCGCCATCTTTATTTGCATGGCTACCAAGGCCATCCACTTAGAGTTAGTCGGTGATCTAACTTCCGAATCTTTCATCGGAGCCTTTCATAGATTTGTTGCCAGAAGAGGCAAGTGTACACACATTTGGAGTGATCAAGGCCGTAACTTCATTGGAGCCAATAAGGAATTAGCAGAAGCATTCAAACAAGCTAACTTAGAACTACCCGGAGATTTGGCCAATCTGCTGTCATCAGATGGTACTCAGTGGCACAACATCCCAGCCTACAGCCCAAACTTTGGAGGATTATGGGAAGCCGGAGTCAAGTCCACAAAGTTCCACCTTAAAAGAATTCTAACTAAAACGCTCACGTTTGAGGAAATGACTACAACCTTATGTCAAATCGAAGCATGTTTAAATTCACGCCCACTCACTCCCATTGATGCTTCTGACCCTGACTGTACTGAACCTCTTACACCTGGACATTTTTTGATAGGTGAGCCCCTTGTAGGTATACCAACCCCTGACTTAAGAGATATTAATGTTAACAAGTTATCACGTTGGCAATATACTCAGAAGTTAGTTAGAGACTTTTGGCAACGTTGGCAAACAGAATTTCTAACAAGACTGCAAGAAAGACCGAAATGGATGAAGTGTGTGAATGAGCTTGAGCTTGGTGATATAGTTATAGTTAAAGAAGACGGTTTACCCCCTGGTAAATGGTCCCTAGGTCGCATAATTCATAAACATGTTGGTCCTGATGGTAATACTCGCGTCTATAGCCTTAAGTGTCGCGGTGATGTTATAAAACGTACAATTACTCGGTTATGTAAACTACCCATTGATAAGACCGATTAAACTGTACCTAATTTTAAGTTTCAGCAAGTAAGCAAAATGTTTTACATAAATCAGTGTTTGTGTACCTAAATCAATATGATCTACTAATGATTAGGTATATGTTTGTTTGCATCATTATCTATCAACATACAACTAGGTAGGACTAGCACCTAATAAATAGTAGATAATTTTTGTAATTAATTTGTAAGATATTTTCATGTGTTTTAGACAGTAAGATTTAGATGTAAGGATTTCACCTAAGCATTGTTTGAAGCCCTCAGCTAAGTACCTATGTATATATGGATTTCAATCCATTTATTGTTCGAAGCCTGCTAGCTTCCCTAACAATTGCTCTAGCAACTTTATCATTGATTTTTATGCTTGGAATAGGAAGGTATTATTTGATTACTTACGATACTACATTTTTGTTCAAGTTTACCCAACAGTTTCATACAAATACCTGTTGAATTATGGGTAAGTTAGATCATTTGATTTCATGCCAGTTTTTCATCTTTGTTTGTTAGTTTGTTTACATTAGGAAAGAACTATCGTTCTTTGGTGGGCGATATGTTATTGCTATTTTGTAGGTTTGACTTGACTTCTAGTGATGGCAACATGTGTCGCTAATTCATAGTGAAATGTAGACTTCACGTCAATGTCATTCCTGCGATCTGTCATAAATTTTGTGTTAGAATTAAAGAAGTTGAATCAAGCAACTCAATAAAAAACAATCAGCAATGTGTGACACGTTTTATTCAGCTCCAAAATAGGCAAATCAAAAGAAAAACAAACTAAATTCAACACCGGGTGACACTTCAAGAAACTGCGTTACGCGTTACGCTCCGCTCACGTTATGCAGACATAAAAAGTGAAAGGAACTCAAAGTCGTTGTCACGTAAAATTTTCGCCCGTATACCGACTTTACAGGCAACCAATTTTTTTTTTTTGTAATTTTTGACGTGACAACGTCTTATAAATTGGTTTGCCGGGTGACACTTCAAGAAACTGCGTTACGCGTTACGCTCCGCTCACGTTATGCAGACATAAAAAGTGAAAGGAACTCAAAGTCGTTGTCACGTAAAACTTTCGCCCGTATACCGACTTTACAGGCAACCAATTTTTTTTTTTTGTAATTTTTGACGTGACAACGTCTTATAAATTGGTTTGCCGGGTGACACTTCAAGAAACTGCGTTACGCTCCGCTCACTTCAAGAAACTGCGTTACGGTCGTTGTCACGTAAAACTTTCGCCCGTATACCGACTTTACAGGCAACCAATTTTTTTACAAATTTATGGTTTTCGGATTTTTCATTTTACTTAATTGTGTTGCATTTGATTATGATCGATCTTCTAGCTAGAAGGGGCTCTCCCCCTTCCACGGACCACTAAAACTTCATTGAAAAATGAGAAAAAATACTCATCCTGATAGTAGAACACTTCTTGTCACCTATTTTATACTTAGTAAAAATATTGATGATAAAAGAGTGGATGAAAATACAATTGTAACAATTATTTGAAACGAAACAAGTAAAATAGTATCTTAGAATCTGACAACATTCCAAGTTGGAAATGTCCAACACCGATGACGGACTGTAGCTTTTTGGCCCATCAATATTAAATGAAAATTGCTAGTCCTAAAGTCCTAAAAGACAGCCACTTATAGAACATTTCAAGCATATTTCGACCGTCTAATAGGCGCCACTGCTCCGTAATTATGGACAATAACGGAAATATCGAGGAGTTATGTATGTCTGTCCGACTGACACGCCCGGAAAATGGTGGATGCCTTCGAATATTTAAGTAATTTAGGTAATATCTACTGCCTACTGAATAGAGGATGAGGCTTTTGGTCACAAAAAATGGTCTTCGTAAACTTTGTAGTTGTAATACATGGGTACCTAACTAAACTACACCCGACACAATGTACAGGGTGTTCCACGCCTCTCTAAGATTAATGCTTTTTTCCGAAAAAATATACTTATCTTAAACAACTGTTTTAGATATATGGTATAAAGTAAAAGAATTGATGGCCGTATCGCTTAGAGCGATTTCTTCCGGACAACCAAAGCTTAAAAGAGAAGATCAACGGATGGCCGTGCAGGTGCTAATATGAAAATAAAACTAATACAAACCTTAACAAACTAAAATAATCCTAATACACAAATACCAAGTATAGAAATACACACAAATACATATCAACAAATAGGTAGTGGTGAAGTTGAGGGGTATACCTACTGATAACCTAGCTTGACCTTAATTATATTCGTAAACTTTCCTTTTAAAAGTGTGATGAGAGGTGGCTTTGATGATCGTGAACGTTGGTTCCCCGAACATCAAAGTTGGATTCTCCGGGGTTCTTCCTCTTCAGCAGTTACATGTCCACAGCTGATCCGTTTCTCCCCCAAATATGGGGGTTTTATCCGGGGTTCTTATCTGCATTAAATAAGCAATAGGCGTAAATAGATGTTCGGTGATATTTTCAAAAAATAACTTCCTTATTGTTGAGTAACTCGAGAATTTACAACTGTAGGCATCCAGCACGAAGCATTGGAATAATTGAACATATTCCATATCGCTCCACGGGTATTACGTGACCGTCATAATTCCGTCATGTATTCTAGTAATTACAGGGAAGCTCCGTAATTCTGTATTCCCGTAATGTCGCTGCGCATTGTTGGTCAGTTTTAATAGCCGCTGGACAAATCGATACTTTACGAGCGGTCGACAATTTATTTCTTGGGCACTGCTTTTAAGTCGATGAATACGCAGAAAATTATGAAATAGAATAGGTACGACTGTTGGAAACTCACAACGGCATTATGAAAAATTTAAAAGAACTTTGCCTGAATACAATGGTTTTCCTCAGCAACTAATTATAAATTGCGTAGCAAATATTCCTCATGCTCTCGACATTATCCAGCCCACCTGCGTCAATTCGCAAAATACAGGAATTTAATTGTTTGATAACAAAACCGAATTGCCTCGGTGTTCTACGTCATTGACCTCACTGAATTATGTGAGGTTTATCCTCAATACCCACGAAAGTACCTTCTGTTAACTTTGACATGACCCAGGTAAATATCAGAATAGTGCTCGACGAGTAACTAGCGACCCGCCCCCGCTTCGCACGTGTAGCACCAAAAAAAAACAGTTTATTAGTTACAGATCTTATTATATATCCCTCAAAACTAACATACATAGGTACATATAATATAAAAACCATAATATAGGTAAATTATCATCGGTGGTATGCCGCGAGTATTTCCCTGATTTTGGAAGACGTGATATAGCGCACATAAAACTACTGTAAAAACGCGTACACTGCACATGAATCTAACTTAAATTGCAGAGTCACTTATCATATCACGGTAATCATTATTTGTGAAAATATTTCGCGTGCCGGAGACCATCGGCTTATCTTATCATTGTGTAAGTAAACAGAGAGTACATGTTTTGTAAAATATTGACATAATTTTTTTTGTTATTTCTCAATATTGTGCAATTCTGTCTGCAAAAAATAGGGTTGGCACCTAACGTATATATTGGAAACAAAAATTAACAAAGGCTAAATTTGATCTGACCGACTGAAATAACTTGTTGGAGTGAGAAGGGCGGATTACGTACTTTTATTTTTCAAGTAAGTTAGTGCGATCTCTACAAGATACCAAACAATGTGGTCAAATACCAAAACAAACCATGGCTGGCAGGCGGCGGCGGCGCGGCGGCTAGCGAGCCCGCAGTAGCCGACGCGCGTGAACTGTCAAAAACCTGTCAAAATTATCTACCACCTGACAACTCCATATCTTCGGCATCTACAGGGGAATATCATCTGTGAGAGGAGCGGGTGTTTGTAAATAGAGCCGAGTTTGGCGTGGTTTGAAATGTTGGCGGTCCGGTATAGATCTCCTGGCTGCTGCTGGTTGAGGTCAACGAGGATGATCTGCCTTTTTAAATTTATAGGACTTGCCTGAACAAACTGTGTAAAGATTAAAATGTAGTCTAGTTTTATTATTGCTACAAGATACAATTGATTTTGTTTCCAAAAAAAACAAAGTTGATTGCGATATATATCTTTTCTTATTCTTATTTATTTAGGGGACTTTGAGTTCTGGTGACTCTGTCAGTCCCGTATCTCAACAAACTAACTACCTACTACTTAAAGCTAAATAATACGTTTATTTTTATTTTTTTAGGTTGCCCTGAACGTTTATTAATAAATAAAATCATATTAGTATTAGTAGGTATTTAATGTCACTAAACTTCAGATAGGTTTCAAACAAAATTCGGATTTTACCTTTACCTTATCCTTTTTCCTCATGATCTCTCAAGACGTTTCAATTTGAAAGAATGTTCCTCATTTTCCTACAGCATGGTCACATTGCTCACTATAGGTCAACTGTCGAAATTGGTGCGTTACCTGACAGGATCTCTCGTGCCTGTCTGTCTGTCTGTCCGTCCGTGGACTCGATACGTCGAGTACGGTCCACTTGTGAGGTAAGGTTCTACCTCTAATACACACTCACTACAATAAAATAAGTTATAATCTAGCTCTGTTCGTGTCACAGAAGAGAGTATAAAACAATTAAAAAAAAAATTTTACTTGCAATAATATTAAAATCGTAGGGTTGACAAAAAACTAAAGAAAATAGATAAATGAATTAGGTATGTAGGTAGATTGTAGGTATTTCATAATGTGATACAATATATTTATGACAACTCATTGCAGGTGCTTCTTTTATCTACAAATAAATCTGAGCCATAAAATGCAAAAGTTTTTTTTTCAATATTATTAGTTTACAAAACAAATACAGCACTAGTATACGTCAGCTGTTTCTGTAACTAAGGCAAAGCGGTAAAAATACAAGCAAAATAATATTATATAGACAAAACCAAAGAGTATTTGTTAAATTAAGCTGGTTATTAAAGTCATAACATAACTAATCATAACTCATCTGTTTAACAATATTTGGCTTCTAGTTGTAAATGAATAAGTACAGGTTTATTATACGAAAATAAGCAAATAATGTTTAGATTATTAATAAAATTTCTACAGAAAATAAGTAACAATATCTATTTATAGACGTTTATTTAATAAA
Source organism: Eupithecia subfuscata (assembly GCA_963564075.1). NCBI lineage: Eukaryota > Metazoa > Arthropoda > Insecta > Lepidoptera > Geometridae > Eupithecia > Eupithecia subfuscata. The sequence goes on along the minus strand of OY751110.1, from coordinate 16,334,120 downwards.
CAAACATATTTTTTTAAATAGCCAAATTTGAAAGCAAAAACCTTATCGTTTTCTAGTCAGCGTAAGAAGAGTAAAATGTAGAGTAAGAGTTTTTGTTCAGAAATTGTGAGAAGATGATCTGCATCATCAGCTCATGGTCATCCTGCTAGGTAGTAGGTACTCTAGCTATAGTGTCATCACATCAGAAATGTCGGGTATATTGTCATTCGACGACTTTTTATTGTAAAACGCACGGAACCCAAACCTAGATGAAAAATTAACAAGCCTTGGAGATAAAAATAAATTATCACTGCTTAAACTGGATAAACAACTGGATATCAATTGGATCAAATTTAAAATGATAGTTATCATGTGATACCTATATTTTTATAAATAAAGATCAACCTAAATCAGGATACTTTGTATGCGCTTTCACTTTCAAAGTTTGATTGAAATCAGTTGACGATCTATTCATTCAATAAGTTGACAAACGAATAAGCTCACAGTGCCGTAGCAGTCCCACAGCTGAGTGGTAACGCGACACCGACCGAGGCCCTCAATGGTAAGTAGCACAGATAATATCAAAAAACATATTATTTTTCACTCAACTAAACATGTTTGTCCCTTTGAGAGATGCTATCGCGGCGTTTTGTGCGTTTGCGCAACTTATTGGCGTGAGATATGGTTTTTTTTATTATACTCTATGTTTTTAATGTAAAAAGTTAAAAAGCTATTTCCGATATAAAGATATCTTATCTATCTATACCTTTTAAAAAACCTAATTTCATTATGGTTATAGATACCTACTATAGTTCAGTCGCAACGGCAACAAGACAATGCGCACTAAATATGATGGTGCGCTAGTGTGTGCGTCTGTGTAGGTACCTAAGCCAGATGTACGAAATTATGGTAAACTAGCTGCTGCCCGCGGCTTCGCACGAGCTTTAAAAGTAGCCTATGTCCGTCCCCGGGATACCATTCGCCTCCCTGACCAATTTCATTTATATATATAATATATAATTTCAAACTTAGTTATAAGCATACATGTACATTTACCTTAACCATTGCATCTCTACAGCAAAATTGTATTTAGTGTACTTTGGACGAGTCATAGCCTCATCATTTAATTTAACCAACAATTATTTTGTATAATATTCTTTTATTTGTATGATGTATGACAATAAAGAAATCTGAATCTGAATCATTGAGATCCGTTCAGTCGTTTTGGCGAGAAAAATTAACAGACAGACAGATAGAACGTAAAAACTTTCAGAATCACCTTATTAAAAATAAGTTCGCCCAGACTGAAAAGATAGCGCTTTGAGTTTGGAAATGAAAATAAAATAGACGACCCTGCGTAGTTTCATTTTAGTTTTCAAAACATCATAATGTTTAATTCTAATATTCTACTTCTTTTCAATGCATGATCCAAATAAAATGTAACAATTTCGATCCATATCAAACAATTTCCTCAAATTATAACAGAACCGGACCCGGCGACCGCAGAGGAAGACGACACTATTGAGTCATTCGAGAACTTTGTTTAGAAAAGTCTTTTATGCGTATTTCCCAAACAATCCCCAGGATTACCAATTATTTGGTCACCCCTCGGAGATGCTATCTGCGGAAATATGAGCGCCTTATTATAGCGATATTCGCTTGTTTTTTCGATCAATCTAACATATTTGCATGAACTCTATTGCATGGAAATAAGATTCTAAACATCTACATAAAGTGTGAAAGATTTGACTATTATAGTCAACAGAAGGAAATAGAAGTGAACTGTTCTGTTCTAGTTTTACGTTTTAAAGTTCCTTGCTTTGCACAGAGTTTATTTTTCGATAGTTGCCTTTGTTGCATAAATGATGTTCGATAGCGGCCATTGTTGGCTAATGTGACAATATTATATTTCCTATACAATGGCGGTTTGTTTTCGATTGCAGAGATATGCAACTATCATTTTGCTTGCCTTAATAATATATAAATTTTTTAAATACCTTGTACCTACCAGTGTACCCACTGATAATAACTGGCAGCTTACGAAAAACTGCTGAACACTATACATCTTCGAGAAAGCGGAAAGGGATGTATAGTTTGAGATCAAAAATTTTTTGGTTATTGTTATTTTCTAGGCTGCCTGAATTTTTTTACAAATTAATTTAAACCTGTCCTTTTAGTATGTATGTGTGGAACAAATCTTGCAACTGCATTTTAGACTATTTATGACCGATGGAGCTGAAATTTGACATTCTTATGAACGTGCGGTGACAATGCAATGTTGGGGCACCATCGAGCTGGTCTGCTGATGGAGACAGAAGGTGGCCACAGGAACTCATATACGAAACTACTTAACCCCGTCGAGTTTGGGCTCGTTGGATTGGTCTTCCCAAGCACCAAAGTGCTAAATTCTAATTCTAAGCCGCCGGCACCACACAGACTATAGGTGACTTACATATCTTTCACCAGCTGCACCCACATTATAGGCAACAATTATAATGTTTTACGTAAACAAAAGATACCTAATCGATATAATCAAATCGTTCTGAGTACACAACCCACGTATTTGTTTAATATCCGGCGCGTGTACTTGATCTTCGATAAGTCGATAGGGCTTTGGGCTGTTTTCACTAAACTATCCGGTCTTTTTCATCTGCCTATAGTCCACACTGGACTTAAGCTAAATAACTTAATAAAAAACGAAATGATGAGAATAATTTGAGAAAATGTGCCAAAGCGGCGAAAATTGTATGAGTGAGACATAGAATCGAGAAATGGTCACTACACTACGTTTACCAAGTCGCGGTCTCCACTCAGGAACACGTTTACCCCATGTTGCTCCGGTCTTGGCCGGAAGAGATAAATTACAAAATTTGGTTACGTAACGCTTTTTATGGAAAATACTTACCATTCATACCTACCATTCTCATTGTTTCTGTACATAATCAATGATATAATTATGACGTAGGTAAATAACGTCATAATTATGTCATTTTAATATGAAATATTAAAGCATATAATCAATGACATAATTATGAGGTACGTAGTGTGCCATTAAGTTCGTATCCTTATACACGAGACCGTATAGGCTGTGCATCAGGCTGTGCTGTGCATCAGGCTGTGCTGTGCATCAGGCTGTGCTGTGCATCAGCATAGCAGCAGCCGCAGGCAGCTGTTGTATGCAGTCAGAAACATTAGCTTCTGAGTACATACAAGGAAAATGGGATAATTGAATTCAATTCAATTGCATATTTTAAACAAGTAATTTATCTAAGACCAGTGACGAGAATATTTACAATGGATTATTGATTATTAGTTTCCCTTAAAAATTGAGGACAACGATATATTTTGTTATTGTTTGTACCTTTCGAGGCAACTGTTTTAGCTTAATTTGGTCTAGTTTCCGTAGGTATTTAATGTTATAAGGTTCCGTCTTGCACCCGCCCAAGTAAACCGACTGCCATCCGGCTTTTTAAAACTTCCTTTTAGGAAGTGGTAGCTTAATCGATAAAAATTGAGTATTGAGCGAAGCTTCTTGAATGATATTCTTTCTCTAGCTTCGCCTATTGGTATCGATAATATTTCAGATTGAAACATTAATTGTGTCTTAATTAATTTCAAGAACAGCCCTAATTTCTTAGACTCATGTTCATTGTCGATAAAACAATCGATATAACTTTTCCTTTTATTATCTATGACGTCCGAAAAACTGTTTGCGACATGACTAGCACATCACGATCCCACGTACACCTACAGGTACCTACTTACCTGCCATTTTATTAGATGTCATGGCACCTACCCTACGTAATACTGTCACGCATTACACTACAAATTTATTGTTAAGGGGCGAATCTAAAAGGCTTGGTTATCAAGCTAGGCTCAATCTCAGTAGATCACCGTGGTAAAATGCAAGAATTTCATGACATTCTAAACACACGACTGAGAAACAAAAATACTATAAAAACACGAAGTCGCACTGTTTCGCACATAATTTGGTCGAGTAAATCTCAGGAGCCCTGCGGTCTATTGAAAAGACTTATGTTCATAGGTTATTACAAATTATTTCATTCATTAAACCAGTTTCTTCATACGTTGTGGAGTTTACTTGTAAAGAAACAATAATGTTTGCGCTCACGCCGCCGTTCCAAAAACGTATTCTTTGTTTCGCTCCTATGAACGCGAAACCCTATGCCTATCTTTTTCACAAAATGGCACGCATTGCGCTCTCTTAACAAAGACGTATATAATGTAATTTTCTAAGATCAAGCAGCCTACTTACTCTTCGGTAATAATTACGTAATACAAAACATCTTTGATGGAAAGTGACGTTGACATGCAGCAAAAAAGTCATATGCTATGGCTATAATATATAACCAACAACAGCTGGGTCAGTAGTTCTCGAGCCGGAAGCCTCTAGGTATAGCAGATTATGGCCTCAATCTAATATTGTACGCAAAAGTTGAGCGCGATCAGTTCATCACCCAGTTAAGACCAAAATTCACATAATATAACAATGTATAATATGTATAATTCCGTCTAATATTTTGTCTAATTTCCTGTGGTTTTGTTTTAATCAACGCCAAGGAAGCTCGTCATTATATTTTCCACCTTTGTTTGAACCCTCAGCACTGGAGCAATCATTCCTCAACCCGACCTCGATGCCTTAAGTAACGAACCGACCAAGAGAGTTCGATCTACCTCGGCGAGGGTTCCGTCTATTTTGTAAAAAAACCAACCAGATGGTAGGTAAGTACTCCAACAGGACCCACTAGCCTCTCTCGTCCGAACGTTATTTCAGAATGTGAAGTAACATGATAACAATGACAGTCTTCTTCGGTAGGTAGTCATAATTTTACGGCCGTGAGAGACAAAACATAGAACGATTTTTCAGTAGAATATCATCATCATCATCAGTAGGCCAAGCACAGCGATTGCTGTCTAGGGTAGAAACACAATTTAGTTTCTGATGTGAAACTTCGGTGTGTGTTTAACTTGTTTTTATTCGTGTACGAGTTTACTGTAATAAACTACCAACTTACGTAGGAAGATACATAGTACCAACTATCTATAATGTTAACTATATTGTACCTTAGAGACTGAGGCTGACGGACAAACCGAATTACGGTTTATGTTAGCTGTAGCTAAAATAAGTTAATAATTATGTAACATAAATAAATGAAAAAAAATGACATCGGATCGTCATACATTAGAGTAATATTTATTTGGAAATAATCACTACACAGAAAGTCAAATTTCCTCATCTTTTATACGAAAACAATGTAACATTATCAAAATCTTCATAGAGCTGGCTAGAGTCTCTTCCTAGCGGTTTTGTAGCTCGCTACAGAACCCTAAAAATAATACAATAACAGAATGACCGACAAAAATATTTCTTTGTATGTATGCAAATAATAGTTCGAGCAGTCTTTATACGGGCATTAGAGATATTTTATTAGAGTTCTTTGTTGTGCGCAATTATGGTGATTGCGTTTGTGCAGGCGAGGCGCGGCGCGGCCCGCTGGGAACGAGCACGCCGTCCGCGACGGTCAGGACGGTCAGGACGGTGCGACGGTGGTCATGACGAGACGGGACGCTCCAGTAATGGAAGTGGGCGCTGACCATTCAGTAATTGGTGAAGAAAACGTTGTTTGATTTAATGGAAATCGAGAAATGGTCGGACATACATAATTGATTGACCATAGGAGGTGGTTAGACGATACGAGGAGTAGACGGTAGTGTAGGCGCAGGCAGCCTTTGGATTCGTGATAAGTTCGAAGACAAGGTCAAACTGTAATCATCCTTGTGACACATCCGGTTTGTACCAATTATGCGAAGAATGTCCGACGGTGTGTTTCAGGTAGATATAATATATGATTATCGTAGTAGATAGCTCATGCCTCATAATAATATAATACCTGGTACATTATTATCATTATCCTACTAATATTATAAATGCAGAATTTTGTGTGATTGTTTGTTACCAAGCTTCTCGGTACCTACTAAACTGATTTAGATGAAATTTGGTATGTAGATAGTTGAGGTTCTGAGAATAATATAAAAGATAATCTAATTTTAAAAAAATACCTTCTAAAGGGATTAAAAAGTTTTATGGAAAACCTTTATTGCTTGGTTCGATTTACTCAAAACTCGGTTTAATTTAAATAAACTTTAAAGTAAATAATTAATTACCTAATTTTATTTTTACAAAACCACCCCTAGATGGTGTGCAATACATTTCTGAAATTTGTATGATTTCCACGCGGGCCAAGCCGCGGGGCGCAGCTAGTCTCAAAATAATCTTGAATAGGAGTATCTACCATGGGTTTGTTGCAATTTCAACTACTTATGGCAGCAATAGCAATAATGGAGAAATTATAGGAACATAAGAAAATCTGAACGCAAGGCACTATGAGTTGAACACGTCACCTTGAGTCATGACACCGCTCTATCTATTGCCGTATTGCCATGACTGTTCATTTTCAGTCTATCATAAACCATATCACTTACATTTATAAAATCTTATCAGAATATAATAAGCTTAGGTTTGTTTACCTACTATTTGTTACATTTTTATCCTCATAAAGTAAATAATATGATAAACAATTGCGCACTTGGTTTGATAATACAACGCGGTGTGTCAATTGTGCGGAATGACCTTTGCCTCTAGTCTGGAATGTTTGCGGAAGCATCTTGTCATCAACCTCGGGTGACGATCTAGATTTGAACTCGCCTTTTTCATCTACATATACAGGGTGGAATTTTGTAATGCCACCTGGAGGGAAAGTACTCTTAATACTGTAGATAGAAAATTATACTAAAAGAAAACATTCCTTTATTTTTGAAAAGAAAGAAAACTGCATTCAAAGATTTTCGAAAATTCGCTTGCCACACCCGGGAATCGAACCGACTGAAATCTGTAAAAATTACACCCTGTACTTTTATTGCATAGATCGTTAGGGTCAACAATAAGGATGAAATCTCTCTAAGAAACTTAATAAATTAAATGAAAGGAAAACCATGAAATCTTAAATTATAAATTGAATGGGTCAAGTTAAGCACTTTAACTTAAAGATCCATCTGTTTACTTGTGTCAGTAATTAATAATTATCATTGACGTTATTTATCCATTAAAATGACAAATTGATATTTAGATAAGACGATTGAAATTTGCACGTGTTTGCTACCTAGTTTGCTACCTAATGCAGACTCTTCTATCTTAAAATACTGGATCTCTTAAGAAATGAGTTAAATGGTTTCCCCGAGGCGGAGCGAAACCAAATAATTCTTCAGCAAGATGGTGCTCCAGCCCATAACAACAGAATCACTACTGCCTACATTAATAACCATTTTAATACCTGGATAGGTACCAACGGCACAATCAGATGGCCTGCGAGATCACCAGATCTCACCCCTTTAGATTTTTTTTTGTGGGGATATGTAAAAAATCTAATTTACATGAAATCTTATGTGAATGTAAACTAGTTGAGAGTTAAAGTTCAGAATACGATTTATAATATTCACCACAACACGTTATTAAAAGTTACTAGAAATGAATACATAAGAAGAATAAATTTGTGTATCCATGAAAATGGAGCCCATTTTGAGCAACTAATTATGTTGTTAGTTGACTTTTATTGTAAATAATTAAAATAATTTAAGATTTCATGGTTTTCCTTTCATTTAATTTATTAAGTTTGTTAGAGAGATTTCATCCTTATAATTGACCCGACCGATCTATGCAATAAAAATACAGAGTGTAATTTTTACAGATTTTAGTCGGTTCGATTCCCGGGTGTGGCAAGCGAATTTTCGAAAATCTTTGAATGCAGTTTTCTTTCTTTTCAAAAATAAAGGAATGTTTTCTTTTACTATAATTTTCTATCGTAATTTTCTATCTAACGTAAGTTTTTGTTTTTTCGTAAAGTTTAATTGAGTTGACGGACGACAGTCTTACGGCAAAAGTCGCAATATAATTTGGAATAGATATTATTATTTTTGTATATAGATGATTATATTAGATTTTTTTATTAGATATCTATATAAAAATATAAATAAATTTTATATAATAATATCTATATATGACTTCGAAAAAAGGAGGATGTTCTATGTTCGACTGTATGTATATTTGTTTATTTGTCCGCCAATTTCTCCATTAATTATCGACCGATTATGATATTTTTTCCGCTAAGATTATAAGATCCTATAAAATATTATCCCGAGGAATAAGTTTTTGTCCCGCAAAACTGAAAAACAGTGTAAAATGAAGGGATTCAAAGTCGAGTTTTAGTTTTTTCTAAACAATAAAATTATTTATGTCAACGTTATTTACAAAATCAGCAATTTCTAATGTTTCACATAAAATATCTCTTCAATGTCACTGAAACAGCGATTGTATAATGAACAACATTTTAGATGCCTACCAAAAAATGAATTCTAACTCCAATATCAGTGAAAACAGTTACACAATGACAAACAGTCCGCAGTCGGTAGCTCAATAACAGGGCAGCTGGGCCTCCACAGCCAGACCGCAATGGCTGGTGCGCGCGAGTCGCGGCCATCACCCGCCAGCCCCGCCCCAATTAGAGCCCTGATGATACGGTTACTGACGGAGAGAAGCACAGGCGCGACTTGCGGCCCGTTTGATCACGGGTCGGAAGGTCCAGTTGAGGCGATCATAGATGAACATAGATTAACTCTTTATTAAGAAAGAAAACTACAATCAATTAATATAAGCAAATGAGACGTGGTATTTACATTAAGCTAATTGCAAACTGTTTCAAACAATCATTATCAATACCAGTCGTCGCGTCCCCGCTACGCTGGCAGCATTGCCCCGCTGTATGGCAATGCTGATGCCCTGCGCCAGATACTCACCACTCACCAGCTCTCGGGTCACGCGTCGCATAGACCAGACGCTCAGATAATTTGATCATGGTTGTTGATATTTTTTATCCCGAACGATAGCGAACCAAAGCTGTCACATAGAAAGGATTTGCGCTTTTAAAGCAGACCACTTGCCACTGGTCTGGCAATATCGTCTGGATGGCCGGAAATCTGGATGAGGCTTGCATAAGACTGATTTAGCTGACGTGCACAAGTCGAGGTCTATAAGTAACAGCGGATGCTATCGTATTCTTGCGCTGATTGCACTTTGCTTATTTCTATCAGCACTTCGATAGGACTATTTGTTTTAAAGCCATTTGAAACTAATGAAAACAAAGCACACTGGTTTTCAAGTTAACACGCGCATTTTTTTTTATTTTTGTTTCAAACTTATACTTTTTTTAAATGCCCGTACGTTTTATGGAAATAAGGCATTTTTGGCTTTGACTTTGTAACAGTAGAATTGTATAAAATAAAAACAAGATGCCATTTGCCTGCTTTTAGCATTAACAGCTCGTTAACTGAGTGAACGTAAACATTCCGCCGGTGTCGTTGTCGGTGTCGGTGTCGTTCGATGCTTAGATAATTTTCGATGTGATAATTTGAGTGGGTGTCCACGTCCACGTCCGCGGGTCACTGTGCTAAATCCCATACATCCCTCACTTTAAAAGTTCGAGTCAAACGAATTGTCAGAATTCATTTATTTCAATTCCAATTGTTGAGCTTCCTTCTTCGACGCGTTCCGTTCGAATTGATGTTCATTCTCAGTTTGGTTTGACTATAGTTCCGAGACGTCATCGTAACGCCTCATTTTTGTAAGTATAGGAGTTGAGTAATTTCAAGTCCACACGATAGATGCACTGTACCGAATCTATAGAACAAGACAACATTTAAAAATTTAAAGCTTAAGAGTAGCAGCGACTCAACTATAGAGTCGACTCTAGAGCGTAAGCTCCACTTCTTCGGCTATTAATATAGTTCTTGTCACGATATCGTATCGTCAGCTCCGAGCCGACTCGTCAGTGGACAAGCGCGCTATTTGGAGTAGGCAGTATCGAGTCGAACATATTAATTTGAATATTAATAGTGGCATCGCATCGGCGCTGACGGGAGCGGCTATTAGCTTCCACTGGTGACTGTCAGCGGACCTGGTTCCATTGCCGTTCACGGGACAGGACATCGTATGCCGACTAACTAATGCAGCAATCATTTCATACAGCATCCTCCAACTCTAAAGTGACACCTTTTTGTAGAGGAAAACAGAGCTCCACTTTTAAGAAAGCTCTGATTCTACTTTAGTACCCAGAAAATGTTGCGAATCTATGCAAATTTTCATTAATATTCCTGGAAGAAAATATTTCGTCTCTCATGTTATTACTTCAGCATAGCTAGAGTGTTAACATTACGACATGGTCTATATATAGGTATGTCTGAATTATTACAACACTACATTTATATTTAAACTGACATGATCTAAACACATTATTATCAGAACTATTTAACGGGTATATATCGCATATACTATTTTTCCCATAAAAATAAAAAGCCGCCGTTAAATAGTACTACATAATACTATATTTCACTGTGCCTTTCTATCATTAAAAAATTGTCGTGTCGTCATCAACAGTGTCAACTATTTATCTCCCAATAAAGTGCCGTACATAGTAGGTAGCTAATGCTCCACGGCTTCATTATTAATATTTTAATTCGTGGCAACACCAGCTCACTGTAATGGCAGTGTTGCCCGTTCGATGTCCAAGTTATTTTTATTGGGCCGGGTTGGGACAGGCGCGTATGTTGGGACATGTTGGTCCATCGACTTTTATCAAGAGAATTGGTATTTGGACGTTTTTGGGCAATCTTAATTATACGGTCTCACTCTAAATCGGAGTTAATGGGATTAGGCCGCTCGAGGTTGACTAAACTGAAGCTTGGGCGTTCAGTTTAGGCTAGCAATTATACTTCATGTTTTGAGGTTATTAACACAATCAATGCAGATTTATAAAGTTTAGCTTTTATGAGCTTTTTAATCGGCACCCAAGTCAACAAAAGGAACTAGTTTCTCTCTCGCTGAAAACTGGAAACTAGCGAGAGACAGCTCAGAGGCGTGAATCTATTTGACGTTAGTAACGAGACGTGATCGTGACGACTCCTTTTTCGTACAATTTGGTAGAGCGTCTCTATCGAGCGGACAGGGAACTGCGGAAAACCCATACTAAAAGGAAACGTCACGATAATGTTTCATTACTAACGTCAAATAGACTCGCTCCTCTGATCAGAACCGATAGATAATTCTGGAGAAATCTTGTATCGCAGATCCAATTTTCTATGTAGTAACTCGTTTAAAACAGTCGAAGTGTAAAACGTGGTCGAGTATTTTGCAGCCATCGAGCAATAAATATGTCTTTTGTTGGCTTAATAACTCGCTACCACCTCTCACAAAGACCACAGCTTTACCTTTCCTTACGGCTACTTCAATAAATACCCGCTATCAGCCCATAACGATTAAGATACAAAACCTAGTGATGTCCCAACACTACACAGCCCAAAATCGTTTTGTTAACGATATTCCGTAATCACTCGATTAAATTAGTGATGGAATTCGGCCTTTTTATAGTCTATGCTACCAGTCTGTAATCTATGGTCAATACTCTGTTTATGCTCTAATGAAACCGTTTCGGTATTTCTAGTAGCGGCTACGGAGATGGCGTCGTTATTGTTGAAATGTTTATAGAGATATACGGACACTTGGGATTATCGAGATACGGAACAATGATTATGGATCTGGTCACAAATAGGCACCTAATAGTGTTGTGCTTTTAATGGAACGTGTTATGTGGAAGACGGCCAAGTTAATTTAGGTGATACAACCTCACTTCCCGACTTCCGACGAAACATTTTTGTTTTGAATTGGACGTTGCCGTAGGTACCTGCTGTACCTATAAACTGCGCACGTTCGGTATGGTACGGAATCTTGTAAAAGTAAAAATTACGTCCTAATTAAGGTACAAACAACAACGTTATCAAAATGGGGTGAAACGTATAAATACCCTCGGATAATTACTCAAACGCTACTCAGATTTAAGCTTCTCCCAAGTCGCGATATTTTGTAAGATTTCGATGAATAACTGTAAAAAATTCGTCAATACTATGTTCGAGGGTTGTCAAAGTACCTAAATGTTCGACAGCGCTAGTACGAAATGGTTCTATCTAATTATGACCATGCTCGCATTATTTACTGACTTGTATTTTTTAGTCCAATCCTTTTGATTGCATTGCAACACTTTTTAAATCTTTAACAATGTAAAACCGTCGAGTAAAACTTAATTTATTGCTTGTTTTTATTGTTAATAAAACATAAGTTATACCGCATCAAAAACGATATAGCCATTTTAGGGTAGGCGCATCGGCGGCAACCCTTAGCGAAAAACAAATGATTTATGACCAAATACACCACGTTCGCTTTACCCGCCTTTACCCCTCTAGTATATTAAAATCGACTTTATTTCTGAGCAATAAGGTAGGGGTATATTTCGTAGTTTGTAAGTAGGTTTTATTTGCGGTATTTGACTTTATTTATCTATTACTAAGGTTTTTGTGTCGATCCCACAGATTTGAGCGAATCGCCGACCAGTGCGTAGCAAATGTGACATCTCAATTTGGAGGCATTGTCTGGCGCACAATGTACACGCCATTAAATAAATCACTGCGTTTCCGTGGGTCGTGGCCACCAGTGCACCCTGGAGCCCTGGAGCACCCGGAGCACTGGTGCATGCGTGTGATACGATTATTTTTGTTGCTACAAATGCACAATAAGCGAAAGATGGTGATGTAAATTGTAAAGAAGATCTATGACGTAAATATTTTTATTATTTGTTAACAAAGAAAATTACATTCAAATAAATGAAGCAAATTAAAACTAGTATTTACAATTGAAACAATTGAGCTAACTGCAGACTGTTGCAAATAATCCACAGGTAGCTCAACTGACGCAAATGAAATAGTTATGCTGAATTCAATTTGAGATAAGCTTTTCTCAAACTGTTTGAGGTTTAACTATTTTAAGTTTATAACGTTTGACCAACAGTTCATCGATATAAATAGTTAAAACTTAGTCATAAATAATCGAAAGTTATTAACTCTCATAAAAATTAAATGTGACTTGGCAAACTCTATCTTTCCTTTGCCAAATTAAGGTACTAAATCAATTCAATAATGAAAATTGGACCTTAACATTGTGACAAGCTTCTAAAATACATAAAATACAGCGACGACGTCATGGTCCTTAACTATTTATGATAACGATGTCAAAAGCAAAACGTTCCTCGATTGTCTACAGTGTTTTTTTTTTATTACTAGTATATATAATTTAATTTCTAAGATAACTCCCGTTGCTTCCATCCTCCGCTTCCCTTAGTCACGCTGGCAATGTTATCCAACATGGCTCCTACACAACAACAACTGAAGCAGCGGAGGGCGCCACCCTTTACAGTTACACTCCGAATTATTTTTATTTCATTATTAACAATACATTTCACCCGTTTTGAAATATGATTTTTCTGCGGCCATATTTTTTCACCCTGTGCGTATACGCACTTCTTGATACAAAGGCTTGCATGTGTGGGTGTGGCACACACACTATTGCAATAAGATTGTGTAGCCATATTCTTTTGTGAGTGTAACTAAATTGTATAAAAAATATTATAATTAGTATATTATTGAGGGAACGAGCGCTGCCGTGTCAAATGAATAACCGGACCGGTTTGGCCGAGATATGTGTTTTGACATGTTTAAATATGACTCGATTGAAGTCTGCGAAGCTAGGTTTGGTTGTACGGCGGATTATGGAACTGGTTACACCGGTTGGCAACTCTCCGGTAGAGTACTAGGCGTTTCAGTGGGAGATATTACTACGCCATCTTGTGGTAGAAAGTTAAAGGTCAACTGAAAACAGGAGTTGATCCAGAAGTGGGAAAAAAGTAATTTCGTCGTTTATTATTATTTTCACACTCGTTTTGGCAGTTTTGACTACGATAAGCCTCAGAACAAGCAAAGAGCTCGGAGGCTAGAGATGTTTCTTCTATGTTATCTCTCGAACGGTTGATCCAATTTATATTAAAAATTAATAGTGTTTTTGATAGAAGAGCTTTTTTACTGTGAGAGCTAGTGATTTCAGAACAAACTACTAATGAATATGAAGAGAACAATGGGACCTGTCTTATAAAAATTCGGAGCAGCCAAAAAACTAGTAACCTAACCCCAAAGAACCGTTAACAAGTCGCAAACCACGCCTCCTCACATCGACATGAATCCTCCTGATCACGATCATGCACAGAGTCCTCCCAGGCCTGCGGCCGCGCCCCTGGGGGTTCCGCCCTGCCCCTGGGAGCTCCAGGGTGCCCCGCGTGCGCCGCCGCCAAATATTTGTAAATGTTGCTTATCACAGCACGGATCAACTGGATCATGTTTAGGAGTATGGTGCAAATCAGAGAAGCAGAGAAGCTGGAAGCTGTTGTGGAAGAGGATTCATTTTTTACGGATTTGAATGTAGTCGGATAGAAAAGTGAGCTTATAACAATGTTTTATCAAATTTTAGACAAAACTTTGTCAGGACAGTAGTCGTATAAAACATCATCTTGATTATTCTGTGCAGATTTAAAAGCCCGAAAACACACCAAGCATTTTTATTCGCACTTTGTAGAGTGTGTTTTTTGGTAGATTCTCTGTACCACCTACTTTACGAAAGGCACTAGATACTAAGCTTATGAGCTATGGAAAGAGCTATGCTCGGAGTTTCTCTGAAAGGTAGGATTCGTAACGAATACATCCGACAGAGAACCAAAGTTATCGACATAGTTCAAGAATTAGCAAGCTAAAGTGGCAGTGGGCCGGCCATATCTCGCGAAGAACCGACAACCGCTGGTTTAAACGTGTTCTTGAGTGGAGACCGTGACTCGCAAACGTAGTGTAGGACGCCCCCGGCCAGGGGGATGATGACCTGCGAAAGGTTGCAGGCAGATGCTGGACGCGGCAAGCTGAAGACAGGGCGCTATGGCGCTCATTAGGGGAGGCTTATGTCCAGCTGTGGTTTAATATAGGTTGAGGTTGATGGTGACTAGATACTAAGAGATCCGACTTCATTAGTGCCATATTGCCGACCTCCACCGCGTCATCGTCCGCTCCCGCTATCTCTTATGCCTCGACCCGTAAATTAGCCGTATTGTGCGCACCCGCCGCCGCGCCGCCGCGCCGCCGCCGCGCCGCCGCCGCGCCGCTGCCGCGCCGCCGCCGCCAGCCGGCGATGTAGATCGAATTATGTTTGCACACATGCGCACTACAATGCGCTCTACGTTATTGTGCTTTAGGTATTATTGTAGCTGTTTATTATACAGTTTATAGTTGCGGGGATTTAACGGGACTTTTAAACCTGAGGGTAGGTTTAAATTGTAAATTTATATTGGGGTACGAATGTGGGTTATAATCACGTCATAATTTTAAAATTATTGTGCAAAACGTGTATTGTTGCATCGATAATTTGTAGCTTTTATACTGTTTTGTTTCTTTATCTTAATTCATTTTTTTAAGAAATGTCTATAAAATGTCCCCGATACACTTAAAATACAATAGACCGAGTACGCTAATGGCCGCTTCACACGCGACTGTTAATTAAAAGCTGAGCGACACTCGCACCTACTTAATTACTAATTAACTTATCTCGACTTTTTAATTTGTTGTTAAAATATTTTGAGGTTAATTCACCAAATTGTTAACTCATGTGTCAAAACGTCAAAATTCATCATATTTTAAAATGGTATACTTGTTATTCATATTCAACGAATCTTTTGAATTGTAATAACGACCTCAAAGCGACCAGGAAGAGTGTCACTGGTACAAAATATTATATTCATGGACAAACAGACGGCTGGTATAAACGTCCAAGTGACACACAGACGGACTGACAATGGAGTGACATCAATGTGAACTAATTCCTCACGGTCTCCCGCTTTTATTCAACACAATACAATACTTTACTGTAAAAATCTAAATCACACCCTTGTCCTTGCAACACGATGACACATTTTCCACCCTATAGTGGTCGTTTTATAGTTCAAAGTGGTAGAGTAGCCGTTTATTAGGGTGACAAGATGTTGACTTCCGCGCGACATCACGAGCCCGCACATTAGTGGCGGAGCGCTTCGCTTCTTTGTGTCGCTGTCGAAGATTGAATCCAGATATTTTGATATCCTGGATCAAATCAAAATAATACTTCATCAAATCTAAGAGCTTTTATCAGACTCCAACCAATTGAGTGGTTCTGCTTAAAACTTCCGTAAATACATCTCAATAAATTGCATTAAGATGAAACAAGGTTGGGAGCAGGGTGCATAGTGAACACGAGAATGCCTTCTATTTATAAAATAGCGGTCCTGATAGCAAATATTGTACTTATACCTAGTTTTTCATAAATCTGTCAAAAAGCGAACAAGTTATGCACCAAATTGGAGCAGACCCATACCCCATACTATTGCAGCTGATTTGAAGATTTAGTTGAAATTTAAAAAAAAAATCTGATAAATGAGATATATCAAAAAATATTCTGATGAGAAATATTCGTTATCAAATTCAATATTGTAATTTTTTCAATTCAATTAAATTTTTTTATTTCGGTTGTTCACCGGTTGACCGTAAATGTTAGTATAACTACCTATATACTACGTTAGTTACCATAAAAACAGATTTCAGTAATTCATGTCACATAAATACCAGAACACATTCAATAAATTATCATTAGGTACTTACAAAATTAAATTTAAATCACTAACTCTAACTAGATTAAATTTAAGCATGTAAATGTCAAAAAAATTAAGCAATTCAGATTAATTTATGTATGTAAAAGTCAACAAATGAATAAATAGTGACCTACTGAATAATAATTTTTATTCTATTTTATTTTGCACTACACGTAATATCATTATGAAATAATTTAACGTTTAGTATTCGTCAGCAACATGCACTGATAACTTCATATCTTGCAGTTGGACTGCACTAGGGGTGTTATTGTTCACTCTACAAACTATTCTCCATATCCATATTTACAAAAGTTCATAAAAACTCAGCCATGCATTCCAGATTAGAATTTTTAGATTCGTTATAAACAAAAAACATTTAAATATCTCTTATGCTTAGAAAATATTAGTCTTTCTCTTTGATCTTTGAATAGAGAACAAAAAACTTAAAAACTCATATAGTTGCTACCACAATGAAACTGAAATGTCCCAAAAATCATTTTTTTCATTAGGAGGGATTCACAAATTATCGGTAATGATTTTTTAAAGTTCATGGAAAAAAATCAGCATCGATTATTTATTAATTGATTGCGCAAGTTTTTAAATACCTGTCCACAAACTACTTTTAAGTTTATCTTACTTTACTCAGATAGTCTCGGGGATGCTTCCGACTGGTATTGATATGGATCAGTTGAGCTACCTGTAGATTATTGGCTGATGTCTGCAGATAGCTCAAGTGCTACGAAACCCTGTTGTTTCAATTGTTAACACTAGTTTTATTTTACTATAAAAACTTCCGTAGTTTGACGAATTCATTATGAATGTAAGCGGGTTAACTACGAACCTAATTTGTGTTGGAAGAACACCAACGTTTCATCCCTTAACGTTAACACTAGTTCTAATTTGTTTCTACTATTTTATCGTTATTTTCTTTGTTATCTTACAAACATTAAATCTATGATAACAAATGGTATTTCACTCAAATTGAAAAGTAAAATGACTATAAAATATATAGGTAGATACGACTAAGCTTCCTATCTTCAGATGATTAAAAGATTACTAGGTTCAGGTAAATGATAGCCTGCCTTACTAGAAAATCTTACAGTTTCTAGCAGCGGCAAGTGTTAGGGACGAACTATGGACGCCGCAGCTTCAGGGGAGAGCGCATCTAGTGGCGATCACAACAGGCCTACCCCACCGGGGCTGCAGTGATGCGAAAGCCACCTAGAGCTAATAAAAAAGCTAGGGAACTCGATAGATAGTCGTCTAGCATAGTTAGGTACGTAAACACCTGCATAAACCGTGCCAGCACTAAGACAACTACAAGTCATTACCAAAGTTGACTGAGCCGCTGGAATAAGGCGACACCGTAAAATCCAGTAATGTAACACATTGGAACATCTTAATTTCAATCTCGATAAAACGCATAAAGAACAGTTTTATAAAACCGACGGGATTTAAGGGCAGCTATGCACGGTGCGCTTAAATATGAAATAACTATTTTATTGACATAATTTATGTTACCTATAGCAATTTTGTTCCTGGACAGGTATCTCAACTCAAGAGTTTTTAGTCAGAATTTAATTGAATTGACTAAATACTTTAATCCTTCTACTGTAAACTCGAAAAAGGCGAATTCATCACCGTCGCCCTCTACGCCGTAGCGTTATGCTACGTCGTAGCGCCGGCCGCGCCGCTACGCTTGTAGACCGCAAACTCGCAGTATCGCCATGTCAATAGTCAGCTTTATCTCGATTTATAAAGCGACAGTAACAGGCGACGACGGCGCGCGATAATCGTAATCACGCGGTGTCCCTTACCGGCCCTTTGACCGCGCCGCCGCCGCGGGGTGGCCACACCTCACCATCTAGGGAGGACAACACTGATACTGTTGGGGTTTTCTAGTTTCTGTTATTTTGAGATTGAGCATGAAAATATATTTTGTTATGGCGTTACGTACTGCCAGGTTTTTAAAAAAAAAATAAGAAGGCGGAGGCTATTGCTCAGTGGGTAGTGAATAAGTAAAGACTAAAAATAAGTAACACGACTATACCTCTGATGGTTACAACAGTGAGGGGTAGGTCGGGTGTCGTGTCCCTTTAGGTCAAAACGACACCTGACAATGAAGTAGAATAAATAAAATAGACATTAATAACCAGGAAATTCGTCATCATAATCATAATCGAAATAGTCGAAGTGTCGCGAGGTGTGGTGCCCCTACCTCCACCCACTGAAGATTACCATCGCGACACGCTCAGCGACAAAAATTAATATGTTATTGTACCATTATATTATTATTACGATATACGCCGAAGGCTTCTCATTAGGTTTATAGCAGATCGACCTAATATCGTATTAAATTCACAATAAAAATTATATTTTGTATGAGATTTTTAGACCTCGTATTAAGTTGTAAAGTGTTACTTAGTTTTAGCCATAAAACGCTGGTTTAATTATAATAACAGTCTGTTTAAATTGAATTTGGGATTATTTTATTCGTGGGCCCGCCGCCCCGCGCCCGGCCAAACCCAAACCTGGGTTAAGAATACTGAATATTTTATTGTTCAAAGGTTACGAAAATAACAATAAAAATATTTTGATTAAATCTGAATAAATCAATAATTGACAATATTGCAGCCCTTCTGTTTTTTTTAATATTCTCCTAAACCTTAGACATTTTAACCTCTGAAATGCCTAGGTCAATAACTGACCTACATTTATGTCCCGATACCGAAATAACTTGTGATTTGCCTGATTCAAGAATACCCATTAACAGAATCACAACATCAACCACAAATTATGTCAAAAAACTCGCAATAAAAAACACCTAGGTACCTACACTTCACACAGGTGCAAGGCGGCACAAAAACCTCAAAGAACTCACAATTGAAAGGTTACGAAACACAACACCGCCCGACGGCCCACAATTACACTCGATATTATTATATTAATATTGTGTTAGAAATTATATTAGATTACTCAATTATTCGCAGCTTATTAATGCGAATGACGTGGTGGTACGGGGAGCCATAGAGTATAACGCACCAGAAGGTGTAGATATGACAGACATAAAATTGCCTACAACTCTTTATTTGAACGCTTTGCTGTAAGAATGTATTGTTTTTCAATAAGGCATGGAGACTGAAGATTATTTTGTCGATAAAATTTCAAAGGATTGCTCTTAGCTTTAGTTAGAATCTCCTTCATTAATTAAGGTTTACATGCATGACGTTTGATGCAAAATGGTCGAGCAGGCAGTGTGTGAAAAGATTAAATTAGTCTTACTTTCGTCGATAAAACTTTAACTTTGAAAAACCAAATTAACATTGAATATTTAAAAACTTCTGAGCAAAAATATAAATGTGTACGTGGTCAATAATGTAGGTAGAGTTTTCTGCACAATGTTTGTAACGTAGGTACTCAACGTTTGAGCTACGATATTTTTATTGTGCCTATTCTTTGATATTATACAAATACATACAAAATCATTCCATCACACCAAAAGGTGTTATAATTTGGGAGGTAGATACCGTTCAGCGGCCGGCAAGCTGTCATTAAGTTCCGCTGCCGCCCGCCCCGCCCCTGCCCTGCCTCTACCTCCGCCGCTGCCGCTCCTATAATAAACATATCAACTTCACACACCCGCGTGCCGAAACAATACGCGTATTGTCCGCTAATAAGGCATATATTTTGAACTACAATAGAATAATGATCGGTCGAATTCTGTGTGAAAATATGCCGACTCTACCACAATTATCGTTTGTTATTTTCCTTTGATTAGAAGACGAGTGACCAGAAAGCCAACGTGGCTCTTTCTTAGGATAATCTTAACAACTATCGATTTCTGTTTACGTATTAACGCAAAGGATTTGCATTGAAAGTGAAAATAGCGTTGACAGCCAACAAAGGGGTTATTATAAAGAATAATAGACGTGTGTCGCAAAACGTACCCGGCCACCCAGGAGAGTCCCGGCTAATTATCTCAAAGACAGATGTCGAAGAAAGTGAACGTTTCATCTCAAAAAATCCTCGAAAACATCAAAACTAAGCGCCGACGGATTACGAGCCACGGTTTGAGACAAGTTCGGCACACGCGCGATATGGCACTTTATTTCCTTTCCGTGAGCGTCGCATCTGCACTGCGTTCGATCTTGTTCTTTGACAAACTACACTATGAACTAATTTGAAAGCTCTCGTTCCTATTACGGCGGTATAAGAATTAAAATAGAGCATGTTCTATCAAGTTGAGTGCAAGTGGAGCATTGTGCAGTTTTTCATTGGCAAAACTTGTCAATAGACAATACGTCACGATGACAAAGCGGCTGATCTCAGTTATTTATTCATGGCGGATTATTTTCGGAGGATTTATTTATTTATCCGTCGGCGAGAGGACAACGACGAGCGCGCACGCATCGGGCCGTGATCACTTTATTTTGGGCCGAAATGGCCGAATGTCTTTTGCTGATCGCATTTAATTCTGATCATTGTTGGGGTTTAAATTGTCCATGAAGTTTTGTTGTGCCCGTAAATAAGTACTTGAGTCTGTCCGATTTGGACCACCATGAGTACTGGTGGTTGTGGCAGCTGATAGCTAATGCTATTCAGTGGAAGGCATTCATATGACGAAATGTCTGATTTGGACACATTCATTCTTCCTCAGGAGACCAGCCTATTCTTGGAAGAGGGAAATGGTACACACATTTGATTATATGATAATTCTCCATGGGCCTATCAGGTCTAAGCAGCTACTCTTTGCGAATTTATGGTAAGTCATGAAGGACTCGGATATCTTTGTCCAGAGAAGTTTAGTTTCCTTTCTTTCTTTAATATCTTTAAAAAACAAAACCTTAGAATTATTCAAAATTTTAAAAAATCCAGCAACTACAAATATATGTATATTTAAAACAGTAATGTTTTCACCGGCATAGGTACCTCAATAAGTCACCTTTCGGAAGGCATGCCTACACGAGTCAATTAAGGCAGTGCCACACGGGGCTTACCGCGAGTGGCGTGCCGAATCGCGCCTGTCCGCGTCGCTGAGCCCTTATTTATAGCAACATCTTAATATTACACTCATATTTATAGCGGCAATATTTCTATAGACAATTGATTTGCTGCTAGAAGTCATTTGTTTTAGTTAGGTGGGCAATACCGAGCTTCATTGAGAACTTTCTTATTATTCGATTCTTTGATAAATTTGTTTGATTTCTATTAAAAAGAAGTTATTTATGACTCACACCTAGTAGCTTTGCTATAGCTAATGGCAACACAAATGTTATAAACTAGCTGCACCCCGCGGCTTTGACCGCGTGGAAATTTTAGAAATTTATTACACTGCACACCCTAGCGGTAGTTTTGTTAAAATAAAAAATACGTGGTTCATTATTTACTTTACAGTTTAGTAGTTAACGTGTAACCCACGACACGACTTCGTACGCGTAAAAAATATAGTTTACTTTTTATTCCACAAAAACGCAAATTATTCGTTTTTCTAAATATAAATACATAAAATTATTCAAAACCAGGTTTATGATAAAAAAAAAATGGCCAGCAACCTTTCTAAC
Source organism: Eupithecia subfuscata (assembly GCA_963564075.1). Taxonomy (NCBI): domain Eukaryota; kingdom Metazoa; phylum Arthropoda; class Insecta; order Lepidoptera; family Geometridae; genus Eupithecia; species Eupithecia subfuscata. The sequence continues at coordinate 16,311,910 of OY751110.1, read as the reverse complement.
TGAAACGGTTCCGCCTGGCCGAGAGCCGAGTGTTACCACGTGAGACAAGTTTACAGACAGACAGACACGTGGGGTTTATTAGCCCTGTTTTACGGGGTGGCATGTCGTTCGGAGCTGGCCGCACATGTCAAAGACAACAAGAGATATCCAATAACACCATCACATCAGGAGAGACGGTCTTTGGTTGATATTTCATGGTCTTGGTATACGAACAGAGGCTTTTTCAGAAACACTGCGTGAAAACTCAGATTTATAGACAAAGATAGAAGTGTGAAATATTAGAAGGCCTGGAATACACCTTAGGCTAGTTTGGAACCCTATTCAAAATTAAACTAATAATGTACCTAAACATTCTATTGTACAGAAGGAATAATAAGGAGTTTTAAAACTTGACTTCAAAAACAAGTCCTTAACATCGATTGCAAGCCTCAAAATGAGTCGTCATTAAAAGGAATACATACCGGTCTGTCATTGCTGTCAAAGTACAAAATAAAAAGTGAGTTTACTGTTGAGTACTGTAGTTTTTATTGTTCTCTTTGGTTTCCTTCTCTCAAGGGGGAAAACTGGAATTCATTTTTTTCGCGTTCCAGTGTTCCCCCTTGAGAAAAATTTTTCAAGGGGGAAAACTGGAACGCGAAAAATCGTCGAGGGGGAAAACTGGAATTTGAAAAAAATTATTCCAGTTTTCCCCCTTGAAAAATTTTTCTCAAGGGGGAAAACTGGAACGCAAAAAAAATGAATTCCAGTTTTCCCCCTTAAGGGGGATTTGTCAAGGGGGAAAACTGGAATAACCCCCTAATAAGGTAGTTAACCATCAGTGAACTTGAAACCATTAGTTTAAAAACTTCCCATAGACACCGTGTCTTGTCCCCATCTTCACCACGTCACGGTTGACGTAGCACACTGAGATCACGGTCGATCCGCTCCCGCCCGCCTAACGAGCTGGCTGAACACCTGGGCTCTCCGCCCTCCTGAAGAAGGGATGATATTGTATCAATTACGAAGTCATCCCTCTTTCCGATTGCAATAATCTTGCCCTTGCGGTGTGGGGAGAGACTGATCATTGCGATTATTCCGTTTATGATGTCAAGATGTTTAGGGGAATGTTGAAGTGACTTTAATTTTATTGAGCTCGAAGAAGCGCGGAGGTGTGAATAAATGCACTATATTTACGTTGTTTGATGGGCGATGTTATAAGACGAAAAAGCCACTTTTTCTTAACTTTCCTGAGTACCAAGTCGTCTGGAAGAAATCGATCTTGAGCGATAAGACGCCTATTCTAACTTTATTATAATTGTTTCATTTGTAAATTATTACTTTTTTTAAGTGTGCAATAAAGAATGTTCTATCTACATTTTTATCAAATCAATGGTTATCAAAAGTGCGAAATACCGCCGCGTCGTACCTTGCTCTTATCGAAAGTCTAGACGAATGAAACCTGATACAATCAATCTCTTAAAAACAATCTTTGCTATCATTATCCGGGCGAATAGACCTGGGTTTCCCTAATTTGCCGCTAAAAGAGAGTTATAAGAAGAAGAGATAAAAGCTGAGAAGATAAACATATTACTTACGACTGATAAACCGCTATTGAATTACAAAGTGCTTTGGAAACAAGGAGATAAGGAACAAACAGAGGTAATGTCCCGAGATGCTATTACCGTGTGTATCTCCCCGAGTGGAGATTGCTCAATGTGAGCGAGGGTTTGTTTGAGATGCTGACCGTTCTCACTCGAGTGCAAACGGTCAGCACCTATAAAGGACGATGGAAGTGTGTAGTAAAACATGAATAGGAAAGTGTTATTTGTTCCGGTAAGAAAAACACACTATGTAGCTAACCTAACCTAACCTAACCCAACTAAACAGCCAATACGATAATATTATTTTTGCACGCATTTTTCCTGGATAAAACCTAGCTTACCTTAACGTACCTTAACCTTAGCGTATGTTTATCTGATCTAGAATATCTATGGAAAACTTCATTCCCATCCGTTATGTACTTTTGGCGTGAAGGACTTTCTTTCCATCCAAACTTTCGCATTTGAAAGAAAAGTATTTATTAAACACTACAACACAAATAACGTAAAAATTTATATAAAAAAAGACTACTTAGTAACACTTACAAGAAACAAGGGAACATTATACTAACACAATAGGTAAGTAAGTACTTAAATTAACACAAGTAAGCATTGGGTTGGTACTAAGTAGCCCATTCAGCAAGCCGACGAGCCGTGTGTGTAGGTCTAACAGGTCCTGACTCAGCTTGTTGCTCCAACACAAAAACCGAGGGTAGGTAGTTTGTGAAAGAGCGCTGGTTTTCAGTCAGGGCCAGGTAGGTACATTTAGAATAGGTGCGTGATGCAAACGAATCTAATAATTTCATTGCTGCTGCCAACATACCGTAATTAAGTAAATTGCCAAGTATCTTATCGAGAAACGTTTCAGTTTCTAAGAGCTCCTCTTATCAGATCTCCATCTCGAGTGTGCAAATCATCCCCTACCCGGCTCTAATTGGTGCCACCCGCGTCGAGGGTTCATCCCCATCACGACATGTCGACTGTCATCGACTTTGTACGGGGGCTGGGCTGTGATTGAGATGTCAGTTAGGAGGACATTCGGTTGGTGAGAGGCGGCTGGTAAAAGGCAGTGGTCAGGTTATATCTTGGTTAGCACTGATAACCGTTTGGTATAATTTTTTGCGTCTTGGCATCCTATTCATAGTTGAAGCACAGAATCACTAGGTAGGTATACTACGTAGTAACTACTGGTTAGAGGGAGGTGGTTTATGGATTCCCACTATTAGATGACATTTACATACCTACCTATATTCAAACTCGGCCCATGGATGTCGCAACAGCCGACTAAGAGAACCTACCAGAGAAAGGGCAGCGGCTTCTGTTTTGTTAACGCCTCCATCTACTGTGATCTGATCACCAACCCGCCAGGCAAGCGCGGTGATTATGATAAAACCCCATCGTTGGGGGGGTATGTTCAGAATCAGCAGTGGACGTATGTATATAGATTTTCTAATGTTTTTAAATTAATATTTTCTAAATTTATCACCTTTTTTTGAAGAAAAAGCAGGCACCAACAGTGACGCCCAAAATCTAAAAGTAAAGCTAAACTACGTCTCAAATGCCACCACACACAGAAAAATTCCCCGTCACATACCCGCTAATATTTATGAATGAAACTTCGGTTTCTTCAAAGATATTCTTCATCAATAATATCCCAAAGCACGCATAGAATGCATCCCACACTTCTCGCCTTCAAGGCATGGAGGCGGTTCCTCTTTACTAATGACTCTTTGACAGCATCCGTGGAATGTCTGACATCCGCGCCACCCTGCCAACCTGGTGGTAGGTAGTAGGAAGTGTAGTCAACGGAGCGAGGCAGGGATAATTGCTGGCGAACGCTTCGCTGCTGGAGAAGTATTCATGCGGTAACCAGCTGGGAGCTATTAGAAAGACCTATCTGATGAGTATTTGACATCAGGCAGCACATGGATTGTCCTAAAGGCCTCCAAGGTCTCGCAACAGACAACAGGTTTTATGGATACTTTAGAAAGGAGGGATAGGCCAGTAAGACGTGGTACAGCGACAAAATTCCTAGCTTGATGTTATCTAAGCTGCAATGTGATAAAATGAGCTTCGTCATGCATCGACTCAAATCGAAATAAGAGTCGTAAGTTCAGATAGGTAGTTTTTGTATAAACACATTTCAAACTCCACATTAAAATATTTGTTACTCTAACTTCAAATGATTTCTAAACAAGCCATCAAATTCTTCCAAAAATAGTTTCCCTTGTTAACCCCGCCCGCACACTCTCGAGGCATGCGCCTGCGACGATCCATCTTGCGCAGGAGTGATAATTAGTGCTGCCACCTACCCGTGAACTGGCTTCCTTTTGAAGATGCAATCCTAGACAATGTGGTGTATTATTGAGATAATGGAAGATTAGCGGGTGTAGTTCAGGCATCAATTATTTGCTATTTAATTGATATACGTCGTACATTACCCACAAGTTACTCGACCGATGAATTAATAAAAATTCAGCGTCGCACTCTAAGTTCAAGACTTAACACAACAAACGTAAACAAAACATAGCTTGATCCGTCAAAGCCAATTGTTTCTTGAATACAGCCCAGACGATTTAAGAACCGCAGTAGATCAAAAAAGGTCAAGAGTTCCCTCTTGAATTGACAGCGATCCCGTATTGTGTCCTGAAATAATGATGATGTTAAGAACAAAAATATTGTCACCTTTATCTTCCCTGTGTAACTGACGCAATGGCGTCATCTCTGATGCGTTCCTGCTCAGGAATCAAATCTCATTATTTAAGTATATGTGGTTATGATCCCGTTTTGTAAAATTCTTTCACATTCGTTTTGCAATGATATCAGGTATGAAGCTGCATTTACTGTATTTCCTTTAGTTTTCATCCATCTAATTCATTACCATTAAGTCCAATAACGAAGTTGAGCTCATTAGCACCCTGCAGCCAAGACAGTGGCATTCCGCTGGCCCACCCTGGCTGCTGACAAATTACACGGCAACATTAACACGTGCTTCCTGACATGCAGATTTCACCGAAATATTAGTCGATGCTACTTGATTATAAGTGACTGAAAGTAACTTTCTCAAGAGATGGCGATGAAAATCGGTTTGATTGCACAAAGTTGTACTTGGTCAAGCTCAAATCGATCAAAACAGAAAGAATTCTAGATTAAAGACGTAGACGTATACCTAAGTGACAACAATTACAAGTACAATCAAATTCAATTAAAATTATATTTGCAGGGGTTGTTGTGCATTCTTTTTTGGCCCGATTGATGTAAATTTAAAGATTTATCGGTAAATAATGGTGATAGTTCTATTTAGAACACAACATGTTTGCTCAAAAACATGACACATGCTAGCAAACCCATTAATCGACTCCCCATTATCTCGTTAACCCAAATTGAGCAATCCACTTGACTAGCGATGCCACCCAGCTCGCTCCGCGATAACAAGCAGACGTTTCGCTAAGTGTGGTGTGTTTCACGTCTTCGTTTGACCTTTAGAGGTCTGTGGGGTAGGTAGGTAGTCTCAATAAATACGCAATGTTCAATACAAGATGTATTGAACATTGTGTATGTAAAGCCTTTAGCTGAAAATATTGCAATCTATTCCCATCTATTCAAAGCTGGGACAATAATATGCCGTTTTAAAAATAATATTGGTTTTGAAGGAAAGTACCTACCAATAGATAGAAGAACGAGTTGGACGTGTATTTAAATGAGAAACTAGAACAATCTAATAATGGAAACAGAAAGGCCCTGGAGAAAGGCTAATGAAAGTTAGAAAGGGGCATTGCCTCAATGCATAAACTTCAGTCAATCCGGAGGTCCTGACACAATAGTTCACAGATCAAAACTTGGTTGTACGGAACCAAATCGCGAAACCGTCCGCTTCTTACCTCCTGTCGTGGGTGGCTTCAGTTTTTTAGCAATAATTCACGAAAACACGGCGCCTCGCCTTGATGTGCCTACCGCTAACAGTTAATTGGTGTTTTACTTTAGCTGACAGACAGCCTTATCTGCCGCAAGCTGCGTAAGATAGAAGCTAAAAAGGTCCTTTGAACTTTTTTGTTACTTGAAAATGTAACCTGTTCCCTTCTATGAGGACCTGTATCCTTTTTTAAGGATATAGAACTTGATTCGTCCAAATGTTGGCCGAGTCATCGAACGTCATTTGTGATGAAATCTAACCAGGGTATTTTAAGGTCAACGCTAGGTCAACGTATGTAATTTTCCTAACCTATGCGTGTGGTTTCTGCAGATGAGATCAACAAGCCGCACACTTGAGGAAAAGCCACAAAGCAGTAGCCATGCTTTGGCTAGTACAAAACCCGACTAGCTAGTTTGAAAGCGACGTGGTCTGTTTACAATAAACATGCATCGTAGCGTGCAATGTTTTTCATGTGCCGGCGCGTTTGAGGATCCGGGTATTTTGAAAACTTCCCTGGTTCGACGTCAGTGGAGCTAAACATGCGAGAAATCCGGTGTTTTAGGAGGGATTAGCGACCCCGGCGGGCTGCAGGAGACGCTTCGACTCACAATTATAAAGTTTACTAAAATAACAGTACGTTATACAATGCATAACCGGCGGTGCTGAGCAATCCGATGCGGGCTGGCTTTTATCTTTGATCTTGTTATAATTGTTGCCGAAATGGTAAAAAGCATAAAGCTGCTGTGTAATAGGAGTCTATGATCGGTGAAATAAGACCGTTTAAATGGAAACCGCACTTCGAAATCGTATACGATGAGTGGTAATGATATGATAATATAGATAATAAATAACTCTATTTATATTATACTCACTAGAAAGTAGTCTCTGCGTAAGCAAGATATGAGATGCATAACGAAAACGCATAAGAGATAAAAACGTTTTCTTGTCAGATGACCAATGACCATTAACATAATTATCACACTTTTCGGGTAAACAATCTGGGTATAACAAGCCTTCTTTAATTCTTATGATATGTAGGTAAATCTATTGTGGTTGTTTTCAACTTAGAACCCTTCTAGCTGGCAGCCCCTCGGCACCTCACTGTTAAATGTGTGAGTAGAGTAATTCACGTTTATTGACGACCTCAAATGCGCATCTCAATTAGCAGATGCAGATGTTGAGGGAGGCTGCCCTGCATTACTAGCGGAGTGAGTCTCCAGCTCTGTTGTAACAATATTATCTATAAATATTAGCGCGATTGTGCGCACAATGAGGGTTGCAAACCATTGTCCGCTACCACTAACTTACACTACATCTTGACGAGGGATTATAACTTCTGCAGCCCTGTAATAAGAGCTCGCAGGGGACTGAAATAAGTTGGTTATAAAAATATTGACGCGTAAAACAGCGTGATCATGTTTGCAATTCACAGGACATGTGGGAACACGACGTTTTCAATTTAATCGAGATTTATAGAGATACAAGGTTATCGAGTTTCATTCGCATCTCTCTAAATGTATTTAGTACGTAGCTCCGGAGCGTTGTTTATGGGCAATAACTGCCGCGCTTGTTTCCTCTCATAAATATCACCTCATAGTTTTTGGTGATACTTTGTAATGTTATTCGACTTTATTACCTTTAAATTACAACGACGACATTTCGCTTATAAACTTGTCTCCTAAATAAAACATGGTTACGTTTAATGGGGATAAAGCTCACAAAACGTATAATAAATAAATTCAGTTTATACGTACAATATCCAATGCCTTTACGTTCACACAAGAGCGTGGTCGGTGCACTCGAGTGCGCTTTGAAAGCGGCTAGATGCGTGCGCGCAGATCGTGGACAAAAACCATTAATGACTTGAACGAATATCGACAATTTGCTTCGTGCGATTGAACACCATCAATGCGATTTGTACACCCCATGCTGCATCTATAGCGGCCCCACGTGACACAAGCGATCCTACGTTATGTTCAAAAGCATAGAGTTTAACATCGATTGGGGTGTTGACAATATTGTTTGCGAAAATAAAGACATAAGCGTCATGCATTGAGGGCGAATGCCGTTGAATGTTATCATTTATCATGTAGATGTGTTTGTTATTGCAATAGTGGTTATTGTGGTAAACGTCGGCGTTACCGTTATTATATTAATAATCAGATGACATCTGCACGTTACGGTTCGGACTAGTCGTAAATCTTTACAAAAATCTTTACAATTACTTATTAGCGAAATAAGGTAGCAGTTTTTTTTTTTTTTTAATCCTTTTTTACAACTTTTGAACAACATGTTCATGACAGTTGGCTAGGTATAATACAGACTATTAAGGCAAAAAAACTTAAAAAAGAAACAAGAGAGGTAGCAGTTGGTAAAACTGTCCTTGTGTTGTGATATACATAATATTTAAATCTAACCTTATTTATTTAATAAGTAAGAGATTTCACAGTCTACGTGAATATTTTGACGCAGTTTATGTATACCTATGTAGAGTAGAGATGTGGTTGATAGGTTTCTCATTTTAAAATTGGTAAACGCATTATTTTAAACTTTGAAAACTTTTGCTTTATGATCTTCACTGTTTATTGTTATTTACTCTTAAGCTAAATGATGAAAAGTTTTTACGCCTAATGGCAATTTTATGTGTATACATCCCTGTAATACCTGTGTATCACAAATTAATATGTGAATTTATAAAAACAAAACGATGCTAAGCGAAATAAGGCATAGTGTGTATAAATCAGTTTTAAAACATGTATTCATGTATTTTATTTGAAATAGGGTTTGTTGAAATGTCTGAAAATTATACAACAGATGGGACTGAGTACAACGAAAATAAAAAGCTGAATTTATTGCAAAACGTTAATTTCGATAATGTAAACACAGCGACTGCTAGAGTAAACAGAGAGTTCACGAAATCTTTTAATGCCGCAGATAATGCATTAAGTTTTAAATCAACATATTTACAACATCCCAGCGATTTATCATCGTCAGCGCAATGAATGAGTTTGGCAAACATTCGCTAATCCACGGTGTTTGTACATGCGCGGACGCAGCCAACATGGCCGCGCTAATGTTGCGAAACATTCGTTTAAATAGGGGACCGGTGTTTAATGTTATTATTAAGTTGTAAGGGATTTTTGACTTCCGCACATTCATCACGGCATAAAACCGCTAACGTTAGAGCGTGCCAAATCTATTGAGCGGCCGCACATTGCGCTTTTTGTCGCCGGACCGTCCTCGGCCATGATGAGTTTATTGCGGGTGCATTTAGAGAATTATTGCCCTCTCATTCTGTGAGTGACGAGGTTATATGGCTGCTGTAAAACAATAAATAAGGCGATTGTTTACAGTGTTGGTGGTTTGGAGCATTGTCCGGACCCCATGCGAGGTGGTTCGTCATGGTCGCTGGTTGTAAACCGATCATGTACATATTAAAGATGCATTCAACGCCCTGGATGCGATCACGAGGCGTATTCAGGCCCTTTCAAGTAATGAACGTCATTTAGCAGTTCCTTAGAGACAAATGAAAGGGCCTACTTGGCACAAAGCTCCGCGGGGGTCGCCTGTGGTTAACCTGAATGAGTAAAAGGTCGTTACGAGCGTAGCGTTGTGGCTAAAATTAATTTATTGCTTGAAGAGTTCTGGAGAAGTGAAAAAAAATGGGTACAGTTGAAGGTGACGCGCAGAGCGGGCGGGACGCGCAATAGAGACAATACACGCAGCATGGCAACATTAGGAGCATTAGTATAGACTACATGCTCGATTATGGAGAGAAGTCTCAGCTGACAGCTTATAAAAGACAAAATCCACTGGGGGTTTTGTCTTAGTCTGTGTTGTGTGTTGTCTTGCTAGTCGCAAAAACTTTCAGTAGGTAGGTACCTAATTCAAACAAATTGTCAAAACTTGTGCAAAAAGGCTTACTATAAAGTATCAGATTATCTAGAATCTAGAGGATAAAAAAGCTTGGGACGGGTTTTGCTCCAATTCGAAAAAAACTATCAGGCTAAAGGTTTCTTCGTAGCTTCTTCGTTACTTTAAGAATACAGACTAGAAATACAAAACATATTTATTTCCGTGTCAGTGTTTTTATTTTAAGAATTTAACCTATTCTAAGTGTGCATTTAAAGTATCTAAATTAAATAATAAAGAGTTCTTGATTCTATAATTTCCGTGATAGGTTGTATTAGGTAAAATGCGCTCATATTGATGCCACTTAAAACTTATAATTTCACTACATATTAATTTTCCTCCAACTTAGGTTCACGTATGTATTTCCCTTATAGCTTCTTTTTTCGTCGTCATCTCAGCACTCACGTTTGGCTCGGAGGGTATCGTGCCGGCGTGTAAAGTAGAGATATTACCTTACCACATACAATTTCATGTTTTTTCTAACTGTCATCAATGCTGATAAATATTCCAAAGAAACTGAAATGCACTTATTATAAATAAGCCGCGGTAACTCAGTAGACGATGACAAATAACAGGTGTCCCAAGAGACGACCTGTTGCTTTGTTTTCTTATTTCGGCCCCAGTTGATGTTTTCTTCATTATGTTCTGGACCTCCTGAACAGAGACTCCTGGCCTCAAGGGAACTGTAATGTTGATATTATTACTTTGCATTTTGGCTACCGATTGTTGGCTTTAGCTATGCCATCATCATCATCCATGAAGTAGGGTTTATGTAGTATTCGTTTGGCACTAAGGTAGGCAGCTATTTACAGCTTTTGATAATGAAGCAATCATGCTGTTTGTTTTCTACAGCAAACTATACTTTTAAGAACGTTAAGTTTTATGACTTCATGTCCGCTTTTTTCTGTGGGTTTGTACATTATCATGCTATAAAATGTAGTTTTCCTCATCATTGTAAATTAATGCAAGAAGATAATGTTCCTTCTCTATCTACATTGTGTTCATCTTTTTAAAAACCCAGAACTAGCTACCGCTGTGTCTTTCAACGCAATTCCAAAGGTTTTGACTTTATGGCCACTTAAACACGACATTTCCAGCCAATCTATTCACATAAGATTTATTTCACGTAAATCATCGATTCCAGCGTCAAAGCCTTCCGGCGGCGGCTTGCATAACCGATCGCTTACCGACACTCTAATTCTATTGTGATCAACACGCATCGCCCAAACACTACCACTGCCGGCGACGAAACAGCACATGTCACCAAACGGAATGAACATACTATGTCGACTTAGGGAAATAAGGTTGAAATTAAAGTTATAAAGTCAAAAGTCGGTATCCTTTGCCCTAAAGGGATAAATAGAGATGTCGGTGCCACACCGCGCACCGGGGCGCAAAGGACCGACACAAAAAACTAACAAAAGCAGCAAGTTTTGGATACAAAGCGACATCGGGAAATAAATTATTTCATCTGTTCAGTCCTTTCACGATAATATTGGCAAATGTTTCCATCTGGGACTAGCCACGCCCTCGTGTCGAGCTGACTCCGAGGCTCGTCACGAGCTGCAGAAGACTCTATGTGCAGGGCTGCAGGGTCGAAGTCCGAGGTCCGGCCGACAGTGGGCCGGCGGCGGCGTCCAAAATAGACAAAGGTTTTTTTTACTACTAAAGCAAACATATATTTTGACTGTGATGTTTTTATTATTTTTGTTCGGGATCGAAACGTTATTTGTGAATTTTTTCGCAAAGTCGGCGCATACGCATGCCTAATGTTTAGTATTTTTGAGATGCGAGTCGACTTTGCTTCCTAGAAAGATTTTAAATGCCGACAAAGTGTTGCCAGTAATTATCTAATCGGCACTTTGGCTTTTTGGAGTATTTTGGCTTCCGTTGTCGAGGCCATTAATCAGGCGCAAATGGACAGGCCATAGACAATGCCTGATTATCTACAGACAGTTATAACGGTCTCCACCCGGCGAACTATGCAGTTACATTAGCTATTATTGCTATTATAGTTGAAAAATCTAATAAATACCTCTCTAAAATACCACATTTGTTACTTTTATTTCAGTTTCAATAAATATAGGCGACTAGATTGCGTATAAATTTAGTTTAATCGAAATAATAAATCTCAATCACATAGTGAGCGGTTCTGACGAGCGCAGACAGCTTAATGTTGGCCGATACAGCCTGACTCACTCCCAAAATGTCCGTAACATGAGAACCAGTATTTTGGCAAACCCTGCTAAGTCTGGTATCTCTGCCTACGTAAAACTATCGAGCGCTAGGTACCCTTCGTGAACCACAAATATAGGAATGTATCGTTAGCTGTATCTATAAATAGATTGCAAAAATCCATTTTACCCAATTGCATAGCATCTGAAGCTGCAAAGCTATTAAAAGTACACTCCGTCACAGACAATAGATCCACATGTAGCCGCAGCAGTCTTCCACGAACGCCAGACGCATAGACAATAGCCAGAACGGAAACCAAACAGTAGTATGCGCTGCAACGGTTAACTTAAAAAAATACGAAATGTCACTGTCAAAGTCAAAGTGCTGTTGCATAATGGAGCCGAAGGAGTGTTATTAGCGTGCCCATTGGGGGGCAACATAAATCAGACTGGTATAATTGGAACTGGAAAGTGGATTTTTGGAAATGTTTTCGTTTGTAATTGTTTGTTTTGAATGCAGACGTAATGATGAAAGTTTTATCTTTCCTGGCAGAATTTGGCGCATGCTGAGATGACGGGTGCAGTAGGTATAGGTAGGTACTTATAGAAAATGCCTACTAGGTTGCTGCACCACGCATGCGCCGCCACATTTGTAAATGTGTGGGTACATCGTTATATTACAAGGGCCCAACTCCCAACTCTACCATTTACGGTTATTTATCGTGATTATTTACCAATTTTTCCGACGTGTCAGCAAGTTTAGACTGTGCTGTAGTCAAGGAATGGATCAACTATATACCAAATTTAAAATAAAATACCAGACCATTTCTATCTATTATAAATAGCTCTACTTTGTCATTGACGTCTGGGTTATTTCTATTCCTCAACAACATTACCCGAGATGTCCTCCACGACGCATCCGTCCACATTAACTACATTCGCCACATAGTGACTGCAGTTTTACAATATCTAGATCTTGCCAAAAAATCTGTCTGAGAACGCTGGCAACACCTACATGCCTAACAATCTGTCTGAGAACGCTGGCAACACCTACATGCCTAACAATCTATAACAATCACATTCCTGCACAGAAGCTATTCAAACTTCAGACAATACTCCCATAATTGATTCACGGGCCTTTGAATGACTTCGAAACTTTTAAATGGACTCCATGCTTGTTACGCGCAAAAACAGAAGCGCAGCCTCACAGAGAGAAGTCGTAACTTACAATGACCCATGAAAAGACACGTTAGAGAAGAGATTGGCTGAACAAGGCACAGTTTAATGCCGTGAAATTAATTATCGAAGACACCCAAGTAGGCAGTAGCCCGGTAAAGAAACGTGACGAATTAGAACACATGGAATTAGGTGACAGTTTTTGTATTGAGCGTTCAAAACAATGCATTAAATATTTTCTAAATTAGAGACGCTAAGATCGTAGTTGAAAATATTGTAAACTTTTATTTTAAAACAACATGGTTATTAACTACTAGTTACGATTAAATTGAAAGAAGTTGAATGCATCTTATAACAGCGACAGAGACCATAGTTCGTTAGTCATACTAACGCCATCTCTTAACAACCACACGCAACACAAAGGAATCTGTCAGCTGAAAAATATCGTGCACGCTAAATCAAAGACATTCGCAACGGTCCAACGCAACGCTACTGCAGTGAGTTATTGCTGAGTGGCGGGCGGTCTTAGATAATGAGTGTTCGGGATTACTGTTCTAATACTTACTGGAATGTTCTCGGGACAAATTAAATAGGGCGACGCGACTTGACCACTTTGCAACACATGCAACGACATGACAAGACGTCAGAAAGTCAGAATTTCGTCATACCGCAACCCTTTCGCTCGTTAATTGACTCTTTTAACTCCGATTTCTTTATCGTATAAGTCTTTTAATATATTTAAGTTACGTATAACAAGTATAAGATAGTGAGTGCTTTGGTTCTTACACTGTAAACTTCTATCTTCTTTATTAAATAAATGTGTCTGTTTTTATATCTGTGTGTTTCTCTAAATTCTAATGCCCGTTCTGTTATGAGTAAATTCGTCTAGTTTTCGAATTTTTGTGAGCTTGGCATCACTAATCGATATCTTTCGCGAAAAGGAAACTTTCCTTTCCCAACAACCACTCAATATTTTCGGGTTATATTCCCAAAACATCATTCCATTCGCAATCAGCGGCGATATATCACACCAAGTAATGATTCGCCGCATGCGCACGATTTGTAGGCGCACGACACGAATGGAGGACATTACTCATTTTTATACTTTGCTTTTCTTTTAGGTCCTGGCTGGTCTTCAAAGAGATCCGGCGAATATGGGATTTGTTAATTTTGGGAACAGTATTACACAGTACCTACAGTGTTTTTGTATTGTATAACGTTTGACTTACTATGTTCTTATTTGTTATTTTCGTGTAAGTACCTGACTCTTGTACGTTTTGGTTTTTACTGTAATTCCATATGAAAAATGAGTAGGTAAATGAAATTGAATTGAAATTGAACACATTTTAGTAGACGCTTTAGAGGTTCGCTAAGCTAAAACGTGCTAAGGGTAACGTCTATACAGTGAAAACTTTTATCATATTTGGAGAGATAAATAAATAAATAAAATAAATAATGCTGGACAATTCACACAGCATTATCTAGCCCCAAGGTAAGCAGAGCTTGTGTTATGGGTACTAGATAACTGATATACATAATAATATACGAGTACATAGATAGATATTTTTTATTATACATAGAAAACGACCAGAACACCCTGAACAAATATCTGCAGATCGTACAAATATTTGTCCCGAGGCGGGAATCGAACCCGCAACCTCCTGCGTCGCAGGCGGACCTTCGCCCACCGCGCCACAGAGGTCGTCGAGAGAGGATAAGGATGAGCTAATAAAGAGTAATAAATAAATAAATTGTTTAAAATAAAAAGTTTTATTAATACGTTTGTAGTCACACCCACACTTAACTTACAAAAAAACAATTTCTTAAACAATTTCGAGTTCAGTAGACTTTCACCAGAGCCGCAACCTAAGGAGTCTAATGAGTTAGGACCATGTTGAAAGACTGCCTATTGCACATTCGACTTTCCATTTACAGTAGGAATTAGTCACGACGAGACCACAAGGTAAGCTCATAGAAAATGCATCTACCCTCATTGTCTCGAGAAATATAGCTTCTAATTTTGACAGATGAGCGTGCGCGTCCTCGGCGCCACTGTGCTGAGATTAACTGTTGCTCCAACTGCCATATTGTTCCTCCATTGTCTATCACTCGTTCGAAATACAAAATAAACGAGCTCGGCTACTGATTTGAATTTGAATGGCTAAAATACGGTTTGGCAGACGTCATTGTTTTTGGTTAAAAAATGGCTGCTCGACCACAGTCGTCGCATTCCTAACTATTGTGGCTCAAATATTGTAATTTACTTTATTTGTCACACAGGAGTCTGTTGTTGAAGTGGATTTACATATTTTAATAATTATTATGTGTTAAAACCTTATCTTGTGAGAATGTTGTTTCTTACAAGATTCATGCTGTCTTTTTGTGTTTCTTACTACTGTCTCATTATTGTCATCATTTTTCGTGTCTACATTTGACTATGAATTGTTTAAACCTTCTGAAACTCGTGGAGACTAGATATGTGAACCGCATCTCTGTGTATGCAACGAATATAAACGATCAGAGAAATGAACCTACTAACGTTGAACCAGTCCTACAATTATAAATAATAATAATAATTAATAAAAAAAAACAAAAAGCCTTTTAATTCTTGCACACAATGCTTATAGACTAACTTTAAAAAATATAGCAAAGAAAAAAAACTTTAATGTAGGAAGTTACTTAGTAGGTAAAGCATATACTAGTTATTTACAGTTTTTCCTGATATTTAATTTTGCAAGAACCCCTTGCACGTGAAGGCCTACAATTAGCTAGTACTCATTCTTCAGTTTACTGCTTAAGTTCCCTACAATATAGTTTTTCTTATCTTACATTGTTCAATTAACCGTCCCACTGGTCAAACATCACAACGACAGGTGTTTCTACATTTCTGTTAATGCTACACGGTTTGTCGATCACAGAACATCATCTATTCGTCACGCAGATAAGCATCGACACAGTTATGATCGATTCCCTGACACCAACTAATTCAAAAAATAATCTAAATTCCATCTTTCTAAATTCCATTATTGACGTCGTAGGGCTAGCAGAAGCTCGCCAGTTTTTGCGTTTAGATGTGACAGGGAGCTATTGCCTCGTCTGTCAAAGTCTAAACTAATCAATTCACCTGACTTCACCCTCACCACTCACCCTCAATAAACCAGTGCCCGTTTATGCGGACAATGTTCAGTTTTTGTCTCGCCACGATTATAATGGCTGCCCAAATGTAGAGTAGAAACGACGTTCTTTTAGTGTTACTGTGTATCACCATACTCTGCCTCAACCTCTCTCCACCTTAACTACTGTTTTCGTCAGCTGACTCTGTCACAAATTCTTTATTCATATACTAGCTGCGCCCCGCGGCTCGGCACGCTTTGTTTCTATGGAAACGTTTAAAAGTGATTTCTATCCCACGGGAACTGATTTATGGGATATAAAGTAGCCTATGTTTGATTCCAGGATTACAATTACCTGTAGGTATGCAAAATTCCAGCCCAATCCGTTCAGTAGTTTTTACGTAAAAGAGTAAGAAACATCCATCCATCCATACTTACAAACTTTTGCGTTTATAATATTAGTAGGATAAATAATGCTAGACAATTCACACAGCATCATCTAGCCCCAAGCTGAGCAGAGCTTGTGTTATGGGTACCTACTAGATAACTGATATAATAATACAATACATTAGGTACTTACCTACATTAAGATATTTATTATTAAACTTAAAGAAAACACCCAGAACCGGGTGAACAAATATCTGCAGATCGTACAAACATTTGTTCCGAGGCCGGAATTAAACCCGCAACTTACCGCGTCGCAGGCGGACTTTTGCCCGCGACACAGACGTCGACAACCAAAGATAAATTTTAAATGAATTTCTGATCAAATTCTTAGCAGTCGCGTTTACATTTAAATAAATCTAAAAAACATTGGAACAACTAAAAATAACGTAAAATATTGATAAACAGCCCGATTAGAGCTCGAGTGATCCATCAACGTGCCAACGAAATATTTATGTATGAAATGTATGAAACACTTCCGCGACTATCGCGCCATCTACAAATACTTCACTCGTAATCAACTATTGTTCCTTCCGTTTGGTATTTGGGACATGCAATTGTGAAAATTCTAATTTGTTATGTTTGTAGAGCCTTGCCTTGCCTTGCCTTGCCTTGCCTTGCCACACATACTTTTTACTTTTTAACAACCTAGGTACCTTCACTATTTTTGGCAATTGTTTTTCGTTCTTACATCGGCGTAGAAAAGTAGAGTCATAGTGAATCTCAGACATTTTGGGTAAATCTCTTGTTGGGAGTCAGGAATTTGGAATTTCCGTCATCTTTTTAGTATCTATTATGGTCTGTCTCAAGTTTCAAGCCAAGCTCGGTCTTTTCTATACCTACTACTTTTTGTTCCCAGATGACGTCAAATACATTCAGTAAATTTCACGGTTTCCTGAACCTCATTTTAAACGAAGAACCCTACAAAAATTTTAATTTTAATAAATACGATTACCTTTATCAGAACCGAGTGAAGCCAGGCAGAATGAAGAGTTACCCTTGTCAAGTTGTTGTTAAGTGCGAGCGCGGTACGTCAGTGGCACTGCCAGCCTCTGCGCACCGACCTCTGATGCTGTCAGGCGGCCATGCCTTGACAAATAAATATGAACATTGTGACTGATGCGAGAAGCAATCACATTTTTCGTGACAGGTATAAACAGAGGTAGGTATACTTACTTACTATAGTTACTTTATTTCGGGGCCTACCTTTCTGGTAAGTAGTTTGCAAACCTTATAGAGTCTGGAACAGCTTCATATTTAACACATACCTACCTTATTACGTAGTCCCCAGATATTTTCTTTTTCCACTGGTCAGGGACCAAGTATTTTGTGGATGACCACTGCAAGTGGGGCTTGTTACATGTTGGGTTGCTGAGTGGTAGAGTACGTAGGTAAGCTATCCTGGATTTTCAAAAAGCTAAGACATGTCACGGATACTCCTCTTATAACTATTGTTTAAAAAGCTCTATGCTTATCCGTAACTCAATATTGGATCTCGGTTTGGTGCGGAACACATACAACCACGCTTATGGCGTTACCTACATAATATTCTCTACTCTGACTCAAAAGTCAAACTCTTTCATTTCCATAAGAACACTTGAGGAAATACTGGTTACTATTTAATTACTTCAGGATTTCTTTACCTGCGTGATCCCCGCCCGGCACATCACAGCACTTGCTGTGAAACCGCTGAAAGACGAGCTGAAGCAGCGATCAAACGAGTGCGCTATCAAACGGCGCGCGCGCACTTCCTGCGGTGATCACACCTGCTGTAAACTCATCCTTCCTGCTTACATCCGACTTTCATTACTTTGTTTTAACTTAATTTAAATAAATACTACAAGGTGCTTTTCCGGTGAAAGAAAGCACCAGTTCCTTTGACTAACGTGCGTTCAGACACCCGTTGAATCCATGAAGAGTTGTAATCTGAATCATCAATGCCAGTAACATTATGATTATGATCATGCACGCACTGTTAGGCGTAGGCATCCCTCGGCCTACGCAAATTCTTTTCTGAGCTACGCGCATCGAGCGTGCCTACATCCAGCATGCACTCATGTTTGCACAACACTTGTGCTCTATAATGTCCTGCGCACCTGGCTAGTCTCCGGCGAGACTGGTCGCCGTCGCCGAAAATCAGCTAGGCGGACATCATCATCATCACATCCAACAATTCCCCGCAAATTTTACTAAGCCGACGACTCAACATATTGACTGTACTACGGGAAACCGGAAGTCGAAATACCGGAGAACGGTATACCGAAAGAACACGAAACCGCAGAACGAAATACCGAAAACATTTCTCGTGTTTTATCATCGTTATTATCAGACTTTATTAATGCCCTGCTGGACAGGCCATTGTACTGTTTACTAGCATCAAATCCAGGTCAATCATGGTACGAATCGGTAGGTATTTTCATAAAACCTAACATCTGCAGCAATGCCCAGCATCCGCTCCCTTTGATCCGCACCATCGCATCCATCATTCCACCACGTACCCTGTATTGACACATTTACGATCAGAATCACACAGGAACTTTATTATTTTACGCTAGCTTTGAAATATGATTTAGATGAATTTTATGATTATGAAAATGATAAGTAATAAACTATTGAACTTCTAAAGATATGTAGTTTATAAAGTTAATTGTAAACACTGCTTTCAAATCGCTTCCTTAGAGGTAAGACAGTGTGAATGATAAGATAACAGCAGAAATAATGTTATATTTATGAACACACAAGAAAATTTTAACGCTCACTCTACAATTTAAAAGAGCTTATACACCAGGGCCTCTTACGTAATTAGTACATTATAATCTCTTACATAATCGGGCCTAAGAATTCGTGAAATCAATGCCCTGAATCTTCAAATAAAAGACAGAGAATTATCCAATAAAAATCGCACAGCCTTTTTACAAATACAATGTCGTGAAAAATTTTCTTGATAAGCCTTTGACGAAACTTGAAACCATAAAGGGTTCTTAAAATTGCCTAAAGAGCCAAGGTGGTGTCACCTCGTCCAACCCACTTCCTTCTTACGCGCCCAAGACACAGGACACCCGACAATTGCTGGAATCGCTTTATGCAGCTTATCTTTTGAGCAAATTAATGCAATATTGAATAAATCCGTCATTATTGGGTTTCTTTCTGCCGAAACCTTAAAAACAAGTTATGCATAATCCTATACGCTTTTAATTTCATTATTTATAGATGGAATACACACGGATGCGTTTCAATTGTTAGCGTGTCAAGTTTACTGTAAATTTTCTGTAAGTAGGCACTTTCTGTTCTTGTCGTACATCATCTGGAAAGAAAAGGTTTCTGAAGTTGAGGAGATCTATTATGTCTACCTGTAGAATTATCGAAATAGATTATCCCATATTAATATTTGACATAGACAACATTCAACCAAGCTTGACCATTCGATCAGAATCACTTGATTCGTCATAAGATAAGCAATCGAAAACTTGGAAGAACTTAAAATTGTTGGTTCACATGATGTTGTCAAAGCATTAAAGTAGTTCATGATGCCGGCACAGTTCACCAGTAGAGTCTGTTCTGGGCCACCGCAAACAGAAAATAAACAAACAGTACGTAAATAACCAGAAAGCACTTCAAAGTGGATTACCGAGAGCCGACGTGGCATAAACTACAGAAGTCGTGCGATGTTGAGTATTTCAGGATTTTAACAAAATTTTTAACAAAATGGCGAACAGCACTCGAAGACGTTTGTTTCGGAGGGCCGCGATTTTCTTCTATAAACGTCATCAGCCTGTGCCTAGTGCCTACTAGTCCACTGCTGAACGTAGGCCTCCCCTGAAAAGCGCCTTATTGGCTCTTATCATTGGGGGGTGATGCCATAATCCCGACGCTGGGCATGTGGGTTGGGAATCGCAGTTTGATGGTGGATCTATTCTGTAAAAGGCGCTGTAGCTTTTACTTAAACCTACTATAAATTGCTCCGGATTCCTCTTACGAGTTTATTTGTTCTTCCATGGTTTGATGATACCTTCGGCATGGAATCTTTGGAACATATTGTTTGCCTTTTTAGTCCGCAATCGTGGGTAGTTCGTAGATTATTGTCAGCTCTGTGTTGTCCAGATATCAGTCCCGTACGTAGTTTATATTAAAACAGTTTTTCAATTTTGTATAATTTTAGTATTCCGCTGTTCTCTATGTTCTTGGACTGATCCCGAGCAAGGAAACCAAATCGTCGTTGTTTACATACAATATCGCTCATTGGCCAAACTCACCCAATGTTGTAATAAAAACAAGACTTACTTGGGGCCAGGTCATGCATGGACTTAGTTCTTATCATTTTGGACCTTTCCTAAGTTCTCAAAATTTTGAGAGGGCCTAAGTAGATGCGGACTGCATGTTTTCTAAAGATGTCAAAAGTTCTTAATAGCCTTGGAATGGATGGCAGAAGATTCTGAATGTACCTCGATGCCTACCCTATTGAGGCTCATTCAGAATGTTGCAATTTTTTCCCATTTTCTCGAATATTTCCCCAACTTTGATCACTCGTTGAAAGTGGGTCAGATCCGTCCCCCACACTGCCAGTATCTTGTCCATAAAACCGGCGTTTTTCCTGCAGATGCGTGCAATTTATTTTCAATCATAACATTGGGTGGAGAACTGTTTGTTTAATAGAACACAGCGGCGCTCGCGCGTAAACACCGGCCACATCAAAGTGAGCCAGTCTCGCGGATCCAGTGGCCTTGGTGATTGGGAGATTTACTGGAGAAAAGGGTCTGTAATGCTGCTGTAGCTCAGCGATAGATAAAAAGGAAAAATTTACATTATATTGTTATGTTCGTCCATCCATCCATTCGTCCATTGTGGGTAAATTTTTAAAAGCTGCGCGATTCTCTTGTTTTTTCATACAATATATCCACTCGCTGACGTCACAAATCTAGGCCTCCAGTATACGAAAAAAGGGGATCGCGACAGCTTTTATAAAAGTAGCTTTATCAATCTGCAGGTAGCTCAACTTATCCATATCATAGATACTAGGTATAATTTAAAGTAAAATTAGTTGACTAGGTAGCTAGTGCTTAAATAAACCTAACTTACCTAGGCTTCATGGCACTCCTAAGTAAAGTAGGTATGTAACGTGGTTGCATTGAATAAAGATCTATCTATCCATTCATCTACTAAACTGCCCTAAGAGGTCCACAGCTGGACACAGGAAAAATTGTTATAAATGTTAGAAGCTGGTATGTATGGTTCTTTTTCAAGATTCAAATGAATAAAACTTTGCAGACCGTAACCCAGGCTCGGCCTTGCGCTAATGTGGAGAACTCGTGAGGGCGAGATGATGATAACACAAACTCATCATAATACACCTAAAAGCTACGAATATACAGTCAAGTAGTCAAAAATCAAAAATCAAAATAAAAACTCTTTATTTCCATAAATACAATAAACGTACACTTAGAAAAGGTCAAAATATAAAATTAAACACTGACACGGAAATAAAGTGATATTTTTGATTTCTGTCGCTAGTATAAATAAGAAACTACGCAAGTGCTCTGCAATAGAGACTTCATATTAGTGATTATCATTAACAAAATTAATAACTTAATTAGTGTCACCAGCCAGCCAGAAATGAAGTAGGATTATTAAAAATAATCAAACACGAAGTTGAAAGGATCAAGACGCATAGTCCACGGTCGAGTACACATCAGCGGATTGATCAAACACTTTGATCTTTGGATCACGCGCCCTTTACTTATATTGCTTTGATTTTAAAATACTTCTCACTCACAATAATAATTAGAACTTACAAAAATGTTCTCTATAACAAACTGTATTAAGTTTTAAATTCAAACAAAATGTAAGAACACTTAAAAAATACCGATATCCTTCATCTTGTTTTGTTTTGAAAAGTCAGATCTCTGTCACAGAATGTTGAATTAATAACTTTACAAGACTTACCTTTCCTACCTTAGACTAGATGGCGCTGCGCAAGAAGTCCAACGTGAGTCCAACATCTATCATTAGAAACGAAGCCCCCCAGCGTAACCGAATCCCTCCAAAACAAGGCGAGCGACAACAAATGAGATAAGTATATTGATTAGCCTTCCCGAGTACAATTACCTACGGAGTAACGTCGCGTCGTGGTGGCCGCTCCGGTTCCTTGTTTAATACAATTAGGACAATTAGCAGGACACGACCATCTTGGAGGAAGAAGCAATGAATACACAAGTTCGGTGGCCTAAATAGGCCACGTTTTGTTTGTGAATATTAGTAAACAACATCATCTACAGCTGCTACTTTACTTTGAAGGCCTACCTTTGGCCTCTCTCGTAGTAACTAGGTACCTTTAAATTTTAAAGTTAGCTACTTCGAGAGAGGCCAAAGGCCAATTTAAAGTTTAAATTAGAATCATTCAAATTTGAATTGATTTATGGATAGCTTAACTTAGTTCACTAAATTTAAACCCTTCTAAATTATTGACCAGACCGTTTCGCGTGGATACCACTAATTAGGTAACCGTGAGCTAGAGATTAAGTAGGTTGATATGTCTGAGAAATTCTTAGTGGAGTAATACGTATTTTCATCATAAATTCCGAAACATCACATAAAATAAATGACCGAAACACAAAACCATTTCAATTGAGCCTCATCAACGCTAAATCAAAATCAACAAATCGCCTCCAGCTCCATTAGCGTCAACAAAATATCGTCAACTGAAGTAAACGATGGACAGAAAAACACCCCGCATAATAAACACAATAGATATTAAACAGAATTGAACATTGTTGCGAGATGGGAATCGAACCGCCTCCATTTGGACCAATTCCCACATTTTGGAAACAAGATGATCTTAACAAAGATTGTTGTGTAACAATAGGATTAAATAAAGGATATTCTCTAAACAAATTGAATCAGTGGTTTTTATTCCAAATTGGTTTTTTATTTAATTAGATAAAGAAATCGTTTTTTTAAAGGCACAAAAGTTACTTAGATTATAGCACTATCCTACTACTGCTAGGAATAAGGTTCCTTCCTCAATCTGCTTATATAATCCCGTGGGTATACTCGCAACCAATCAGAAATAGTTAACAAACAGAGCCAAAGTCGTGATTGCTAGACTCCTGTAAGTAGGCATATCCTCAGGGTCAACATTCCACAAGTCTCGTGGAGACGCGAGCTTTATGCGGGAGCAGAGGGGAGGGCGGAGGGTCACTGAGGGCAACAGCTATAAATACAAATTATTCTATTATCTGTCAGTATGTCATAGTCCACTGGACGCCCGCAGGGAAGGACTTGCTCATTGAAGTCATAAAGCTCGTTACAATCGTCTTGGAAAATATGATTTTGATAACGATAGGTGAGATTAGGGTGGTCTGAATAGTAAGAACATCTTTTTAATTCTATCAAGCGCTACGTTTGATACATTTTCAGCCAATAGTTAGCCCTTTGGGAAGAGTTGGAATAGAAATGTAGCTACTTGACTAAATGCGGGGACAATCTTCAAGGATCAATCACTTTCAATCTGTGGGAAACGCTAGCTCGTCTCGAGTCAACGACTTCATACAAACGAGTGCCAATTCTCCATCCGATCATGCAGTACACACGAATTGACTGGAAGAATGCGGAGTGGGCTACAGTAGACGCTTGCACAATAGACTCCTTTGTGCGCATAATGTCATCAATTGGGAAGGTATTGTGGACCAATTGGAGGCAATGGACCCGTATGGACCAGGTTTGTTTGTTTGGGCTCTGCTAAAACTTTAAGAAAACACGACTAGCAAATGGCATGAGGGAAAGTTGAGAATTAGGAGACAGTTTTTAGATTTTTGGATGAGAAATATATGATATCTTCGATGAGTTTTTACGACGATTGTGATATTGCGACAAACAACAGTTGCACACGACTAGACAAACAATCTAACATAACTTCAATGTCTCCAAATCTAATTTAAAGTGATATTGATTTATCCCTCTATAAAAGAGATTGTTATTAATTGCCACCGCTGTCCTGACCCGGTCCTGAAGGGCCGTGACAATTGACCCTGAGGAGCTCCGATAAAGGGGTAATATCTGTTGTGGTGCAAGTAACACTCACTTTTACACAATCGAACGCGCCGAGGAGATGAACGATCAAATTTTAGAATCTATTGTAGGAAACCTCGTACATTTATTTGTATAATGTCACGTTAGACGAATCGTCAGAACTCATTGTACAATTTCATCGTCTTTGCCAACTTAGCGCGTGTGATCCGGATCGATCAGCTTTAATTTTTTTATATTGATTTGATTTGAAATTTACTTGTTCGTTTCAGTAAGCCACGTATCAAAGCAGCTCGATTGTAGAATAAGTTTTGCTAAGACGGTGGTTTGTCTTCAAAGCTATCAGTTCAATAATCTCATAGATCTGTCCATCGCTAGCTCTTACAACTTCTACCATCAAGGATCACATCCAGCCAGCGGCTTCCATCAGCTCCAGGCATGACCACCGTGACCAATCCAAACTTAGGGTAACAACCCACAACTTTACGATAATGTCATTACTTTAACAAAATATTTTAATGGAGCTGGTTCTGTTAGAGGACCATGATTTTATAACCTGGTTTATGGGTTGAAAGTGAGGGTGACGAATCGGACGTGATGGTTCCTTTACAAATGCTAGCGTCCAAGGAATGCAAAGAGCATGTGATTTTGTAGGGTGTCACATGTAAAAAGTAGAATTTTTCTACGAAGAATAAAGTAAAAAGAATCGTTTATTGGCATAGAAACATGGAACAGAAATAGTTTGAGAAACGATGTCATCTGCAGAAATTTAACACTGTGTCGCAGAATGACAACGCCCTCCTCACAAACTAGTACTATTGTCTAGGAACCAAGACTTACAAAGAAGAACTACTATTGATATTATTTAAAATCTAAGTTTGGCCTATGCTAAAGCCAGTCTCATTCATGGTGAGTATCTACGTAGGTATGACTGAGTGTAAGAGTTTGTGTTAGGGTGTGTGTGTGTGTGTGTGTGAAAATGAATGCATGTAAAAGACAACGCGTAGAGTGGTGATCCCGAGGGCACCGGTCTCTTACTCTTAAGAGTCCGGGCAACAGGAGCAGCCGGGTGTGTGCAATAGTGTGTTTTTGTGTATCATTTTGATTGGGAATCAGCCGCAGGCTTTCGTGTGTGACCGGATAAACCGGAGCGGCAGTTAAAAGATCATCATCAAAATAAAATTAATCAAGTCAAATACATAGTCTTTATTTCCATAAATACAATAAACGTTTAGAAAAATTCAAATTATCATCATCATCATCATCAACCTATATTAGTCCACTGCTGTATATGTACAGGGCGCTATGGCGCTCGTTAGGGGAGGCCCATAGGCCTCCCCTAACGAGCGCCATAGCGCCCTGTCTTCAGCTTGCCGCATCCAGCATCTGCCTGCAGTCTTTCGCAGATCGTCATTTAAGTTATTACGCAGGCCACTAACTAACTCAATCTCTGTTTGAGTTTGTACCTGACTACCAGTAGGTACTTACGTAGATTTGAAAGATTTAACGCAAAATGATGGTAATCAGTAGCAGTGACAAAGTCAACTTCTCTCAGGGATGGGGAGGGGTGCGGACAAACGGACAGCGTGACTGAGTTATTATAATTGCTATATTAGATGTGTCGGCATGCGGGCTTCTGCCGGTCAGCGCAGGGGTCATGCACCCTAGGCTCAAAGCTTAACCTTTCTATTTAGACGAACTTTAATTAAGCATGGGTAGGTATAACAAAGCTGCGATTCCCAGGGCGCTATGACGCTTGTTAGGGGAGGCCTGTGTCCAGCCATGAACGTGAACATGATAGGCTGATGATAACAAAGATTACACCGAACCAAAAATTGGTTTGAATTTTCGGTTTGTAAATCTTAGGAAAATTACTAACTGGCAATCCTTATTGAAAGATTTATTTATGTTTTCGTTATGCAAAAGTTTCAAAAACTAAATCCTTCGCAATATTACGTTTAACTGTAACAATTTATGTTCTGACTTATCTTATTGCGTGAATTTATAATCTTCTAGCTACGTACGTACATTTATTTCGCAATTCTAATGAGTGAACCCTTCTGCTCTCAAAATACGCCACAATCCTCCCAAAACTTCAACACTCAATTCAATTTGCAAGCTCCGAACTTCAAGCCTCCAACTAACCCTCATTGCCCAAGGTTGCGCACCCCGTCCGGGGGGTGCTAATCGCAATGAGTGCCCAAAACCGTCCAATTATGAATATTGACCAACAACATGTTGTTGGGTTATCGCTCGACACCATCATCGTGACTGTTTCAAAATTAACTCAAACATAAAATAAATTAATAATCCTGGACGTTTTCACACAGCATCCTCGACCTCAACCTCAACAGCCTGTATTGGTTCGCTGCTTGACGTAGCCCCCCAAGATAAGCACCTTATTGGCTTTTATCTCATGGGGGGTAATGCCCATAATTCCAACGCTGGGCATGCGGGTTGGATATCGCAGTTCGGTGAGAATTGTTCTCCGGGGGCGCTGCTGCCCGTCCCCGTTGGATATCCCTTAGTCGCCTCTTATGACACCCGCGGGAAGTGTTTGGGTGGTGCAAATTCTAAGCCGGCCTTCATCAACTTACCTTAAATGGTATGGTCATGTCACAATATGCACTGGACATTTGTGGTTCCCCATATTAGACTATGAAAATTAAAGTAGAGCTTTATGTGCCTCTCTATACATACGAGTGCAGTAAGTATACAGTTATAATAGTAAAATATGTTTAGAAGTAAGAAACAAAACTGACATGGAATTATTTATAATGTAAGAAAATAACTATTAAATTAATTATATACCTACTATTGACGAAGCATTAGGCTGAACATAACATATCTTGTAATAAGTTAACTAAATAAGGCACTGTAGATTAACAAATTGTAAAATTAAAAAACTGTTTTAATTATCTAAGTACGTTTCAAAACATAAATAAACGTTTGAAATTAATTAAAGCAAGCAGAGCTTACCTACATTAAACTTGGTAGTTTAGTACCTAGTAGGTAATTACCTATACTTGTGGCTTTGTCCTTCAATGTCCATTATTTTCTTTGTCCAAGCGATTTCTAGGAATCGCTATCGATCGGTAAAGCACATGTCTTGATCACATGAAAATAGACAGAGTAAGAAAATGTACGAGAGTGTGAAGTTTCCTGAAGTTGATGCGAGGAGTTGTTAGGAAGTTGTAGGAAACTTTTCTGTTATTATTCCCCACTGGACATGATACCTACCTCTGCAGATGAAGGTAACTAGTTATTTCTTGCCACTTCTCTCTGTCCATTGGTATCTCTTGCTAGCCGCTATGCTATGGTATCAGTTTATCATCTGCCCCGACCTCAGCGTCTTAAACTTATTTAAAACTTTTGTCACAAGTTCATACTCAAACAAATATCAAAGTTAATAAAGAAAATAACAATCAAATAATAGAAACAAATGTAGTAAACAAACAAGCGTAGGTATACATTGTCCTTTAACTTCATTAATCTTTTGTACCCTAGTTGTGGGCACAGCGAGTTTATTCTTTTCTATTTCTTTGAATTTATCACGTAGGGATTCTCTGGGACCCATATTATAGATTGCACGAACAGCTCTCTTCAGCAGCATAAATACGGTGTTAATATCTGCTTAAGCAGATATTAACATGATGTCGTCCTAAAATACTACTAGGTAGCCTTTGTGCAATGGGCGAAGAACCGCACGAGACGACGATCGTGGCGGATTTCCTCCGGAGCAATTTTAGTATGATCTGCAAATACTTGATCCGTCTAGCGTCTGTTGTTTTTGCACAGATATTATCGGTAGTAGTTCCGAGTACTTCAGGGGACCTACTCGGAAAATCCAATCGAAGTTTCTGATTCGTTTTCGTGCAAAAAAAACTCTTATGTAGCTTGCATCATATTAGCGCTTGCACGAAAACAAAACCGAAACTTCAATTTCATTTTACGAGTACGGGCCCAGGTGACTGAACTTGCCCGTTCCTTGTGCTGTTGCAGAACGTGTGGGTGACCAGAAAAGTTCCGCTGGCTTGACGAAGATGATGCTGTTCTAAATCCCCGGCATCGTTTTATTTATCTATTAACATTCAATAGGAAATGCCATATCGCTAGACTCAACAGCTAGCGTCCACAATTGGCCAGCCATTAGTCACGTGGAGCCGTGGAGCCGTGGAGCCGTGGAGCCGCGGCCGGCAATCAGGTCGGTCCAGAGGTCCAATTACGCGAGTTAACCTCCGCGCTTCACCAACTAATTCAATAGTCCCGTCTGTCTATCTACTTGATGGGATCGACTAGTGGACTGCGCGTGGCTTTGGATGCTTTCTAGGAAAGTACTATTGATGCATCTGTTTTATCTTTAATCCCTCAGTTCAATGAAATTTATGTATTCATGTATATCTCAATTGTTTAAATTCTAAATACTTGTTTTAATTTGTTTCTATTATTTGATGGTAGTTTTCTCTGTTAATAATTACATTTTTAGGTAGTTAATTAGTGATGACACTTATTCATCATCATCATCAAACAGCCTATATTAGTCTGCTGGACATAGGCTTTCCATAATGAGCGCCATAGCGGTCCGTCTCCAGCTTGCCGCATCCAGCAGTTCCAGCATCTGTCTTTCGCAGATTAAGTAATTTTGTCATAACTTATTGTAGCATTCGAAAATACCTTTAAAATATGGGGTAGCTGGGTCACTTCTTACTTGTTTGGTAGAGCTGCTTACAATATTTACAGAGACTCCTTGATTCGTTTTAAAAACAAATGTACTTCGCAAATAAGAAGGTACCTCTACTTACATGGCCGTGAGAGTACCTGGCTGGCGGTTGGTCCACTATCTCCCCAAGATTAAGGGGCTTACACGTAATTACACTTAATAGCACGGAAAATATCACATTACCAATTGTGCTCCAATGTTCCGCACAAATATTTTGAAATAAAACAAAAAAACATGTAACGTGAGAGTGAACGGCCGATACTATAATTACGGCAAACAATGACACTTATCTGATGTTGTTTGTTGTAGCTTGAAAGCACTTTATTTTGGGGAAGAAAAAATTGTGCAAACAAATCGAGCATATCGATTTTCACTTTCAATGTTTGGATAGCAGATGAAATGGATATTTGAGAGTAATGACGATTGTAGTTTTTCCAGACATGCAATAAAAATGCTTAGGACATTCCTAAACTTTTACTTATTCTTTGTTTATACCTACTGCCACAGCTGAGAGATAAACTTAACTAAGTAGAGGTTAGGTCAAAGCAAATTATTGTACCCAAAACCTACATAATGTAGTTGTGTAATCTAACGTGTTATACTACAGCTCTCTAACCCGCCTTCTCTTCAAATAAATAAAGCTAATCTAATAAATAATCAAATAAATCGAAGCTCTGAGACACAATCCAAAGCCGCCGCCCATTTCCATCACAATACTAACAGAGAGGCTGGACCGCACCCGGGAGCGTCCACTAGTCCAATAAAGAAATCAATAAATAATCTTTACAATCTAATACAGTACATGAAACGGTGAGAGCGCTTTGATCGCGCCGCCAACGTTTGAGCTCGCCGCCGGCGCTGGGTCGTGTTAGAACGATCGTGGTAAACATTGAAATTCAGGAAAAAATTGTTTTCGTGAAACAAGAGTATGTACGAGTGTGTAGATGTATCTTCGGATCCGGCATTATACATCAGGTACAGAACTGAACAGAACAGAGTTAGCAGGCTGAAGAGGCGATGGGCAGGCCATGTAGAACCGATAACCGTTGGGCAGTAAAGGTGCTCGAGTGGCGACCGCGATGCAATGCGACACGGAGTGTGGGAAGACTCCCGCTCGATGGACCGACGACTTGTAGCGGTCGCAGGAGTCGGTGGATGGTGCTCTCAGGACCGGTATTTGTGGCGTCGTTTGGGGGAGGCCTATGTCCAGCTGTGGACGTATGCGGGCTGATGATGATGACAGAACTGAAAACCGTTGGTAACTTTATAACTCTTTAGGTTCTATAACTCTTCTGAACTCAAGACCTCGAAGAAGCTAGACGAACTAAATTATTTTTAAGCTCATCATCATAATCATCATCAACCTATATTAGTCCACTGCTGGACAAAGGCCTCCTCATTTTTATGCTCACTGAAGCTCAATATCCAAAAGAGAGACAGGGGACAAGACTTGCAGTGGGATGGCATGGGCTGAAATAAATAAATAGGTACCGTAGCAAATAACCATGGTAGTACGAAAAGTATAGACTTTATACTTTGGTAGTTTAAGTAATACCAAGAAATTTACAATCAAATAATAGAAATAAATTAGAACTAGTATTTACAATGGAAACAATTGAGCTAACTGCAGACATCAATACCAGTCGGAAGCGTCCCCAAGACGCTGCTGGCTGCATTGCCCCGCTGTGTGGCAACGCCTCGGTATCCCTCGGACCTAGGGACTCGACCCCAAGGGGAGCAAATGTAATGCCAGGTACTAAATTCGTCCAGATAATAGGGATGCTCTACCACCGAAACAGTGATTTGTAAATAAACACAGATCTAACACAAAAGTTCTAAGAACACGGTAAAATGTTATTAAACAACGCACGAAGAGTTCATAACTCAGCGTAAATACGAAGATCTGTAGATACATTACATTTGTTTACAAATCTCTTTACAACTAAAGTATTCGTACCTACCGTTTTTTCAGAAGTGGGATGACTCAAGCATAAATAAATTGCACTTCCTTACACTGGAATAAGTAACAGTCTCGTGCCCTATACCTAGATAGATAGTTGAAGATCTGGCTTTAGAATGACTATATAATAATGTAAATTCTCCCTAAACGGTCCCAAAAACCGACCCACCTAAAAGTAAAGTAAGTAATACAGGTACTTCTTTCATCCTAATGTGAAATTATTGTCATTCTCAAAATATTGGGAATAGAATCAACATCCATATTTTTTTTGATAAAATTGATGTTTTTCATAACTACTGACAAACTCCATTTGTCCGGACAATGTCGTAAGAAAAACATCCGCTCGAGTGAAAGGGTTAATTCGCTTGCAATGTGAGCAAATAACATAAACACACTGAATAAACTAAATGTGGACAAACAACAAAAGGACAAACAGAATTTTCTACAAATATTTCCGATAATCCCATTCTGTGTCCGAAATCGAGAAAAAATAATAACATTTTTGCTGGAAGATTAGCCGGTGACATGTCTTCTGGCATGTATGAAAAGGATTATGCATTACAATGTCAAATCCTGGCTGTCATGATTGTAGTAGAAGATGCCCTTTATGGTCAGTCAGCGAAGCAAAAACGAAAGTTTTTCAAATGTACTGTCTACACTACCTAAAAGTAGCTGTTGTCTTCGACTTGGTGCATGCATCTACACTTCACCAAAGTCGCAAGGAATTTTAACAAATGTGTGCTCAATAAAGCTTTCTTTTAATTGCGGGATTACGCACACAAAAACAAACAGTCGCATCCCTATTTAGAGCGTATTTCCTAAAAGCGTAACATATTTAAGGTAAGCTTAAGGCGGTTTGGCGGGAAGTCGTCACTTTGGAACCGATCGCATAAACTCGCTCGTCTGAAACGGGTTAATCTCGCCCCAATAATCCCCTAACAGATGTAGGTGTCGTTGCGTTTTGACATAGATTTACAATTATTTACAAGAAATGGTGGATGCACACCGCTTGTCTCCGATCACGATAATCCGCGGATTAGCGCGTCTCTTGTTTATGGTGCTGTCACCCACCTAATTGTCTGTGGTCGGGAAAAGCGCGGGAACAAGATGGCGGATGATTTATAGGTTATTATGGTTTCAGTTTCAGCGCAAGATGTTTTGTGTCGAATGAGACATGGCTCGTGTTTTTAGGATTATGTTGCGTTTCTGAGAGACAATAATGTTTTTGTTGGCGTTTCGTAAAGAGTGCTGCTGGGCCCGACAGCCGCTGTCGAGCGCGCGGAGACACTCGCACAAGCACAACAGACCTGTCGGTTCGTAAATAAACACAGAAATGTTTGGACGCTGACACCGCTCTCGTTAACGTTTACGATTCAATATTTAACGTGGCAAATGCCAATCCGTATGGTTATAATTATAAATAACCTGCGCTGAAACAAATATTTTTTTAATTGTTAATTGCTTTGCGGTAGAATTCTGATAGAAATAGAGGCAGATCTGTTCTGTTACGTAATTAATAGGTGTTGGTTGACATTTAAAAACACATTTGTTGAAACTAATGGTCGAATCAAACGCGACCAGAATAGACCGATACAAAAACTTGATGGTCTGTCAACATCGTTTAGAGGTGTTTATTGGGAATAGCAAACCATTAGAAGATTCTAATTGGCGCGAAAGAGCCAGACTGGAATTGTTTTAGAGATTTTATGACTTTGATAATAGGTTAAGTTACCTACTAAATTTGTTTATTAAAACCTGGTTCTAAATTTCTTGTTTCTTCTTTGATTAAATTTTTCTGGCGTTCATTATCCACGTGTGTATAATTTGATGAATTTTTTTATGGATAACTTGATTTATTTCAAACTATTTATTACTTACTTACTTACTTTTAATAGGTATTATTAAAAATCACAGGTTTTTGTTATTATGGTGCGTAACCCCAGGGTAATTTCTACGAAATCAAATAATATGCCAAAAATTTTCGACTTTGACGGAACTTGAATGCGGGTTCGAGTCCCGTCGAAGTTGTTTTGCGCTATTATTTGATTTTAATAAAAATTGGATCAAAAACCCTCAGTTACCTAACTAGTTGTTAACAAGTTAAAAACTAAGTTTTCGTAAAGTGGAATCATTAGACTTGCTTTATTTATTCGTCCTTGCGGTACCGAAGCTCTCCGGGTTTTTAATATTCTATCGCGCATCTGGTCGAAGTGACGTGTGACCCGAGAGCTGGTGAGGAGTACCGATCTGGTGCGCCTCAGCGCATTCAGCATTACCGTACAGCGGGGTGATACAGCCAGCGTCTTGGGGATGCTTCCGATAGGGAGCTATTGATTTGGATCCGCTATCTCTAGATTGTTTGTGACAGTTTGTAGATAGCTCAACTGTTTTACGTGTATTCTGTAAATACTTTATCTAATAGTTGTAATCTTCTTTGCTATATTTTTTGAATAGAGAGAACCCACATTTATTTCTTCCGATTTCTGTTGCAACATTTGGTTTGCTTTTTCAAGTCGGTAAGTAGCGTTAAAAGCTTCGAAATTCTAGTGAATATTTCCATCGTATTAAAAAGATGATTAAAGTTTTGAAAATATCAGCGGTTTTTATTTTTAAACTACTTTTACTATGTTAAATAAATTATTGTTCTAATGGTTTCAATGCTTTTAAGAATTCCTGAAAGTACATTAATCTTGTTATGTCAGATTCACCATTTACCTACATAACTGAATTTAATATAATCACTACTTACCATAATCGTGTTTCTTTAGAAACTACTAAAATCATTACAAAAAAGTAACACCTACCACCTACTTCATCATGAAGATATATTACAGGTGTAGGTACTAAGGTACAGCTCGTAAGCGCTAAGAATGCATTTGTTAAGCAAGACGGACGCTACATTTAGGCCTAAAGCACAGCGAGTTAACCAAACGGTGCAAATAATAAAAAAACTGGATTATCCGCATCTAAATGCTCGAAAGTCCTTTATTGCATTCTATAACTTAAATTAAGCCTCTTATTTAAATTAAATTCATTCGAATCTTACATTAATAATAAATAGCGTTATCACTTTATACAACGGTTCTATACACTTTCACTATCACAGTCTTTCTACAGTCTCGTGGGCTGGGTACGGCAGACCTGGCCTCAACTGTGGCTGACCTGGTCGGGGTCTGGCGGACTGGCCGGCGGGTCCAGGCCGTGCAGCCGGCGGTACAGCTGGTGGTAAGGGTTCGGAGGCGGCGGAGGCAGCCTTAGCAGCGGGCTCGGCAGCGCGTAGCGGCCGTATACGGACAGCAGCGGCGGGTACAGACCCACCAGGGATGCATACGGGTTCCCGAACATAGGATGCAGCAGCGCCCCTCGCTTGAACGCCGCCAGCCGCGACCGGGACGCCGCGGTCGACCTCCTCCGCAGCTTGCCCGTGGTCCCACCAATGAACACATCGTCCGAAGATGGATCCAGCATCCAGTAGTTGCCTTTGCCGGGGTCGTCGTAATGCCGCGGAACTTTCACGAAGCACTTGTTGAGACTGAGATTATGGCGGATGGAGTTCTGCCAGCCTTGCTTGTTCTCCTTGTAGTAGGGAAAGTTCTTCATTATGTACTCGTAGATACCGTTGAGCGTCAGGCGCTTCTCAGGGCTGCTTCGGATCGCCATCATGATCAGTGCGTTGTAGGAGTAGGCTGGTTTTTCGGACTTTTTCTCGTCGATTTGTGTCGAGGAGCCGGGCGGAGGTGTCTCGGTTCCCGTGACGTCGAGTTCGGTGTCGGAGGGCGAGGGGGAGCGGGACGAGGCCTCGGGCAGGAGGTCGCGGATGGCGAAGCTGTGCGGAGGCGTCATGGTGCGGCATCGCGGGCCGCCGGCGCCACACTGCCGCCCGGCCGCGCGCGCGGACACGCCTGCGGTGAAACGCCCACCCGCCCCTCCCCACACCGATGCTCATATGTCTCATACACGACCTACAAACCCTTCAAATATAAACTCTAAAGTGTAACCCCTTGGAATCAATTCCGGTCGTCGCATCAAACAAGCCTTTTACAGTATCAAAAAGTGCATTCGATAGGGTTGGGTTGGGGTTTAATAACAAATATGAACGATCAGTCATGGCGTGTAAACAGTTTTTTGTGATTCTCCACGCGTTGTTTAGGAATTATTTAGTGTGAGCTTGTCGTAATTATTAATGTTTCTAAACAGCAGATGGTCTGATTCAGCTGTTGACAAATTATTAAACTAATTGTTGTATTGTGATGTGCAATAAAGTACCTATAGCTAATGATCGATTTATTTATGGGCATGAATAGATTATTTTCTTTATTCGCTGATGTTATTATCGTTATTAGTTAGGTGACTTCATGAAAACCATTAAAAGTACCTACAGCCACAATATTTGGTATTTCATATCAAACTTGTTCAACCAGTTCGTGGATTTAGTTCTTCATAGATTATGTACTTATTGAACTCTATCAGAACACTTTATTTAGAAAAACACTACGCTTAAGACCACTTTATCTTGCTATTCTGCATGTTAAGTAGTTTTTCTGTTGGGAGTCCGTAAATAAATAAATACGGCAGTACTTATGTTGTATAAAGTGTTGTTCATGTTTTAAAAAGTATGTTATTATTCGTAGCAACAACGTGTCTCTTTCCTTCAATTACATGAAAAATAACATAATGTTATGATATTGCCTAATTAAGTGAACTTGAATGCCTGAGTAACAAACCTTTTATACAACTTGGTAACAATATACTTTAAAACTTTGAAAATTATATAAGTAACACAGAGGTATTATGTAAGAAACAAAGCAGGCAATTGTTAGCTCAACAATTTGTCTAACAATTTGTGTAAGTTCTTCAGAAGGCCTCCAGACAAATAGTCCATGTCAAATCATGTCAAAGTTTTAACTTACACATAGATACCTACCCACCTAAGGTTCAGTAAACTTCACCCTCTGTCTAGGGAGAGCCCTCAGGCTCCAAGTTTAGGTATACCTATGGACTATGGCCTAGGTTCTAGGTACTTAGAGACAGAGGGTCTCTCAAAAATGATCTCCAATTCGGGCCCCGCCCACACGCTGCCACGCCCCCGCGTTATTGTCCAACAACACTTTATTACGTGATGTTTTGATTCTACTTAAATATTACTCTTTTTACGCTCCGGGATTTTACGTAAAGTATTTTTTGGCAATAGAGTACTTTTTTTGGAGTCGTTATTATGAATTGATTACCTCCTAGAAAAGGTGTTGAAGTACCAGTGGATCAGATAAAATTTGAGAATCGTATGCAAAGATCTACTTCGTGTTTTGTTAATGCAGCTGTCTTCATGCTACGTTTAAATATCGATAAGAATGCTCAACCACCTTATTCCAGGGCTAGGTAAGCATTTGCTATGAAATAGTACATTTTGATTTGACCTCGATTGACTTGTTATTGTAATTGTTTTGAAGAAACTATAAGCCGACTTAAAACTCCTTAGTATTTTCATTATCATAACCTTTTTGGGAAAAATACTTGTCCCTCGGGAATAAAATTCAAGGACCACCTCTGAATAGTTTTCCATACGATAACGAAAGAATTTTCAAAGTCGTTTCAAGATTACGAGGTAATCGATCAATATACTACATTAAGTAACATTAAAAAATTAATCAGATGAACATAGAACCTCCTCCCTTTTTGAAGTCGTTAAAAGATCCCCAAAATTAGTATTTATGTAAGTACTACGTATGTTAACCTCAATTCATCAAATAAAAAAACAAAAACTGTTAACTTACTATTTAGTTATTCCGAAAACCACCTGGAGGAGAGAGGACAGATCCTAATGCATATACATTACTATAGTTAAGTATATATCTAGCAATGCATAGGTATAGATAGGCATACGTATGTCAACATAACAGGATATATGTACTGGTTGTTAAATATTTGTGTGGGCATGCCAACACGCCGCACCGTGCTGCGCCGCGCCGCGCCGCGCCGACTGCGGCCCGAGCGGGCCGCGCGCGGGGCGGACAACGAGGTGCACATTCACAGGATAAGGGATGGACGGATGTGGGCCGAATTTAAGGAGAGGGAGGCAAAAGGAAAAGGTTTTATACGATTCGATTGAACGAATTAGATGCCTTGGCGTATTCTGCTCGAAAAGCTCCGAATTAAGTACTCCGAAATCTTAACAGATTTTCAGGATTAGCGTGTATTTTCTTTGAATTCAAGTCAAATTATAAGGAAAGTTTTGAGAGACAATGGATTATTACGTTGGAATTTCTTTAGATTTCATCATACAGACTACTAAGAAGCTTTTTATGATTTCATGATTTTAACATCGGCTAGGAAAACTGTGCAGGTCATACAATACCCAGCATTGAGACTAGCCACGTGCGCAGGACATATTATAGTGCTCAAGTGTGGGCGCAAACACAGGGGCACTCTCTATCTATTCTCTCACTCTCATATCCGATGGGAACCACACCCAGAAATATGAGGACTATCCTAATATCCAGCAGAGCCATGGTCACCGCATGCTAGCTGCGAGATTGGCTCAATCGTGGTGAGGCACGCGCGCGGTCGTGCTCTGCGCGCATTTGTGGCTGACTGTACTTATGTCAAACATGGACCAGCACGTGCTCCGCGATACTGACACTTGGGTAGCAGCTGGTAAGGTGCAGGGTTGCCTGGCTTTTGTAGTGCAAATTTTGGTGACAGATGTGCTGCGAAATTCGTAACGTCGAGGTTTATGCTACGTTACATCGATCTTTAGATATGTTCGCAAGTACTTACGTACCTACCTATACAAGTAGGTAGGTAAAATGAATAAGTCGAAGTTTTTAAGGAAGTAAGTACTTACCTAACTTATTTATTACTTATACTTTTACTTACACAGTTCAACAATCCTAGTTTTTTTTTTATTTGGACAAAATCAAGGAAATATTGATGGAAAGTATTATCTGTAACTGGAAGCAGACCGCCGAACTTCGAAACACTTTTTAGTTTTAAAAGCTTTCATTTATCGTTGATGTCATTCGTCTGTCGTACGTTTTCGAACTCAATTTTGAACCTTCTCCGCTGCCCTTATGCTGCATTGCAATGATGCATTGTTGATTTTTTTTTATGGTTACCTAAGTACCTTGTTGTTTTCTGTTAATGTTAATTATTTTATTTTGTAAGAGATTTTCTTAGTTTTGCCTGCTTAGCTTGGAGCTAGATGATGTTGGGTAGATTGTCCAGCATTATTCATATTTATAACTAGTTCATGCCCGCGGCTTCGCACGCGTTGTTTCTATAGAAACGTTTAAAGGTGATTTCTATCCCATGGGAACTGATTTATGGGATAAAAAGTACCTAGCCTATGTTTGATTCCAGGATAAGAATTACCTGTATGCAAATTTTCAGCCTGATCATGGATTCTAGAACCGCGGGTGCTACGCAACATGTGTAGGTACTGACCCGACAGGAGGTGAATCTGTGATCTGTGAAGCAACAAACAACTATTTAGGCTACCAACATAATGATATTACTTATTTCGTAGCAATTCGTAGCAACTGCTACGAAAACTGCTACGAAATCTTGATGACTTTGACTTTGATGATGAATTGCTTCGAAGCAAAGGTGACTTTAAAAACACAAATTTCTGAAACGATTCAAATCAACGAAATAATTCAACCATTATTCCTCCATAAATTCTTAAAATGGCGCGACAACTTCCTGGGCAAGTTGTTAGTGTCCCCGCGTCGCCCGCGGCGCGCGCTGCTGTTGCAGTAAATACAAAGTAAATAAATAAATACGAAGCGCGTGTTTCCCGCGCGATTGGACCAATCACGCCTCGGAGCCTGAGCATAGACAAAAGACAGGCGAAATAAGTAGTCTCTAGAATTGTCTGTACTATTATCAATATAGAATTTGTCCAAAGAAGAGTAGTAGAGCTCTATGACTCATTTACAGTATGTGAAAATGAACGCTGCGTGGTGCCGGCTTAGAATTAGCACCACTCCAACTCTTCCCGCAAGTGTCGTAAGAGGCGATTACGGGATATCCACTGGGGACGGGCAGCACCGCCCCTGCAAAATAATTCTACCACCGAACTGTGATTCCAAACCCGCTTGCCTAGAGCGGGGATAATGGGCATTACCCCCCCATGAGATAAAAACGAATAAGGCGCTTATCAGGGGGAGGCCTGCCGGAGGTGAGCAGTAAAGGCTGCTGAGGTGATGTGAAAATGAGTCGCGAGGGAGCATACGTACCACTATGCCTACTCATAGATTGTCGCAGATCTGGACAGCACCACTGCCGCACAGCACTAATGTAATTTTTAAATGTATTATAGGTACAGGGTGTCCCAGTCGGGTGGCTATTGGACATGGAGGGCAAGTACTTACCAGAAATGTTAAAGATTTACTGGAAGGAAAGATTTTGGAAAATTACTTGCCTTATCCTGTAATCGAACGCACTAAAATCCGAAAAATTATTCAGATTACGATTTCATTGATTTCTAAATTAAAGGAACACCATAAAATCTGCCAAAAACTGGTACGAGACGACCCACTTTGACTGGTTCCTTAATACCAGTTAGACCAATCTGCTGCAGACGACTGATGGACACCATCAATATTAATTCAATCACTGGTTTTGGCAGCCTGTGCTACGTCTGGACTTTGGGAGGTATTGCTTCGCTAAAGTTTGCTAAAGTGGTCGAACTTCTCAGCGTACTCTTAACACAGGTTTTATTTACCTTTACCTTACCTACACCATTCCATCTTATCACTAGGTATATCCTGTACCATCTAAAGTCTTCTAGCCTCCTACTGCAAGAGTTTCGCTTAGTATTTCGTTATCGACAGTCGCTTGTCTAGAAGAAGTTTTCGTTTGTTGGTTCGTGGAAACAGCACGAAAAGCGTTTTGCGAACTTGTCTCGCGATAACAACGCGAGTTTACGAACTGTTTGGTTTTCCTCGCGGGGCGCGGCTTCAAAGCATTTTGTTTAAATTAACGTACCTACTCGTATCTAAAATTATGATGGAAAATAAAATGTGCTAAATTAATAACAAACCATACATTTACTCTATTTAATTTGAGATTTACTTACGTAAGACGATCCTTGATGCGGTAAACTGAAGAAGCTGTGTCGCTCATTGGGAAGGCTGTGGACAAGGATAAGCTGATAATGATGACGATAATGATACATTTATTTACAGCTTGGAAGGGATGGTCAGAGAGAAATTCTCAAAATGCAGAATCTTACGTTCCAATATTGTCCCTGTATCCTAGGAAAACACTTTATTGACCATCAACAAGACAAATACGATGAAGCCGAGGAAATTCAAATTAAAATGGCTTCAGACAAAATAAACATGCCATCACCCTTCACTATATTAAATAGGTGTACGTGTAAACTATCTCTACTCTACCGAGGGTATACTCTACAAGTCGAAATGTCGAACTTTAACCAATTTATTAATTAAGTAACAAAAGTTTTGAATCTATGCCGAATTATATGTAAAGCTTAGGAAAGCTGCGGAAAAACCTACTCAATATTGACGCAAATAAACCTTAAACAAAGCATCTTCTCAAAATCC
Organism: Eupithecia subfuscata; assembly: GCA_963564075.1. Lineage (NCBI taxonomy): Eukaryota > Metazoa > Arthropoda > Insecta > Lepidoptera > Geometridae > Eupithecia > Eupithecia subfuscata. The sequence goes on along the minus strand of OY751110.1, from coordinate 16,271,333 downwards.
TACTCAGCAAAGTAGGTGTTTCATCTCAAGAAGTCTTGTCGTCTGTTGTTGAAACATTGATTAATATTGTCGCCATCTTGGATTGGCTCTTACCGGAAGTGCGCGAGCGGAAGCCGTGCCCTCGATAACGTTCCGTTCCGGCTCAGAATAGATACTTTCATCCCCATTGTGTAGCGAGAGCCCTCGAAAATACTTTTAAAAATAAATTCAATTTTCAAAACAATGGAAAATATTTTAAACCGAATTATTAATACTAACGCTCAATTGAACAACGTTTTCGAAAACGATAAATAGGTTTTATCGAAACTACCCGAGTTTAGTTCAATTTAATACAATAGTTTCAACGACTGCTCATAGTTTTCAAGAGCTCCCAAAGAGTATTTAAAACCAAGCGACCAAAGGAACCTTACCTCCTTTGAATACAAACACAGTCAATCAGCAATCAATTTTAAAAATAAATAGGTTAGGAACGTGTTCGAAATTCAAGTGGCGCGCCAAAGCGGCGGCCATTGTTGTGAGGCACCTGGATGGCAAGTGCACACAATGTACACGCGGGAAACAAAAAACCGCTGAGGCCTGCGGACAAGACGCGGTGGGGCTGGAGTTGAAGCGATTATTCATTTATTAGAGCTAACTTTAAGCGTCTGATTTTTTTAAATTGAGTTTATAAGATGGTTGAAAATTTACACTTACATTATACCTATTGTTTAGTTTCTTGTGAGCTATTTCAAGGTAATAAAAAACAAAATGCAATCGTGCCAGCTATTAAAAGTTTACCGTATACTTATGGTAAATTTTTAACATACAATTATCCGCGCTAACGTCACAAATCTGCCACAAATCTAAGCCTCCAGTATACGAAAATCAAAAAGGATCGCGTCAGCTTTAAAAAATTACCTTTATAGTTATTTTTTCGCTTCTTGGCAAGGACCCGTTGGCCATATCTTGTTCTGCTTGGTGCAAGCAAAGATAGTGAAATGAGTCATATAGAAGCAAAGGCAGCAACATCCATTTGAAATTCGAATCTAAAAAAATAGATAGGTAGGTATTTGTTGCCCTTTCCTGTGGCACAATTAACATTGTTGGAAAAATAACAAAGCTTCTAATGAAATTGCCGTATCAAAAAAGACGAGCCCAAATCGCTCGTTCGCAGCTCGCTACCCGCCTGCACTCAACTACACCCCAAATCATTTTTTCCACATCGGATATAGAAAGTCCTGCTTCCCGCTGCTATTCCAGTTTACTGAAATAAGTTATTTTAAAACCATTAACACCGTATTGTGCTCTACATGTATTTGAGGCAGCTGATTCTAATATTATTGTAATAATTGAGAGGCACGTAGCTTTGTCGACAGCACTGTTGGAGGCATCATGTCTTGAGGTGGAGACAAACAAGAGATTTTCTAGAAGTTAATGTCTCTAAGCTTTGCGTTGATAGAAAATAAACATCTGCAGTGGTGCCTTGTACATCTCTACCGACTGATTTATAAAGAGGCTTTGGGTAAAATAGGTCAGTTATAGAAATACTGGGAGGAACAATAATCTTTAAAAATTACCTACTCTTGAGTGTTTTAGGCTTTATCCCAGTAAGTACAACGTGAGCGACTTGCACCCAGATGCTAGTTTTCAAATAAAAATAAGGATGTATAAATTATTAAAGTGCATACCTACTTACTTATTACCTACCTTAGGTAGGCAACTACACTTCACCTTACATCTAACACTCTCATGGCCCAAGACGCAGACGAGCCTCTCGACCCTCGTGTGGTGGCGGCGCGCCCCTGCGGGTCGCACTGCCGAGACTGGGCAGTGAATGCGTTAATCTTGCTGGTGTGAGTTAGTACCTATCCACCTTTAGTGATTTTTCCCACGTCCCGGTCGCCAGGTAGCCGGTGCCGGGCGAATTGTGTGTAAATTATGCCGATACGTGTGAAAGCTATCGTACATGCCCATACACTTCGCCGCCGGGTATCCGGCACCGGCTACCCGGAAACCGGGACGTGTGAAATGAAAGGTCTAAGAAGCATAGTCTCTACCACAGAGGTCACTTCTCTGCCAATAGTATTTTATCCCCCCATGGGCGTATAAAAGCCTCGTATTTATTAAAATTTGTTTGAGGCACCCTATAACGCAGCCGCTAGGTATCGCTACAGTAGCGAGTGTAAAATGTAATTGCATTCGTTTGCGCGAGACACGGAGCCGTGTTGCGCGAGACACGGAGCCGTGTTGCGCGGACACGGCGCGTGCTATTTGCTAACAACGTTTTTACGAGGAAATGGTTGGCAAGGAGGTCTTAATTGTGAATAGTTTGGACATAGCGATCATGGCCACTATGGGTATCAGAAATTTGTCCAAACTCAAACTAACTGAAAGTTGGGACGGTTCGATATCATGACAAAACTATTGAATGGATGGGTCTAAGATATTGCAAGGTGTGCGTAGTTCTTGATTTGGGAGACCAAGAGTCTTCACACGAATCCAAAGACATTTCCAGCATGAAACACACTAAAGATAAAACCAGACATAAATACCGTACGTAATTGTGTCCAATAAACACAATCACAGTCTAGAACCATACTTGTATCTTGTTCGCGGGTTTGTCTTTAGGTAGAGTAGGTACATTATTCTAACGAAGCTAATAAAAATCCAATCGACAACAACAATAACGAAACATTCCAACAAATTGCTCGCCACATGCCACCCCTTTCCTCCACTTTAGGGACAATCGAGCTCCACAAATCGCCGCTAACGAGATTCGGAACGCACGTAAACTTTTTCTCTAGCATCTGTCGCGGCCTCGTGTCGGCAGTTCATTCTGCCAACACGTTTTTTTATTTTACTTTTTTCGCGCTCTTCGCAACGACAAGTCGATCGGATTTGCGACGGGGGGTCTGCTCTGCGGGCTCTGCGGCCGTAACGATCGCCTTACATTTTGTTAATGTTATTGCACGTTTTTGCTTTCTGATTGTCCGAATGCGACGCTTTTGCGATTATAACGCTGTTGGACTAGAATGGACGTTTCCAAAGAGGATTAGAGACAACCGACAATGGGTTGTTATGAATGATAAAGTTTCTGCATAAACGGGATATTGCTCGGTGTATGCTTATGTTATGTTATGAGCAATCGCATTGTAGCTTCAAAATTGAAAGCGTTGGTTGATAAAGGAACGACCAATTTAGAACGAGTGCATTTTAAATAATGTGATTGTTTTGAAAAAAACTGAAAACCGACTTCAAATCCTTTAATTTTACAGTTTTTTTAAGTGTTGTGGGATACCTAGGTAATACGAATCCCTCGTGTATAAAATGTTATGGAACCACCTTACGATCATTTTTTATACACGAACGAAATAATTTGCAAAATCCATAATTTGACGGAGAAATTGACTTTACATAAATAAAACATAATAAGTACCGAGTAGGTACCAGTACACACCCACACCCACACCCACACCCACACCCACACCCACACCCACACCCACACCCACACCCACACCAGCCGAACACAGAACCTTTTAATATGTAAAATCTTTATTCACAAAGAAAATTACAATCAACTAATAGAAATAAATTAGAACTAGTATTTAAGTAAGTACCTACAATTGAGCTAACTGCAGACTGTTGCAAACAATCTACAGGTAGCTCAACTAATCCATATCAGTATCAGTCGGAAGCTTCCCCAAGACGCTGGCTGCATTGCCACGCTGTATGGCAATGCTGATGCGCTGTGCCAAATAAGTATTCAGCAGCTCTCGGGTCACGCGTTACTTCGACCAGACGCCCAGATAATTTTTTAAAACTTTTTTTGTTGTGTTTGTAATTGTCAGGAGAAGGTTCTTACGGAAGAAAAAATTAAGAAAGTTGGAAACATAAATTTCCACGCGGGCGAAGCCGCGGGGCGCAGCTAGTTATGTATAGTTATGCCCGAAAATAGAGATGGTTTTGCTGCTTCGGTAGGTACGTAACATTTTCTAAGTAGGATTAACCTAGGTAGAAAGTTATCAACGATGTCCTTCGTAACGATCCCTTGTAAATCAGTCAAAAGTCCCTGAATTCAATCAAGATGCAAAACCACGTGAGAAACCCTCTCTCAAACTTTCCCATCCCTACAACAATTTCCTTGTAAACTCTCGTCAACTACCCCCAAGAGACATCCATGCAAGTGAATCATCTGCCCACGTTACAAATAATAGACGATTTAATTAAGTCGTTCACTATTTGACACGCGTGGCAGGACGCCGACCTCGTGAGCGGCATTGTTGCCGAGCAGTGGGAGGCGGATGGCACTGACGCACCTGTCCACGGGACCTTGCTGTTCAATTTGAATTTGAGTCTACGTGATGAACTCTTTAAGGATGTAAATTGAATGGTAAATCAGGTGTGCGGATGCTGTGAAGTTCTTGGGGTTGTGAGACACTATCCAACAAAGCTACATAAGCATGCATTATGTCGGCGCTGGATCGTAGAATTAGACCGCTTATAGAAGGGCTAGGCGAATAACAAAACGGCACCATTCAGATAAATGTTTGACCAATTTGTAGTAGACCAATTTTAAGAACGACCAACTATTGAACGTTGGTCGGTAAAACATTTAAATAGCAAAATGTCACTTTGCGATCTTGTCATGGCTAAATGTCACTTTGTAATCAGCCATTCTACAAACGGGCTGTTACTGCAATCTGGTGGCGACACATAGATCGCCTAGGAAGTTGTCTGATTTCAAATTTACAGGTTGATCCCGACAAAGCACAAAAGTTATCGAGCGCTTACTATGCGCTAACTGACCGCTTACTTGAGAACATCCTGTCAGCTAAGCAAAACCAAAACCAAACACCGTCCGTAGATACATACTTAGATCGTACTTAGAAAAAGTCAAATTCTTATAATGGCAATCGGTATAGTATTATAATATCTGTGGCAATGGTTTCATTCGGATTCCTTTGTTGACTCAAATCAGAATGAGAAAAAAGTATCTACTTAACGCTGAAAGAGATTTTTATAAGGAGGACGCGTTTGTAGCACTCCTAGATTATTCCTTTCATAGAGACGGGATGTCTTTCGCGAAAGCTCTAGAGTCTAGATCTAGATAGACCTATTTCAAGAAGATAATATAAGTATTCTCAATAACCTAGCGCGTAAATTGTGACTCTGCCTGTAAAACTCTTTCACAAAAAGCGAAGCTACACAAAACCATCGCTGCTCTACCACTGGATCCCGCAAGCGACTCTAACACGGCGTCTAAGGAAGTATTGTCGATCGACAAAGGCGATAATTGATCGCCTTCGCGCAGATGTCGCCGCTTTGTGACACGAACTCGATTGTCGACATAAACGTAGGTGTGCTTGTAAATCTTTTGACGTAGAAGCCGCAGTATTAACGATGTGCCAAATGGGAATAATCTGATCTATTCAATTGTGTTCGTATTTTTCAAGTTGGAAGCTAGAAGTTTGATATAAATCAGATTTGTGAGCATGGTCTTCATAGACTTTTATGGTGACTGTGTAATTGGAATTAGGTGGGGTAGGAAGCTAGGAAGACAGAAACAAATCCAAATAACAACACGACACATACAACAACATAGGGGAGCTAAAGGGGAAAACAATGGTTTTACCAAGAACATGTAGGTATTATATCTGGTAAGTATACACATAAGCCAATAAATAATTATTTATGTATTACCTATTGAAGGAAGGATCTCAAATCGACCAGTACTATAAATTCCGTAATTGACGACCTTTGTGGCGCAGCGGGCGAAGGTCCGCCTGCGACACAGGAGGTTGCGGGTTCGATTCCCGCCTCGGGACAAATGTCTCGCGTCATCTAGTACCCATAACACAAGGTCTGATTAGCTTGGGGCTAGATAATGCTGTGAGAATTGTCCGGCATTATTTATTTATTTATTTTATTTGTACTCGTATACAAAGATGCAGCAACAGAGTGAATTTTAGGCTATGATCGGGCGGTGTGTGTACTTTGACTTGTGTCGCGTATTATTATTTAGAAAATAAATATAATATCAAGTATATTATATTTATTTTCTAGATAATAATACGCGACACAAGTCAAAGTACACACATCGAATCAAAGTGAGAGTGGTCAGTAGCGTAGCGACACGACTTTTGTTAATGTAGTAAATAAACTCATCATCTCTAGCTGTACCTGTCAGTGGCGTAGCGACACGACTTTTGTTAATGTAGTAAATAAACTCATCATCTCTAGCTCTACCTGTCAGTAGCGTAGCGACACGCCTTTTGTTAAGGGCGTATACAACCTCAAATTGCTTATTTTCAACTCCGTCGGACCTCCATATCTTCCAAACTACTGAATATTTAACTTTGAAATTTATATATGGTAAAGTTCAGGACTTATTCTATCGATCATATGTTTCGAAAACACGATGCCATAAAATTTTCTCGATAGAAAAAAATCGCAAAGTTACCTCTAATTTTTTACTAAAACCCTAATTTCTCAATAAATACAGATGATACGATCTTGAGATTAAGCATAGTAATTGAACTAAGTATAAAGAACATTTTATATGTTGCCTTTTTTTTCAATTAACTATTCTAATGTTTGTGGGGAGCAAATAACTACTAAAAACTTGATTTTTGGGCTTACGCCGCTTTGCTCTGTCCCGCTCTTGTGAACGCGAAATCCTATGCCTATCCTCTTCACACAATAACGAGGTAGGGTACCGCCTTAATGTAATAAATAAACTCATCATCTCTAGCTCTACCTGTCTGTAGCGTAGCGACACGACTTTTGTTAATGTAGTAAATAAACTCATCATCTCTAGCTCTACCTGTCAGTAGCGTAGCGACACGACTTTTGTTAATGTAGTAAATAAACTCATCATCTCTAGCTCTATCTGTCAGTAGCGTAGCGACACGACTTTTGTTAATGTAGTAAATAAACTCATCATCTCTAGCTCTACCTGCCAGTAGCGTAGCGACACGACTTTTGTTAATGTAGCAAATAAACTCATCATCTCTAGCTCTACCTGTCAGTAGCGTAGCGACACGACTTTTGTTAATGTAGTAAATAAACTCATCATCTCTAGCTCTACCTGTCAGTAGCGTAGCGACACGGCTTTTGTTAATCAGCGTTGCATTCGAGACTTCTTACAGATGTTAATAACTTCGAGAATAGACCCAAAACAATCCATCAAAGTTGTCCGTTTGTCTGTCAATAGCTCGGCAGGAGCGCTACCGTTATGCAGGGCCGCTCGCCCCACTATTGTGTCTCTCGCTTTTGTCACAAACATGTTACACTTTACTTGTCTTGTCCATTGATTGAAGACCTACCTACTTGTTTACATAACTTAAATTAGGTAGGGCCTTATTATTTTTGTCTGTCTGAAAGTGCCTAAAACAACATAAATCCCTCTGAGAGCTGCTCAGAGCCACTCCATAACCGTTCAATCACTTCAGCATTATTTATTTGTTTATTTAAATCCCTCGTTTTAATTTGTTCGTGACGAGCACACAAATCGCTAAATAAAAACATTAATCCCTTCAATGGTACTCGTCATTATCAAAACATTAGCGCGCGTCCGGCAGCGGGGTGCCAATTATTTTCACTGGCAACCCCATCACGCGCTGATTATTCGCACTGGCAACACTGTTACTCGTTTATCATCGAGCGGTCAGTCGCGTGCGAACCACCGCTCGGCACGCGACTCCATGGGATATTCGTTTTTTTCCAAAAACACTAGATGAGATTGATGATACAATCGCACCATTATGTTTATTATGCAGGATGAAAACATGGGGCGGCCACAAGAACGATCTCTTTATTTTAAACTTAGTGTTACATGGTCAAGACAAACAAAGGCATCTAAAATAATGAACTGTTTAACATAAATAGTTAAAAGAGAAGTGAGCACTTCCGTTTCTGAATAACATTGAATTCCCAACCAATTTAAAAGCATAAGTTCGAGGGAAACGATTCCCAAGTGGTTCAGTTCAGATCAAATAATCGATTCTTTCTCAGGCTTATTAGGCTAAAATCTTGCTCTACAAAAGCCAGTGAATCTTAATAACAATCCGAACAATCGATAATCGACACCGAGCGCGGCCGAGCGTGCGACCAATCACAATGCTACGTGTTTAATACAAATAACCTTAATCTGGAAATTCGCGGCATTCTGCCCCTGTTTGACGTTCACCCGCGACTGCGCTGCGCGCCCAGTGAGCCAGCCAGTCCCATTCGTTCCCGCCCTTTGTCACCGTGTGTTCCAATTTGGACTCGCCACTCGACCGCTCACGGCTTTTACCTTTTCTTCTCATGCAATTGTGGGAACAGTTCGATATTTGCAATTTATTCAATTGTGAGAACTCTCAAGTCATAATTATTGAGTTTTTGATGGTCATTAGAATGTAGCTGACTCTATTCTTTGATGTTAATTGATATTGAAATTTGCAGCCGTTCCAAATCTATTGTTTCCTGATGTCTAGTCTTAGTTCTATGTGGTTCAATTTGTTACCACCAAACGGCAATCATCATTATTTTAAAAGGGGATTGTGTAAATTTTTCGTTGTTTCTTTCAATTCAATGTTTTAAATCACTTAATAGGTAGGTACCTACCTACATATATTTCATTCCCATACATTCCCTGGTCCTTGATCGCGTAGAATATGATTAGGAAATAGTTTCTATGATTTAAAGAGCCAACCATTTTTAAATCAGCCCTTGAATCAAACACCATGTAAGTACAAACCCCAAAACACAAAGCAACAATCCAAAAACAAACTGCAACAGTACCTACAATCAAATTAGGAATGTTTATGCAACGGGGCGCCGGCGCGGCGTATCGCCGCCCCGGGGCAGTGCTGCCAACCTCTTTCGAAAACAATTAAACACTAGTGAGTAAAATAAAGAAAAGAGGGTGGCGAGGTCTGCCCGAGGCGATGCTGTGGGAACGCGCTTATTGTTTTAGGAACTTTATGGTTAAACGAAAACTTTTTTCCCTTTAAAGTCTTTTGAAGCGCACTCGCTCGTCCCGAGCTGTCCCTTCAAACGCACTGGTTTGTAATTCGTGATTTTTCGAAGCATTGCTGCATTGTTTGGCGGTGATTAAACGCGGTGTGTTGAATGCTTTTCAATGGGGATATTGAGGGATTGATCTGCCTTGCGGGAACATAAACTAACTATATCTATGATCACCCAAGCTAAAACAAACCTGCACCATGTGTGCATAAAGGGATGTACTTACCTAAAATACCCTGATCTACTTTTTGCATACTTACCCCTATCCATATCAATAAAAAAAATACGAAAGTAACTCTAGTCTTTTCATCTGAATTAGTCTATCTAAATGAACGGCTGAACGCAAGCTGCTGGCAAGGATAGGTTGTAGGTATCCTGAGAAAGGACATAGGTACCTACTTTTGCTAGCTTCTTGTCACGTGCTAGCCCGCGGGCAGAAGCTAGGTGTGTTATGTTTAATCTAGTATTTTGATAACAGGATCTATAATGCCAGATTAACCTACCGTTAAAATATATCCTTTGTCAATGAACCCTTCAGTTAAAAACATCCACCTGCCCACTCAGTTACCTCTAGCACTCTTATTTTGTACATCTCGACACGTGCTTCCATCGATCGGCCAAGCGCGTGCCGAATCGCGCTTTGCGGACCATAGACAAGTGTCTTGGAGGGGCTAATGACGCACGTGTTGCCTATGCAAGAGCCCGTTAGCCAACAATGGAAAACAGAGGTTATCGCCATCAGAGAATGGGTGGAGGAAAATCGCTGGTTTAACTGAAGTGACGGGAGATTGATGAGGTGTTAGCATTAACACAAGAAGTCACGACTACCTCAGCTTCCCTGTCACTACTCTATCCTATCCTATTTCCTATTACCTATCCTAATTATCCTACTAAGGATAGTATGATTAGTAGGAACTAATCCTACTAATAATTATAAAGCCGAAAGTTTGTGAAATCTGAATATTTGTTACGTAGGATCTCCAAAACTACTGAACAGATCAAGATGAAATTTGTCGTACGTTTAGAGCAAAGCCTAACCACAGATATTATAATACTAGCCTAACTTAGATAATAGACTACTTATTAGGTACCTATACCGTAAATACGGGTGCGAAGCCGCGGGCAGGAGCTAGTAATAATATTATTAAGCCGAAAGTTTGTGAAATGTGTATTTTTGTTACCTAAGATCTCCAAAACAACTGATCAGGCCATGATAAAATTTGGTAAGTATAGGTTCTACATTTAGAACATAGCTTAACTTAGATAATAGGCTACTTATTATACCGCAAATAAGCGTGCAAAGTACTTACAAGATATTTTGCTTGAAACGTGTTGTCAATCAAGCAACCTTTCATAATGGATGCGCATAAATCTCTCTAATTTATTACCGACTTCAAAAAAGGAGGTTCTCAATTCGGCTGTATGTTTTTTTTTATGTTTCTTGATATCTCCGCCAATGGTTTACCAATTTTGCTGCGTTTGAAGTCCAGACAGTACAAAGAATACAAAATCATTTATTTGAAAATTAAATTCATAAAACTATTTTCATGTAATGTAGTAGTAGTTCCCTGTCCGCACGATAGAGGCGCTGTACCAAATTGTATGGGAAAAGGAGACGTCACCAATAGACTCGCCCCTCAGTTATTATTTTTTTATTAAACACGCCCAATCATTAATTTCTCTGTCATGAAACTAAACCAACAACGCTTCCAAGAAAAGGCATCACGAGTTTACTTGGTCTTTTTGACTCGTAGCGCTTATAGGTATTATCAACTAACTCTAAAACTTACGTAGAAAACTTATCTTTACAGCGCCATCTCGCGTTGAGTAGCAGTACTAAACGAATTATTCGTAAATTTTTGAACTGAATCGTAATTTATTGTTTGCAGAGATATTGTTCTTACCTAACAAGAAAGTATAAAAATATTTTAGAAGTAACTTGATAGCACCAAATGTAACCTAAATACCCTTATAAAATTAGTAGTTAGGTACATACCTACCTACTAAACTGCAGTAGGTACTACCTACCTATATCAGTACCTATTCAGTATTTTTGCATGACGAAAATAGGTATTAGTAGGTACAGAGTTTTGTACCTAAGTATTCATGTACCCTGCCAGATAGGATACCTATCTACGTATGACAATAGAACCTCAAATATATCTATAAATAGGTACCTACCTAGCCATTGTTGCTAACCAATAAAATACTGAAGAATAAATATTGAACCTACAGATACCTAGCTACCTACCTAAATTTGTATATAGATGCTCGCATGTTATTTTATTATTATTACCTACCCTAGGTACTTATGTACCTACCTACCTTACCTATTATAAATAACCCGTAATATTTTCCTCGAATGCGACCCGTGAGTCTGCAAACAAGCAATACGATCGCCATGCGTAGGTAATATTGGAAGGAACTGGACAAATTATCTACTTATTTCTATACCCAACGCACTTTGACCCGCCATTCCAAGTAAAACACTCAGGCACAGGGACCTTGCACGGACCCTTCGATCAAGTTACGAGTTACGGCCGACAGAGGGCCAGCGCCAGCAAATATTTAGAGCTGTAGCAAACCGTATGTATTCGGTACTGAGTAACGGGTGCGCCATCGAGTACCGAGTAACGAAACGTTACACACGAATGCATTTCGTTACTCGCATCTTTCGTACTTTGGGTACCTACGCTGTTTCAGTTCGCGCAAGTACCTACCGTTGATGCGTGTATTGAAATTTTCGTATTTTTTACGCGTGCGCGCGCTTATTCGGTGAATTTAAAAACGTTCGTTACACAGAACGATGCTTGATCGAAGAAAAGAATTTTCCGAGTAGACCAGATGTATGATATTGAACGAATCTGTGATATAATCGAAAAAAAAACACGGGGCATAGACGTTTGTGTTTAGAACACGTTGGTGGCCATTCATTTATTACGTAAGACGATGTTCGCTCATTTTACCCCTCCCCTGTATTTCTGTATTTCCCCCCCTATTATAAGAAAAAATAAGAATAGGCCGACCCCCTCCCCCCTGTTTAGTATTTATTACGTAAGAATCCAAAGGAAAATATGAATACCTACACGTTTGGTTTGTTCTAATGTTTATTTTCAAAGTACCTAACAATTTTTAGAAATTTTTATTTGTAGGTACCTAGGTACTTACAAAAGTACTGATAATTTTTAAATAATAATAATAATAACCATTTATTGTTCTCTTCACACAATGAGCTCACCTTTAAAACTAGTATAGTTAGTATAACTAAGAAATCAAATAACATCGCAAAAATTTTCGACTTCGACGATCACATCCCCGTACTGAGGGGAGGACGCGGGTTCAAGTCCCGTCGAAGTCGAAAATTTTTGCGATGTTATTTGATTTCTTAGAAATTACCCTTAGTGTGGGGTTACGCACTATAATAACAAAAAACCTTAGTATAACTATAAAGCAACATTGCGTGAGACTGGTGCCTGCGTTAGGTTTGTAAAAAACCTGTGTTACAGGTCACCAGGCTCCCACTCCGCGGCAGAAGTGCAGTTAATACATTGTATATTACAGTTAGGTAGACAACATTAAGGCAAGTGTAAAACTTAAAGATAAAAAAAAAACATGAATTGATGATTATTACAGAAGTAAAAAAAGAAAAGGATTAATCAAAGTTATATACCGAGTAAGCTTAAATAAGGTTTTAATTAATTACTACTAAGGCAGCATTTCGTGTAGGTACAGGGCCGTGTGTGTGTGTGTGTGAGTGAGGGTGCGTGTGAGTGTGTGTGAGTGTGTGTTTGGGTAAGGTCTTCTGAGGACATCAGACTCGAGAGAGTCTGGGCAACAAGAGATCCCTATCCGCGTGAAATTGAGAAGATGATAAGCAGACAATTTGGGTAACAAGTTGACAAAGAAATAGATAATAATAGTTTCTAAAGTCATCCACTTTATAAGCCAGGACATAAAAGACTTTCTGTTTGTTCGTAATTAAGGCTTTTTAGATATTTTGTGATCGTATGTTTACAACTATATTTGTACAGGGGAGAGATATTGAGAGATTTATTCAATTTATTACAGAGAAAGTTCCCTTGGAAGCAGAAGAAATTGTTAGAACGACGAGAGTTAAAAGTTTCAACCTGGCACACCTTGCCCTTTCTGCGCTTACCTTTATTCAGTTCAAGCGTCAAATTGTAATTTTGAGTGTTTCAATAGAACAGTATGCAACACGAAAAATAGCAGTAATGAGTGTTGTTTACGCAAACAAGTGACTAGTAGTCCACAAGCGGGGAGTTCCCGGGAGGTGCAGTGCGACTAGTGCGAGTGGCGCGGGCCCGTTGCCATGGAAATGGAAATCATTTACCTATACGCATTTGAGCGAACGTCGGCACTCGCGCGGTTGCCCGCGCTTTTTCAAAGTATACCTAATAATAATTTTAATTGTGCGCAGTTTTGTGATCTTACGTAAGAACTATCGAGACTCCCTCCCACCCCCTTGTAAGAAAAAATAAGACATGGTCGACCCCCTTCCCCCCTAAATCGTCTTACGTAATAAGTGAATTACCCCTTGTGACGTCATGAGAATGGTGGCCCTGTACGCGTAGGTACGTAATACGACTCGATTCGATGCTCTAACATAGCATGTTATGATGAGGTATCAGAAGTAACGAGTAACGATACGATAGTAACGAGTACTAATACATAAAGTAACGAATACATACGGGTACGCATTTTTTCGTTACTTTTACACCTCTACAAATATTTGATTCGGTAATTGTCACCCGAGATGACGTCTCCGTTTGCCTCCGAGCTACGAGCTCCCCGTGGACGTAAAAAATTCGCTCATGAAGTCATGATTCATTTGAATATTTTCGTTGTCCCATTTTTGCCAAATTCTTTGATTTATGTTTATTTTCAAGAAAATATTTCAGTACTTATTTAAAGAAATGCGAATAAATCCAAAGATTTATTTAAATAAGTAATATTTATTAAATCTTGTCTAATGAATCGTTGTCCAATAAGTACCATAATAGGACCAAATTATTGCACAACAGTAGGAAGATGGACTCAGGCCTCCCTGTGATAAGCGCCTTATTGGCTTTTATCTCATGGGGGCTAATAGTAATACCCATAATCCCCACGCTGGACATGCGGGTTGGGGACCAATAGCCGGATAGACTAGCCAAATTAAATAAACCCTTTCAGGATAGCAAAGATCGAAAATGGTGATGATGATTATTATTATTAGGCTCCTAAGATGCACACACGGTCGGCACAGAGAAGGGAATTAAACGCACACAAACTGATAAAGAGACTTGCTGTCGATTCGGACAAAATAAATTGGGACGCAATGTCCCAATTGACACTTTTGATTTTTACTGTCGACTCTGACACTATTAAAAATAGCTGCATTGTACAGTCAATTAAAAAACAGATTTTTAGCAAGATGACGAAATAGATGCATAACAAGGTCACACTCTCTCAATCTCTTTATTTTATATCTTTAGTTCGCTTTATTTTGCACCCAGGTAACAAAACAATTCGTCTTGCGAGTAAGTGAAGGTCAGTGCGTTCGATCGAATGTCAGTGCAGACAAGGAACCGTGTAAGCCTGATTTTGTGGTGATGTGGCGAACCAATTACAAATAGAACTTGAAACGTCCATCCTAAAATCGAAGAAGAAAATACTGTATCGAAGAAGAAATAGTTCACTAGATATGAAAAAGGTATCTTTTAATACCACTACCGACATCATAATCGTTTAGTAGTTCCTATGGCCTCCGTCCAGCTCCATCATCAGGGATGCAATCATCATCTAGGACCAAAGTTCTTGGGAAGACGAATCCAAGGAACGCAAACTCGACGGGGTTACGTCGTTTCGTTTAGAAGTTCCTATGGCCACCTTCTGTCTCCAACATCAGATCAGAACTTACGTAGGTATGCCTTATATTATTTATAATATAACTCAATCGGTTGAGAATGTTGGAAATTCAGTTGCAGGATTTTTCCCACACGTACGTACTAAAAACGTAATCGTAGACCTCAGTGGCGGCGCGGCGGGCAAAGGTCCGCCGCGCCACTGGAGTACGCAGGAGGTTGCGTTGCGGGTTCGATTCCCGCCTCGGGACAAATGTTTGTACGATCTGCAGATATTTGTTCAGGGAGATCTGAATGTTTTCTATGTATAATAAAAAAATATCTATCTATGTAGTGTATTGTAAAGTATATCAGTTATCTAGTACCTACCTAACTAGATATTTTAATTTTAGATGTTATAATACGTACCCCTGCTGATAGGTACCAAGCATAGAAATCTAAATAAACAAGTGACTTGTTATTTAGATTTCTATGGTACCAAGCGTCCAAGCCCGCAGTCACAGAATGCGCTAGGATGCTAACGCATCCCGCACTCGAAGGCAATGTGCGAGAGACGTAGAATCGAGACAAGACTCTTTGGTCCAAGCCAAGGTGGTACAAGGCAAGCAGTACTTTTTGACATTCAGATGACTATAGCTCTCTAAAAGTCAAAATAATCTAGATTGTTGAGCTAACGTTGCCTATTATTACGTTTTAGTGATTTATTGAATAGAAATGAACGTCCACAAGCTATGGGAGTTCAAAGAGTACGTAAATGTGAATGGTTTTATGCTATCAGCTGAGCTGATCTCCTTGCTTCACAACTCTATGACCATGTTACAAGTCGAGAACCACTTCCTCCACATGCAGTACTGGGGGCAGATCTACGCGATCGACGCCGACTACCACATCGCCGTAGGCATCGGCACCGACGCTCTGTCAGATAGAAAGTACTTCTACACAACCGACTTCAAGTATTGGGGTCTACTACCCAAAGCGAAAAAGAAGTACAAGCTGCTGTCTCTGCTTACCACGTTCCCTTTCCGTGGGGACGTCTCCTTGAAGGTCAAGGTCTTGGACGAAGCTCTGGATGAGACTCACCCGGACCGGTGCCAATTTATGAAGGAGGAGAACCGCTTGGCAGCCACTATAAGCAACATCAACGATGAGGCAGAGATCTGCGCGCGAGGACAGCTGCTGAAGCAACCCAACGGCACTGTCGTCCTCAACCCTAACTTCTACGGTCTGACCGGAGCGGAGGCGAAGCACCTGAGGTCCTACCTCCACATCAGACCGGCCCAGCACCGCTGGAACACTAACCTGCTAGCCAGACAAGATTACAACTACAGCATGGATTTCTTAGACTCTATTGATCAGGACATCCCCAACGGCTGCTGGAACCTGTCTCTAGAGCAGAATGGCTCCGTGGCTTACCTGAAAAGCCTCTACTGGCCTGGCATGTCGTTCTTTCACAAGGTAAAGACGCCAGATTGTGGGTTTCTTTATGTGGGAAACGGACGTAAGAACCTCGATGTGCCATTTTTGTTGTAGGTAGGCAGTTGGTCCAATAAATAAACAGATAGGTATGGTACATAATAAATACGTTATTTCGGTCCATATTCTTTAATCATTTGTCCGCTGGAGGCTTTTGCACTAGAAGAGTACCAGAGTGTCATCGACATGAACCTAACCTGCACTGTGCACGCGTTTCATACAAACGAGCCAAGTGAGAGGCCCGAAAGTAGTAGTTTATCTCTTTCTAGTACGATGTCCATATTTCTATATAGGTTCATCTTTATCTTCTTATATATAAAAATGAAACCCGTTTTCCGTTGTCATCGCATCACGCGTGAACGGCTGGACCGATTTCGCTAATTCTTTCTTTGTTGTGTTTGTTATTGTCAGGAGAAGGTTCTTACGAAAGAAAAAATTAAGAAAGTTGGAAACATAAATTTCCACGGGGGCGAAGCCGCGGGGCGCAGCTAGTCTTTCTTATATATAAAAATGAAACCCGTTTTCCGTTGTCATCGCATCACGCGTGAACGGCTGGACCGATTTCGCTAATTCTTTCTTTGTTGTGTTTGTTATTGTCAGGAGAAGGTTCTTATGAAAGAAAAAATTAAGAAAGTTGGAAACATAAATTTCCACGGGGGCGAAGCCGCGGGGCGCAGCTAGTGCATGATAAACATTAACCACCCTACACCTTGTAGCAAGCAACGTGCTAGACAAGGACCAACGACTACTTTCCAGCCCTCTCACTCGGCTCGTTTTTCTACTCTGCAAGCTGATTACACTATTAACGCACGCAAGCAAACGCACGCTAGCGTGCGTTAGCGGCCATCTTGCGTGCTTATGTAGCGCGTCACTGCGTTTACTTCTTTGAGCCGATTGGCTAATCAACTGAATGAACCCTAATTATAACACTCTCTTATGCCATATTTGTATGCGAGCGTTAATTTTATCCGCCTACAAGTCGACCCCGATAAATTTTTGCACCAATTTCCACTGCCGGAGTACTTTTAAGCAGCAAATAAACGTACGTGCTAACGTAACGCGTGTAAGTGTTATCTACTCGCGCTACGTTATTAATAGCACCATTTTGACAGTATTTTAACGCGATTTGACATAAGAGAGAGTTATAATTAAGGTTCATTCAGTTGATTAGCCAATCGGCTCAAAGAAGTAAACGCAGTGACGCGCTACATAAGCACGCAAGATGGCCGCTAACGCATGCTAGCGTGCGTTTGCTTGCGTGCGTTAATAGTGTAATCAGCTTACTGAGATGTTACAAAGAAAAAAGACATGTTCCACAGGGTACTTTTGAATGAATGAAATATGTTCGTGCACGATCCAGTTTACTCTGAAGCTTAGAAGAAGAAGACTTAGAATGATAGTTGACACAAACGAGGTAAGTCTAAAAAATTGCGACGGATCGTCGCAATTTTCATTTTGAGCCGTTAGTACAATACTTCAAATGAGACGGAAAGCAGCTCTCACATAAAAATATAAAAATGATGTGTTGTGCGGTGCAAGGATGTTTAAACACCAGTAACCGGAAAAATAATACCGCAAATATCTCATTCCACCGGTAAGTACTAATATTCCGTTTGTAATTTTGCCTAAAACAGTCATCAAAACTCATAAATAAATTTAAAAATTTCGTCCACCATTTTCGTGAAAATGTTGCTATGCACTGGGAAAAAAATACCCATGTTTTGTTACTTAGTACTTAGGTATATAAAAATAGTAGAGGAGAGGGTGGAATTCCCTCAAGTTAGGACTTAGGAATCAAACTACGCGGAATATCACAGGTTTAGAATTTTCAATCACTCGACGATATTCTGAGTAGATTCAAGATGTAAACTCAAATTACTCAATGCTCAAATGCAGCAAATGCAATAAACTCATTGCAATCCATCCCATCACCATAACTGTAGCAATACTTGCACGTGCACATGTTCTTTTTTAGGGTTCCGTAGTCAACAAGGAACCCATACACATCTTTGGATCTTCTTACATCTTATTTGAGTGATAGGATACAAAGAGTTGACATTAATGGGAAACGGTCTTCGGGGTCTGTAGTTACAATGGGTGTACCGCAGGGTTCTATCCTCGGTCCTTTCCTATTCTTAGTTTATATTAACGACCTGCCTCATCTTGTCAA
The DNA here is from genome assembly GCA_963564075.1 of Eupithecia subfuscata. NCBI lineage: Eukaryota > Metazoa > Arthropoda > Insecta > Lepidoptera > Geometridae > Eupithecia > Eupithecia subfuscata. Next base: position 16,252,838 of record OY751110.1, on the reverse strand, counting down.
GAATAATCACGAGATTGTATTGTTTGCTGATGATACTTTATTAATTTTTAAAATGATGCGACAAAACACAAATTTCGACGATGTGAATAATGCAATCTCAAAAGTAGTTCATTGGTTTAGTGTCAATAATCTTTTGCTAAACGAAACCAAAACAAAATGTATTAGATTTATTCTACCTAATGTTAAACAAGTGAAGGCTGATGTAAACGTTAAAGGAGAAACTTTAGAAATAGTAGAAAGTGCCGTATTCTTAGGAATCACCTTAGATAATAAACTTCAATGGGGCCCACACATAGATAAGCTATCGAAGAGACTCAGTTCTGCAGCGTATGCAGTCAAAAAAATCCGTCATCTTACAGACGTGGATACATCTAGACTTGTTTATTTCAGCTACTTCCATAGTATTATGTCTTATGGTATACTGCTGTGGGGGAACGCTGCAGATATTAACACCGTATTTGTGCTGCAGAAGAGGGCTGTTCGGGCTATCTATAACATGGGTCCTAGAGAATCTCTACGTGATAAATTCAAAGAAATAAACATAATGACAGTACCATGTCAATATATCTATGAAAACTTATTGTACACTCATAAAAATATAAATCGGTTCCCTAAAAATAGCGATAAACATATTTTTAATACCAGAAATAAACATAAACTCGCTGTGCCCACAACTAGGCTACACAAAATAAATGTATCTTTTAAAGGGCAATGTATACGCTTCTACAACAAAACTCCTAGTGAGTTGCAAAAATTATCAGTAAATAAATTCAAACAAATTGTCAAAACCTTGCTGTGCAAAAAGGCTTACTATAAAATATCAGATTATCTAGAGGACAAAAAAGCTTGGGACGGGTTTTGCTCCAACTCGAAAAATAACAACTAACAGGCTAAAGGTTTCTTCGTCGCTTCTTTACTTTAGTCTACATACCGAAGCGACAGAAATCAAAAAATATCACTTTATTTCCGTGTCAGTGTTTAGTTTTTTATTTTGACCTTTTCTAAGTGTACATTTATTGTATTTATGGAAATAAAGAGTTTTTGATTTTGATTTTGATACAGTTCACCACGTTCGTCGATCCGTCCGCAGCTTAGTCCAGAGACTATTAGTACTAGAATGCTGTAATTTGTCTAAGTTGGGCATTATTATTTGTGAAAAAAAAATGCTAGTATTAGGTAGAGTGATTTTAAAAGGAAAACTACACAGCTTTAGTATGCTTTACTAGATGAGTACCTAATAGTCATCCTAATCAACTTAAAAAATGTACTTTGGTAGGTATGTGTAAAACAGGTGAATAAGTTGGTTTAGATAGGCCATGAACCGTGCAACTATGTACTTACAATGCACGTGGCCGAACACGCACTTGACCCGAAATGCACATTATTGTTCCGAAAATGATCGGAGCCGATCTTATTTTGCAGACTTGGAGTAAAACCTTTTTGTCGTTTGACCTAGGTAGAATAATAGTAACCATAGGTACCGGCTGATATTTCGTAAAATAAAAAAAAACAAGACGTTGGAAATGGATTTTCATAGATCTTTTTTAGATTTTTTATATTTGACAATAAACTATTGACACCTTCAGTAAATTGAAATAATGTAATAAAAAAAATAAAAAGGTAGGTGATAAAAACAATGAAGTATTTTCTTAATGGGAACTTTGCTTCAGTTACCCAATTTTTTAGGGAAAATGCTATTTACTTGCAACATTCAATCATACGAATGTGTGAGTGAGGGCACTGTATTTACGAGCTGTCAAAACACACATGGATCGGTTTTTGGTTACACAAATTGTCAAATTGTTGAATGACACTATCCCTCTGCTGAGACAGCAGCGAGTTTTTACTCTATGCTCTGAAGATTCATGAGCTCGCTTATATCATGCACAAATCAATGATTTTTTTCATAATGGCACTAATCGGGAACAAAAGTTAACTCCTTAGTTAGACAACATAAATTCGATCGAAGTTCTTGATTTTGATATGGCAACATCATACTACGTTCCGCTCTTTCCGTTCCGTCCGTGATAAAATTACGAAATGAAAGAATGAAACAAACAGGCAACAGCGTGAAACAGCTGCTTGCTTGTTAATTTTGCTTGCATGCATGCATCTGCGGCGGTCTTCGAAAAAATCGTTTTTCGCGCCCATTGTACCGGCTTTCCTGTCGAGTGTCGACTTTTTTGTTTTCTTTAATTGCGAGTCGATCATTTCTTGATTTGTAAAGCAGTGTAAATTATCAGTGTCTTGTATAATGGCCACAAACGGTGAAGTTCCCGTGGGTGATACAGAAATGTCGGAATGTGATGGCGGAGAAGTCGTAACAATGATGGACGTCTTGAAAGAGCAACAGGAATTTGAAGACGACGCTAATGCTGTGCTCGGCGGCTCGGACGACAAAGAATGCACTTATTCACAGGTAAATTTCATTGTTAAATTTGTTCAGAGTGCAAAATGCTCCGATGCGTTTTCAAGGCAAAGATTCATTTGACCAAGCTATCTGCAACTGCAATATCATGCAATTATTTGCTTTCGAATATTGATGCAAAGTAATAAACAAACCTTATGTTACACATACATCACAGCTTAATAACTTATTCTGAACTTTGTCCAAGTAAAAGTAAAACTCTTGTATGATTTTATCAAGGAACGAATACTCCATATATCTTATTTATAAGACACTAAAATAAGATAATTGGTTTCAGGGTTACATCAAGAGGCAGGCTATTTATGCCTGCATGACCTGCTGTCCAGAATCCAAGGAGATTCCATCTAAAAGGGCTGGTTTCTGTCTGGCCTGCAGCCTGACCTGCCATGAGAACCATGATCTTGTAGAACTGTACACTAAAAGAAACTTCAGGTGCGACTGTGGTAACCCAAAATTCAAATCATCCTGCCAATTTACACCAACCAAACCTGACCTCAACGATGAAAATATCTACAACCAAAATTTTGTTGGACTCTACTGCATCTGTAGCAAGCCTTATGGCGAACAAGAAAATGCTCTTGATGATGAAATGATCCAATGTGTTATTTGTGAAGATTGGTGGCATGCAGCTCACTTGGAGGCCATTGTTCCGGCTCATGACCAGTTCTCTGAGATGGTCTGCAAACTGTGCATGGCAAAGAATGACTTTCTGCACAGCTACAGTGACCTCACTGTCAATGTTGAGAGTGGAGATGTGGATGTTGTCAATACCAATGGAGTTGATAGTACCATACTGGATGAGAAACTTAATAATGGTTCTGTAACTAATGAGAATCTCAGTAATGGTTCTATGGTTGATGATAAACTTACCAATGGTTCTATTGCTGACGATAAGGTGAATGGTTCTATAGCTGATGAAACAATGGTAAATAACAATAAAATGGATGGAGAACTAAATAATGAAAATCAAGAAAAGACTAGCAATGAAATGGATATAAGTACCACTGAAGCACCAGTTAGTAACAATGATGATGAGACCAGCTCTTTTGAGAAAGAAAGCACTGTTCTTATGAATGCAAAAAATGATGCTTCAGAATCAAAGAATACAGTAGTGAACGACCAAGAAATTAGCAATGACATGGAAACAGGTACCACTGAAGCACCATTTATTGGAGTTGAACCAGTTAACAATGATAATGAGGCCAGCTCTTCTGAGAATGAAAGCACTGTCCTCAACAATATAGAAAATGATGCTTCAGAATCAAAGAATACAGTAGAAACCGACCAAGAAATTACCAATGACATGGAAACAAGTACCACTGAAGCACCATTTATTGGAGATGAACCAGTTAACAACGATAATGAGGCCAGCTCTTCTGAGAAAGAAAGCACTGTCTCTAACAATTCAGATAATAATGATTCAGAACCAAAGACAACAGGAGAAACTGAGAAAGAAATTAGTTCCACTGATGCAATTATGGATATTACTGAAGATAAAGTGAAAGACAAAACCTCTGAGGATTTCAATGAACATCCTGTGAATAAGCCTGAAAGTGGTCCTATTGGAGACAAATTAGAAGAAACAAATGCAATTTCCACAGTAGAAAGTATAGAGAAGACAGCTGAGGAAATTCCGACTGAGGAAAGTGAAGAAAAGTCCATAATTGATACTCAACCAAATGAATCTAAGAATAAAGATAGTTCTGACCAAGCCATGACAGATGCTGTAAAGACAGAAGTACCTGCAGAAAGCAAACAGCAAGAAAATGAAAAAATTGATAATGTAGACACAACTAATAGCCTTATCAATGAAGTTGAAAAATCAGATGACCCACTAACTGATAATACTGAATCTAATAAAGCAGTAGAAGGTGAAAGAACCCCAGCCATGCAAGAGGAAACTGTTGATAGTTCTAAAGAATCAGAAAGTGCAAATAACATTGAAAATGGTGAAACTGTAGTACCAGGCACAGTTAGTACTGAAAAAAGAAAGTTGTCGGAAGATGACGCACATGGTAGTCCTGCTAAGAAACCTAAAATAGATGAAAAACAATGTATTAGGCCTAAAGGTGTAAAGAAAGTCTATAAAGGTGCTACATTTTGGCCTTCCGATTTCCGCCAAAAGCTGTGCACATGCAATGAATGTATTTCTATGTACAAAGACTTGAGTGTGCTGTTCCTAACAGATATGGAAGACACAGTTATTGCCTACGAAACCTTAGGCAAGGAGAGAACTGCAGGGAAGCCAAATCAGTATGAGAAGGGGATAGAGGCTCTATGTTCACTTGGCAGGATTCAGCAAATAGATGCCCTCACCGAGTACAACAAAATGAGAGATAAGCTACTCACTTTCCTACAAAGTTTCAAGGAGAAGAAGGAAGTTGTCACAGAACATGACATCAAGACTTTCTTCGCTGGAATGAAGCCTGAAAAACGTGATGATGGTGTTTACTTCTGTGGATAGATTGATTAGGCTGTAAGATCCAATCCTCATTTCAAATTTGTATGTCTTATTTTAGCATTTGATTAATTTCGTTTCGCATTCCCAGATATTTTGTAGCTAATAAGCTAAGTTTCAAATATATCCTTTTTATGAAATTTTGATTTATTAAAACCCTTCCCGAGCAGTTCATACAATTCCTAATTTGTACAACAGTACTGAGAGTGCAGAACTTCATTGGAGATCATCCACAAGGTCTTATATTATTATGATCGCCTGGTGCTTTTCATTAAGAATTTGCTTAGTTTGCATCAATTAGTTTCAAATATATTTAATATATTTTTAGTACTTTTAAATTTGACATCCAGACCAGCAACAATCATGCAATTTCTGATAAAATTTTGGTTTATTGACTATATTTCAAGCTAAAGGTTATTGTACGAATTCAAGACAAATTGTTGTGAATCAGGATTTTTTATTGATTGTATGAAATGCCCAGGAAGGATTAAAACATACCTAGCAATATTAGACAATTAGGCAGGCAACAACAGGAAATAAAACCAAGAGTAGTACTGGCAGATGGTAAGTTTATTGTAAGGTTCACACAATCACGCATACAGGATATCATAATGTCCAGGCCGGTACAACAGATGGACTAGTGGCTCCGTGCCTTCAGGGAAGTCATGTGCCATTACCTGGGAAACCAGAAAGAGAAAAAATTACTATTTATTTACTTTAATTAACACGCTAACATACTCCACTTACATTAATTAAATGACAAGCAAATACACAATCATGATTAATTAATTTCAATAACTTTATTGGCAGACAACAATGGTCCATAGACAAAATAACAGAAATAAATTTTACAAAAGTGTGGTTAATATTATACCTAAATCTAAATTACAACTAGTTTCACCCAGTGGTGAAAAATTGGACAATCGTACTTTTCTGATATTATTTTCAGAATGCTGTTGCTACTACCTCTCACTCTGCTCATGATTGATGTTACTCGTTTCCGCATAATCGCCGCGAAGCCGTCGGTGAACGTATTCGCGAACATTTCTGAAGCACTGCAGTAATGAGGCAGCCCCAACAGCATTCTAAAGATGTTATTATATTGGACACGCAGGGCGTTAATAGACTTCTGTGTGTATTTAACCCATAGGCTGCTCGTGTAAAAGCATTGACAAAAAGCTTTAAAAGAGATATTTTGACTGGGATGGAACAAAGAGCAAACCTACGGGCCACCATGTTGCCTCGTACAGCCAACACCCTGCGCTCCCTCTCAATATCACAGTCATCTTTGAGATCTATAGTTATGATATGCCCTAAATATTTAAATTCTTTTACAATTTCTAATTTTAATATTAAATCATTCAAAATTAATTAAATAGATTTAATACAGACACACATTCATACATTTCACTCATAAAACCGCAAACATTCAGAAATGATTTCCCTCTCTATCCGGGAATAGGTTTAGTCAATGATGTGGCATACATACTTTGTTAGAATACTCATCCAACCAGTCTTTTCTTAAAATCAGTTTTCAGTAGAATGTAAATAATAGCACACGCACCTCGCTCCCCTGGCCACGGTCCATGTATTTAACTCTGACTCCAACTTTTAGTGCATTGCTGAGGGCTATGATGTGGATATGATCAGACTCCTTGTACATTGGCTCCACTTCCTGCAATACAAATGTAAAGGTAGGTAGTATTCCTAACTTCGCTATTGAAATAACTAATAAGATCAGTAACCATTTTACCTGTCTACAAAACTCCGTAACAGTCCTAGGTCCTTCAATAAAGTTCTGGTAAAACTCCTGGTCCGTCTGAAGGTGGCCCGAGGTTACCAGACGCAGGTATACCACGATGTAGTCGGAGTAGCCCTGCTTGTTGAACTTGTCATGAAGCTCTGTGCGGACTGATTCCAGATTATCAGCGGAGCCACTCGCTTGCTCACCTACTCGTTGGACTACTTCCATAAACTGTCAACAATGGAGTTGATACTATTAGTGCACTTATATAGGCCATCATTGCTACAAAAATTCGGCTGTTTGGTGATAGCAATCTGTTGCTGACTACAACAGATTATGAAAACTTTGCTGTTTTTAAAAAATATAGTCCGTAAAAGAAACAACGAACAAATTATAACCTTAAACTCACCGTCTCGTAAAAGTCTTCAACTGTAAACTGAGAGAATCCTAAAGCCACAAGAATTTCTTTGGAATTCTTAGCGATTTCGTAGAATTTATCAAATTCCTTTTTGTCAGTAAGTAATTGCTCTAAGTACGCGTAAGAAAATGCACGGAAGAAGCAGTTTCCGTCCGGCCGAGTTCTTCGGATTTGCTTGTATTTTGAAGACAGATCTTTTACTTTCAAGAGATATACAGCATCCTCGTTATATTCCTTTTCTAGAGAGGACAAAGGCTCCACCTCCCCGACGAGAGGAATAGATTCAGATATCTAAAAAACAAACAAAAATCGAACGTCAGCACTGTGAATTAATTTTACGACTTAACACATTATATTCGTATTTTAGAGCGTGGAAATATATAAAATACCTCTTTTTCTATCTCACGCTGCTGTTTCATAATCAACTCATCTTGATTTATCGAGTTATCAATAATTTGGCCGGCACAACTGCTGCTGCTTGATGCATCGTCCGCCATTTTCAAATAAAAATGTATTTGATTGACGTATTTTGACAAGCACAAAAGGTAAACAAATGACAATCGAATGAAATACAGGAACCGCTTGCTGCGTTCACGAGACGCATGCGTTCATGGAATGAATTAAAAAATTAAGTCCTGCCGGCAACGCGACATGGCACCAAGCATGTTTACATAATATTATTCTATAGGCGCTTCTAAACGGGCTATACTTTGCTGCAATTTGTAGCTGCATTATCGGCAACTGATGGCCCGGCCATTACAAAAACATTGCTCGGCAATTGATGTCCGGGCAATGTATGGCCGGGCCATGTGTTGCACATGGCCCGGCCATGTCGGCTATACAGTGGCTCATGGTGCAGACGGGCTACACAAATCGGCAACAATGGCTGACGAAATCACACTTGTCGCAGCGGCTTACATTATTTGATTTTAAAATAATGTAAGCCGCTGAAAGAAAAAGAGAGATTGTGGATTCGACCTTACCTAAATAGGTAGGCGTGAAACTTTAGGCAATTTAAGTCTGGAAATAAGCCTTGATGAAAAATTATTTACAAACTTTACTAGAATGTCGGTAGAAAAAGATGCACTATGCCGTTACAATAGGGAGCGACTGAAACAACAATAGAACTAGCCCGGCAATATTGCAGTTCAGATCGATCGGTCAGCGATCGCTCGGCCATGTATGGCCGGTATTGCGAGCAATACCGGCTATACGGGCCACACCGAAAATGTTTGGCAATGATTGCCGGGCAGCGTTGCCAGATCTACTGATTTAGCAGTAGATCTACCTGCTTTTTGAACCGTCTACTAGAGGTGAGTAGCTCATGAGTGAGTGATACAAAAGATATAGATCAGTTCAACTGAGCGAATCTATCTCTAGCTCACCTTGGTTTCAACCATATCTTTAGCTCATTTGGAATAAGATTCATTTTCGAACCATTGAAGTGTTGAGCTAAATGAAAAGTGAGCTATAGCGAAGACGACCGAGCAAGGCGAGCGATTCATTCCGAAATATCCCGAATGATTTGATAGAGTGAAGTGCACGATGTCAAATACAACGTGAAAAAGAGAGAACGATAGCAAAATCCGGTTCAGGCTTTTAGTTATGCAAATACGTTTGACTGCAAAATCTGCAAATTCAATTATTATTGTTTTTAAAGTTATCGTTACATATCGGTTCGAATCTTTGTTTGTTTACTTTTGGTTGTTGTTTTGGTTTCGTTGAGCACCTACGTACTTTTTCGGAATTTTGGAAACTTTTTTGGAAACTTTGGAAACTTGTATGTCCTAAGCCTGTGAAGTCTGAAGGAAAATCGTTGACTCTATGTTAATTATTAATCACAAAGCCTTTAAACTGTGAACGATAGGTTTATACCTTTTATCATGTGTCACTCTCTCTCTCTAGCGCTAGCTCAGTTGAACGGATACCTAATTATCTTTTTATCTTTCTTTCACTCATGAGCTACCCAGCTCTAAGACTACATCATTGATCCACTGAGCTAAATGAGCTAAAGAGCTAAATGAGTGATATATATCAGTAGATCAAAGAGATATGTATCACTCATTTCATTAAAGTGATATGATATGCGCATCCCTACCGTCTACTGATCTACTGATTTATTTCTGAAATTTCGTGATATCTACCTGATTTTTCCCGAGCGCCAATGGCTCCGTGTCTATTATGTAAGCTGTCACTTGTCAGTGTCACTTCACAAGGCAATGAAATTTTCACCAATCCGGTTCGTCACAATACTGACAAAATATGAATGAAATTGAAGAGTTTGTTTTGTTCGTTCGTTTCTTCCACTTCCTGTAGGTAAACATAATGTTGTGTGTTCCTATCTTTTTCGAATTGATTGGTCGGTCTGTTCGTTCTTCGATGAACTTTTGTTGCCAGATCTACTGATTTAGCAGTAGAGGCTGTAAATGGATTATTACACTTCCTACGAGTAGATAGATCTGCTTGATTTTTGAAGAGCCACTGATTTATTTTGTAAAATTCGAGAAATCAACCTGCTTGAGCTTTTCCTGAGAGAGATTCAAGGCCAAGGCATAAGGGTTATATAATGTACTCTGTGGCATAAGGCCTTGTAACAACAAAAGAAATTAAAAATTCAATTTCACTTGTTGTTCATACGATTCTCGAGTCAGCTTGGTTTATGGCGAGATTTGTTCATTTCCAAGGGCACTGATCAGGTTTTATCAGGTAAATTTAAATTTAAAAAATAGACACCTAGCATCCCTCTTTCTATGATGAACATAGTTTGTTTTTCTTGAAAGGAAAAACGGAACACCATTGTACACTACCTAGTTACCTACCCCAAAAAACCTGATCGGTGCCCTTGGAAATGAACAAATCTCGGCGAATTCCAAGCTGATGAGTTGCTTTGATCAATGTTTTCATATCAATGTAAAAAGTTTATTACAAACCTATTTAAAACACATATTTTTTTGAAATTCGAAAGCCATGAATATTTTACTTTGCAACTTTGGTACTTTGATGAATGCCATCATTTAAAAGTGAAACACACACACTGGACAAACATACAAAAAAATTAATCAAAATCGGTTCATCCGATAGAGAACTTTAATTATAGTTTCCTAGCGGATGAGCCGATTTTACAAAAAACCTTACAGATACCTACCATGCATTTTTCGTGTCAAAAGCTAGAAATTTGTAGTTTTTCCAAAATCTACTGATTTTTTCTTCAAGCTACTGATTTTTTACGCGACTTTCTACTGATTTTGTCAAATTCGATCTGGCAACACTGTTGCCGGGCCATTACTGCAAGATTGCATAGTGTATCTGGTGTTGCTGGCAATGTTGCCGGGCCATACTAGACACATGTATTGCAGCTACAAATTGCAGCAAAGTATAGCCCGTTTAGAAGCGCCATATTGCAATCAAACACTGCAACTTTATTACCTACTTCATCATCATCATCATCATCCGCAAACCGATTTTACCCACTGCTGGGTATAGGTCTCTAAACTTTTGTGCCACTCCACACGGTCCTGTGCCAATCTCATCCAGGTTCGCCCTGCGCGGTGTTATTACCTACTTACACACAATAATATATCCCGCGTACATGGCCTGTGACTTACTTAGAATTTGTACGACTCCCAACTCTTCCCGCGCGGGTGCCGAAAGAGGTAACTCAGGGAAAACCACTTGGGGCAGGGCAGCAGTGCGCCTCCTGCATGTCCAGCCTGGCAAGAGTGAATGAGGTGCTTATCAGGGGAGGCTTACGCTGCTTCCAGTCCACTAATGTCCACTACTGGCAGTGCACTGGTAAAGGCTGTTGATGATGGCATGGCTTGTCTTATGTTATGAGGGCGCAATGCGCACCATTTTGTGAAAAGGATAGGCATAGGATTTCGTGTTCATAAGAGCGGGACATAGCATACATTATGAGACGGTGGCGGGCGTAGGCGCTAAATATCCAGATTTTGCTTATTTACAAGAAAATACACAACTTATGAAGAAACTGTATAGGCCAGCAGAGGCCGCACTTTTGTGATTTTTAAAATCATCTGAGACTTAGAAAATAGAGTTTAAAATTCTGAAAAAAGATCTATAGGTAGGTATTATACTTATGGATCTTGTCTAGTCAAAGTCGTTACCACTGTTACCAGATATAAAGAACTTCACTCGATAGAAGCAAATCCCAAAGATACCCCTTTTTCTAATGTTTTTTCAATATTATGACTAGCGTTCTACTGATATGCTACTTTTTTTTGTATTCAACTAAAAACACTTAGTATTTCTAAACAAATTCGCAGATTTTGACTTTATAAAATTATTTTCTTAGGCTGAGCGCAGACTTGAGTCACGACAGTTTTAAGACAGACTTTCCTCACATAGAAAGTCTGCCTTAAAACGGAAACAAAACTGTTTTGTCTTGCATCTTCATACATTTTGTAAAGCAATAGTCTGTCTTTAGTCTGTCTTAAAACTGTCGTGACTCAAGTCTGCGCTCAGCCTTTATCACCATGTTTAAATAACTACAAAAAACACGAGCGCGGCGGCTTGGTAGGCGCGCGTTTTCCCTTACGCCTGCTGCTGCAGGAATACCTGGCCGTAAGGGTCCAAAGAATTAGTAATATCTACCTAATACCTACGAATCAAAACAAAAATCTTTTCCATAGACCGCAGGGTTCCTGAGATTCGACCAAATTAGGCGCAAAACACTCATGATTTTTTTATCGCAATTCTCTTTTCGCAATCTTGTTTGCAATTTTAATGATTTAATTTTTTTTTTTAATTTTAAGGAACCAAAGAGACAGTACCTACCTATTGAATTTTATGTAATTCGAGTTTTTTTACCACGGGGACCCCGTGAGTACCGAGAACTAGACCTAGTTTGACAACACCCGTTAGGTTCACCCCATAATAAGCTATGAGGACTATAAAAACGATTTTTAGGTTTAAGGTTGTTGGTTTACAACAGTTAAATTTATTAAAACTTAGTTTCTAAGAAATCAAATAACATCGCAAAAATTTTCGACTTCGACGGGACTTGAACCCGCGTCCTCCCCTCAGTACGGGGATGTGATAACCAACTACACCACGAAGTCAAGTGACGTGGGAGTCGAAAATCTCTGCGACATCCTACGGTCTTTTCGCGCCGTTAGCTCCACCTACAGGGGAAACATTGAAGTTTATCCAATCCTGTTCAAAGACTAAAGTTACATTTAGTTCGTTTGACGAGAGGTGTCGCGTAGCTTAATTCTAAGGTTTTTTGTTATTATAGTGCGTAACCCCACACTAAGGGTAATTTCTAAGAAATCAAATAACATCGCAAAAATTTTCGACTTCGACGGGAAATTACCCTTAGTGTGGGGTTACGCACTATAATAACAAAAAACCTTAAAACTTAGTTTGTTATGAGCGTCTTATAAATGTAATTAATTTCTCTACAATCGGGTCTAATCAGCAAACATATCTTCGATTTTCTTCTGCACTTCCTTCTCAGTCTCCGAGTTGAGTTTGTCGGGCAGGTCCTTGATCGAGTCCAAATCTGCTGGCTCTCTGTCGTCATCGATGGGCTTCTCACCTCGCGCCTGAAACGATTCAGAACCTTAGTATAATATAGTATATACTTGCAGTTTATTAAATACCGCTGATTCTATGTAGGTAGGTATCCATGTTTTAACAAACTTCGCTTTAATGATAGGGGTAGCCTCCTCTTTTGAAAAAATTACCCCCCCCCCTGACCATTTTTCAAAAAGTGTTCGTTTTACAGAATTCTCTATATTTTTCCTGTAAAATATAGATTCATATTTACAAACGCTCCATACATTTTGAATGAATCGCTCTGCAAACTTCGGAGATGGGGGGGGGGGGGGGATGGGTATTTTGACTTGACTTTGTTGGTCATTTTTAAAATTTTGACATCTCAATTTGTATGGAAAATGTTCATTTTCATTTTTCATTTTTTTTTCTTAACATTGTACAGGCGCACGAAATGTATGAATAAATCAAATTTCAAGTTGATAGCTGCGGTAGTTACTGAGTTATTCAGGAGGGAAAAAGGACAGACAAAGCGAGACCTTAAGTGTTTTGGAATAAAATCCATTTATCAACCTATCAACATTTTAAAGGTGTAAGACCTTACATCTTTATGGTCCTTCGAGCCGGATCAGAGAATAAATCTCATGAGTATTTCTCCTCAAAAGCATATCATAGATCACAAACTTTCTACGAAGAAGCACGAGCATATATCGCCAAGTATTTGCCTGATTTCGAAACCGATCTTCGAAACCCTAAAAAAGTTGACTTGTGATCTAGAAGACTAAGAGAAATTTCCAACAATAGATTGCACACACCAAAGTATAAATTAACAATGACACAGAAACAATCCTAATATATGACTATAAAAATATTTAATAATCTACCAGAGGATCTAAAGAACCTATCTGAAAACTTATTCAATAAACAACTAAAATAAAATGTCAATTGCGAGTCGGACTCGCGCACTAAGGATTCCGTTTAATTGTAAGACCTTGTTTCTTGCCAAATATTATGATTCTAGGTCAGCCTGAAGTAGGTACCCTGTATATTTTGGTCGAGGGAGAGAATCAAAACTTATTTTTTTAAGTTAATAAACTACATATTTACGGTTTTCAGATTTTTATCGTTATTTGTGCTATATGACCTTGCTTCTTACCAAATTTTATGATTCTAGGTAAACGAGAAGTACCCCATAGGTTTTGGTCTATAGCAAGAATTAAAAGTATTTTTTTGTGAATAAACGACAAATTTATGGTTTTAGGATTTTTCCCTTTACTTGTGCTATAAGACCTTGCTGCTCACCAAATTTCATGATTCTAGGTCTACGGGAAGTACCCTATAGGTTTTGGGTGCATGTGATTCCCTTGGAAATTTAAAAATTTTCGGACATAAACGGCTGTAGCTTTTGAGTGCGTTGACTTAGAAGTTTAATTTATATCACGGCTTCAAGAGGTTACGGACGGGTTACGGTATTTGATGTTAATTTCAACTCGATACCTCTACGCGTTCCTGAGAAAAGAGGGTTGACAGACGGACAGACAGACAGAGGGACAACAAAGTGATCCTATAAGGGTTCCTTTTTTCCTTTTGGAGGTACGGATCCCTAAAAATGGCTTTTTAGTAAATGCTATTATTCTATGAATCATTATTTTAATTAAAGGGACTTAGAAGACTTCGAATATATTCATTGATTTATCTATCCTAATCTCATAAGGAGGAAAGATTTGATTGTTTGTTATTTGTTTGTATTGAATAGGCTCCGAAACTACCGGACCGATTTGAAAAATTCTTTTACCATTAGAAGCCCACATTATTCCTGATGAACATAGGCTACTTTTTACCGCGGGAAAATGCTTCATTCGTCCTGGAAAACGGGTAATAGGACAACGGGTAGTAAGAATGCAGCTATTATTATAATATATAAAGTCTTATATATATAAATCAATTGCTGTTCGTTAGTCTCGCTAAAACTCGAGAACGGCTGGACCGATTTCGCTAATTTTGGTCTTGAAATGTTTGTGTAAGTTCAGGGGAGGTTTAGAAGTTGAGAGCGGGACGAAGTTCGCCAGGTCAGCTAGTAGTAAATAAATATTTATTTGTAATTTTGAAATAGAAATTATAATACTGTGTAGGTAAATTAAAAATTAATATTAGCAAGCCTATGTTAGGTAGAATATAACTGGACATCATTTGTAACATGTATTCAGGCAAATAAACATATTTTTATCTATAATCTTTAATCCGCGCCTTGAGTTCGAAGATAAATAGTGATTTTCTTTTATTTATTCTAAAACGCCTTTTTACTTAGCTTTATTAGAACAGCCCTGCTGCAATAACCATAGCTCTGCACACATTCATCGCACGCCACTGTCGGCACTGTCGCGCACCACAAACGTGTGCATTCTAATTATTATGGGCTTAAATTCGCCACCAATATGTAATGCCTCTAAATGATAAAGCCCATATTTTTAACTAGCTTCTGCCCGCGGCTTCGCACGCGTTATTTCTACGGACACGTTCAAAGGTAATTTCTATCCCATGGGAACTGATTTATGGGATAAAAAGTAAAAATTAGGGATTTTATAAATTTATCGCGGTGGTGGCCAAATTCATATGCCCAGCCTCGGCGGTATGACCCGCAGGGGCGCGCCGCCATGCCGCCGCAACACGGGGTTCGAGAGGCGCGTCTGCGTCTTGGGCCATGAAGGTGTTAAACGGGTGTCGAGCACTAGATCAAATACAGAAGAAGACAAAATACGTGGTGAGCGGAGCGAGCCGCGAAATGCTGTGGGTTCGCTAAATTTTATTCCAGTGTTTTCCATATTGAACGTACACACGACATCCCGCTCGACCCTCAACTCCTAACCTAGTAAGTATAAGTAATGGCGAGCGAAGCCTCCATATTTTTTAAGATTTTTCTGATGTTTGAGGAAAAGTAAGCAAGAGAGAACCTGCGAAGCGAGCGGGATGAACAAATGTACTAGACATAAAAAGATGTAACGGCGAGCGGAGCGAGCCGCAAAAAATTTGGGTTTTTCAAAATTTTTCGCGGTGGTGGGCAAAGTGATCTAAACGGGTGGCACTAGACCAAATAAAGTGAAACAAAAAAGACTATCGGCGGAGCGAGCCGCGAAATTTTGTGGTTCTGTTACATCTTTTGCAGTGTTTTGCATATTGACCGCAAACACGACATATCGACTCTTAATTCCTAACAAGAGCAAGCCTCGAAACTTTTTAGAGATTTTGTCTGATGTTTGGGGAAAAGTAAGCAAGAAAGAACCTACCTATAACAAAAAAATATAGCCAGTCAAGCGACCTGAAAACCGAAAACTTTAAAGACTTTGCGGTTGCAGATATAAGATTCAAATAATTAGGAATACTAAAATATGTAACGGCGAGCGTAGCGAGCCGCGATTTTTTGATAATCTAAGATTTTGGGGGGGTCACGACCAAGACCGTAAGTTTACCTTCTGCAGCTGTATCTCGAGCTGCATGAGGGCGCGCTCGGTCCGGTAGTTGTCGGACACCAGCTGCGCCCAGCGCCGGCGCAGCGCCCGCAGTCGTGCACCGCTCGCTGTTTGCGAACGCTTGCGTTCCCAGTTCACAGCTGCTATCTGTTTCCTGAAACAGTGGAGAGGAATTATTTAGTTAGAATAGATACTGAACGCGACTTTTGCCTAAGCGTCGGGCGTCAAAGGATGCGGCTAGCTTAGAACTGCAGTCGATGGCCGTCAATGGATTCGGAATCGGAAGTCAGAACATCATCAGTCATCACATCAAATCACCGAGTGGTGTGAAAAATCAAAAAGTGAGTGGATAAAATCCTGCTGCAGATGATGATTTATTTAAACACTTAGGTATTCTCAAGTAGTCTAAGAAGATGGTTCATTAGTATGGCGACGCTGATGCTGGCCGAGCTTCCCGAAAGGTGTTCATGGTGGGCATCCAAAGGTTGCCTGGAAGAAATGTTGCTGTTTTTGTGTTTGTTTTTTCTTTTCTGTTTTTTTTTCTATCTTGGTGTGCAACAAAGAATATTTGTATTGTATTGTATTGTATTGTGATGGGAAGCAGCTAGTGATTGCAAATCAAAAACCCAACAAGATCATAAGACATTTTTACCTACAAGTGTATATTGAAATGTGTCAACATTTTGACTACCTCATACAGATTGTAAGGAAAGCATGATTCATAAAGCTAGACCTGAAGGTGCAGTAGGATTAAAAGTTTACCAACCTGAGGCCACCATGTGTGTTCTGAGACTTAGTGACCAAGTTTTGCAGAGTATTTAGATAGGACTTCCATGCTTCCGTGCCATATTGCAGTTGTAGCTCCAAATTGAGCACTCTGATGGCCTGATGAGACAGCTGAGCGTGTGAGTTGTCCACGGACTCAGCCCATGCCGCGGGCTCACCCAGTCTGCCAGTTGGTGGTGGTGGCAGCTCATATCTGTGGATATGTTAAGTTGACTGTTATTTTATTTGTTTACCAAACTGGCCACTGTCTTAGGGTTTTCACACTTTTCTTTTCTCACATAAAAATACCCTAATAAATAATCAGGATTATTTGGAGACCAAAATACTTTTGCAAACAAACGGTTTAATTGATAGATTGATTGGAAACTATGTGTGTGCAAGCTGTCCATTGAGTAGTTTTAAAGCGAAGGGTAAACAAAAACAAACAAAACCACCCAAACATTTACCATTATAATAATGCAATGGTAAACGTTTGGGTGGTTTTGTTTGGTTACAATGGTTATAATAATACAATGACCGTAGGGTGATATAGGGTAGGGTAGGTGCACCCGTTGGCCGACCAGCCCCTGTTATCGGCCATTGCGGTGTAGGCACTTATTAAATTTATTTTATTAGAAGGGTCGATTACAATTTCCAAACGAAATCAAGTTCAATGCCTATTCAAATAGTTACACTCTTATCTAATAACATTGTCGAGCGTGTAAACACACCCTGTAATTTAAAAAAAAATGTTAAGTTTTGCGCTTGCGACGGAACTGTCAGCTTGTCGGATTTTTAACAAAAAAAATAGTGGCGCGTGTTTCAGTGGAAGACAAGTATGTCAAGTTTTATCGATGTACCCATTGTCATGTGTTGTTTTTCCACTATGGGAATACTTATTTTACGTATTATGATACGAATATTTATGTTTTGTATTGAATTACTTAAAAATTGGGGTGGCCGGATAATGGAACTTGAAACTCACATAAAATTTACATGTCGGCCGGGGGGCCGAAAGAGAGTACGAATGGACGCAGAATACTGTTGTCTCATTCTGTTACTTATCAGGATGTTATTAGAGTATAATTTGCATCGTGTTGACTAATGTCGACCGAAGGAATCTAAATTTCCTTTTTCGGCCCCCATTTTACTGTTATTCATACGAAATTTTGTCATGTGTTTATGTGCGGCCGAAAATGGCATCATGCTTAGAATTGTGGTTTCATTTTCGGCCAGATTCAATTTGTTCGTATAAATGAGGTGGCCGGACGTTAAAACTAGTTTTCCTTTTCGGCCAATTCGCATTAGATAAGATATATTTAGTAAAAATTGGACACTTTTGTAACGGAGAAGAATAAATTAACTTCGAAAAAAAATTATTTTGAGAACCTGGCTGAGAAGTGAGATGGGTCTTTAATTTTTGAAGAAGGTGTTATCGTATCTTCCTTAAATAATAGAACCACCAAGCTCCCGAAGCGTGCCTTTGTAGTTTTCCAGCAATGAAAGACGGAATTTAAGGAGATCTGTACCTCCTGTACAACGAGGGCTCCTCTTGCCTTCAGAAGTTCTGGAGTATTTCAGTCCTCACCGGTGGCTTTATTGTTATAATAAGCCGTCTTAACAGTCAATCGATTTTGTCGTGAGCGATAAAAATAATAATAAATAATGCTGGCCTGCTGGTTAAATGATGCTGTATGGATAATCCATCCATACAGCATCATTTAACCGCAAGGTAAGCAGAGCTTGTATCATGGACAGGTACTGGTAACTGGCAGTAAGTCGGTATAGTGGCGTTTCAGGGTGGCTCTAGAATCACGATCGTCACGTTGAGTTAAGGACAAAGAGCATTGGCAGCATATAAACGGTCATAGAAGTCTTTTGTCTCAGCATTGATCTCGGTTCTCCCATCGTGCGTTTTAAGATTCATCAGGTTCCTAACCAAGCTGCTGAGTGAATACTTTCGACCCTCGGTTTCGCTCTATTGCCTTTTTTAAAGCGTGTGTTGGAGCTCCAAAGGTGTCGTACCATCTTCGCATTCCGCTTTTTAAGGTCTGACCTCTGACGAAGTCGCTTGGGTGGTTTCTCGTGTTTTTGTCACTGGCCCAAGAGTCTCTTTCGAGTGCCAGTGCACTGCTTTTGGCAGCTATTAATACCTTTGTTTCTCAGCGTTTTGTCCAGATTGTGTAGGGTCTTGTGAGTTCGTCAGCGTCTTCGGTCTTTCAAGGCAAAAACC
Organism: Eupithecia subfuscata; assembly: GCA_963564075.1. Classification (NCBI taxonomy): domain Eukaryota; kingdom Metazoa; phylum Arthropoda; class Insecta; order Lepidoptera; family Geometridae; genus Eupithecia; species Eupithecia subfuscata. The sequence goes on along the minus strand of OY751110.1, from coordinate 16,233,811 downwards.
TTTCTTCAAACAGCTTCTGGAAATTCTCGGTGCCCACCATTATTTGGATTCGATAAGGTCAAACTTTGGACATCATCGTACGGTTTTGTTCAAGCTTCAGATTGATGTTTAGAGCATCGAATCAGTCGGTGACCAGATCTGGTACTGAACCTGTTGATAACTAAGACATCTCAGAATTCATGCCGAATAAAATTGAGACATCAAGTCTGCTTCGACCATAGGCTCCGATAAAATTTATGAAAGCCTCGGCATCCCACGGATTCAGGGTCACGAGTCACTCCAAACTGTCAATACCTGCATATTGTGCCCTGAGACGGTTACGAACGCTTTGTGAGACATACGCAGCGGCCCATGGACTCAGGTATAATGTAAAAAAGAGTGAATTGCTTCTATTCAAAGCAGGTACGAAAAGCTACTCTGTACCTCCGGTTTCGCTTTACGGTACTCCTCTCAGTTGGGTAAAAAATTTAAATACCTGGGTCACTGAGGATATATCAGACAATGTGGATGTTGAAAGGAAGCGTAGGGAGTTGTCGGTGAGGTGTAATATGGTGGCTGGCAGATTCGTACGTTGCACAACGCCAGTTAAAAAACACTCTTTAAGGCGTCTTGTACTTCTTTCTACACGTGCAGCCTATGGGCCAGATATACACAAAAAGCCTACAATGCCTTACGCGTCCAATACAATAACGGCTTCAGGAGTTGGGGCTGGAGTAGGGGCTGCTGCGGTACTGTAGCGCATCAGGGATGTTCGCAGACGCGCACGTTGATGGGTTCCACGCAATCATGCGCAAGCGGGTCTCATCCCTGGTAGGCCGCATGGGCTGCAGCTCCAATAGCCTGCTGGTCGCCGTGGCGCAGGACCTCCGCTCCAGTATCATGGGCCACTAGATGATGATGCTGAAACCGGTATCATCGCTGGTGGCTCAATGATCTGTCTAGGCCGTCGGCGCCAGTGCTAGGCTTTATTTGATTTGATTTGATTGTGTGTTGTCGCAAGTAGCGACCCGCAACCATCGTGTGCGACGTTCCGTGCGTGATAATGTCGTTAAGGCTGACATGGTGAGATATCCGACCGGCGGCCCTAGTACACAATAATCCGTGATGACCATGCTATTCAACAGCATTACCGCATTGGCATTGATGAGACGCGCAACATTTTGCATCTAACCAAACACATATTGTGATAAGGAATGTTGCAGGATCTTATAATGTGCCAGTATTATATGAAGAAAGCTCTTGCTATCAATATCCTGACTCCTATTTGGACCGGCCAGGAGACGGGCACGATCTGCAGAAATGGATCACGTTTGTAACATGATTCCGTGCGATCTGCAGAGCTGGAGCACGTTTGTAAAATCAAATCAAGTTAATAATGTTAAATAAAATTCATGTTTGAGTGTTGATCATGTTGATTCTACAATATAATATCTCTGTGACTTTTTTTCTGATGAAAAAACACGAAAACTATGCCAGTATTTTAGAACTATGTTCCATAAATACCCTTAAAATTAGCGGCCGAAATTGGGTTCAGGTCCGGTCGAATACTGAATTTTGTGGCCGAAAACTGAAGTTTTACTCATTTTTGACTATTTCTTTTTTTATAAAATAACTATGAAGCTAAACTATAAAAATCCTCTAATATTTAAAACTCAAATATTTAGACTACCGACTAATATCACTTTGAACTATGCTGACAAACGGCCAATATTTTTTCTGAGGCCTTAAAGTTGGAACTTCGCTAAATGGTCGATAACTAGTGCAACGACCCTACATATAGACATCAAACATTGGCTCGACATTGACATCGAACATTGTACTGCGCCGCCCCGCGCGGCCACTCGAACATCAGCTCGCTCGAACGTGCCGCGCGACGAACCAGTTTGTGTCGGTTTTTGACGGCGCGGAAAGGAGGTTGGTGGTTTTATTGGCTGCCTCGCTATGAAATTGTGAATGGCTCGCGAACCAAAACACAGGTTTGCTGCGGTCGAACAATGCTTGCGCGGCGGCCGCGCAAAATCGATACGCCCGTTTACAGATCACCTTCACATGTCATAATCATAAGACAACACCATAGGATATAATTGTTGTGGACAACACAAACCTTTTCATAGACAAAGGTTCCATAGGCAGCCTCTGCTGAACCCTTTCCATTTCTCGCTGCAGAGCAGATGTTTCGAAGGCGGTACTGGGCTCGGGCCCTGCATTTTCCAGATAATTCTTTGTAGGCCTATATCTTCTACATTCTTCTTCTACCATCGCCAAAGCCTGAAATACATGTTTAATTTATAATCTTTGGATTTTACTGACGTTTAAACAGCTAGGAGTAAGTTTTAATGGCACTAAAAACAACTACATTTAGAAAGAACTTCATGAATTAGGAAGTTTGTTATGTTATGAAAATAGAATTCCTTACCGCTTCTCTGACTCCTGGATCATCGTAACCTTGATCTATATACGGCAGAGCATCTACAACAACTTCTCCAGCCATTTTACACAAGTACCTATTCGACGAATGGCAAAAAATAAAAAATACTGTAATGAAAAATGAAACTTGTGTTTGTTTACTTTCGAGCATGACGGTTTTGAAACTTGACTTTTATGACTTTGCTATCAGTCAGTGTTTCAGATTTGTCTGTCATTGTTTTCGATGAACGTAGCGAAAAGCAAGCGGCGCCATTATAAAAGAAGTTGAAGTTGAACTTTGCATGAGTGAGTAGTTCTCTCTCTCTTTTTTTCACAGTGTGAGTTACTGTTCTGTTTGTTCTTTTTCCTTGTCTCATGCTTAATAATGAAAAATTTGAATCTACGATTTGAATAGATTTATGCATGGGATTGCAATTGCATTGTTTTCGTTCATTGATTGATTATTGGTTTTCCTTTCATTCATATACCCCTAGTCCATCTCCATCAAGCAGCGTTGCCAGATCTACTGATTTAGCAGTAGATCTACCTGCTTTTTGGACCGTCTACTGATCTACTGATTTATTTCTAAAATTTCGTGAAATCTACCTGATTTTTCCCGAGCGCCAATGGCTCCGTGTCTATTATGTAAGCTGTCACTTGTCAGTGTCACTTCACAAGCCAATGAAATTTTTACCAATCCGTTCGTCACAATACTGACAAAATATGAATGAAATTGAAGAGTTTGTTTTGTTCGTTCGTTTCTTCCACTTCCTGTATACATCTGTTGTGTGTTACTATCTTTTTTGAATTGATTAGTCGATCCGTTCGTTCTTCGATAAACTTTTCCATTGTTGCCAGATCTACTGATTTAGCAGTAGATCTTGTAAATGGATTATTAGTACACTTCCTACGAGTAGATAGATCTGCTTGATTTTTGAAGAGCCACTGATTTATTTTGTAAAATTCGAGAAATCAACCAGCTTTTCCTGAGAGAGGTTCAAGGCCAAGGCATAAGGCCTTGTAACAACAAAAGAAATTATATTTCAATTTCACTTGGTGTTCATACGATTCTCGAGTCAGCTTGTAAACCAAGCCCTTGGAAATGAACAAATCTCGGCGAATTCCAAGCTGATGAGTTTCTTTGATCAATGTTTTCATATTAATGTAAAAAGTTTATTACAAACCTACTTAAAACACATAATTTTTTGAAATTCGGAATCCATGAATATTTTACTTTGCAACTTAGGTACTTTGATGAATGCCATCATTGAAAAGGGAAACACACACACTGGACAAACATACAAAAAAAATGAATCAAAATCGGTTCATCCGATAGGGAACTCTAATTATAGTGTCCTAGCGGATGAACCGATTTTACAAAAAACCTTACAGATACCTACCACGCATTTTTCGTGTCAAAAGCTAGAAATTTGTAGTTTTTTCAAAATCTACTGATTTTTTCTTCAAGCTACTGATTTTTTACGTGACTTTCTACTGATTTTGTCAAATTCGATCTGGCAACACTGCCATCAAGTCAAGTCCATCCCAGCGGGGTATATATGTTCCTTGGTCCATCCACCCATAATCTGACTGAGTGAGATCCATGTCCATTGGTATTTGGTAATCCAAAAATTCAGGGAAAAGATTGGAATTTGAGATTTTGAAATACAGCACCCATCATGACCACGAATCCTTCAGCAGAGGATCTTGCCAGGGTATGTAGGTACTTCAAGAAATACTTACTGACCCAAAAAATACAAAATAGATGCTTACCTACATAATATTATATTACATTTTCAGATGCACGCTATTCAGCAAAAACGCATCCTGGCGTTTGTGAACAACTTGATGATGACGAATGTGCAGTGCCTCAACAACTTCATGCAAGTTTGCGAGGATAAGCTGATGCAGTTTGAGGAGAAACTTGACAGGGTCGATGCTACTTTGGTGTTGCTGGAGTCTAAGGTATGTTCCCGAAAATATAAAACTATAGATACCTACCAACTCGGTCTTAAAGAGCATTAGAGAAATAACTCTGACAATTCCCTTTTTTTCTATTTCAGCTGCTATCAATACCAGAAGTAAATGCCTTTGCAGCAGAACTAGAAGCGAGGGAAGGACCAGCTGTGCTTGAACCTATAAGTGAAGATCCACCAGTTCCTCAGGATCCCCTGGGTGATACAATCCCACAGGCCGATCATGAAGAGATCCCCCCAACAAATGGAGACAGACATTCAAACAGCAGACCAGAGTACGACATATTTGTGAAAATGGTACAAGTTGGAGTACCATTGCAGGCTGCCAAATTGAAGTGTGCCGTGGAAGGGCTGGATCCAAATGTTTTAGATGAGATTATAGGGAAGTAAATTGAATGATTAGGGTACCCAATCATAGGACAAATACTCAAGTAAGCAAGGCCCACCATGGCAAGAATGTGATGTGAAGGAATACATCTTGATTGACTGGTTTTGTAAGATTAACACGTCCAGTGCCACTGACTCGCCTTGCGTGTTCACATAATTTTTATTCCAGTGCGGGTGATGCACCTAGTGTGTTCAGTTTGTTTCGCAAATATTTCCGTAACACCTCCATATTTTCTGCTCAAAATTAGTAGACTAAATATTGTGCTAATTTAAACATTTACGTGGTGGCCCGCATGTAAAGACCATTTTTATATTTGATGGAAAAATAATCATCCTGGCTAGCACGCTAGGCTAACACGCTAGGCGAGTTCACAACCTGAGATTCTCAACCTTTTAAATTTTTTTTCTACCTTTAAGAGATATCGCTATTTAATGAATACCTAAAAATAGTAGGTAGATACTAAACTACATTTTAGATGGATCGCTCTGCATAGGTACTTCGGAGATTAGGTAAATATTTCGACTTATTTCAAAATATTTCAGAAAGTATGAGACTTACAGAAATTTCGAAAACTGTTTTGAAATGTACAAATCAATACCTTTCATTTGATCCCCACATGACCCTGTAGGTTTTTAAAATTTCTTTTCTTTTATGGAAAATGTTTATTTTCATTTTTCATATTTTTTCAATTTATTATATATTAAATATATATTATAACAGATTTTGAGAAACAAAATCTGTACAGGCGCATGAAATAAATAAATAATGCTGGACAATCCACACAGCATCATCTAGCCCCAAGCTAAGCAGAGCTTGTAAATGTATTAATAAAAATTAATAAATTTCAAGTTGATAGCTGCGGTAGTTGCAGAGTTATTAAGGAGGGAAAAAAGGACAGACAAAGCGAGACTATAAAGGTTTCGAAACCGATCTTCGAAACCCTAAAAACTTCGATTCGTAGAATTGGACTTGTTACACTTGAACTCGTATCGTGCCAAGCTTCATTACAACTCATTCAGTAGTTCCGTCGTGATGAGCGGTTAAAGCATTTTACTTTCAACCTCTCTTCCAGGGGAACCTTACTGAATTCCAGGATAAAATGTATCCCATGTCCTTCCTTTTAGGATGAGCTCAAATCGTGCCAAGTTTCTTTCCAAGTTATTTAGCAGTTTCGTTCGGCGTCACGCGCAGTGAAGGAATTTTACTTTCCCTCTCCCAGGAGAACCTGACTGAATTCCGGGATAAAAAGTATTCTATATCCTTCGTTGTATGACCTAAAATCATGCCGAGTTTCATTTCAATACCTTTAGTAGTTTCGGCGTGATGCGCGTTTAAGAAACAGACAGACATGAAAATATTACAGTTTTGGCTTCAGTATCGATAAGAGTGCCCTGCAAAAAAAAATTCAAATTATGTTCAATGTACAGAATTGGACCCGTTACAGTTTTATTATAATTATAGATTACTCTATAGTGTACGGGTGTTCAGTGTAGGTAGGTAAGTATTCATAATATCCGTAACAGTTAGTTGTTTTTAAGGTTTCGAGATCGGTTTCGAATAACCTTAAAGTCTTGCTTTGTCTCAGAAGCTATCAACTTGAAATAATAATACATTTCGTGCGCCTGTACAGATTTAAAGAAAATATTTAAATGTTCCATACTTACAAATTGTGATGTCGAAATTCTAAAAGATACCTACAGGGTCATGTGTGTATCAAATGAAAGGAGCTATCGAGTAGGTAAATTTAAAAAGAGCACTGTTTTCATATTAATGCATTACGGCAAAATACTGAATTGACTCCTTTTGTCTTAGATTATTTGTTTTGATTAAGTAGTATGTCCAGTCTTATTTTGTGTATTTTCTGAATTAAAGCAATCAAATGATTTTCTATTCTAAGGTAACAGTTTGTACATTTTAAAATAGTTATGAAAATTAATTAAGCGTCGCATGTAATTATTCACAACAATGAGTAAGTACACATTTACAAAATCTAAATCTATATTCATAGAACTGGAGGTCAGTGTTAAATTTTCAGAGCGAAAGTGCTATTCGGAAGTATTATAGCAATAACCACTGTATAAAAGATTGACAACCTCTGCATAAATTACGAAACAAACTTACCTTTTCATTTATTCTTCGAGTTTTTTTGCCATGTTTTTAAATTAAAACATACCGTACAGTCATCAAACACTTTTTATTTGTGATATGCACGTTACGGAGACTGTGACGGCCACAAAAATAACATTATTTACCTTTACACAATGCCAGCCATTAATTCGTATTCCAATGCCGGTGACGCACCTAGCGCGTCCACCGTGAAATGTTCGCGGCATCCGGCAATAATGAAAATCGTGGTGGCATTGAACGCGTTAAAAATGTTTTCTTCCTAGATTAGTAAGTTCTCGTCATTAGTAAGTGTAATTATATTTTATCAGATTATGGATGTATCTATTTAATATTATGGATTAATACCTATTTATGTTGTGGACAAATTATGGTCAAAAATTGTTGAATTTCATCAGATGATGAATGTTTCCAATGTTAAGGATAAATTATATTCTCAAATAAACAGATCTCAAATTATTGATGCCTTTCATTAGTCTAGCCTAGCTAAATCCATCCCTGGATATTTAGTGAGCCTACTTCTAATTTTACTATTGTAGACAAATAAAAGACATTGCTAGGCTTTTATCTTATTTATTATCCATTCTAGAACTGGATCATCTGTCCCTTCCTCTTCTTGTCTCCTCCCAGTTCAAAGTGCTTGCAGCGCTTGAGTGCTACTTGTGACCTGATCTTGCAGTCGCCACATTCCAGACGCAGCACAATCTTTTTGGTAGTTTTCGCCTAAAAAAACAAACCAATATTATAAAGAACTAGGCGATCGTCTCGCGGTTGACCTGCATAGTTCGCGTTCCCGTGGGAATTCCGGGATAAAATATAGCCTATGTCACTCGCTGAAAGGTAAGCTTCCTAACGGTGAAAGAATTTTTCAAATCGGTCCAGTACTTTCGGAGCCTATTCAATACAAACAAACAAACACAATCAAATCATTCCTCTTTATAATATTAGTATAGATATGTGCAAAGTTCAAGAACTTGATTGATGTATTGGCAAGTACATCAATAAGCTACACTTTGTTTCCTAGCATTTCAAATCAAATCAATAACTCTATTTCCATAAATATAATAAATGTACTCTAAGAAAAGGTCAAATTATAAAGCTAAACACCGACACGGAATTATAGTGATATTTTAGACTAAAGTAAAGAAGCTACGAAGAAACCTTTAGCCTATTAGGTAGTTGTTATTTTTCAAGTTGGAGGAAAACCCATCCCAAGTTTTTTCATCCTCTAGATAATCTGATATTTTATAGTAAGCCTTTTTGCAAAGCAAGGTTTTGACAATTTTGTTTGAATTTATTTACTGATAATTTTTGCAAATCACTAGTTTTGTTGTAGAAGCACATTGCCCTTTAACCCTTCAGACTGCATATACCATACTAGCTGCATGCTAATTTCGCATGCGTGTGTGCGTGCGAAATGCAAATTACGTCACACTTCAGATAAATGCTCATATAAAAATAACTAGATATTCTATCTAAGTTCTGTAAACGGTATTAGGGTCTCAAATAATTTATCTTCGTGTATTTATTTTCTATGCAAGCTAATTTCTACAAACAACTACACGAAAACGAAATAAATATGGCTAGTACCATATAGAAAAACACGAACAAAATGTATGGGGACAGTACGCGCTAAAATTTTGACTGCTTCAAAACACAAATGTCAGTCTTTGGAGATAACACAGAGATGCAATGGAACAGTGATTCAGTCAATAAAAACATGGATAGAATTTGTAACGACTTTTTGGGGTATTTATAAAAATGTGTTGAACTCGCATACAATTATAAAATAAATAGTACGAGTATGTAGGATGATAGAAGATGCATGTATAGGTTTTAATACAAAGGATTAGGTACCGAGGATAAAGTAGATTCCAAGATCAGGTAAATACGAGATACCTTATAGCCGGTAAAGGTTATGTATGAATAAGAGCCTTGTACCTTTTTCTTGAAGATGGGTTTTGACTGACCACCGTAACCCTGTTGTTTGCGATCGTAACGCCTTCTACCCTGGGCAGCGTGCCTTTCCTTTGATTTCTTGTATTGTGAAACCTTGTGGGTTTTGTGGCACTTGCATTTCTTGCAGTAGGTCCTGCGCTGTTTGGGGACGTTCACCTGAAATATCCAAGGCGATAATGAAATACGAGTAGCACTGGGATTATCAATAGTCGGATAATCATTTTCACGAATGTCTTTTCGATTAAATACGGTAATTACATCGATTTAAAACGATAGAAATACTGAAAAAACACCAACCATTTTTGCGTCTGATTCGCACGGTACAGTGTTGTTCCAAGTAAATTTTAGTATTGCCGTATCTCAACCTAAAAATTGCCGTATTTAGGGGAAAATTATAAAAAACGGGCCGTATATTCTAAGATTTTATAATAAATGTTTACAAATAAAATATACTCGTACAGTATTAAAAAATAACATGTACAGTAGGTATTTAATCGTCTCTCTCCCACTGTTTCCTATACTTCTGTTTGGTGTGCTTAGTTTTGATCTTTTTTTTTGGTGTTGATTGAACGTCTTCGTCAGGATTACTATCACTCATTGTAACAATTCAGTTCATGCGACGTTAACTTAAAATTAATATAACTGAAAACTGAAGCAATAACTCCGGGAATATTGTGTTCAAAGTCTACAAATGAATGGGCCGACGTAAGTGTTGTAACTAGAAACAAAACGTTACATTACACACACCAGAACAATACAACATTCATAACTAAGTGAATAAATTAGAAAGTCGCTAGTTAAGCAAACACTAGTTAGGTCCATACGTGCCGTCTCATTTTATCAGGTTATTTTATGTCTAAAGCGGGAAACCCTTAGCCAGAAAGAAGCCAGTCGCTAGTGCATTCCGTTCACAAACTATATAGCAAGGTAATTGGATAATATTACCGTGTTTAAAGGGATACTACGTATGTTCCGTTACACGAAGAAATTCAGTTTTGTCAGCGCTTCCTATACCGGCCGTAAAATTTCATATAAATATTATACGGCTTTGAAATGTCTGCCGTATGCCGTATTCTTGACGATTTACCCGCCCGAAAACCGTATAATACGGCAATTGCCGTAGCCGGAACATCACTGGCACGGTATCAACAAACGTCAAAAAAGAATGACAGATGTTTTGATTTGAGTTTGACAGATTTTTTGTTGAGCGGCGCTCAGAATCTGCATGGAGAATCTGAAATTGACACACCATCGGTTGCTTTGTATAGACAAAGCAACCTCATTTGATGGATAATCCGAGATAGGGAGCTTCCAAGCAAGATAATATGTCGCAGATGACCAAACAAGGTGAACGTTACTTCAAAGATGCTGTTTTGTATTTACAAGCCTCTTTCGGTCAATCACCTGTGTCGTGCGAGTTGTGTCAAATAAAAGATAGGTTTTTGAATGTGATTTGTCTATGATCATTGTGAAGAGGCAAATTTTGACATTTTGATGGAAAAGCATCGAAATTGCCAACTGCTTAAAAATTGGGATGCGAATCTGCCTGTTTAAGAGTCCGGCGGAGCTCGATCGCAACTTCAATTCGAGGCGCGTGCAAAAATCGCCCCGAATATCGCTATCTCTGTTTAGTTGATGCAGGCGCGCGCGGGACGCGGTAGGTGTACTACATACGTGAACACAACCATCCATAGTGCCGTGCTTGTGCGTGTGCGTGAGTAGGTATACACACCTCTGAATATTACCGTGCCTCTGCTATCGAAAGCGGCAGGTAGGTTAGATACTAGACTAGGTACTAAATTTGCCTACCTATTTCTTTAGGCATAAGTACTATTTGCGTTTCATACCTATATAGGTACCTTGGTAGGTACTTACATTTTGGGAAGTGCAAGTGTATTTTAAAAAAATCTAAGTGAATGTTTAGTTTGATAACGCGTTTTTTTCTTCAAGTTTCTCTACAAGGCCTACCTACCTACGTATTTCTCAAGAAATACTTAGGTACCTAGGTACCTATGTAGAACCCAAATATAGGTAGGTAATATCATTGGTACCTAGAACCTAACTAAACTGATCGATCAGGAAATACGTACTTAGGTAGTATGTAAGCACCTACGTATACTCCAGCCAAATTCGGTGTGACATTTTTGTAAACTAACCGAATTTGGATGGAGTGTAGGTAGGTTCGTCATACGGTTCTGCTTCTGCAATACCTAGGATATACCTACCTACCTAAATTTAGGATTAAATACACGAGTAGGTATAGTGAATTTCTGACAAGAAAATAAAAGGCAAGGATATAAACGTAAACACTTTTTTGTTCATTGATATTGACACTTTCATTTATTTTAAAAAAACATTTGATTTTGACTTGACACATTTATTTACTTATCAAAAAAACAAATCAATTTACGATTCTGGTAAAGCCATGTGGGGTAACCATATCGGCTAAACACTACGAAATTTGTTATGGTACCTACCTAGCTAGTCAAAAATATACCTAGGTAGTGTGAAAGATATAGAGGTGAGTATCTCATGAGTGAGTGATACAAAAGATATAGATCAGTTCAACTGAGCGAATCTATCTCTAGCTCACCTTGGTTTCAACTATATCTTTAGCTCATTTGGAATAAGATTCATTTTCGAAACATTGAAGTGTTGAGCTAAATGAAAAGTGAGCGATAGCGAAGACGACCGAGCAAGGCGAGCGATTCATTCCGAAATATCCCGAATATAGATTTGATAGATTGAAATGCACGATGTCAAATACAACGTGAAAAAGAGAGAACGATAGCAAAATCCGGTTCAGGCTTTTAGTTATGCAAATACGTTTGACTGCAAAATCTGCAAATTCAATTATTATTCACAAAGAAAATTATACTTACTAGTATTTACAATTGAAACAATTGAGCTAACTGCCGACTGTTGCAAACAGTCTACAGATAATTATTGTTTTTAAAGTTATCGTTATCGGTTCGAATCTTTGTTTGTTTACTTCAAACTGTGAACGATAGGTTTATACTTTTTTTCATGTGTCACTCTCTCTAGCGCTAGCTCAGTTGAACGGATACCTACCTAATTATCTTTTTATCTTTCTTTCACTCATGAGCTACCCAGCTCTAAGACTTCATCATTGATCCACTGAGCTAAATGAGCTAAAGAGCTAAATGAGTGATATATATCAGTAGATCAAAGAGATATGTATCACTCTTTTCATTAGAGTGATATGATATGCGCATCCCTAGAAAGATACTTATAAAACAAGTATGGATTGATGGATTGGTATGTGTTGATCAGGTACTTCTTTACGCGAAAACTTCTAAACATCTATAGGTACCTATATCCAAACTTTAAAAACATCCACCTACATCCAAACTCAAAATATGAGTGTGATAAAATATACACAGGATGCCACGGAAAGGGTTTATTAAACCGAAAAGGGATAATTCTGGAATCCGAGAGATTCAACTTGTGAATAACGATTTTTTAAATTTCGAATATTTATAATTTATTTGTAGGTACGTTTTGTATACCTAAGAATACCTACACGTAAAAAACGATGAAAAAACGTCTAATTTTTTCCTGTTTACTTCCGTTACATTGATTATGGTTACCAACTGCAGCAATAAAAAAAATCGCGGCTCGTTCCGCTCGCCGATATTACTGTTATTTGTGCTCTGTATTTTGATTAGCACAGAGGCAACGTTCCCAATTTTATTGGTCTGGCTGGTCCGCTATTGTCAGTTTGTATCAATCCAACCACCACAATAAAAAGCACAAAATATAACAAATAATCTGCGAGGTCACTTTGTCAACCAGTACAAAAAATTAGTAGACAACAAAATTTTCGCGTTTTGGTCTGGTCGCTGATAACATTTGTTCCTTCTGACTATGATCCAAAGCTCAAAACCCGGCCCGCTTTAGGTCACTTTGCCAAATTTTCTAAAAAGTTGCCCAAAATCTAACAAAAACCAAAAATTATCGCAGCACGCTCTGCTTGCCTCTGATAACATTCTGCTGTTTTGATAAGCTTCTGGTTTGCTCTAGTTCAGGACTCCTTCTCCGTTTCAGGCTAGTTTGCAACTGCAAAATATCTAATACCAAACAACTCACACGCACAGCCAGATCATAAAAAATTTCGTTGATTCTATATGGTGTCTGGGCTCGTTTCGCTCGCCATTACTTATACTTCCTATTGTTGGGTTGGGAGTTGGGGGAAGGGATGTCATTTTTGCGGCCAATATGCAAAACACTGCATTTTGCGGCTCGCTCCGCTCGCCGATAGTATTTTGTCCTTCTCTGTATTTGGTCCAGTGTGTTTAACATCATTTTGCTAGGTTGTTACCCGAAAAAGTAACAAAAATTTCGGCGGCTCGCTCCGCTCGCCGTTACATTTTTTCCATGTCTTTTTTGTATTTTGAATTTTTTGTTGATGCCCTTGCTCCGCTCGCCCCTATTTATATTCATAGCTTTATATCTACTACCGCAAGTCTCTAAGATTTTCGGGGCTTGCTACGATCGCTATCATTTATTTTTTATAGATACCTATCAACAACAAAGTAAATGATGCGGGCGAGAGTAAGCAAGTAGACCTACTCTTGCTTACTTTTGCCCAAACTTCAGAAAACATCTCAAAAATTTCGAGGCTCGCTTCGCTCGCTATAACTTATACCTACTATAGTTGGGAGTTGAGTATAAATTTTCCGCGGCTCGCTCCGCTCGCCGATAAAGTTAAGTGGTTTTCAGTGGGGTCTGCAACCGCCTACAAGTACATTTGGTGCTACGGCCCGCACCAAGTGTGACCCCCCCCCCAAAGTCTTGGGCTGCGACCGCGCCTGGATACCTACCTACCTAGTACTTCACATACATTGTAGGTACCTACCTATCTTATGATAGGTACATATATCTAAACAACATGTTAGGTACCTACCTACCTAGGTAGGTAAGTATTAGGTAGGTATGTAGGTACCTATTTACTTTAAAATAAGATAACAACTAGCTAATAATAAAATAATTTAGGTAGGTACGTAGGTAGGTAGGTAAGTAAGTACCCACCTACTTACTGTGAGATACCTACCTACATCCCAACGTTCCGAGTCCATAATATCATTAACCAAACCGTAAGTGAAAAATATCAAAGTCCGTAAACAAAGCCAAAGCACGCCAAAGTCGTAGTAGTAGGTAGGTACCTCTAGGTATGTAATGTACATAAGGAGGTAGGTTATTGTTTCCAAACAACAAGGCAAATCTCAATCCAAGTCAGTGGCACAGGTCTATAGAATAGTGAACAAACAAATACCTACGCACGCACAGCACCGTAACTTGTCAGACACACTGATTTAGAAAATAGTATACTTACTAAATAATAATACCTAACCTAGCTTCTCCTACCATATTATAAGAACCTATCTATGTTCTCCTACCCCTACGACGACCTCCGAAAGTCCCCGAGCGGTGGCGGCGCCCCGTGTAAATACACGTTGCATTAGTGTGTCTGTCCGAGCCACGAGCGATCACACAACCGAAGTGTCCCGTCCCCCGGCCCTGCACCCCGCCCCGTGCGTGCGCGATAGCATGATTGCCGTTTAAAATTTGGTATGAATTTCGCTGTGTTCTGTAATACCAAAAATGATGACTGAAAACTTCTTGTATTCTTCACAAAGTATTGTTATTCTGTAACTAGACAATATTACCTATGTTCCCAAACAAATAACACATAAGATATTGTTGTTTTTATTACGAAACAAATAGGAAGAAAACTGGCCAATTTTGTCTTAAAAATTGCAAAATGCGATTGGCTTTCATTTAATTTTCGGTAAGTATTTTGAAAAAAAAACTATCCAGGAACCTAGATAAATACTATTTGAATACAAATAATACAATAATATAGTCGAAATATGCTTGAATTAGAAATAATTTTGGTATTACGTTTGTATGGACAAGTCGCCTTCCGCTGGCCTCTTAAGCCTGTGGTTGCGCTGGCAACATTTCATTTTGTCTTTGAATGAACAAAAATTGAAAAGAAAATTAATTGAATTGAACGACACGAATCGTTTCGCTTGCTTGTTGTTGAATTTTAGGTCAATTTTGTTATTTTTTACTATGGATATTGTGCGTAGTATTCATAATTAGCGTGTCCCTTTGAGAATAGCCTGTGAAGTGATAAGTTTTAGAAATGGAGAGCCCTTCAATGGAGACTGTTTACCAGGCCATCGGCGCATTGTACGATAACCCCAATGCGAATGAAAAAGAAAAGGCTTCATTGTGGTTGGGGGATGTACAAAAATCTGTGAGTATATTCCTGTTTCTGTCGTTTGAACTGAATCTGGTTATCATACATACGTATGCTAATTCTATTATTACCATGCTTAATTCAGATCCACTCATGGAAGATCGCCGACGAACTTCTACAGCAAAAGAAGGATGTTCATTCGTGCTACTTTGCAGCACAAACTATGCGATCGAAGGTGCAGCACAATCTGTCTGAGCTGCCATCCGAGTCACTCGTATCTCTGAGGGACTCGCTCATAGCGCACCTAGAGCGGACCTCCCCGGACACGAGCTCAGCTATTCTCACCCAGCTGTGCCTAGCCCTAGCAGACCTGGCGCTACAAATGCCGTCATGGCAGAACTGCATCAGTGACCTCATCGAATCATTCTCTTCCAAAAATGCCTATGCACTCTTAGAAATATTGACTGTTTTACCGCAAGAAATTGACTCGACAAGTTTAAAACTGGGAGAAAATAGAAGAGAAGAAATAAAAAACGAACTGAAGAATAATGCCAACATTGTGACCTTATTTTTGAAAGAGAGCATCACCAGTTCTCAGAATACACAAGTAGCATTGAAAATAGTGAAATGTATGACATCATGGATTCAAGTAAAGGCTATAAATATCCAGGAGGTTCCGCAGAATGCAGTTCTAGGGTTTTGTTTACAGGTGCTGAGGGATCACAACTCCATAAACACTCTGCATGATGCTGCAGCCGATTGTGTTTGTGCTTTATTGCATTGCCTAGAAGAGAACAACAATAACGAGAATATAGAAAGGCTGTTGTTTGATAGTATAGCATCCTTAGAGGAGAGTTACCACTTGGCCGTGGCTCACGAGGAGGAGGAGAAGGCGGCCAACTATGCGAGAGTGTTCACGGAGCTTGGAGAGGCTTTCCTGGAGAAAATCATAGCTTGCACAGCCACTGGGAACACTCACTTTGCCATGAGAAGCTTGGAGTTAGCACTAGTGTGTGTTGGACATCATGATTATGAGGTAATTTTAAATAAAAATTGGTATACTTTGCGAAGTGCTTTAATATTAAAATAACAATCTGTTGTGGTGGAGAAATTGGCAGGCAGCCAGGAAATTTGCTTAAATTGTTTGGAGTTATTGTAAGCTTGCTTGTTAATAGCTGATTAGGTACACTTTTAAATTCTTGTTGACAATTAGTAACAATACTACTTATGTAAACTTGCTGACAAATTAAAGTCATTAAGATTTAGCAACTTAAGTTATGACTACAAGTAAGCAAATAATGATATAGTATCTGATGGAAATAATTATTATTGAGTTAACCGGTGAAGCATCATGAGGCCGAAACATTTTTTATACCGTCAGGGATTAAGCGGCCCGCTCCGGGCCCTATGCCTCAGGCCAATATAAACTTTATTCAAATGATAAGGGTCACAATGAAGTCTATAGTTAATTTGATTTGGAATATACAATTACATACTTAGTTTTAATGGTTTTCTCAACAGTTATGCAATAAAAACATGTGTACAATCCCATGGAATTAGAGTAATTACGAAATAAAAATTATGCGTTAACAGTCAAAAAGGGGTGCGCACGGACCCCTAATCCTTGAGGGATGAAAGCTATTTTATGTAAGAATCCTTGACAGGTTAAAGATGAGCAGCTGAGAACTGATATGTCTTTAACACAGTGCTTTTTAAAGTTTTTCACTACACTAGTTGATCTCTTATAGTGGAAATCAAGAGATTTGTTCTTGAAATTTTTAACTGTACCTAGTTCTATTCTGTTTATAAAATGACTTGCTTGTAGAAAATCTCATAGAAGTCATTTTACTTGTATGTAGCAGTGCCAAATTAACTGTATTCATAGTTGATGCAAAGGCTTTGCAAAGCTGCATAAAAATGTAAATAATCCAACCAACTCTGTTTCTAGGTAGCAGAAATAACCTTCAACCTCTGGTACCGGCTATCTGAAGACATCTACCAGAGAGACTACCAGCCCCTCAACGATGCCTTTAAGCCGCATGTAGAGAGGCTGATTGAGGCTTTGGCGCGCCACTGCCAGTGCGAGCCTGACCAGAGCCAGCTGCCTGACGAAGGAGATGAGTTTTATGTGAGTACCTTTAACTACCAAACATAAAGTAGTTAACACTATATAAGCTAGAATACTCTAAAAATAGGACTGAGAGGATACTCACTGAAGCTACAACACGAAGTAAGAAACCATAAATATTGCAACCACTTAAACACTATTTTTAAAAGCTGTTTTTAAAAATCTGTAATTAACGCATTCACTGCCCAGCCTTGGCGGTGCGACCCGTACGGGCGCGCCGCCGCTACACGGGGCTGGGAGAGATCATCTGCATCTTGGGCCATGGAAGTGTTAATGTAACTAATATCTGCAACCTCTGCAGCGCAGTTAGCCGAGTTCTGTCGAAGTGTAGTGACTGATTGATGATTCATGTTGCAGGAGTTCCGGTACAAAGTGATGGGGGTGATCAAGGATGTGGTATTCGTGGTGGGCTCAAGCGCAGTGTTCCGGCAGATGTTCGCGACGCTGCGCCCCGACGGGCCCTGGGAGCAGACAGAGGCTGCGCTCTTCATCATGCAGTGTGTCGCCAAGAATATACTGCCGTTAGTACACATGTCGTGCTTTGTTACTTAGTCAGTTCAATAACACAGCAATGATGTGTCAGCATCAGTGCATCAGTGTGTCTGAGTGTATTGCCTGTCAGAACTCTATTGTAAGTGGGTGAACAGCGGTCTGCAATTGAGAGAGTGCTGAGCATTATCTCTCTGCGTAACCCGAGTAGGGGAGTACACTTGACCTGCTGTCAGCGTTAGTCATTGTCGGAGCTTACACATACACTTCCCTTTACAGAGAGGAGTACGAGTATGTCCCGAAGGTGGTGGAAGCGATACTGTCGATCCCCCCGGAGGGCACCCACATCCTGGTGCGCAAGACGTGCATTCTCCTACTGGGCGAGCTGTGCGAGTGGATCGAGCAGCACCCCGCCTGCCTGGAGCCTGGGCTGGAGTTCCTTATCCGCGCGCTGCAGGACGCGCGCCTCGCACCCGCCGCCGCCACCGCGCTGCAGGTACTGTAGCCAACCAGAGACAACCACCGCACACGGGCGGGTTTGCGTTGTTCCCTTTCGTGTTTACAGCCTTTGGTTAGCTCTGCTTAGCTTGGGGCTAGATAATGCTGTGTGAATTGTCCAGCATTATTTATTTATTTTTTTTATTTTTTTTTTGGTTGATATAAATTAGTTTTATCTAATAGAGGTTTGTCTTGTTTGTCTTTCGTGTCTATAACTAAATTATCAATCAGTCTGAGTCGTAAGCTACCACCAGCCCGAAACAGAGGCGTCGGTTTTGGAAAATCTGTGCGGTGCTCTCTTCCCGTCAATTCATCCGCTTCAGATTCAAACTCATACATGGTCTGGTCTTATCAACAAAGTGATTATACTATAATAATGTAATGACATCGTACTTTGCCTACGTTGTCTTACTGCAACGTGTCACAGTGAGCGTTCGCGCAGTCAGTCAGGAGAAAGGAGGCGCTCGCGAGCTCGCAACGAGACGGATTGTTGACGTTTAATGGTCGCTGCGAATGGTACATAACGGGCCGCGACACCGCGCACCGGTCAGTGCCTGGCTTAAGGCAGATTGTTTAGGCATTGATTAACTACCTCTGTGGCGTAGCGGGCGAAGCACCGCCTTCGACGCAGAAGCGGGTGGTACGGGTTCGATTCCTGCCTCGGGACAAATGTTTGTATGATCTGCAGATATATGTTCCGGGTGTTTTGGATGTTTCCTATGTTTAATAAAAAATATCTATCCATGTAGTGTATTGTATTAAGTATATCAGTTATAACATAGCACATGCTCTGCTTATCTTGGGGGTCAGATAATGTTGCGTGAATTGTCCTGCATTATTTATTTATTGTATTATTAAGACAAGATGATATGGACTAGACTAGACGATGCTTTGTGAAAAAGTATATTACTTAAAGAAAATAAATGTGCCGCTGCGTAGTCGGTAATGTCGGTATCGCTAACCGCGGTCCGTTCCAGGTGATCTGCAAGTCGTGCCGCGCCCACGTGAAGAGCCACGCCGGGCTGCTGCTGGAGGCCTCGCAGCAGTCGGAGCAGCTTCACACCGCCTCCACGCTCATGCGAGCCGTGGCCGCCGCCATCGGCTGTCTGCCTCACCATCAGGTTACTGTCTCATCTACCACTCCCCTTGGAACACACGTCATATACAATCATATTTACTTCTCTCTAGAAGGTGGGTTGGCTACTGTGTGTTCTCTTTTATGCTAGTGGAATTTTTTTGCCTTTTTCGCTGTTAGCTTAAATTTCAAATTTTTTTCTCGAATATTTCACATAGAACATTATGATGAATGTTAAAGTTGATTTCTGAATTTTTCAGAGAGTTGAACTATAGTAAAAATGCAAAAAAGTTTTGATTTAGGTAAGTTAATTAGTAAGTAATTTAGATGTGTGTGTAAACCATAAAATCCTTTGCCCTGGCAGCTAACAGCCCAATGTATCAACATAAAAATATGTGATTGTCAAGAGGTGGAAATGTGAGCAAAGAAAGCATTCTGGAAAATTCCTGATATCAAATCGGAGAATAGCATTTAATTAAATAATAAATAAGTGTCATTTAGTAAACCACTAATCCCATAGGTAGTACCTACTGTTAATTATTATTAACAAAGTGATAAACACCTTGCTAACATAACACACAACCTTTACGGTCTTCATAGTCATTATAGCCTCAAATAACCCCTCACCTATCCACAGCTGTCGCAAGCGATGCGCGAAGCCACCTTCGTGCAAACAACCGGGCTGACGGCGTGCATCAAGCATCGCGGCGAGGCCAAGAAAGGCACGCGCGTCGACCCGGTGGTGTGGTTGGACCGACTGGCGGCGTTGTTCCGGGACGTGGACGTCCAGGGCAGCGGCGCGGGACCGCATCCCGCGCTGCCGGCTATTAGCGACGCCTGGCCCGTACTGAGCGACTGTATGGAAAGGTAGGTTTTTCTGATATTTCCGCACAGCAGTATACCATAGGATATAATGGTGGGTACGTAGGTGAAATGAGTGGATCTGGTGGTGTGGTTGGTTGGACCGACTGGCGGCGTTGTTCCGTGATGTGGATGTACCGGGAAGTGAGGTGAGTGGCCGCATCCGCCTGCTATTAGTGAAGCCTGGTCTGTGCTCACTGTGCTCAGTGACTGTATGGAGAGGTATATTGTTCTTGTAGTAATTCCCTAGAGCAGCCCATACAAAAAAATACGCAATTGATTTGAAGTTTGGTGAAGCGGCCTATCGGCGAGCAGTATGTACGATGATATATGTATATGAAGTGGGCTGGACTGTCTGCAAGTGACATGCGACGCCTAGCCCGTACTCAGTGAAGAGTTGTGAATGTATCTCGCACACCAGTACACCTCTTACTTACCTCAACCAATATTGATCCACTGCAGGCCTCCCCCTGATAAGCGCCTTATTGCCTTTTATCTTTTGGGGGAAATGCCCATAATCCCTTCGCTGGGCATGCGGTACACCATATACCATAAGGCATAAATACCTGTGATAATACTATGAAAGTAGGTAAAGTAATTCCAGGAGACTCGACGAGTTCAAATTCAAACCAACGAAACAGGCCGGGTTCCGCGGAGGATTTGGCACCATAGACCACATTCACACAGTGAGGCAGATTATACGTATATATAGAAGTCCGAAGAGTATAATCAGCCCCTGTGTCTGACCTTTGTGGACTATGAAAAAGCCTTTGACTCTGTCGAAACCTGGGCTGTTCTGGAATCCTTACAGCGATGCCAAGTAGACTATCGTTATATCGAGGTGCTGAGATGTCTCTACGAGACCGCCACCATGAGTGTCCAAGTACCTACAGGGCCAGCAGTCTAAACCCATCCAACTGCGCAGAGGAGTGAGACAGGGGGATGTTATATCCCCGAAACTGTTCAAGAGCGCGTTGGAAGATATGTTTAAGACGCTGGACTGGAAAGGTAAGGGCATTAACATAAACGGCGGCTACATCTCACACCTGCGATTCGCTGATGACATAGTTTTAATGGCGGAGTCGCTAGAGGAGCTGAACCAGATGCTGGACGGCCTAGCCTCAGCCTCGCGACGCATCGGTCTCGGCATGAATTTGGATAAAACCAAAGTCATGATCAATGGCCTCATTGATCCGGGACCGGTCGTCGTACATGGCCACCTTCTCGAAATTGTTTCCGAGTATACTTAGGTACCTTGGGCAAATTCTGCAGTTAGGTAAAAATAATTTTGAGAAGGAGGCCAACAGGAGGATCCAGCTAGGCTGGGCAGCGTTTGGGAAACTACAAATCAAGTCTTTTCGTCATCCATACCGCAATGCTTGAAAACTAAAGTTTTCAATCAGTGCGTCCTACCCGTCATGACCTACTGAGCTGAGACGTGGACACTCACGGTAGGGCTGGTCCACCAGTTCAAAGTCGCTCAGCGAGCTATGGAAAGAGCTATGCTCGGAGTCTCTCTGAAGGATAGAATTCGTAACGAATACATCCGACAGAGAACCAAAGTTATCGACATAGCTCAAAGAATTAGCAAGCTGAAGTGGCAGTGGGCCGCCCATATCTCGCGAAAAACCGACAACCGCTGGGGTAAACGTGTTCTTGAGTGGAGACCACGACTCGGCAAACGTAGTGTAGGACGCCCTCCGGCCAGGTGGGATGACAATCTGCGAAAGACTGCAGGCAGATGCTGGATGCGGCAAGCTGAAGACAGGGCGCTATGGCGCTCGTTAGGGGAGGCCTATGTCCAGCAGTGGACTAATATAGGCTGATGATGATGATGAAAGTAATGCTTGCTCCGTGCTCAGGGACAGACTGTATGAGAAGGTACATTGCTCCCCCGGATATGTATACAATAGGATTAAATAGTGTGGAAATAGATGAAGTAAAGTAGTTAAGGCGAAGAGTAGGGGCGATAGTGGCGCCACTACATATTTAATTTTATAATTACGTTATACAAAGGAATTATCAAAAAATCGGACCGCGCGTAGACGATATCTATCATACATAAGCTTTTTTTAAATGTATCTTTAATAGTTTTGTACTGGATTATTTAGGCAGATACTTTTTTCAAGAGTTTAGTTCCTATTGGTGGAGAGTTTAGGTCCTCTCCAAACAAGGTTTTTGATTGAATAACACAAAACAAAACTATTACAGATACATTAAATAAAAGCTTGTGATAGGTATCGTCTACCAGCGGTCCGATTTTTTTAATAATTCCCTTGTATAACTTAATGATTAAATTAAATATGTAGTGGCGCCACTATCGCCCCTACTCTTCGCCTTAACGGAGTGTCCCGTTATTAAATGGATAACAGGCTTGCCAGTACTCGTGTAAGGGGTGTGAGGGGCGCCACGCCAAGGCTGACTTACCACCATGTATTTGTTGCGGTTTTAAGAAGTTAGAAAGGAAAAAAGTAAAGAAGGTATCCATTTCCAAATACTGCTTTCATTATACACAAGCACAACCGCAGTGCAAATCGCATCGATACACATTCAAGGGGTAAAAAAGGGGGTCAATGTTTTCCCTAATGTATGGCTTCTCCTTTATGTGAGTTATTCTATGTAGAATCCCGAGTCGCTCGGGGTTCAACGACGCGCATGACGTAAGACACTTGAGCTGCTTGCTTTGAGGGCTCGGTGCATAATCTACTATTATTGCGACGTTTGAATATTGTATAATGAGCCTTGTGTTATTTGAGATTGTGTTGCGCAGGTTCGGCAGCGACGGGCGCGTGATGGAGCGGCTGTGCCGCATGGTGCGGTTCAGCATGCGCTGCGGCGGCGCGGGCTGCGCGCCCCTGCTGCCCGCGCTGGCGCGCGCGCTGTCCGCGCTCTACGCACAGCACGCGCACTCCTGCGTACTGTACCTCTCCAGTGTGCTGGTGAGGAATTATGAACAACTGTAGGGCTTCGCGCGCTTTTTGCGGAATAACAAGTAGCCTCGAGATGTGGTTCTAGGCTTTAAATAACGTATAGAACAATATCTGCAATATTTCAGACCGCACTATTCAATAATTTTGACGCGACGAAGTAACACACATCCAAACTTGCGCATTTTTAATTTTATTCTGATGTGATTAGTTTAGGTCTGATGTCAGAAATCAATAATATAAATTTTTAGGCTTACAAAATAAGCACTTAGACAAGTCAAGTTTTAAATTATTACCAAATGTGAGGTGATGGGTGTGATTATTACATTGCGCACCTCAGTCTTATCTGGGTGTTCTATCTCACTAGAATTCTGTAAGAAGCTGTATCTAATGTAATGTCTGCAAACATCGGCCTTCAATACCAAAAGAATCTTCAAAAATTTAAATAATTCGATTTTAAAGTGCCTAACGAAGTCCGCCGTAAAGTCATATTTCATCAATATTTACACAAAATTAATCACCAATACCAATTTCCGTCACAGTCACAGTAAACAATATTGATTTATTCAATTTGACAGGTAGACGAGCTAGCTTCCACTCCCGAATGTGTCCCGGAGCTGATAGGGCTCCTCCAGGAGCTGATGCCGCGCGCCTTCCAACTGCTGCAGGAACCCAACGGACTGAGGGACAACCCGGACACCGTGGACGATCTCTTCAGGCTTTGCATCCGGTAAGCTCTGCAGAATTTAACTTTGCAGAATGTCTGTTGTGACCGCTTTGGGCCTCGATTACGCTCATGTTTGTGCGCGTAATTAGAGCGGTACAAAGCTAAACGCAAACGATTACATATTGCTTGATTGGTCTGCGTATCGACATCTGCTAATGTTACGGCGACAGTTAAGTTAACACCGATAATGTCATCCTTTTTATTTGGATCGTTATGAAAGGGACGGCAACTGTTTTAGTGCTGTCGAATACGTTTATTTTAGTTTTAGCGACATCTGAATTGAGAGCAGTTCACAAACATAACTGTAATCGCGAGCCAGCGGATCCGGCTATGCCGTTCAGTGAAGCACTCGCTCATATAATTTTGGCTGCTCATAGTTATGTTTCCTCGGAGTATTCTAAATGCAGCCTTTAAGCTGCAAAAATATTATGAGCTAGTCTAACCGAATGGCATAGCTAAGTATAGTCTATGAAACGGTTGCTAATATTATTCTGTGTCTAACAGGTTCCTGCAACGAATCCCGATAGAGTTCCTCTCCAACGGCGCAATGGACAGCGTAGTCAACATGGCGTGTGTAGCGGCGTCGCTAGACCACCGCGAGGCCAACGCCTCTGTCTGTAAGCTACTGCACGACCTGGCGCGGGCTGCCACCCACCCGCGGAACAACATGCAAGACGCACAAGGTAGCTATACCACACCCATGGACGGCGTAGTCAACATGGCGTGTGTAGCGGCGTCGCTAGACCACCGCGAGGCCAACGCCTCTGTAATCTTTAAGACAAGAATGTAGAAACACGCGATTGTCCCCAGCTCTGGCCGTGAAGATCATCCTTCGACACGGCAGCGTCATCACGTACGCGCTGATATCGGCGGCCGCGCTGCACCTGCACTCTTACATGCTGACCGACGTGGCCGAGGTGCTGATCGAGCTGCAGGCCTTCCAGAAGGTAACTACCGTGCTTAGGGCTCTTCAGAATGTCCCCGTGGTCGGCCCCTTAACTCCGTCAGCTTAGTATCATTTTATCGTCACGCTGACACGGATTATGAGAGTGAGGGAGAAGACAGTGTACCTGTCTTTGCGCACACACTTCACTATAGCGATGTGGCAAAATAAACACGAAGATCTTCAGCTTCCCACACCATTTCATTGAGGAGGTGTAACATTATAATAGTCCTGCGCATATATCGAGTCTCCTCGTCATCCATACCGCAATGCTTGAAAACGAATGTTTTCAATCAGTGCGTCCTACCCGTCATGACCTACAGACCTGAGACGTGGACACTCACGGTAGGGCTGGTCCACCACTTCAAAGTCGCTCAGCGAGCTATGGAAAGAGCTATGCTCGGAGTTTTCTGAAAGATAGGATTCGTAACGAATACATCCGACAGAGAACCAAAGTTATCGACATAGCCCAAAGAATTAGCACGCTGAAGTGGCAGTGGGCCGGCCATATCTCGCGACGAACCGACAACCGCTGGGGTAAACTTTTTCTTGAGTGGAGACCGCGACTAGGCAAACGTAGAGTAGGACGCCCTCCGGCCAGGTGGGATGACGATCTGCGAAAGACTGCAGGCAGATGCTGGATGCGGCAAGCTGAAGACAGGGCGCTATGGCGCTCGTTAGGGGAGGCCTATGTCCAGCAGTGGACTAATATAGGTTGATGATGATATGTCTAGTCTCCGTTGAGACCGGCCGCCGCCGTGGCCTAAAGTACAGAGGCTAGGCTAGGAGGTCATCACTGTCTCATCACTGGACTAGTTCAGTCTAGCTCGCCCTAGATTTATACGCATCTACAAGCACATTCAGTTCCGTTATTACATAAACACAGCATATTTTAATTAAATAACTGTTCAACAGTTGAGCACCCCATAATGTTGTCCTAGCCAAATTTGGGCCACGGCGGTTAAGGTGACACGTGAAAGAAACGGGTTTTTAAAATGTTCTAGGTAATACAAGTAATGATGCTATGAATCTCTGCCAAAAACAAGTTTGAATCAATA
The DNA here is from genome assembly GCA_963564075.1 of Eupithecia subfuscata. Classification (NCBI taxonomy): domain Eukaryota; kingdom Metazoa; phylum Arthropoda; class Insecta; order Lepidoptera; family Geometridae; genus Eupithecia; species Eupithecia subfuscata. The sequence continues at coordinate 16,208,023 of OY751110.1, read as the reverse complement.
GTAGTTTGGTATTTTTAAACTTTCGCGATTTGTTAACACTCCGAAACTACATAAATTATAGATATTTTTGTACTTCTTGTTAAACATAGGGGAAATAATAAACTATGCGATAAATACCCGATAAATAATCTTTAATATGTAGTTTTGATCTCTATCGACATAACTTTGATTTTATAAATAAAACTTAAATGTCGATAGACTCCAAAATGACATTAGATTCGTAGTTTGTTTGACCGTGCGTTCATAGCAAATGGCTTACAATGCGCGCAAAATTGTATGCTATCTAAATTACTTGTTGAAACGGTACAAAGCCAACCCAACAAATTATTAAAGTGCGAATGTTTGTATGCAGATTAATGAACGCTATGTTGTGTGTAGAGTCGCGGAGTCCTCGGCGTGGAGGGCGCGGACTGGACGGCGGCGGCCGTGGAGCGCCTGCCGCGCGACCGGCCCGCCGCGCCCACGCAGCACCAGTGCTACCAGTTCCACCAACTCGCCATCAGGTAACTATTTATTATCACAGTGGCGGTGTTGACACCGCTCTTACGCGATTTGAGGTTTTTTTCTCTTTTGTAACATTTATATTATTACTTTATTGTTCACTGGCTCAATCCGCGGATTTCCGGGATATAAAGTAACCTTCCCCACGATACCATTTCCATCTACCTCACGCATGAGAACGTCGGTGTTCATCCAACACAAACTAGGTTCGTAGTTAACCCGCTTACATTTATAATGAACCATCTAACTACGTACTTACATTTTGTTTTCATATACAAAACATGACATATTTATCTCGGTAATGTTTATTCTGTGAACAAGCTTTTAACCGCGGTTTCGAATGCGTTGTTTTGGGATCTGACTAAAGTAACGCACTAGAATACAATTTATCTCCTTGGCAAACATTAAGATCTTCACCCATTTTGGCATGAGAAGGTAAACCAACAGACAGAGAAAAGAATAGAATATCTTTATTGTCAAAGGTGAAACACATGAAAAATTATAAGTATACCAAGTTTCGGTGAACAGGCTAAGGGAGAGGGGAAGGGGAAAGACAGAATTACTTTCGCTATTGTAAATTAATGTAAATAGTTAATTATAATTATTAATATTACAGAGCGGACAAAGTGAAGGAGCTGACGAAACTGTTGCGGGACTTCGCGCGCCTCTTCAGATAAGCAGCTCGCGGCCGACGCAAACGACAACAGAGTGAACGCGCTACACCACCGACCGGACTCGGGGCGGCTCTCTAATGATTGTGCACATCCTCGGAACTAAACCAAAGCTTAAAGGATCCCCCAGATAGAAAAACACAAATATGTGTTGTCAAATTGTACCGGACGCCTCCACAGGCCGCGCCAGACCTTCACTCCGTCCTAACCAGGGACGTGGTACGTACTTACGTACAACTTGACTGAGTACTCGATGAAAAAGTTGACTCAAAAATCAACCTTAACCTTAATGCAAAAGCTTCAAATTTGAAAAACACACCATTACGGTCCAGACAGAGTCCCTGTCACACAAGTTGCATTTTGCTGCACGAAAACTTATTTGAAGTTCTCTCCGACATAATGTGACGTATCTGACGAATTACTCAAAATAACCTATGGTGCATTGCCTGTGTACTTGCTATTTCGCTCGACCGTTTTTTGGCGCAAGTGCGCATTCTAGTTTTACGGCCGTACCTACAAGTTCTTTGATCGTACGTAACATAGTGGTGTCCTCCTTCTTTACGTAAAAAGAGATTGCAATAAGTTCATGCGGTAAACTTTAGTTCCGCTTCGATTATGTGCACAAAAGTTAGTGTAATAGAGGTACATTGTAGTGTAGGAATAAACGATCATATTGCACCATTATTGCACTAACCGATATTGACCTAATAGCGTCAGCCCGCGTTTTCGCGCGCGCTACTCCGGCTGAACCGACTTTGAATCTCTAGCTTGCTTTATGGTAGCAGATTTCGGTCAGTGCAAATATATTAGTTTTGCGATAACGCCATTATTTGGCGACTTCATGAAGGCCAAGCTGGCTTCCCGCCATCTCTAAATATTTCAATAAAACACATTCTAAATTTAATTCACGCCTAGCATAAATATTTGAAAATGATTATTTTGTAGTAATGTGACTATTACCCCCCATGGCAAACTATATTAGAGCTAGGATTGAACCATAGAGAGGACCCGTTGAGCTCGTTAGACTGTGTCTGTCAAGTTAACAGCCCCGCCATGGAATAAGATGGTTTTAACTATGCCAATAAATGTGTCCTGAAATAGTGACCCCGATGCCCTAAGTAATATAAATAATGCCCCAGAGCTTTAGGATATATTTAGGTCTTTCGGTCTAGGTGGCTGCTGTCTTGACGTCAAGCTGGCAGCCCCGCTGATTTCGACGAATCTATAGCGAGATATGAATCATGAACTATGCCAATTAACTGTGCCTTACGGTAAAAGAGGCGGTTTAAGAGATATTTGACTCTGAACATCTACATGCATTACATAAAGTACAGACGAGTACAGAAGTAAGAGATCTAAATATCTCCTATAGTACTGGGGCACCAATTATTTTACTTAGAGCATCGGGGTCACTATTTCAGGACACATTTATTGGTATAGTTGAAACCACCAAATTCCATGGCGGGGCTGCCAACTGGACGGATACGTGAGACTTAGTGTAGTGGTAGATTGTACAGATAGTTATGAAATAAAATTATTGCAATAAGCAAAATGTCTACTCTATCTAGTAAGTGCATTTTCATGTTTAGTCTTAAAGTTAAGGTGAAACGTGACGCAAGATAGAAAACCGAGTTTTTGTATTAAATTCAACAAATGCCGATAGGCTCCAAAATTTAGAGCTGTTTGTTTGGCTTACAATATGCGCAAAACCTATCTGTTATCTAAATTACTTGTAGAACCCAGAAAATAGTAATAACCAGATTTAATGCGTGACGTACCACCTAAGTAGGATTCAAATTAGCAAGTACCTCGCTATTATATTTCTGAACGACTGATCAAAATGCGAAGCCGACAGAGTAAACTTCTCTTTTTGTTTCAATCCCACTTGGAGTGTAGACTTGGAAATGTTGAAGTCATTATTGTAAGATTGTAACCTTCTCTATTCACAGCACGGTAACAAGTTGGGCATTATGTTGTAGAGATAGTAGATCGGTAGGTGAAGCTGAGACCGCCTAAAGCCTTGCTCTCTCTCTCGCACTCGGCAGTACGCTGCCTCACACGCAGACTTTGACGGAACAGAAGGCCAGTATAGACGTTTTTCATAGGACTATGTGTCCGGCGCCGCGTGGCGCACCGCAGCGTACTGCGTACTGATCAAGAGAGCAAGGCTTCACTCGCGAGTACATGCACGCTTGGGTGACAGTTAGCTCTGGGTTGCAACTACCGCTATTCGATACTTTTCGATACTTAACGAAATTTTCCTAAATAGCGGCTTTGAAGACTTTCATAGTACCTATAATAAGATTTTAGGCCTTTTATTCAAACTAAGTAGGTATTTACAAACATTACATACAATCAGAACACTAGTTTGTTTGCCGCTTGGCAAAGGCCATAGTACCTACCGAATCGTATTGAATAGATCCGTACTTGTAGTCCCGGTCTATAACTAATACCGTACTGTGAATTTAGTGAATAATTAGATGTCTTGTATTCAGTTAGTGCTACGATATGCGTACATTCGTCTTTCAAGTTTAATCCAACCATTATGCATCTTTTTTACGTATTTTAATTTGATTTGGTTGAATTGTGTGTGGTTTATCATTTCTGTGCTGACATCGACGTCCGATGGAACCGGGACTCTGAACAAGTCTGTGCTGACATCGACGTCCGATGGAACCGGGACTCTGAACAAGTCTGTGCTGACATCGACGTCCGATGGAACCGGGACTCTGAACAAGTCTGTGCTGACATCGACGTCCGATGGAACCGGGACTCTGAACAAGTACATAGTTAGATTAACATAATGTTTTCATAAAACTTACTATATTTTATTTACTCACTTTTTATTTAAATGTGATAATTTAGGTATAAAAATGTAAATATTTATTAAAAATGTTTACTTTTAAATAACATCTTTTATCTTAACATTAGACTTGACTAGAATCACATCACACTAATAATATAAATGCGAAAGTTTGGATGGATGGATGTATAGATGGATGGATGTTTGTTACCTCTTCACGCCAAAACTACTGAACAGATCAGGCTGAAATTTGGCATATTAGGTAAGTCAAACCCTGGAATCAAACATAGGCGACTTCTTATCCCAAATATCAGTTCCCACGGGATATAAATAACCTCAAAACGTTTCTATAGAAACAACGCGTGCGAAGCCGCGGGCAGAAGCTAGTTAAACCATAATATATAAAATAATGCCAGAGTCACATTATGGTGTAATTACAAAATAATAGGACTGCAGAAGTTTATTGAACTCAATTAATAATATAAGTACCTACTACATAGGATGTACCTCTCGAGTTACTCTGTAATAGGTACTGAAAAGTAGACCGCTCATATAATTTCAAATGTGTAGGTTCTGTCGAGACCTGCATATTTACGCCTCTGATGAAAAGGAAAAGCAACACGTCTTCCACTTGACTCTACCATTGCTGACTAGAATGCAAAAATGCTACAGTTGTCTTCCAAATGCGTCGCATTGATGCAACATACTACATTAGCCCACACTTTTTACGTGCGTGATAAAATGTAGTATAAATTAGATTATTTACAACAGAAAAACTATTTAATTGGTAGGTACGATTTTTTATTAAAAATACTATAAAACTATAATACAAATTCTCATTAACTTCTTGTCGTGAACAAAGCCACATTACTCGTAATTAAAGAATTAAGGCGCAGTGATTGATTCAAAAGATAATTGTTTCCAATTTGTCAAATTGGACGAACCACTACTCGGCGTTAGAAACCAATATATTTTATGTCAACAAAGACATTACGAATGAGAACTTTAAAAAAACTAATCAAAAAAAAGGCATAAAGGCATAAATTGCACACCCGCAGCGAAAAAGATTCAACTTCGAGTTAAATAAACGAAAGATCGACAAAATCGTGAATGACAGCTTTTAAAACCATTACGAACTTTTGTTATTTGCGCCGATAATACCAGTGTCGTTTAAATAATTCTACCAATATTTTTGGTTCCCTTTGAATTACGAATGTTATTTCTTTTTATTCTTAGGGCTAGATAACGTAACGAAGTTGACGCGTCGCGGTGCTTTAGGGCTCGGCACGGACTGAGCCGGCATCGTCTTCACGTCCGTCACCTTCGCCTGCCTCAGGAACGAGTTCTGCGAGGTGGAACTGCTCTTGTCCAGCGAACCTGTCTCCGGCGACCGTTTCGGGGACAGTCCACTCGAGGGCGGATCTACAGTCTCTTCGTACACGAGCTTGATGTCTTCGCTGTCTTCAATTATCATTATCTCCGACTTGTCGACCTCCATCTCGCTGTCCTTCGGCCGTATGATATCGGTGTTGCTGTTGTCGGACCAGGACGGCATCGCCACTTCTTCGTACACGTCTATTTTGACGGGGGTTTTCGGTTGGGGGTCGGGTTTCGTCCGGGATTTAGCTGGGGCTTTGAATTTAATGAAGGAGTCTATTTTGGGGGTTGTGGTTTTGATTTCGGGTTTTTCTTTCGGAGCATCGGTTTCTTTTGGGTCGGCTGGCTCTGGTTGGACGTCCATCGGTTCTGTTGGCAGGAGTAGAGTTTAGGAAGAGATATACAAGCATTCACCAATCAAGTTATTAACAGTTTATAGCCATACAAAGTCATAGTTGATCGCCCTAAGAATAATATAACATTTTGTTTTACAAAAACTTGAAACGGAGGTAAAAACAAAACAAGAAGTAAATTAGGTAGCTTCACAGGTGGTCAAGTCTTGCTGTGCCTCATGCTGAATGATAAAACGCACTTCTGCCCGCGGCTTCGCAAGCACTTGTGAAAAGGTAACAGACAGACGGACAGAGTTACTTTCGAATTTATAATATAAGAATGGATTCAACCAAAAGTAGTTACAGACGGCAAGTCGGTAATTAAAGGTATGAATATTCTACACAGGTCCTCTAGGAGATTCTTACCATCGCATTGCGAAAACTATACGTAGGTACTTTTGGTAAGTAAGGTAAACCTAAGTAGATTTATGTTTACCTTGCCGAGCCGGTCGCAGCATAAGAATCGACCTCTACGCCTCAACCGAAGAATGTCTTAGTCTCTTGAGCCTAAGAGAACCTAGCAGAGGAAGGACATCAGCTTTCTGTGTATTATGCGATCACCAATTAGTAAGGCGTTACCCCGACGCAAACTAGCGCGCGACGAGTTTAGGCAGAGATGCCAAAAAAGAGTTTGGTGGCTGAAAAGAGCTACACTAAATAAGTAAATGCTTATGATAGGTGTATCACAAACAGCCCAAACGATTTTAGAAAATTTCGTCGTTTAATAAGATGTAGGTGGTGGCGCTGATTTGGGTCGGGGCAGCCTCAACTCGTATGCGATCAGCGCACAGTCTGCCATGCGTGGGGATTATGGACAAGCCAAGGAGGTTAGGGGAAGGCTCAGCAGTGGGCATTATGTCTCTTGAGAAGGTGGATTAATACCTGTGGCAGTGTCTGTCGGTTCATCCGGCGCGGGCTCCCCGAGCTCGCGGGCTGCGAACGTCACGACGGAGCAGAACCCGTCGGTGCTGCTGGCCACCAGCGTGCGCCCGTCTCCGCTCCATGTCAGGTCTGTTATCCTGGAAGCAACAGTCAAAGGTTTTAGCTCTGGCCATCTTACCTCAACCTCAACAGCACTGCTGGACGCAGGCCTCCGCCTGATAAGCGCCTTATTGGCTTTTATCTACGTTTTAAGCATTGTACTACAACCGCAGCATGCTAACAGAAACGCACTTTCAGTCTGAGCTCTCACACTACTACACACCACACACACACACATAGATTGCATACACAGGCATAATAAAGTTATAAACATGCATTATTAATACTTCGCATACCCTCGAAAATAATTAATCTTCTGATTATCGTGCCCTAGCGCCCACGCCCGGGCCATGAGCCTAGTGTCGGGCCGTAGCCGTTCATGTTAGACATATGTACCCATTAATTATTTAATGAGGTTTGAGTTTCCTTTTTGAATAAAATTTAAGTGTTATTTTCTAGTAAATAAATTATTGTATTGTATCTCATTGGGGGGGTAATCCCCACGCTGGGCATGCGCAGTAGAATTGTTCTCCGGGAGGCGCTGCTGCCTGCCCCCGGTGGATATCCCTTAGTTGCCTCTTTGGTTGCCTCTTACGACACCCGGGAGAAGAGCTGGCGGCGTGGCGCTAATTCTAAGCGCGCACCACACAACACATCCATCTTACCGCTGGGAAAGTTCATGCTACACCTGCTCGGAAAGTGGCTTATTCCTTTTCAAAACGTGAGGCAGAGAGTATGTCATTGATGTCGTACTGTAATATACTGTAATGCAGGAGAAAATTATTAAGCCCGTATTATGAAAGTTTGCGCCGTCATCGACCTATGCTTGAGTCCAGCTTTTCCACGGCATAAACGTCACTCCAGCATAGATGTATGACTGAACAGGCGTTCATAACATGGACCTTAGAATATCATTGATTGATTTTGAAGATTCTACAATGATGCCCTTTTACAGCAACTCTAGTAATTAATTTATAATTATTCAGTTTAACTTGATTTTTGACAATGCTCATTTAAAACAGATATAGGTATTAATTTCTTTGTTTTGTGTTACTATAATTATTTATATACTACACCTACTCAGAAAGTTGCTTATTCCTTTTCCAAACATAAGGCACAAAGTACGTCATTGCAGGCGTACTAAATGCGGGAGGAAAAACTCTATGCAATTTCATTTCTCACGCGTTTAGCGGGAGAGAAAAGTGTATGGAAATCCATTTCTAACGTGTTATTTTTTTTTATTTTCTTAAATATCAGCCAGCTATGTTTATTTCATAATAGGTCAAACGACAAAAAGTTTTCACTCCGAATCGAAAAAGAACCATGACGAAAATCTCACGTACGTTTATTTTTACATTTGAGTTTACAATTTGAATTTACTCGAGTGATTTTAAAGATTCTAAAATTATGATTTTCCTCGAAGGTAGATAAAGCACTATCACTCGGGAGAAAGTGCGATTCTTACCTCGTGTGTTTTAAAGCCCTCGGCTTCGCCTCGTGCCGTCAAATGACACACTCGATAGGAATTAGGCACTTTCTCGCCTAGATGTACAATGTACCTACTAATTTAGTCTTATTAGATATCTGTATTACATGTGAAATGTAAGTTGACGTAACCAAGCGTGCCTTGTGCTCCTACGCACGCCGCCGCGCCGCCGCCGCACGGCCAACCAATAAGTGCGGTATATGCGTGAGGGTATTGCGCCCACACGCACGATTTATTTCAGCTCTGGCTCCGGGTTAGTCTACTTTAGACTTTTGGGCTAAACGATGGTGTATGGATCGACTAGCATTGTTTATTATCTAACCTGGTATAGTGTATATTAGAGATGAGCGCGATAGGTGTCTTCTGCTGCGTGTCGTACAGCAGCAGCGCCCTCCGCGTCCCGACGGCGAGCAGCCAGCGCCGCGGCAGGGGCAGCGCGGGGGGCGGGCCGGCGCGGCGGGGCAGCAGCGGCGCGCCCGCCCAGCGCACGGCCAGCGCCGGCTCGCCGCAGGGCAGCACGCAGCAGGGACTGCGGAGGACATTTATTATAGTATACATGTTATTTGCGTTACAATTCTTAGCAGCATTGAACGGTCCCGTGCGTGGACGTAGATACCGAAGACACCGGTCCGAGAGGATTGGCGTCTGCTTGTGTCGTGCCGCCCTCGATATGACGACCACGCCAACGCTCACTCGGTCAATAGTATGACGACTAAGAAGAAATACGTTACGAGCTGTACTGTACCCTAAATAATGAATGCTGCGGCGCCGAGACATGCAGAGGTCATGTATTCATAACTAACTGATCCTCATCTGTCAAAACTGTTTTATAGTATAGATGAATATTTAAATTCACATAAATAATTTATGTACAATGTACTTATTATTATTAAATCACAAAGATTAGGAATTATAAAGATTTTTTGATGGTATATTTTGATAGGCATGTGTTCTATAAACATATGTTTTTAAAAATACCGAGGGCAAATTTTGTATTCTGTATATTTAACGACTATGTTAATTTCCTACTCTAACTAAAATGTCCAAACTCTATTAAACATTTGCACGACTAATAAGTCAAATATGGTAATATTATAATTTCAAGCATAATTTTTTAAATATTGTTAAAGCAAACCTTGAATTATGTAATTTATGTAGAACTACGAGAATGATAATTGTCTACTCTAAAAATCAGACCACTTAGGTCAGCTAATAAAACTAGAAATTCAAGTAAAAAATAATAATTGTAAAAAGAAAATAACATACATACCTGTAACCACAAATCGATTTGAACGGTTGAAATTGGATTGAGATTGTAAACCATCACCTTATCACTCTCTTAACAACCTAAATGAGTCGTATTGCAAGTTTTTTAACACATTTACCAATGCATTCAATTCAATATTCACACCCTAATCGATTATGGTCTCAGAAAAACTTAGATACCCTTAGTAGAGTGGACAATCATGATTGCACAATCAAAAATGACATTGAAGTAGCCCAAGCTTTTGAATTTTTTTTACTGACATTCCAATCTCTACTACAAAGTGTCTAAACTCTTCTCAATTAATCGCTGAATCATTACTCATAGAAAATGTACCTAAATGCGAAAATAAACTTAATTTCAACTATGTCGATGAAAACGATATTAAAAAAGCCTTTAAACTTTTAAATATAAAGAAAACTGCAGATCTCTGGGGCATTTCCGTTAAAATTATTAAACCTATAATTGATACGATTGCACCAGATCTAGCTATTACATTCAATGAATCTGTTGATTGTGGCGTATTTCCTGATCTAATGAAATGTAGTAAAATAATCCCACTGTTTAAATCGGGTAGTTGGTCTGACCCCCCTTTAGACCAATATCAGTACTGGTACTGCTTAGGAATAACCTTAGATAGTAAACTTCAATGGGGCCCACACATAGATTAGCTAGCGAAGAGACTTAGTTCTGCAGCGTACGCAGTCAAAAAAATCCGTCATCTTACAGACGTTGAAACTTCTAGACTAGTCTATTTCAGCTACTTCCATAGTGTTATGTCTTATGGCATACTGCTGTGGGGGAACGCTGCAGATATTAACACCGTATTTGTGCTGCTGAAGAGAGCTGTTCGTGCAATCTATAATATGGGTCCCAAAGAATCCCCACATGATAAATTCAAAGAAATAAACATAATGAATGACAGTACCATGTTAATACATTTATGAAAACTTGTTGTACACTCACAGAAATATCAAATCTTTTAAATGGCAATGTATACGCTTCTACAACAAAACTCCAAGTGAGTTGCAAAAAATATCAATAAATAAATCCTAACAAATCGTCAAAACCTTGCTGTGCAAAAAGGCTTACTATAAAATATCAGATTATCTAGAGGAATAAAAAAGCTTGGGACGGGTTTTGCTCCAACTCGAAAAATAACAAATAACAAGCTAAAGGTTTCTTCGTCGCTTCTTTACTTTAGTCTACATACCGAAGCGACAGAAATCAAAAAATATCACTTTATTTCCGCGTCAGTGTTTAGTTTTATAATTTGACCTTTTCTAAGTGTAGATTTATTATATTTATGGAAATAATGAGTTTTTGATTTTGATTTTAAACTATTTCATTTTTTGAGTTATCTTCTTGTCTCCGAAGGATAATCAAGGTCTCCAACATATAAAAGACCGTCGAGGCTCCAATGCAGGCGGTAATGCGGTATTCATAATAATAACGCTTACACTTTGAGCGAGTATCTGGTGTAGATATAGACCGCGTTGAGCGGCTTGTCCCCCTTCCCTTGGTCCGGCTCGATCCGTCCCGCGGGCACGGCCACCAGCAGCCCGTCGGGGCTCCACTGCAGGCGCCGGTAGAACGTCTGCAGCGTGTCGTCGTGGTACAGGCGGACCTGCAATTATTATTCTAATTCGTCGTGTTTTTACGCGAACGCGACGCTTCTAGCTGAAAGACACGACAGAAACGAGATGCTTGAAGACATCATTTAAATAAAATAAATAAATCATGTGTCAGGGGCCAAAATCCATGTTGGATCACTGAGCTACAGGAGTAAGCAAGTTTTTACGACTGCTAACCTAGGTACATTAATCGTGATTCTGTTGTCACCAAAATTTTAACTAACTAGCCTAATTTTTTTTTTTTCCTTCAAAAATAAGGGAGCTTACCAAACGCCTGGCTAGATTTTATAAGCTAAGTGATCTTATTGGCTATGTTTGACAAACACATCACTAGTCCTTTACTCGTCCACAGCTAGACATAGGCCAGTCCTGATAAGCGGCTTATTGGCTCTCTTGTCATTATCCCCACTCCGGACATGTGGGTTTGAAGGATGGTTGTTACATCCTCATACGAAAACCAATGAAGGGATCAGACTTTTATCCAGGAAAAAAGCTGTTGATGTAACAATCATCCTTCTTCTTCATTTGCTGGAGTGTAAAACTAATAAACAGAATGTTTTCAAACAGCATCAGCCAGCCCTAAAGTGAGCAGAGCTTGTGTTGTGTTACCTTGGTGTCATGCAAGCTGTGTCCGGCCGGGAACGGGAGGATGGCCTTGCTGCTGCGAGAGACCACCTTCTTGGAGGATATGTCGAATGTGCGGAATGTTCTGGAAATGTGGAGATTCAGTGCAATTCCAAATCATAGAGTTTTTTTCTTACTATCATAGTTATCATTTTAGTGGAGTAATTATCATCAATGACATTGTAGCAATGAAGTGTATTGTGCACTATGTCCCTGCCTTACCAATAAGGTATACACACATCAACATTGTCTAGGGATATTCCATTTTGAAATGATTTGCTTACAAACTTTTTGCATTTTAGAAAAAGTTTATATATGGAATTAAACCTCTTGTTCCCTTTTAAATTTTTGGAAAAAAATAAATATAGAACGTAGTAAACAAAAGATTGAATGGGGACGCCGATTTAAATTAAACAACGTTAATTTTGCCTAAGATAAATTAACTTTTATTTAATTATCAATAAGTGCTATCCGAGTAATTTTTAATTTTAACGGGTCTTGTGATATTCGTAATGTCATGGAACGTCGACATATAAGCAGAGAAGAAATGATAAGAGCGATAGGCATGTTACAAGCCGGTGCTATCCAACGCATGGTTGCCAATACCCTAAACACCAATCAAAACGTAATTTCTCGATTGTGGTCACGTTACCGTATTACTGGGGATGTAATAGAGCGCCACACTGAAAAAAAACGAGTAACCACCCCTAGACAGGATCCCTCCTGGCGGAATTGTGGACAAAACGATTGGGTGGGAACCCAATCTCACAGCAAAGTAGCTAGTGCAAAGGCTTCAGTCAGACCATCAGCTGTCAGCTTAGAGCGTTCTGCATGCTTCAAGTCTGTCAGTCAGCGACCAAACCGTCAGAAGAAGGGTACATGAAGTCAATCTTCATTCTCGTAGGCCACTTCGTGTGCCAGCTCTACGACGAGGCAATCGCGGAAGGCGACTTCTTTGGGCTCCAGAACATTTGTTATGGAACAATCGACAATGGTTCTCTTCACTGATGAGTCTCGGTTTGGATTCCACCCCGATTCACGAAGAACACGTGTTTGAAAAGTTCCAGGCAGAGAAAGTCGCCCCCAGCAGCCAAAAGAGGTCCATTCGTTCCAAGGTGGGACAATCGTGGTTTGGGCGGGAATTCGTATTGGCGCGCGAACCGAGCTCATTTGGATAAGAGGCAGCATGACTGCTCTAAAATACCGGAACGAGGTCGTAGAACCTGTGATCATCCCTCATAGAGCTCAAATTGGCCAGGAATTTCAGCTGATGCTTGATAATGCCCCTCCACACACGGCGCGTTTAGTGTCAGCTGCCCTTCAGGAACATGATGTCGCGGTTTTGGACTGGCCTGCACAGTCACCCGACTTAAACCCAATTGAACACGCTTAGGACATGTTGCAGCGAAGGGCTTTCAGCAATTTGCCGTCAAATTTGACCACAGAGGACCAACTTTTTTGCCATTTATAAAGAACATGGGATCGCATACCCCAGTGAGACTTTGACACCCTAATTTTGAGTTTGAATAACCGGTGCAGATGTGTTATCAACGTCAGGGGAGGCAACACTGATTATTAAATTGTAAAAATGTATTTTATACAGTCATGGCAACGTAAAAATAGTTTTAACACAATTTACCAAACCTTGTAAATTTATAGATTTTTCGAGATTCTGTTCCTTCTTTAATTTTTATTAAAAATAATATCAAACAGTTGTTTTATTATTATTATTCATAAACAACACAAAATAAAGATTCTTGCCATACCTAGTTTTCTAAAGAAATTATTTTCACTTTCTGTAAAAATCAACAAAATGTTGAATATGCCTAGACAATGTTGATGTGTGTATTTAAAATTACTATCTGAAACTATACAAAATTACAAGCAGCTCTTCTTAAGAGCTATCCTAAGGCCTGCCGAAAACCTAGCTAGAGCTGGCCTAAGAACCTGACTTGAAGCTTTAAAAACTTTTCTCTAATAAACTTTTATTAAAGAAATTACAATCAAATTATAGAAACAAATTAGAACTAGTATTTATAATTGAAACAATTGAGCTAACTGCAGACTGTTGCAAAAAATCTACAAGTACCTCAACTGATATAAACTTGATGAGTAGGAAAGGTATCTAAATATTGATATACCTGTCAGAACTGGCAGTAGCTACATACTGCCCCCGGGGGTCCCAAGCCACGCCCTGCACAAAGCCCTTGTGGTCCGTCAGGATGCTGAAGTACTTGCCCTTGGTCACATCCCAGAGCAGCAGCTTGTTGTCCACAGACCCCGATGCGAGGAACAAGGAGTCAGAGCTCCAGGATAAGTCTAGGATATCTTCCATGTGTCCTCGTAAAGTCTGTATTGTGAGATAAGATGAATTTGTTATTATTATGCAAATATAATAAATTTTGTCACTATCTATTAATTGAGGAAGAATATCAAAGATCTAATTCAAATTTTTTAGTATAAATGAATTTTGATTTTGTATTCGCAAAATTTTGAGAGAAAAGTGCACCATTATTGTATACAACCTGACTTCACTCACTGCTGGGTAATGACAGGCCTCCAAACACTTATGATAACAACTCTCTCACTCAGATACATTATCATTGAGTAGGTATAGTTCGCGTCATGTAAAAAGAACGCTGGCAGTCACGCTGCGCAGTAGGCGATTTATAGGTCTATTTGGTGGTATGCGGTGGGGCGCGGGGCGGGCGGGTCACGCGCCGCATGCCTGCTGGTTCGCGTTGTGTCCACATCACGTTTCTTGTCAAAATAATATCGCACACAAAATTTTACGAAATGGTTTTACGTAGAAAAGTGAGAAATATGATTTTTGACGTAAGTATATTGTTTTATGAAGAGAGAGGCTATCTGCCTCTTTCTTCATAATGCTGTTGATAATTTAAAACAGTGTATGACACGCACCGCAGAGGCTACATAATGTAAATTTTTCGTAATTAGACTAAACATTCGAAGGTTAGTTAATTACCTGGACGATAAATTGATTTTATCTAAGACCCAACAATTTGGATTCAGACCTAAAATTTCCACTGCCGATGCTGTTCATCACCTGACCAACTATCTCGTTCAAGAACTTGACAAAGGAAAACACACAATAGGAATTTTCCTCGACCTTGCTAAAGCTTTTGACACAGTTTCTATCCCTATTCTTTTGCGCAAGCTGGAACTTCTAGGAATCAGAGACACTCAGTTGAAGCTCTTTACAAGCTACCTAGAACATCGCACTCAATGCGTGAGAATTGGGAGTGTCCTGAGCGATGATCAGGAAAATACATTCTTCGGGGTTCCCCAGGGAAGTATACTGGGTCCAACCCTTTTTTTAATCTACATTAACGATCTCTGCAACCTAAAGCTAGACCACGGCATAATTATATCATACGCTGATGACACTGCCCTCCTTTTTTCAGCTGATTCTGATAAGGAAGTCTTCGAGTTTGCGCAAAATGGATTCAATGTGGTTAACAAATGGCTACAGCAGAACCTTCTAACATTAAATGCTGAGAAGACCAATTATACTAAGTTTTCGATGCGCAAACAGGCCACAACTATTCATAACTCTAAACTCTAAACTATACGCACATCACTGCTATAGCCCAAACAACATTCAATGTCTATGTCCCGTAATTAATAGTACAAATCAAATAAAATACTTAGGTATCATACTAGATGAAAATCTTACGTTTAAGCCCCACATAGAAACCTTATGTGGTAGAGTGCGAAAGTTAATATTTATCTTTAAAAAGCTACGCCATATTGCAGATCATAATATAATTAGAAAAGTTTATTTTGCCCTGTGTCAATCAATTTTCACTTATTGCATTACCACATGGGGTGGAGCGGGAAAAACAGTGTTACTAACAGTAGAAAGAGCACAGAGAGCAATACTTAAAGTGGCAACTGTCGGTCCTTTCATCTTTCCTACTAAACTCTTATATGAGTCCTGTGATGTGTTAACAGTCCGGCAGCTATTTATAATGAACATAGTACTAAGACAGCACGCAGCCCTTCCCTACAGCACTGAATTTACTAATAAGAGACGGAATGATAAAGTTTGCTAGCAGCCAACAACTCTAAAATTTGCCTTTACGAACAAATTTTATGTATTTCTTGGTCTGTTCCTATACCACAGACTAAATTCAAAGTCTAATCTTTATAATAATTGTAAATATAATAATTGTACAAAATCTATTAAATCTACACTTCAAAGTCTTTCCTACGATGATACATAGAAGCTATTCGATTTTATCAAGTAAATTATATTTTTATACATAAAGTTAACCTAGTTAGTATAGTGATATCAATTTTTTTTTTTTTATTCTTAGTAGGTACCTTAATATCATACACAAAATGTTTGTAACTTAAACAACATTAAACTAAATGCCTTTTTTTGTAATAATAATAAGTGATTGTTTTAACTAATAATTAGCACTCTTGTCGCCTGAAACACAGGATTACCTAGTTCAGGCTAATTTGTTATACTTAGCTGTATTTATTTGTTTAGTGCACATAATACATGTATTGTCTATTTACGAGTTTCTTTGAATAAATTTAATTTAATTTTATTTTATTTATTCTAAACTCAATCGAACATGTTTTTAATTTTAACTAATATTATTTTCTAATAACCAATACCAAGCCACGAGCGAAATATTAATTAAAAATAGGCTTAGCAAATTGGCATTCTATAGTGCGCGAGTGTACCCATGCTACACACCCCTTCCACTTTCTTCCAGCGTTCTTTTTACGTGACTTGACCTATAACAGAGAGTTAACAAAACTTAAGCCACCTTATGAATAACCCAGGTTTCCTTATACTGTTCTTCTCCTTCCAAATTATTCTGCACTGGAGCGGAATCCTTGTCCGTCTTCTGTTTCCAGATGAATATGAAGGAGTCATCGTCTCCCGACGCCAGCAGCTGACCGCTCGGCGCCCAGCGCACAACGTTGACTGCCTTCTGATGCCGCGTCAGGTCAGCGGCCACTTCCAAGTTCACAGACCCCGAATCCGTGGTCGAAATGTACCAGATCTGAAAATGTTATGTTTTTGATAGTTTATTTTACTATATTATGTTTACGAAAACGCCGAGCTTGTTAGGGCACCGATTTATTTCTTTGGCTTCTGCCGCCATGTAGGCAAGAGTGTTCTTTTGGTGGTACTTACTAGTTTACTTCAGGTTCTTAGTAGCTTGTAAAATATACAATTCCCTATAGGTATTGTATTAAAATGAAGATACGAAATAATTAATGACTTTACCAAAACGTGTGTGTCCGTTCCTCCAGTTGCGAGTCGTAAAGGTCCATTGTCGTCGGTTTTTGGGTGAAAATCCACACTCAACACCGGATCCTTATTGTGCCAAGAAATTTCAGGGATCGCAAACTTCATTTTAAAGGATCTTTTGGAAGAAAATTCATAAAAACAAAATTGAATCTCGCTTGCTTGTTTGGCGCGAAAATAAACCAAACAAAGCAAAACAGCTGTTCGATTTGACAATGACAGCTAATTGTGTCAGGTTTGGCTTTTGGACGAACAAAGTCACCCTACAATCTACATTACCAACCTCAGATTAAATGGACGTAGTTATGCAAAAAGGAACCAACCCTCAAGATGTTACTTTCGAGATAATCGAGTTTAAAGAATAAAGTTGTGTAGAAATGTCTAGGTAGCTTTTATTAGCTTTATTGTTTTACAATCTTGTGTAGGGTAATGAGGGCTTTATACAGAGCCTAAAAAGTTGAGATTTTTTTGGGCACAAGTGGTTGTTTTTATATTAAATTGCAGTTGGTTCCAATGCAAAATGCAGTTTTTGTGGGTTGGTTCCCTGTTACAAAAAGTTCTTGTAGTTGCATTGTGTAAAAATGAAAGCAAATTATTAGGTTTATTCATGTTTTATAAAAAAAAATGCTTAACTACTAAACAAACTAAATATTGAACACAGCTAAGTAAAGTGGCACAAACAATCTTCTCATTCAGGTACATGCTAAACATGTTTTCTTATTTTTACGTTATTCAAAGTTAAAATATAGTTAAGTTAAATAGTTTAGGCTTATTTTAATATCTTTATATAATCGGATACTGACCGGCGTTATATAACCTTGTTATTTACTATATTATATAACGCCGGTTGTATTGTGACATTGTTATATCGCACAGTTTTAATACTGTGCTTTTTTTAAGTAACAATGTTAAACAACAAGTTTAATCATGTGGACGTGTTATAAAACGTCTTGTTATTAATCTGGAAGCACTTTAACGCTCCAATAATAAACTTTTTAATCAATGTTATCATCTTCTTCTAAAATAAAGTCCATTTCTCCGGAGAAGCCTTCGATATCGTCTTCAATATTTGCGTTTCCAGTTAGATTTTTGTAAAAATACTGGGCATCTTCGGGCACAAGATTTAAAAGACTTTTCAAATCTATTAGTTTGACTTCTGGTATGTCTTTACCTTTGGGCCAAAGCGGGCTCATTGCACCTATTGTCAAAGATACAGGACCACATCTTATGTTATTTTTTAATATTCACTTCAGAATACTCACTGTTAAGGTCTTCTCTCATAAAAATTGAAAACACGACGTGAAAAAGCGGAAACGTAGTAACCAACAATATGGAAAGTGTTCACCAGAGCCAAAAAACTTTTGAGAATTCAGAAAAAAAATCATATTTCCTTTAATATTAATCGCACAAGTGCCATTTTTTTTTATGAGAAATGTATTTTTGCATCTTTTATCAAGGCATCTACCCAAATTCTACTATAAGTTACTTTTGACGTGACAACGTCTTATAATTCGATAGAGCCGGCTGCACGCACAAAAAAACATGACGTCATGCGGCGTTACCTCGTCATGCGGCGTTACCTCGCTCTGAGGCGTTCCATGTAAGGCTTGAAGTGCAAGCGAGAGCGCTCTACATCCGTCTCTCTCCTACTTGAGTGAGCGATGCGTCTGCGTTGTCACGTTCAACTATCGTCAGTAAACCGACTTTACAGACAACCAATTTTTTAACTATGTTTATGTGGGTTACAGCAATCGTACTTTATTTTGTAACGCAGAAACGCTGTAAATACAATGCAAAAATGTATGGGCGACTGTAAATCAAGTGTTTTCTTATAAAGCGGAATTGCTGTAACTACATATCAGAATAATTTGAATTACCTTAATTTTGACTTAAATGCAATATTTTTTGTAACTAGGTGCACTGAAACGGCTTTATTGCTAAAAGTTAGAGAGGATAGGAAAATTAAAACGATGTAAATATAGAATCCGGATCCTGCTCCTAAGAGTAGCAGACGAGTATGGCGATATAAGTCAGCAGACTGGGATGATATACGACATTTCTTCGCTTTTTATCCGAATGGACTACTTTATTCCATACACTGATGCTTCACCCTCTGACAGGACTACTCCGTGGTTTAACTCCTCGTGTGCCAGTGCTGCTGCACTGAAACACAGGGCTTATCTTGCATGGGTCGACGCCCGGAACAGTAAAGCCTCAAACAAATCACAAAGGAAGACAGCCTACAACAAAGCCGCTACGTCCTTTAAGAAGACGTTAAAGAAGGCTCGCTTTGACCGGATTAGCCAACTGGGAGCTAGGTTTGCCTCATTCCCAACAGGCAGTAAAGCTTTCTGGTCGTTAGCTTAATCCGTCGAAGCTAACTTTAGCCGTCCTTCACTTCCTCCATTGCAAAACCCAGACAGATCGCTGGCCCACACTGCGCTGCGGATGAGAAAGCAAATTTATTTGTGACTCAATTTGCAGAGGCTTCACGTCTTGAGCCCACAAACGTTTCTCCACCCAGCCTTCCTCGATGATCGAAATCCACTTTCATCAAAAATAAGTGCTCAAAACGTTGCGTGGTCTCCATGTGAACAAGGCTAGTGTTCCGGAAGGAATATCGGCTGTGGTGCTGAAGTCCTGCGCTCCTGAGTTGTCTCCCATTTTTACGCGATTATTTCGCCTGTCCTTGATATCTGGTAAAGTCCCCAAGTCATGGAAGCTTGCTAATGTGCCAGTGCCCAAGAAAAGTAGTCGAGCTGCCCTACGAACTATAGCCCCATCTCATCAGTCACCTCCCTGTTATGTAAATGCATGGAGCGTGTCCAGAATGGTAAGCTCCTGACATTATAAGCTCCGCAAGTTGATATTGCGATGGAACTTTGTCACAATAACAGCTGCGTGACGTCATCCGTCGCAAAAAGTACCGATAGCAAAAAAAATGTAATAAAAAGTAAATAAGCTAGGGTTATCTGATATTTGTATTTAAACCAGGCCACACGTTCCGTGACTTTGGTAGAATTTTGCAAAATATTCAAAATGGCTACTAGTTGCTTCGACATTCAAATATCCTCAGTAGTGTTCGAAGCACTTTTTAAGGCACAGTTTATATTTTGGATAACTAACTTAGAGTCTTCTTTCTCTTTTAAAAAATAATTGTCCACTTTAATTATCATTCCACGAGCACGACTGGTAATTAATTTCTTACTCATTTTAACGGGTAACAGATAACAAAACTAAACAGCAAAACTCAAAAATAACAATAAAACAGGATAACAAAAACAAAAAGCTATAACAAGTACTCGATGCGCGTAAGCACGTAAGCGCGGGCTGACCTTGCGAACGGTACTGACGGTGCGACGTCGACTACGTCACCAAGATGGCCGCCAATCGCAATATCAACTTGCGGGGCTTATACCTCGAAGACAGCGACCTCGGGTAGTCGTTGACGGCTGCTCGTCTGATCAATTGGCTATCAACGCCGGGGTACCTCAGAGGACAGTACTCTCTGCCACGTTGTTCCTGCTGCACATTAACGACCTGCTGGTATCCGGTATCATTGAGAACGCAGACGACAGCCCCGTAGTGAAGAGGTACCTTTCCAACGCCAAGGCCATTCGGAATGAAATACAGGCGCAAAGAGAAGACATAGTGCAGCGCTTGAACTTGACCCTTAAGGCAGTTAAACATTTTTTATGATTTATTTATTTTTAAATTTAGGGTGAATTTTGAACTTACGTTTTAAAACATCTCTCACGCGTAAAAATTCACTTACAGCAAACACAACACACTCTCTTGACGGTCGCGTAGTGACGAGGCGGGACGTAAGCCGCAAGCCACACAGGCGCGAGCGCAAGTATTTATAGCGGTAAATCCCCATGATCAATATTCGACAACTGTACTATAAAGGGCATAAATACGAAAATCCTACGAATTTATACTTTTTAAATTAGCGTAACTGATAACCGTCTAATCTCGGTGTTTGTGAGAACTGTAGTAAGCCACGACAAATAACAATTTATTATATTATAATTGTAGTAAGCGTGGTGCATTTCAATTTTCTTATAAGCAGAAACGCTGTAACCCGCATTGCTCAAAGTTTCAACAGCGCTGTAACTACCGCGATCATATACTTTGCAAAAGGTGAATTGTTGTAAATGGAAAATGTTCGAAAAGAACATTTTTTTATGCTATTTACAGCAAATGCTTAGGTGGTCCCTCAAAAAAATAGGGTGAATTTCAACGCTGTACAAAATTTTCTATTGGTCGTAGAGCCACGGAAGTCGGACCATTCGACGCGGGATTTTTTTCTTATTTCGATTATGCAATAAAACAAAATTGACTTGGGTGTTGGTTACTACGTATCCGCTTTTTAGCGTCGTTTCTTTTTTCAACATTATTTCCTTTGTATCGAGCCATTTCACCTTGGCTCTTGGCTCCATCGACTGTTTTTTTCCTATTAACTATCTTTTTAAATAAATAATGTGACAAGACGGAATAAAAATAATATTTTCGTAAATATGTGTATTCTGGCAGTACTCCCACCAAAACTCTTGGAACCATAGAACATGGTGCCATAAAAAATCCAAATTTCCATTATGCAAACTAAAACCATCCCACAGGCTACTGGTCGAGTTTCGGAATTTTGCTTTGCAATCAAGAACTAACCCACATGACTCCGTAGACTTTGGGTGTTTTATTATGCAAACTGGTACCAAGAAACATAGCCCCATTTATTTTATTTTATTTTTCATAATGCAAACTGGAACCAAACCACTTAGCACCTGTGAATTTGTAGAATTTTATTAATGCAAATCAGAACCAAGCCACTCGGTTCTTGTTAGCAATTACATTGCAGGTAATCTTTTTGTCCTTGTGGTTTGGTTCTAGTTTGTAATAACAAAAATATCTAAGTTTTATGGGTACCATATGCTATGGTTCCATTTCACATTATTAAATCAGCTCATTATAGTAAATCACGCAGCATGGTAAAATATGAAATGTCGAAATGTGGGTTAGTTCCCTTGTGACATACTCATATCTTTGCTAAGAGCCGCTAGATGGCCAGGATCTTTTTTGAACATATAGAATACATGCTTAGGAACCTCCCTGTGCACTTAACTCCATTTTGACCGAGTTGTGGGTTGGTTCCTTTTTGCATAACTACGTCCAAATATAGGTAGATCTTCAGCGAGCATGCCCCAGAGCAAGACAAAGTATACGAGGTGGTGGGGGAAAAGTGTTGCCATGCAATTTTCTTACCCCGATTTTAGGTTCCTTATTTCATGTCTTAGTTGGTAGATCGGATTTGCGATTTTCCAGTTAATAAATTTAAAAAATTAAATTATCTGAGCGTCTGGTCGAAGCGAAGCGTGACCCGAGAGCTGGTGAGTATCAGGCACAGCGCATCAGCATTGCCATACAGTGTGGCAATGCAGCCAGCGTCTTGGGGACGCTTCCGACTGGTATTGATATTGATCAGTTGAGCTACCTGCAATAGTCTGACGATAGCTCAATTGTTTCAATTGTAAATACTAGTATAATTTTCTATTTTGTGAATAAAGGCTATTGCTAGGTCATTATAATTATACAAGTAAGTATCACAATGTGAACCCTGTTTGGCGTTACAAGTGGAAGGCAGACCGAGGTTGTTTTTGGTAGGTAAATATAATTATGAAGGTATTAAGGTGAGTAGTACAGATAGAGAAACAAGTGTTTTTGTTTTAAAATAATCAATATTTATTACAATAATTAACGTTTATAAATTTTACAGTTTTAATCAGTCTTCAACATTTCGTTTTATTACTACTTAATCATAAAATACACAGTTTAATTATAAATGTCTTAGTTATATTACCTACACAATAACATTTACATAAATTAATAACACTTTAAAAAAAATGGTTACTTACGAACGTAACATCGTATATTTGCTAAAAAATAGTAATGTTGCTATCTAAAAAGTACTTAACTTTCATTGTACTTGCGTATAGGTACTTATACCTAGTTAGTCACAGACTTTTTTTTTTATTAAAAAATACACACGCATTTACACAGAAGCATTTAAAATATCGCAGAATCTTTATAAAAATCACAGAATCATTTTAAAATTAGCATACCAATTTCTACAAGAACCTACTTAAGATATTTTTTTTCTTATTTATATGGGACAGTTAGATTAGATTTGGACAGTTGAATTAGATTAAGTACAAAAATCACAGAATCATTTAAAATATCACAGAATCATTACAAAATTTTTTATTACGAAGATTTTTTAGGTTCCCAATCTTTGCGACCCGTTGCTTTGATCCAATGCAAACGTAATTCTTTATCTTCGGGAAATCTGTAACAAATAATAACACTAATATTATAAAGGCGAAAGTGTGGATGAATGGATGGATGTTTGTTATAGTTGTTCTATCTCACAAAGTCCGATGGGCTATGTGTGTCATAGCAACAACTTACATATTACCTCTTCACGCCAAAACTACTGAACGGATCGGGATGAAATTTTGTATACAGGTAAGTAATTCTAATCCTGGAATCTAACATCTATGTTAGATTTATTTATTTATTTATTTCTATATATATAAAAAGATTTATTTATATAAAAAGCCTATAGGCTTTTTATCCCACAAATCAGTTGCTATGGGATAGAAATGGCCTTTAAACGTTTCCATAGAAACAACGCGTGCGAAGCCGCGGGCATGAACTATTTTGCTATGCATAGCGAGCTACATTATCTATAAACTAGCTATGTAGGTACCTATTAAAAAATATTTCAATGCGCCATTCGGGGAATTTTATCATCGGGTGCAGGCAACCCTAAATTTTCACAATTACAAGTTAGATGAACTAAAAATAGCATAAAACATAATGTTTGAGCCTTGTGTGTATGTAAATCTATGAAACTGTAAATTTGGAACCTTTTTGTAGTCAAAAGAACTTGTACTTACGAGTGGAATGATATATTCGGCACTTTTTCTTCACTATCACTTCTACATGCAAAAACGCTGGACCACACCATATTTGTCTCTCTTTTTTATTGTTTTTAGCTGCGGGAATGTCCACATAAACACATTGATCACATTCAAACATAAAAAACAAAAGTTTAGAACTTCTAAAACTTTTTTCACCAGTCTCGTGTCGAGCTCCGTCGATGACAAAGGAAATTTGTTTAGCACATGGAGGTGCTAAACAATGCAAAAACCGGCACGCTGGATGAGATAGAGAGCTAATCGTCCTATTTCATTTCTTCTTAGGCTTTAGGCATAAGTCGTTCTCTCTTTAGTGTGAATGCGATGGCAATTGCGCGAGTTCTATAGGTTTCTCTTTCTACGTTACCAACCTATTACACGAAGGCTTGGTTGGCTACATGCTTTAGGCACATGATCTTTACCATGTGCGTGCATGCATGCTTTTGGGGTTCGTCCGACCCCCAGCGGCAGCAGTTATTGACATCGGATTATCTAAAGTAGGTGGTACCTACCTACTTGAACTGCAAAGTGTTTTCGGCTGGGGGATAATCTGTGGTTGCTAAAGGTGCTATTATTTCAAAGCCCTAAGCTTTGAAATAATAGCACCTTTAAAAGCCGTCACACACGGAAGCCGGAGGCGCGGAGCGGTGGTGGCGGACGGTAGCCGAGCCAGGGGCCCTATTACAATTCTCCGCAAACGACACTGTCGAACCCAATGACATGCGGCCGACGCACGCAAGTGATAGCTATTCTGTTTCTCTGTCGGGTGGGCATTTTTCATTCGGGCGAGATCCGGGCACACCCAACTACCTTCGTGAACGATCATGTGAATGAAACCACCAGAGAGCATAGAATCCTTGGACAGATTAAATAAAAACAAGTCAAGTACGAGTAGAACTTGTGCGAGGGTTCCGAACAAACTTATATTTACCCTAATGAAGTCAATTGTTAAGGGATGTAACGTTGGTGTTCTTTCAACACAAACTAGGTTCAAAGTTAACCCGCTTACATTTATACTGGAAACATAATACTTGTGAGCCGAAAAATTTACAAAGACACACTGCGTTTTTTTTGGTGATGTTGCTAAAAATGAACGGTTTTCGGTTTTTTCTCTTTACTTAGAGATAAAAATACATTTCCTTGTTGCTGTAAGACCTTACTTCTTGCGAAATTTCATGATTCTAGGTCAACGGGAAGTACTATAAAGGCTTACGTATAGGTTTTGTTGCGAACATCAAAAAATATTTTTTGTAATTACCTATGTAACTTTAAATAATTTATGGTTTTCGGATTTTCCTCTTTATTTGCGCTAGCTCTTTGCTAAGTTTATACGTAAACGGCTGTCACTTTTGATTGCGTTGACTAAGAAGGATGTTTTTTCACAGTTCCAAGGTGTTACAGACAGTGTTAGATGTTAATTTCAACTTGATACCTCCATGCGTTCCTGAAAAAAAGTTTCTCAGGTAAAAGGTATACCTACAGTCAGGTAGACAGACTGAAAACAGGGTGATTCTATAATCTATAATATTCAGTGTAGACTCTTTCAATGCCATCCAAAGAAAGAGAATTGCGTCATTAACGTCCTGAGGTTGACATGTGTAAAAACGACACTATTGTGAGCCTGTCTGACCGTCTGATGATATCGGACCCTTACATACAGACGGAAGGTGAATATTGCCACCTGACGTACTAAGTACTTGCCTACCGTACCAATTACTTTGAATTTTATATTTTAATCTAATAAGATTTTTATTTAACTTTCCTTCTTTATCACCTTAAAAATGGATCTTGTGTCTGAAATAAAGAATTAATATGAAAAGCGTTCCCTTTTCCATTCGAGGTACGGAACCCTAAAAAGAGCGGTTTTAGCGCCAAGTTTTGGTAAAATTAAGAACTTCGTCGTCAGCTGGGGGAAGTTGTTAGTTGTAGGCTTTGCTAAGAGATGGCGGTAGAGCCGCTTTTCTGAAAAATAAGGAACGGAGAGTGATCTTCAAATATCATGAGTAAATTTCAATAACTTAGGACGCTACGTGTATAAAATATTTTAACAATCATAAATCTACCGAAATTTTTGTGATAAATGGACAAAAAATATGGTGAAAAAACATTACGAAAATAAAAAGGTAGCTATGTAGCTACCGTGCAAATTGACAGTGGTTCTTGAAAAAATGCTGTCAAATTTAATGTTTCGTTCGTACATTTTGCCCATTAGAATAGAGGTGGCCGCCGCAAAAGCCGCCATTTCAAACTTCGTGCCGTAGCTTCGAGTTTTGATGAATTAGAATAGCAATTTGACAAAACGAAGCACGCAACTGTCGATTTCGTCGAAAGCGAATAGACCCCCAGGGGCGGGCGTGGCGTTCGCGGTGCGGATGTCTTCACATTGCAGGCGTGCGAGAGCCGTGGCGGCGGCGTCGCGAAGGCGTTTTGTAGCCTTGTGTGTGTAGGTCACGGTCGCATTATTGTAAAGATGTCCTTTTTTAATCATTTTTAAAATCTTTTATACGGCAATCGTATAAACAACGATGTGGTTGGAATATTAAAATAAATTTTTCGGTGTAGTCCATTTTATTTAGTGCCTTATTCGGGTCCTATGCTTAAAATTTTGTAAATAAATACAACTCGTAACTCCGCTAGTAGCACGCCTTCGCACCGCGACGTGTGGCGTGCGCTCTGTGTGAAGACACTCCTTTTACTTGCTGAAATACAACGCTCACACGCCACGCCTCCGCCTCGCCACCGCGCCGCCGCCGCCGCCGCCGGCCGCCACGGCTCCGCGCCGCGTCGCGCACGCCGACTATTAAAGCCGTCACACACAGAAGCCGGGGCCGGACCGGAGGCGAAGGCGTGCGAGTTATATCATATGAATTTATATGAAAGACTACGCACACACCGCAAGCGGTAGCGAAGCGGTGCACGGCCGTGGCGGGCCGGGCTCGGCGACACAAACAGGCGGGGCGGCGGCGGCGTGCGCGACCCCCTAAGGCCGCCACCTATTTTTAAATAAGGTAGATGAATCAAAATTTATACCACAGTTAGGGTTGCCACCCGTACTATATAATAAAGTGTTGTACTTTATGTCGGGCTTAGGTAGGTACCTACTCTACTTTATACTTTATAGTTTATGAGCACAATAAAGTGCGCCAAAATACTTTATTTGGCTTTTCAAGTTTTTATTTTAATGTTCACTGTACTAAAGTAAGTATATTGTTGACGTTTTTGAGCGTAACAGAACGGATCGCATCGTGTTATTCTACAAAACACATGAATCGACAGGTTCCGGGCTAATTGTATTAAGCGACACTCTGGGCGATATAGACTTTTATACATATTTGGAATCAGCAAATTTTTCTGCGTCGTTTGAGCTGGGTTTGGTGACGATCGGAGCACTTTTTTGTCGCTTAATACAACCGCATTTTTGGGGCCCATTTTGGACTGCAATGTATGAAGCAACACAAAATATTGACAAATTTAGGAACTGTGTACTTAAGCTCACTACCAAATACCAGACAGTCGTTTAAACTTTTTTTCCTGGAACAACAGTTCACAGGTAACGTACGTTAAAGCATTTAGCCTGGCCTTATAAATATATAGAAATGTCGCTTCATATAATTAGCCTCTGTGTTAAATTCTTATCCAGTGTCGCTTCATATAATTAGCCTCTTTGTTAAATTCTTATTCAGTGTCGCTTAATACAATTAGCTTTATCTTATAAATATACAAGAATGTCGTTTAATACATTTAGCCTCTTTGTTAGATTCATACCCAAGTTGTATGGATTTGTCATCATTGTTACATTTTTATTATATTAGTATGTATCTACACTAATATTTTGTACGAAAAAAATTATATAATATATTCACAAAAAAATGCAATTCATTTATTAGTCTGAAAGTCATTCCCTCATCGTGTCCCTAGGTCCGAAATAAAAAAATATATATTTATTATACCATCAGATCTGTTCATATTCTTATAAATTTTATATTACATAAATATTTGGTAATAAGTAATGATTGCATGGTCAAGCTTTCATTGCTCTAAAATAATAAGGAATATAAAAAAATCGACGTAAACATTATGTCCCTTGGAATAAAGTCATTCCCTCACCGGTTACAAATATTTGATTTTTCAACGCACCGTTTTACATTCTTGAACGCCGCTGTTAAGTTTTTAAAACTTGGCAACACTGCGAAAAATGTCAACATGGTGGATTTTCGTCATAATGAAAGGAGTTAATGCAAAAAAAATTTGGTTTAAATTTTTAAAACATTACATTTCTCTGCGTTTAAAACATTTCATTACCTCACTGTTGATATAAAAAGGTAAGCCTTTATACTATTCGAGTGTTTGAATGTTTTTATATGGTTTTCGGGAGTAAAATGCATTAATGAAATGATAAATTAAGTTAATTTATTCAAGTCCGTCAGTCCCTCACTATTTAAAAAGTGAGGGAATGACGATTGTATGAGGGAATGATTTTTGCATATAAAATTGCGTCTTATTGTTTTTAATCAGCTTGTATAGCATGCTTTTTCATTGCTTAAAAATACATATTATATGAACATCAAGAATAGGGAAAGTCAAAAAGTTAAGTGACGAAGAAAAGAAATTAAAAAAGAAAGAGTACGTACGACCGAAAAAGGCAGGATAAAATTAAAAGTAATACCGAGTCTTTAGAAGCTTTGCGTGAAAATGGAAGATTAAAGTAGTATTTAAGAAAAGAGTAAAGATCAAGTTAAATCAATAAGATCTATGAGTGCAAGAGAAGCAAGACAAAAACGAAAACAATGGAAAAAGAATAGTAAATTATATCGCACCTCCGCTAAATTAGTGTTACAACTTGAAAAACCCTAATTTTCAGGAGAGCGAAAACAAACTCACAGATTTGATAAATAGTCTATAACTATGTAGTTTTATTTAAATATGTAACAAACTATATATATTTGAAAAGCTCAAAATAAACACTATCAAATTGCATATTCAGTTTATCTATTTTCCTGAAAGAAAGCCTGAAAATTTCTATTTGTAACACTTTTTTAGATAGCTATTTGCATATTTATGAAATAAAATAAATGTTTTGAATTGTAATGATGTTTATTTTCATGAGAAATAATCAGATTCTGGCTTGTTATTTCAGTGAAATATCTTTATTCCGTACTGAACTTACAAAAACAAAATACTGTAACAAAAATATAATCAATATCTGACCATAGAAAACTAAAAAACTATTCAAGTCATAATTTTTTATACGTATCATTGATCAGTGCCATTTAATACACGAAACGTTGGTCTTACGTTAAGTTTCAGCTTGTTATAACTTTTTAAATTAAACTACCACCTCGATGGCGTGTAGTGGCACCGTATGGGTGTTATAAATCTGTATTTCTTCCTGTGTAAGTGCTTTTAAAGCATGAATTGCTACATAGGAACTGAAACACGTTTAAAATTGACAATCACAGATACATCCGGTTTAAGTACGGTTAATCTCCTTGCAATTAATGAAAAAATTGTGTGTGGACATGTGGCACATGATTACTTAGCGCCAATCTCATTAAATCGGCTTTCTTGCGTTCGCTTAGAGGCAGCTGACTTTTATAGGCAGGTTTTAGTTCGGGTAGAACGTTAGATTGTTTGTACCAGTTTTTGCTTATGAAAATCGTTTATTTTCATACGAGTTTTTGTAAAAGAGACCACTAGGTGTTTCTTTCATGAATTTCACAACTTTAATTTATATTTTTATTTTCATGTTACCCATGCTTAAACGCATATCTGAGTGTAGTTTTTTCAAGGATGCGAAGACTGTGAATGAAAGCTCATTTACAGAGTACGGATCTCCGGTTTTTTGTATTATTTGCGCATACAGGGAGGGCACGTACTCGTAAATTGATCCTGAATCCCTCTTTTTATGCATTTTTCAATAGATAAGAGAGCGAACTGAATCGCCTTTATTCTGCGTGTGTCCAGTCACTAAAAATTTGTGAGTTTTTGAATTCAGTTTAGGGTAAGTAAATACGCAATACACATTGAGCGAGCTTCTAAATCCATAAGGCCACTGATGTTGTCTTCATCTTCGAAATCTTCAGGGATGGGAGGACGTCGTTCAATTTCATAATTAGGATCTTTAACGGAGTCATCATTATCCTCAATAAAAGAAGAGCTGGAGGAGGGAGTAGTCGGATGAAGATGAACTCTCAGTATCTGAGGATTCTGAAGAACACTTGGTAGAAGAACCATCAGTAGGTTTGTAACTCTTGGACAGTCCGCTTGTATTGGTATCTGTAAAAATAAAATATTTACCATACGCATCATTGAATAAATTCCAAAGTAAGTTAAAATTAAAACCTTTGTTTATTTGATATTGAAGCTGACGTGCGACTGTAAGGTTTTCTTGAAATCGCTCACTTGAGGATGCAACAACAACGCAATTAAGTATGTAGGTTATGATTTTTTTTAAATAAACCTAACACTTTATAAAAAAAATAATTAATCGGTGTCCTCTTACCTGGCGAATTGGATTCATTTTCGTATCAGATTTTAGATACATTTTAGTATCCGTCTTCACCCTAAATCCACATACCTAATGATTAAGAATACAATAATAATATACCTAGTTTTTTAACAAAAAAATTAAACACTTCGATATAATGCACCATTACAAATTTAAATATTTTGCCGAAACAATTATTAGTTTTTGTCAAATAGTATTACAATATGAAATGGAACACTTAATCTTGTAATTCTATTAGCAAAAACATCTGGAGCATTGATACAATTTAAAATATAACACTTTATTGCATAAAGAAGACCTATTAAGTCGCAAAATTTTTCAACTAAACCGTAATAAGTGTTCTTGTAACTCTTTAATAGAAAAAAATATGTAAAAAAATATCATTATCATCACGTCCACCTTTCACAACATGAATTGTTTCACTGATTGTGAACACGGAGGCGCCAAAATATCCTAATGGTGTAGCGTTACAACTCCACCACGCGGAGATTATTGGAGTTACAATTACAACGATTTTTTGGAAGAAAGTCCTTAAAATTTCAAGCCGTTCTGTATATTTAACTAAAAATTCGACTTTTTCAAGTTGTAACACTAATTTAGCGGAGGTGCGATATAGGGAAAACTATGTTACATTCCAAAAAGCCTTTATTGAAAATAAAATAAGGAATGACTGTGTTCCTTAGCTTAGCCAAAAATACAAGAAGAGGTATTGGAGATAGAAATCTAAAAATTCTGACCCTGACTCTGCAGCAACTAAAGTGTTTTCGCTTGTAAGAATATACGAGTTCCTGAAAAAAAGACTAATTTTCGGAGAAACACTATCAAGGGACCTCAAGAATAACTATGAAGATCTTGGAAATAAACACGGAGAGAAAGAAAAATATTACAAAATATTTAAGCTGAAATATATATATAGTAGTACAAAAAATAGAGATGCCAAAGTTAATTAAAATGGGGAACGTCATTATCAAGGAGCTAAACGGTTCTTAAAGTTGAGTGTAACTGAAATGTGATTGAGATTTTAAGACAAAAACAAAGTGAGATTAATAAATAATAAGAGTAAAGATATTATATTAAAAAAAAACACGTTTCGAGTTAACCTGATACCTACAGTATCTTTGTGATATTGTTATGAGAACCTAAGTGGCTCTCTAGACTATAAGACAGATCTCACTACCTATTCACCAATTAATAATGCCTTTTATTACCCATTTAGTATCAAGTTGTCAATAAACATCATTCCCTCATCCTGTCTGTCATTTCCTCATTCCATAGTTTTTTTGAAGTCATTTTTCTACAAGATAAAAATAAAAATATGGAAGACCTTCATTTTTAATAAACGTTATTAAATTAAAACTTATTTCTGCAAAAAAAAAATGTATATTAAAATATAATTATTTTAAGAAATGCAAAATGAAATTTCTACATTTTGTGAGAAATACCCAAATTCGTAATGTGTGTTTTATTTCTCATTTCATAAGTATTAAAAAGATACCCTATGTATATGTACCTTTTAATTTATCAATGTTTTAACCGCCAATTTCTGCAAACTTCATTATTCAAGTATGATTAAATTGCTTACAAACAATTTATTTTAAAAAAAAATCAGTCGCATAAACTAATTAGCCATAATTAATAAGTTTAAGATATGATATTTCAACCAATTAGCTTAGGTTTGAAATATGACCATCTCTTTGATTAAAGCACTTAGCCTAGAGCCATTATATGCATGCCTAGGCGGTTAAGTCATTTAGCTTGGAACAAGAAATAATAAACCTAGGCGGTTAAATCATTTAGCTTGGAACAAGAAATAATAAACCTAGGCGATTAAGTCATTTAGCCTGGAATAAGAAACAATAACCATAGGCGGTTAATTCATTTAGCCTGGAACAAAAAAAAGTAAAATATGGGTCATTTTGTATTAAGCGACATTTATCTTCGTTAAAAATAGGAATATAAGAAAAAAACTTGAATCCAATTATGGGGAATATGTTATAAAAACAATAAAATCCTTCTTTTTTTTAAAATAATGCGATTTGCTAAAGTTATATTTTTTTTTCTAAGAATCGACACTTTAAACTGCTCTCCTGTAAAGTTTCAAAAATGTCGCTTAATACAAATAGCCCGGAACCCGTCGATATGAACAAATATAACGTCAAATGGCAATACTTAATCAACTTGATTTTCTTGTCGGTGCGAAAGTGTTGCTGATCTTTTAGCCTCGTTTCAGAATTTTTTCTATCTCTGCAGACATTTTGCGGACCATAACGCGATAGGAATGTTTTCAGACCAAAACGCCTATCGGAACGTCTCATACATTATGAGTTTGTTACTGAAATGAAAGAAAGAGATATTGAATTTCCCATAAATTTTAAATGATAGTACCTACCTACCTACCTACCTATCATTTGTCCATCACCCACCTCCGAAGAGACAAACAAGAAAGCGAAGGCCAGTTGCGTGTCGACTTCGCACATTAAGGGTTCCGTACCAAAATTAGGTCGTTTATATTTAATGTAGAATGCATTTAGACCGCAAAATAAGTTGGTAGGAAAAAATAAGGGAATTTCAGATTTAAAAAAATATAGAGGTACATCAATATTTAATATTTGTTAGTAACATTACATTACTTATACTTCGGGTACGGAACTCTAAAACAACAACACCTTTCAGCATTAGCAGGAAGTTGAAAAAATGACAGTGTTGGCACGGTAATATCTGTGGTAATATTATCCTATACAGTATTTCGTCGCCGTAGAGCGAAAAGTCACTAACTCGCTATTTGGCCCAAATCGAGTTAGATGTGCCATCAAAATCCCCGATTTTTTCTGCATTTTTCAGTCTGACAACCGTATCCCTAGCTATCACGGCTAATAAATTTGGCTTACAGCATTTTAGTCGAAAACCAACTAAGTAGGCTTAGATACTTTTTTCCTACTTGAAAGAATTGCAAAATATAAACCTAAGTCGGGTTGGTTACTTTCTTTTCTAAAATAATAACTTTTTGCTAGGACCCAGTCTAGTCGAGAAATAACTAAATATACTTGATTAGTTATGTGGTAGCAGGTTTGATACACAACTTGAAAGCGAAAACTAACCAAGTCGACTTAGTGTCTTCTAGATCGCTATTTGCGATAATTGTACTTCATAATTTTAAAGCAAGAAATCATTTAACATGTTAAGTTAGTTTTCGCCCCAAAATTTTGACTACAAAGTTTGGTTTTGAATGATAGCTAAAGTGTTTTGTTGATTTATTAAAGCCAAACTTTCGTACGTCTGTGTTAGGATAGACAATTAAACGTGCAATTTAGTTACTTTTACGCTCTTGAGTTTGCTTACTCGGTGGCTAGTGACTTATATAAGGTCCTAGCCACCTGTCCAAAACGTCTTCGCTGGTTCATCAACATCGTTAGTCTACTGCTGGACATAGGCCTTCCCTTAATGAGCGCCATAGCACCGTGTCTTCAGTTTGCCGCGTCCGACATCTGACTGCAGTCTTTGGCAGGCCGTCTCCACCTGGCTGGAGGGCGTCCTACACTACGTTTGCCGAGTCCCGGTCTCCTCTCAAGAACACGGTTGTTGGTTTTTGCGAGACATGGCCGGCACGCTACCACTTTAGCATGCTTATTCTTAGAGCTATGTCGATAACTTTGATTCTCTGTCGGATGTATTCGTTACGAGTCCTATCCCTTAGAACAGCTCCGAGCATTACTCTTTTCATAGCTCGTTGAGCGACTTTGAACTGGTGGATCAGCCCTAAGGTGAGTGTCCACGTCTCAGCTCCGTAGGTCATGACGGGTAAGACGCACTGAATGAAAACATTCGTTTTCATGCATTGCAGTATGGATGACTCTTTTTTTCTTTATGTATTTTAAAGGAGTTTTGTCAACATGACCATGTCACTCCCGTAAAGAATGGATGACTCGGTGAGGACTCAGCGTAGTTCGCTGTGTGGTGCCGGCTTAGAATTTGCACCACCCCGACTCTTCCCGCGGGTGTCGTAAGAGGCGACTAAGGGATATCCACCGGGGGCGGGCAGCAGCGCCCCTGCAGAACAATTCTACCACCGAACTGCGATCCCCAACCCGCATGCCCAGCATGGGGATTATGGACATAACCCTCCATGTGATACAAACCAATAAGGCGCTTATCAGGGGCAGGCCTGCGTCCAGTAGTGGACCACTACAGGCTGTTGTTGCCTTCTCAAGTAGTCCAGCAGTTTAAATAATATAAAGGAATGTTTCCTTTCAGTAAAATTTGCTAACTTGAATATTTCGGGTAACTGCCCTCCGTCCAGGTAAAGAAAAGTATTTCAGAGGCCAAGAAAAAAAAAAACCGTTGATATGCGTTCGTCGTCTGAACTGGACCATTCCCCGTTATCTTCATTCATTGTACAAGTACTCTCTACTTTACAGCTACACACATAGATGTTGCAGAAAAGCTGCTGGTGCCCGATGCCACTATAAGGCCGTATTGTGAAAGCTTACTCAGTCATCGGTCTATGTTTGAGAAGCGATTATGCCATGGAAAAGCGATAATCATGATCAAGAATTATGACATTCACAATGTTAAGTTATAATGGTAAGTTAAAATGATATTTTCAGAGTAGCTACCTGATAGATAGAGCAAGTTTTTAAAAGCCAAATGGTTTTTAATTTTATGTGATTTTATTTTATTAAGGGCCCTTGAAGTTGTGAACATACTGGGTAAATTTTATCTTTCTTGGCATTTTTTTATTTTTTTATTCCATTTGAAGATCTAACGATAGTAAATGTTACCATACTGAATTGGCCTATCTATCAGCTTAGCACACAAAAAAAATCAAGCATCTACTGCAATAATTCACGTCACCATAAATAAAAATCTCATCGTACTCGGCGAAAGGTGAAAAATTTATAATAAAATCATAACTCCGAAAATACGAAAAATCGCGGAACATACATGGGGGTGATTCAGATAGCCCTTTAGGTCCTCTACCTCCCAGCTTCAGTATATCACTACTTCTTGGGACCCCCTGTATAATTCGCTTATTTACTTTCCAAAAGGGCCGCGAATTCTTGTGTGCCCAAGGGCCCCAGCCTAGTTTAAGACGGCCCTGGCGATAGGGCTGCCCGCCTCCAGCATTTTAATTACATTTGCCTACTTTGTGTTTCCATTTAGTTTTGTGATTGTAAATATAGGTAGTACTTTTTTTATATAAACAAATAAAATACTTTGTGAATTGAATGGGAAGTGTTCAATAAAAATGCGTGTTGTTTTTTGATTGGTAGATTTAATTAAAAAACCGTGTTTATGTTTGAATAACAACTCGGTCTTATAAATTTGCGACCGAAAAATATTTGCGCCTCGACTGAGACGTACAAAATGCTTTATTATTAAATTTTAGGAGATTTTTTTGGAGGAAAAGGAATATCTTTTACTTGGTTATAGATACCTGCAGCTACTTCATTAAATATGTACCTGAACTTATTTTTAGAGAAAAAATCGCGCGGTTATTGTTAAAAAAACAACACACCATCCGTCACTGCGGCACAGTCGCGACTGTCTGCATGCTGAGCGCATGCCGAGATCGAGGCGCGTAGGTATAGATAGCTCGCGTTTCGTCCGTTTGTATGAAGTCGGATTACTGTATAGGATAATATTACCGTGGTGTTGGTGACGTACCTAGTTATATTCTCTTTGGTGTTGGTTTAACCAACGTTGAGTTTAGGCACCCGTAAACAAAACACTGCAGTATACTCGTGGTCGTGATGCCGCCATTATTTATTTTATTATTCGTCGCGCACTTTGCAACGTTGAGGTATCAAAACGTGGGTGGACAGCGCGGGGGTCGGGGGCACAACAAACTCGTCCAGCGCAGCGACCAGTCTCAGGGCGGCGGCGGCGCGGCGGCCGGCGGCGGCGCGCGGCGTGACACTGGCTGGATAGATAAAGCTAGGTTCACATTGCTGTGTCGGGGTGTGTCGTGGCGCGCCAGAGCGCAATCGGTTACGTTCATTACCTATGACTAGATTCACATTAGTAAGGCACCCCAACACAACCTACTAATGTGAACCTAGTCATAGGTAATGAACGTAACCGATTGCGCTCTGGCGCGCCACGACACACCCCGACACAGCAATGTGAACCTAGCTTAATATGGATGTGCCTTGCGAGGCATGGTTGGCGGCCGCGCCGTGTAAATGACGCATATGTGTGCGTGCGTCGATTCGGGCGGTCTTGTATGGAGTCGGACTACTGTATATTTATCTATTGTGATCTAAACTTCATGAATATTTTGAAAATACCTATCTAATAATTTCAAAAATTTAGTAAGTTTTTAGGTATAAAGAGGCTTATAACAGAATAAATGAACATTTTTTATTAAATTAAAAGTTACAACATAATTATCATACCTACATACATAGGAACTAAAACATTATGGAAGGTGTATACCTAATTAATTATTTGCGAAGAATCTTGACCTTCCTCTGCCAACTGGGTGAGCAAAGAGTCCACAGTCCACAATGAGTCCGCTGTATCCAGTTCCTCTTCGGGGATGTAGGAGTTCAGGACCTGCAGCACAGCCTCTATGCTGTCGGCAGTGCCTAGGATGCCCCCACCTACTTCTGCCAGGGCATTTGCAGTCTCTGCATTCTTGCGGTCAGCACTGTAGAAATAAGAGTTACGAGTTGCAAAGTGTGGAACAATAATTTAGTTTGTATTTGTATATGTATAAAAATATAGTGGCAGTTAACTAGGTGCCTAGGTAGTTCAAGAGTCAAGATAGTTACATGAAAGCCCACTAGTTATCCCTCTACTCGTGTAAGGCCTGATCAGGCATTTGCCACGCATGCACCTTCGAGTCGGAGGAGTTTCGCCTATTTATTCTCCAGTGTCAGAGGCAGTTCCCTTCTTCCATAAAGCAGGGTGAAGCACCGCAGCCGCGATTTTGAAGCGCGTCCTCTGTCGCGCGATTTGTTGCGATTTTGTAGCACGATTCCGCTGCGTTTATGTGAGCGCGATTTCTAGACGCCGCTCGCCAAATGCGAAATCGCAACAGTGTGTAAGTTCGTATGTGTCTTAGTACAAAATGTACTGCAAACAAATATCGCAACAAACCGCGCGACACAAGACGCGTTTTAAAATCGCGGCTGTGGCTCCACCCCACAGCCGCTTTACTCTTGTAGCTTGATCGACTTTTTATTGAGTTTACGAGTTCATAAACACAATTTGACTTACGCAGGTGGAGGCATGCCTATTTCTTTTTCGAGTATGTCTTGGAGATCGTCCAAGTCTGGTATGGTTGGGATATCATCGCTGGAGTCTGGAGATTTTTTTGGGATAACAAATTCTCTGTAAATAAGAGGTAAACTTTTGTGAAAGTGCAAAGCACATAGTATCTTTTTGTTATAGTTGGAGCGAATGAAAGAGAAGTCATCATGGGTACCTACTTACTTTGCTTCAATACGTGTGCCTTCAGCCCAAACTCCGACTTTTTTTGGTTCCGGAACCTTATTGGACGCTGGTTCAGTCATACCTACTGCACTTAATTTTCTAAAGAGTTATGTGGTACACGATAGAAATCAATTTTATTCACAAACACAAGCACAGAATACTCGTCTAACACAAGTTCAATTCAATTCAGTTGTATGTTTTTATGCTTTCTACGCTTATTGTATTTGTATGCCGTATGCCAAGTCTAGTCTTGTCTGTTTGTTGTTTTGTTTCATAATTTAATTACGTTTGTTGTTACTATGGTTACTGAGGACGACATGACTTTGACAATGACAAAAGATCATTCGAAATTCGTCGGATGAAACCGATGAAACACTCCATTACATGTAGTCATCGATCAAAAATTTCCGGCCGGCCCCCCGCATACTTGATCGTAGTCTTGTGTAGTTCAGACACAATGTCCTAAAAAGAACGGGAGTAAATTTATTGGTATTTATTTTAAATATTTGATCAGCTGGAAAAGTCAGCTTAAAAACTACTTGAGCAGCATTTTAAGATTTGATCGGTTGTAAAATAAAAACCACCAGCAACACTTGGTCGGTAACAAAATAATTTTTGGTCAGAAAGTAAATAGCTGTTTGATCCGCAAAATTAATGTTTTGATCAGCAGAATTAATTATATGATCTGCAGGATTGTACAATTATTTTTGATCAGCCAAAAAGTGATTTTTTTGAGCAGCCAAATTAATGTTTTGGTCAGCCGAATAAGAAAATCGTTAAGCTGAGAAAAAATATAAGCCATAATCAATGGGTTTGCTTCTTAAATGTATGGTCAACTAAAATTTATATTACCGCGATTTTATTGAAAAAGAGCATTAGTCGGTTAAAGAAGGCGGGGTTTTGATAGTCGAGTCGATTTCGATACAGAGGCACGTAGGGGGTTGGTAGGTAGGTACCTATTTCTACCTTACCTAGCGTTGTTGTTTTTGTAAGAAGGTATCAAGGAGCTGAAGGACCCTTGTTCGTTGTTGGTCATGTCTGTCTTGTATTTGTGACACCGGCACGGCAGTGAAATACAAACGCACGTAGGAGATAGGTAGGTAGGTACCTACCTTACCTCGCGTTGTTGTTAGCAACTGAAGGAACCCTTGATTGTTATTGGTCATGTCTGTCCGTGAGTGACACCGGTAGTGGCATAGGTACGTACCAACGAACGTGTAAGATAGGTAAGGTACCTTACCTACATACCTATTACCTACGTGCAAATCTACATAAATGAACTCTCGGAAGTACGCGCGTGGCTGCGCAGTGTACCTTATTTTAATGGGTCAAAGGGACGCGGAAGGGTGTGCAGGCGACGAGCACACGTTTGCTGTAAGTTAGTGTGAGTGCTCGTCGCCGCAGTAGTGTGGTCGTTCTTTCCTACACCAAATAGGTATATGCGTGTTCTGTTCAAAAGTACAGTCGACTCGAGTGTCATTCATTTGATATTTAAAGTAAAACAATAATAGCACATAACAAAATTAGTGATTATTGTTATTTATTGTTTTCGTTATTATTGTTCTCTTAGTTAGTTAGTATCTCTTAGTTAATCATAATCATTCAATCATTTCTTAGCTAAAGTAGGCTAAGAAAGTAGGTATATCTACGAGCTTGAGTCCGCGGCTTCGCACGTGTTTTTGAGGGTAAAAAGTAGCCGATTATGAATTCGTTCCAGGTCTATAACTACATCAATGCAAAATTTCAGCTCGATCGGTTCAGTAGTAGGCCTACCTACCTAGTCACAATATCTGTGCACGTGCACCTCACCCGCGCTATAGATATATATTGTGACTGGCTGGGCCAATTGTTACAGCGTTGTTGTAAACGTGTAGGTGTCGGTAGGTAGGAATTATCAAGATGAAATTTTAATAGAGATCGAAAAATGTTATCTAAGGTTTCGTGCCCAAAGAGTGAAATCGGGATCCTATTTCTAAGCCTCC
Source organism: Eupithecia subfuscata (assembly GCA_963564075.1). Lineage (NCBI taxonomy): Eukaryota > Metazoa > Arthropoda > Insecta > Lepidoptera > Geometridae > Eupithecia > Eupithecia subfuscata. Next base: position 16,168,093 of record OY751110.1, on the reverse strand, counting down.
GCTGTCAGTCCGTCGTCGTCTGTGAGCGGGCTGTATCCAAGATATACCTTTCTAAGTAAAATTCTGTAGATATTACCTATTATGGTGCCAATACCTATACGTTCTCCCAGCGCTCAACAAATGGCCTGTGTTACGTTACATTACAACTAATTGCAGAGACACGCTATTTCCAATCTTTTTGCAATAAGTAGTATACCTACCTAATGAACAACAAAGATGGAAAGACGTAGCTAGACCAAAGTGCGACCGAGACAACAATATGCACGTGGAGTGGAACACGAACGCCGCCGGCGGCGGGGCGGCGGCGACGGGGCGGCACCCCGGTCTGTCTATGACTGAGGTCGAATGATGATGAACCTAATTGAACCCAATCTCTTGAATTTTACTTACACTTACATCTAGGTATGACTGTACCTCATGAACCTTCCCTACCTACAAAGTAGACAATAGCAATTTTCAGAGGATTTAACAGAGGATCCTTTTTGTTTCTTTGATTGCCTACCTATTGTAGGTACCTATACCGAAAGTAGTGTTTGCAACGAATATGGGAGAAAAAAATATACCTAACACTAACACTCTCTTCTCGGTAGGTCCCTTGTTGTCACAGATTAGGTATAGTACCTACTACACTTTTTAAAAATACTTACCTAGACATATTTTCAATTACAGGGTCTTTGATTTTTCACAAAAGTCAATTCAATTTGATTGCACAATAAATGAAAGTAATAACAATTAGATCAGAATTTTACTTAAATCTATGAATTAGATAGATTGATTACTACTTTATTGCACCATCAATACCTACCTACATAAAACAATTAGGTACCTACGCTAATAACTCTTATTTTCACGACTCAATGGGTAGGTAGGTAGTTTGCGGGTGTCGTCGGCCTTTTGACTCACTCATTCAGGCATTTTGGATTTCAGGGTCCTATTAGGAAGTACCTAATAGGAAATTAGTTTTTCACAAAAGTTCGTACTTAGGTACTTACTTAAGTAAGTAAGTACTTATAAATAATATAAGTACTTACTTACTTAAGTAAGAACCTACTGATATTTTCAGTAATCTAGCCGTACCTACCTACCTACCTATAATGCAAGCTCTACTTAGCTTGGTATGATAATGCCAGCATTATTACTTATAGATACCTACCTGGGTAGGTAGGTTTTTATTTCTTTCCATTTCATTTCTATAACCAGTTTAATATTTATATGGTTATAGATACCTATGCCCTATTTATACCTACAATTTATCCAGGTATGTAGTGCATTGTATAAATATAATACACTACATACCTATACCAATCGTACAAACATTTGTCCCGAGGCGGGAATCGAACCCGCAACCTCCTCCTTCCTACCGATTCCGGCGCCGGCCGGCGCGGCGCGGCGGCCAGGGGGCTGCAGAGGTAGCAGGGCATGGGTGGCTTTGAGCGAGCCGCCTCTCTCAGCGAGCAGAGCCGTTAGGAACATTATCTATGAACTATGTATTTGCAGACAGATATTTCCCAGTCAAAAATCCTAGAACCCGGCCGGGTACAGCGCCACCTTCCGGGTCAAGTTGAAAATCTAGACCATCCAGTGATCCACTCAAACACACCATTAAATTAAATGTCATCAAAATCGGTTCAGCCGTTGAGGAGGAGCTCAGAGACATACACATGTAGATAGGTAGCAACAGAAGATTAATAATAATAATGGTGTATTAAGATTAGCAAACCAAAATTAATTTGACAGCTTGCCAAAACATTATAAAATCCGAACCAGGATTTGCTGATCTTTTTCATTCATTATATTGTTGCAATATCATTTTAAAGGCATGCCAAAATTTCATTAAATCCGAATCACGATTTGCTGCTGCTTCACTAATATATTGCTGCACAAATATTTAATTTACTGTGACATAAATTTTTAGGCTGCCCAATGTCACATTAGCTGCTGATCAATTCAGTCATTTTTGCCGACCACTAGCTGCGGCTCAAAATGTTTTTTCTGCTTGCAAATTCAATTTTTCGGCTGGCCAAAACCTCTTTATTCTGCTGATCGTTTAAATGATACCCAAAAAGAACTAGTTCCCACATGTGAACTAATAGGAGCTATTCAGCTAAACTCGTTCCTAGCAGTACACTAGTACACTTGCTCATCAGTCACGAAATCTCGGAACAACTAAACTAAAAAGATCTTATTTTGTATGCCGTAAAGTTTAAAATCTAAAAGCAAGAAGAAAAGAACTATTAGGGAATCATTATGGAAGAACAGAGATAGAAAACGTATAAATCCGCGGTACTAAAAGAGACAGAGTTATACATCTAGTTCTCTAGTTCAGTAGTACTCATGTTTCCTTTAGGTTACTGTTACATTATGTCGGACAGCATTGCAAGACAAAGAAAGGATAAGGAAGAACAGAGATAGACAGCGCATAGGTAATCCGTTGTAGTAAAAGAGACGGAGATATGCATTTTTTTGCTTCGGCCATGTAATGTAATGCTGCAAAATTTTGTAGAGCTCAAACTCCTTATAATTAGTCTCATGTCAGGGTGTCAACATTACTCGACTGGATTGCTATTTTTGGTAATTTGTCAGCATTGGGTCAAAGGTTCCAGTTTAAAAACATTCGGTAACTAATAGAAAGATGAACTTTGTTTGTTTAGCGTAGAGATCATTTTTCCTTGTTTTTATTTTATGTTTTCAACTGTAAGTGAACTGTTTAATTTACCTTGTATGAATTTTGTTGCGAGCAAGGAAGGAACGACTTTTCTTGCGAATTTCGTTCGTATTCTTGTTTGTTTCGTTTGTTTTTAATAAATCATTGAGTATAGAGTAATATGAAAAGTATTTTTATAAATCAAAAATCAAATATCAAAAATGAAATCAAATATTTGCTTACAGAAAAAAACCCAGGTTATAGATATATTTTAGTTTTCCCAAAGGAAACCTCAGCCGTTGTTGTTCCCGCCCAAAAAAAACGTAACAAAACATAACAATTGCGTATTTCGGAGAATTAAATCGACTCGAAAATTTTGCCGAGCAGGGTACTAATAGTACTAGAAGTCCGAACTAGTACTTCAGTACAATTGTACTAGTTCGGAGCGATCCCTTTACTGACCGAGCAAGAACAAGCCTACTTGATCGATGCATGTAGTGAAAAAACCGTAGAAAGCGAATGCACTAGAATAGATTAAAATGGATTAAAACTATTATCTAGAATTTTACGCAATAAATGTAAATGTAAGAAAAATATGTTCCTAACATTGTATAGATTTTTATTATAATTTTTACTTATGCGCCTGCACTTTAATGTTAAAGTTTGCTATTATTGTTCTAAATTTTAACGTTGTTTGTGTTGTGTTCCTATTTTCATGTGTCAAATGTTTGTTTGTAGGTACTATGGACTTTGTTGTCTTGTCTGAAATAAAAATATAGCATTCATTCATAGGCGCAATTACCATCGCATTCACATTAAAGAGAGAACTTTATGCCTAAAGCCTAAGAAAAAATGAGATAGAACGATTAGGTTCCTAACTCATCGAGCGTGCCGGTTTTTTCATTGTTTACATCATCTATGTGGTAAACAAATTTCCTATGACACCAGCGTTGCCAGATCTACTGATTTAGCAGTAGATCTACCTGCTTTTTGAACCATCTACTGATCTACTGATTTATTTCTAAAATTTCGTGAAATCTACCTGATTTTTCCCGAGCGCCAATGGCTCCGTGTCTATTATGTAAGCTGTCACTTGTCAGTGTCACTTCACAAGCCAATGAAATTTTCACCAATCCGGTTCGTCACAATACTGACAAAATATGAATGAAATTGAAGAGTTTGTTTTGTTCGTTCGTTTCTTCCACTTCTAGTAAACATCTGTTGTGTGTTCCTATCTTTTTAGAATTGATTGGTCGGTCCGTTCGTTCTTCGATAAACTTTTGCCATTGTTGCCATATCTACTGATTTAGCAGTAGATCTTGTAAATGGATTATTACACTTCCTACGAGTAGATAGATCTGCTTGATTTTTGTAGAGCCACTGATTTATTTTGTAAAATTCGAGAAATCAACCAGCTTTTCCTGAGAGAGATTCAAGGCCAAGGCATAAGGCCTTGTGACTACAAAAGAAATTAAAAATGCAATTTCACTTGGTGTTCATACGATTCATGGCAAGATTTGTTTATTTTCAAGGGTACTGATCAGGTTTTATCAGGTAAATTAATATTTAAAAAAATAGACACCTAGCATCCCTCTTTCTGTGATGAACATAGTTTGTTTTTCTTGAAACGAACAACGGAACACCATTGTACACGTAGGTAGGTAACTAGGTATAGTTACCTACCCCAAAAAATGCCATGAGTATTTTACTTTGCAACTTAGGTACTTTGATGAATGCCATCATTGAAAAGTGAAACACAAACACTGGACAAACATACAAAAAACTGAATCAAAATCGGTTCATCCGATAGGGAACTATAATTATAGTTTCCTAGCGGATGAACCGATTTTATAAAAAACCTTACAGATACCTACCGCGCATTATTCGTGTCAAAAGCTAGAAATTTGTAGTTTTTTCAAAATCTACTGATTTTTTCTTCAAGCTACTGATTTTTTACGTGACTTTCTACTGATTTTGTCAAATTCGATCTGGCAACACTGTATGACACCGACGCCGCCGACGACGCGACGGAGCTCGACACAAGAATTTGCCATTTTTTTTTTTGTAACGAGAATAGAAAGGTACCTACAAAGGTTTGGCGGAATTCCCTGTTCTGAAATTGAATTCCTAAATTTTTGAACAGGGAAATCGCAAATTCAATCCAACCAGACATGAAGTAAGGAACCTAAAATCAGGGTAATAAAATTGCATGGCACCCCCCCCCCCCCCCCCCCCCCCATCAACTCGTGCACTTTGTCTTGCTCAGGGAACACGCTTGCCGTATCGCCCTATCTATGGAAAAAACCACGACCGCTTGTAAACGCGACTTTGACAGATGTTTCTTTTCTACGGTGTCTAACCTTCAAATTCTAATCAGTGTTGCAGTTCTAAAATCGTGTGTAAAATTTTCCTTTTTCTTCTCTTTTCTGAGTTTTTCTTCCACTGTATGTACCTACCAAGTCTCCCGGAAGGATCATGTACCTACTTATACCCACTGGCCACTTTCACTTTTCAGGCGCAAACGGACCACCGCCCTGACCACAGCCACCGGTGGCGAGCGACATGCTGTTTACCTGCTTTTCATACATTTTGTACAAACTCGCGGCAAACGCGTCACCGGTGGCGGCCACTCGTTGCAGCAGTGTCCGCGACTCGCCACTGTCTTGTCGCCGCTGCGCGCCACGCAAAACGCTGACTCTTGCCACTGATATGACAATCACTCACCCACTCAGCTAACCTCTAGGCGTTCTACGCAACGCACGTGTTAAATAAAAATATGATTATTTTCAACGGACAACAAAGCGATCCATGATTTGTTAAGAAATGTACATAAGCACCATAAGCACGTCTTATAATTAGGGTTATTTATTTGACTTAATACATAATACTAGAGATTTTAGGAGATCACTCTCCTAACGAAAAAAATTGCACGTGGGAGACTCTACCAGCAAAAGTTCGAAGGATGGTGTTGGTTGCAAAAAATATATTACATTGAGAAAACCAGTAAGTAATATATTATTATACCAAACTAGACGATCGCCTCGCGGTTTCACCGGCGTAGTTCCCGTTCCCGTGGGAATTCCGGGATAAAATATAGCCTACTATAGTCTACTATAGCCTACTATAGCCTAGTGAAAGAATTTTTCCTATCGGTCCAGTAGTTTCGGAGCCTATTCAATACAAATAAACAAACAAACAATCAAATCTTTCCTCTTTCTATTATTTGTATATATTAAAGATAAAAAATCCGGATTTTGTTTTATAGATGTTATTCCGTCTAAATGTTTTCCATCGCGGCATGCACACTAAGGAAACTTTTCGAGATAATTTTGAGTGAAGCAGAGCAAAAATTCAGGTCTCGCTTTGTTCGCTGTTATTGCTTTTATGTCAGCTATACTCTTTTTGACAAAAAATAACAGCAAACAAAGCGAGCTCCGGAAATTTTTAAGACTGCAGTGGTAGATAAAAAGCTATGATTATATTAACGGTTAGCGGAGCCAGCCTCAGTAATTTTGGAATTTTGTGAGGTTGGGTTAGCAAGAAAGACAAGGAAGCTAAGACGACGGTGAGTGGAGAAAATCGCAGCATTTATGAGATATTTTAATGTAATAAAGAAAAAAAACGTGAAGCATAAATCAGCGAGCACAGCGAGCCACTGATATTTTCACTTTTTCAGGGGTCACAAACTAGTTAGAAAATATTTAAAAATTATTATCAGCAAGTGGAGAAAGCCCTGAAAAATTTAGAGAGTTTGCGACTGAGAAAATTGTTACGAAAATAATACATAATGAATATCGGTGAATGGAGTGAGCCGCAGATGTTTGGGATTGGTTATGCAAGACAAGGAAACTAAGATAGTAGGCCAAGAAAAGTTATAAGAGTTTTGCGATTAACAACAAAATAGGAGGACAACAGCCCTGCCCTACAGAATGTGCTGCGAGCGGAGCAAGCCGTGATTTTTTTAAAAATCTGGGCTTGCTCGGAAAATGAAAACCGAAGTTTCGTTTTCGTTGTCCTGCAAAACAAACTCTTATGTCGCCTGCATAAGATTAGCGTTTGCACTAAAACGAATCAGAAAATTCAATTTTGTTTCTAAAAGTACGGACCCGTCCCTAGCTGCTCTTTAGATATTTTGCAGTTTTTTGCATATTGAACTCAAACGAGGGTTCTGCCCCAGACCAAATAGAGAAGGCAAAACTGATGCCTGCGAGCGGAGCGAACCGCGTTTTTTTTTTCATATTTGGCATTGTCTTCTAAGAGTTGAGTCAGGCTTTGAAAATAGGACATAAAGTGTGAGCAAACCGCGAAGAACTGGCGTTCTTAGATTTTCTGTTGTGTCTGGCAAACCTATTATCAAAACTGCTGTCGGCGAGCAGAGCGACAATTTTTGGAGCGGCGGCGGCAGCGCGTCGCCGCCGCCGCCCCGTGCTGAGACAATAATAATAATAATAAAAGCGTTTATTTTTCTCTCACAATAGGTTCACGCTGAAAGAAACGAATTTAGATTCAAACATTCATAATACGATTTTATAAAAATTTGCCTGTCTATGAAATCAACTTTGTTTAGGCTACCTATCTATCCAGGTTGTCTGACAGAGATCGCTCTTGAGCGATAAGACCGCCAATTGTCACTTAGATTTTAATTACCTATTCCATTTAAATTGTTTCTTTGTTTTAAGTGTGCAATAAAAGTATTTTTCTATCTATCTACGTACGTATTTTTCAAATCTAATCAGATGCATCTTCTAGGTGGGCAGCGGCCCCCCCCTGCCCGTACCTCGCTACGCCCTTGCAGGTGACTGTCGCGCGCCGCGACTGCTGCACTGCAAATGTTGCGATAGCGCGCGACATGACTGACAGCCACGCCACCTGCCGGTGGCGTGGCTGTGGCCGGTGGTCCGTTTGCGCCTAGTCTAAAAAAGTGAGTCTTTAATCAATCAGTTTGAATTGAAAACGAAACGGTTCGTCGGCGAGCGAGCGAAGTAAACGGTCGTCGTTGTTGTAATAATTGATTCTATTGATTTTTCTTGCTCTAAGTTGCATAGTTTCGATTTTCTTTCATGTTTATCATGTTTCGTTGGTCGCAATTGTTGTAAAAATACGTTCGCAAGTACGTAGCGGTTCTCTTCTCTTTGGGCAAGATGTTTATAAAGTCAATCACACTCGACGGCTTCAAATCTTACGGGAACAGGGTGGAGATCACAGGTTTCGATCCCGCCTTCAACGCCATTACCGGGCTGAACGGCACCGGCAAGTCGAATATCCTCGATTCAATATGCTTCGTGCTCGGGATCACCAATCTATCCAATGTAAGTGCCCAAAATCAATACCTAACTATTGAATTTCAACTATTCTGGTAACAGTTCGATGTTTTTGCATGTGGGTAAAGTTGTTGATGTTATTATTGTATATTGGTAGGTGCGTGCAGGCAGTCTCACAGAGTTGATCTACAAGCATGGACAGGCTGGCATTACTAAAGCCACTGTGAGCATTACCTTTGACAACCGCGACAAGGCCCAGGCACCAGTTGGATACGAGAGTGCTGATGAAATCACTATCACTAGACAGGTAGCTATTTATTTTGTTGAGAGATTCATTGATAACCTCCTCAGCACATATAGGCACAGCCACTGCTGAATGTGCCTCCCCCAAACAAAGGGGGATTTGGCATCATGAGGTCCTCCTAGCCGAATCTTCGGCACACAATGCATAATCGTTGCATCATGCAGGCCTCTGCAGTAAGAGGAAATATGGTAGCCTGTAGGTTTGCTCGTACCTTACCTGTTAAAATTTCACTTTTTATAGCCTTCTGCCAGTGCTTCTACACGAGCTGCCTATGGGTTAAGAACATGCAAAAGTCTCTTAAGCCCTGCGTGTTCAATATAACAACATTTTCAGAATGCTGTTGGGCCTGCCTCGTTATTGTAGTGTGTCAGAGATGTTTACGAATACCTTCACTGATGGCTTCGCGGCAATTACGCGGAAGCGAGTGGCATCATTTATGAGTAGAGTCAGAGGTAGTAACAACAGCATCCTGAAAGTCATGTCTCACAAGTATGACTGTCCCATACTGCAACACTGGGTGAAATTAGTTACTAATAGAATTAGCTATTTTTGTTTATTTTATTTTCTTAGTTGATAATAGTGCCCAAGTGTGTGTGCAAACACAAGTGCTCTCTCTGTTCCATCACTCTCATTATGTAATGGGATGGCAGAACGACACAGCCGGGGAGAGATCTGATGCGGGGAGGACCAATGGCTTAACATGCTTTCCAAGGCAATGAATTGAATCATGAAATTTCCTGACTCCAGGCTGTTACCGTGAATTGATGTGGTTTGCCATAATCTCCGCTTATAATATATTTACGCTTATAATATACCTATACACCAGCCAAACTCTATGTAGAATGTTTGTAAATGAGTGGTTCATTTACAAACATTCTACATTCTACTAACATTTACACAAATAACTAAAACTGGTTGCTTAGCATTGAGTTTCAGAAAAAATTGTCAACAAAATTTATTGAATGAAGCATCTTAAATCGATACCTTATGTAAATTACGTATAAAAATACTCAGCAACAGTAAGCATTTTAGTTAAGTATTGGTGGTTTGTTTACAAACATTCCACACTGAGTTTGGCTAATATAAGGAGTGATATTTTATAACTTTTGATGGTGCATTATAGCAATTACCTATCTAGAGATGAGGAAGAAAATCATTCAAACAAAAAGTCTACCAAGTCATGTTCAATTATAAATTTATCAATTTCAGATTGTAATGGGCGGCAAAAATAAATACATGATAAATGGCATTAATGTGCAAAACAAAAGAGTGAGTGACCTGTTCTGCTCGGTGCAGCTGAACGTCAACAACCCACACTTCCTCATCATGCAGGGGCGGATCACCAAAGTGCTCAATATGAAGCCTCCCGAGGTAACTGCAATACCCCCTGACAACCCTCACTTCCTCACCATGCAGGGCCGCAGCAATATTCCGGCCTTGAACAAGCTGCCTGCACTCAATCCTGAACTCTTGCTTATCAGTATTATTTGTCTGCAGATTCTGTCAATGATAGAAGAAGCTGCTGGCACCAGCATGTATGAAACAAAAAAACAGCAAGCTCTTAACATTATAGCCAAAAAAGATGCTAAACTTGCAGAGTTGGACGATGTAAGATCTAGTTATATTTATCTTATATATTTGTCACCTTTTTATACAGAATCTTATCCATCCCCATAATGCAAGGCTCTGCAAATATAAAAAGTTGCTTCACAATTCCAGATAATAAGAGAAGACATTGCCCCGAGGCTCCAGAAGCTTCAGGATGAGCGTGCACATTATCAAGAACACCAGAAAATTATCAGAGAAATAGATGGGCTCTCTAAGCTGAACCAAGCTTATAAATATGAAATGACGCAGAAGAAGTGTGCGAAGTTAGAACAACAGATAGAAGCAGCAGAAAACAACATCAGGGCTAGCGAAGCTCTCATCAAGGACAACCAGCAGGAGTGCAAGGCTATAGAGAAGGAGATAGCAGAAATGCACAAAATAATAGATGCGGTCTGTGCTTTACCTATTAATTGAGAGTCTGTGAAACCTCATCATCTAGTTTAGTCAATGGGATGAAAAAATGATAAGCTTTTGATGTGAAACATTTTTCAGGTTGAATAGTAGGGGTCACTCTGGGTCACTTGCAAAAACCAGAAACTAATGAAAACATGAAATGACATGATTGCTTATTATTAACTGAATTCAAAAAAAGGAGGAGGTTCTCAATTCGTCTGTATATTTTTTTTACTTAGTAGGTGCACTGAATATGTCGCATAAATGTATGCACGGGATGTTTGACGGAGCTCATGAGTATCCCCCAGTGGCAACAGTCAGTGTCACTTTGTAGCAATACAGGATCAGTTCACAGTGCCCGCTGCGGCTCCTTTCTTGATACAGCCTCTCAGAACTTAAAGAACGAATGTGGTTTGACAGGAAAGTTCTGGCGTGCTTCAAGAGTTGGAGGAGACGCTTAGCGCGGCGGAGCGCCAGGAGGCGGCGGCGGCCGCGGAGTTGCGGGCGGCCGACGCCTGCGTCGCCGACTGCGACGTCAAGTTGAGCCGCGACACGCGCGCCCACCAAGCCGACCAGGCTGTGCTGCAGACCAAGCAGGCGCAGGCCGACCAGGTGCGTACCACAAGAGCTAGAGGCGACCGCACACAGTGCGGCGGAGCGGCAGAGGGCGCGGCGGCCCTTGCCTCGACCAACTACCGACTTATTGTAAGGGTCTGCAAAAGCGGCAGGCAGGCATGCCAGTAGCTTTTAGAAACTCGTCGAGTCTTCTCGTCATTCATACCGCAAACTAAAGTTTTCAATTAGTGCATCCTACTCGTCATGACCTACGGACCTGAGACGTGGACTCTCACGGTAGGGCTGGTCCACCATTTCAAAGTCGCTCAGCGAGCTATGGAAAGAGCTATTACGACTTAGCTCTAAGAATTTGCAAGCTGAAGTGGCAGTGGGCTGGCCATATCTCGCGAAGAACCGACAACCGCTGTAGTAAACGTGTTCTTGAGTGGAGACCACGACTCGGCAAAAGTAGTGTAGGACGCCCACCGGCCAGGTGGGATGACGTTCTGCGAAAGGGTGCAGGCAGATACTGGATGCGGCAAGCTGAAGACAGGGCGCTATAGCGCTTATTAGGGGAGTCCTTTGTCCAGCAGTGGACTATTATAGGCTGATGATGATGCCAGTAGCTGGTGAGTGGTCGCCGCAAGGTGCACGTCTATTGGGGGTCCGGATACGAAACCCTTATGGTCTCGCTCTGTCTGTCCTTTATTCCCTCCTTAAAATCTCAGTAACTAACTACCTCGGCTATTAACTTGAAATTTAAGATACCGTGCGCCTGTACATTGAAATAAAAATAAAACGTCAAGTGCGAGTCGGACTCGCGCACTAAGGGTTCCGTTTAATTGTAAGACCTTGTTTCTTGCCAAATATTGTGATTCTAGGTCAACATGAAGTACCCTGTATATTTTGGTCGAGGAAGAGAATCAAAACTTATATATTTTAGTTAATAAACTACAAATTTACGGTTTTCAGATTTTATCGTTATTTGTGCTATATGACCTTGCTTCTTACCAAATTTTATGATTCTAGGTAAACGAGAAGTACCCTATAGGTTTTGGTATATGTATAGCAAGAATTAAAAGTATTTTTTTTTTGGTAAATAAACTACAAATTCACGGTTTAAGGCGAGGATTCCCGGATTTCGGGATTTTTAACTGTCCGTACCTCAATAACTATAAGACCTATAGTTTTGAAATTCATTAATATTATAGTTGAGGATATTTTCTGAGGATATTTTCTAGTGCATCACTAGACAAAAACACGATTGGTGATATTTCACCCGATAGAAAAAAATTACAAAGTTACCTCTAAATGAAACTTTGAATGATCAGTGTGAATAGAAAAATGAATAAAATGACACAAAATGTATAACAAAACATTGCAAACGTTATTACGCAGTGCATCACTAGAAAATATTTTTATATGCCATACAAATATTTTTCAAAACCTAAATACCTACAAAATCGTGCTCGGCTGCCTGCGCACCGTCTTGCTCACTTACTCGCAATCATCGCATCTCGGGAATCCTCGCCTTAAGGATTTTTTCCTTTACTTGTACTATAAGAACTTGCTTCTATCCAAATTTTATGATTCTACGTCAACGGGAAGCACCAAATAGGTTTTGGTCCAGGCGAGAGTAAAATCTATTTTTTTTTGTAAATAAACTACAAATTTACCGTTTTCAGATTTTTTCCTTTAATTGTGCTATAAGGCCTTGCTTCTTGCCAAATTTCATAATTCTAGGTCTACGGAAAGTACACCATAGGTTTTGGTCTAATTTTTTTAGTGAATAAATTAAAAAAATATGTTTTTCGGATATTTCCCTTTACTTGTGCTATAAGACCTTGCTGCTCACCAAATTTCATGATTCTAGGTCTACGGGAAGTACCCTATAGGTTTTGGGTTCATGAGATTCCCTGGGAAATTTCAAAATTTTCGGACATAAACGGCTGTAACTTTTGAGTGCGTTGACTTAGAAGTTTAATTTATATCACGGCTTAAAGAGGTTCTGGACTTGAGTATTTGATGTTAATTTCAACTCGATAGCTCCACGCGTTCCTGAGAAAAGAGGGTTGACGTCTGTCTGTCTGTCAGCAACTGTCTGTCTGTCCGTCTGGACACACAGACAGACAGACAGACGGACAACAAAGTGATCCTATAAGGGTTCCTTTTTTCCTTTTAAGGTACGAAACCCTAAAAATGAAAATTTTCTGGACAAATTGTGATACGAAATTTCAAGAGACCAGGTCAAGTGGGGTAGTAAACGAGCTATCGGTTTGTACATTTGAAAACAGTTAAATTTTTAGGAAATTGACGATTACCCCCTAATCTCCAAAGTTTGCAGAGTGATCTATTTGTTTCTGAAATCCATCTGAATGTTGCAGGTGGCGGCATCATTCTCTGGTCTCCGCGAGGCCAGCGAGAGCAGTGCAGCGGCGCTGACGGCGGCCCAGGAGCACTTCCTGGCCGTGAGCTCGGGCCGCGGGGACGGCGACCGCGGGGACGTGCTGGAGCAGCTGGCGGCGGCGCGGAGCGAGGCGGCCGAGGTGGGCACGCGCGTTGCCGGCGCCACCATGGAGCTGGCCGCGCTCGAAACCAGGCTGCAGCGGCTGCGGGCCGAGCTCGCCGCCTCCGCGCAGGCCTACGCGCGGGACCAGGCCGCCGTGGCGGAGCGCGAGCGGCGCCGCCAGACCCTGCAGGTCGGTAGCCGCAGCAGGTCCGTCCCTCTGAACAGCGCTCGTTCACGTTTCCTTACATTCTTGTTCGACTGATCCCGACAGAGCGAGCTCTCGGCGCTGCCGTACGACGCGGCACGGCATGAGACGTTGGTGGCGGAGCGGCGCGCGCTGCAGGACGCGGTGCGCGCGCAGCGGGACGCGGTGGACAGGCTGAAGGCGCAGACGCAGCGCTGCCGCTTCCACTACAACCTGCCGCACCCCAACTTCGATACCCGCAGAGTTCACGGTGACTGTCCAAACTAAGGAACTTTGAAGTTACGGTTCCGACGATATCCATCGCCCGCCCGGCGCCCCACATCTAGCCTTCGTCTCTCGAACATCGAGATTCTTACGACAAACAGATTCCTAGATCTTACATGAATATGATTCAACAGCATATATTTATCATCTATTCTTATTTTAGCATCTATTTATTTTTCGATAAATGGTAAGCATAAGATTGGCGCAGGGTCGTGTGGAGTGGAACAAAAATGTTTGGATGCCTATGCCCGTATTATGTAGTATTAATTTAGAGAAAAGCGCTATAATTCGGCCGAAACCGACTTGAAATTCCTGAATAATGAAAATGCGTTTGGAAGTAGTTCTGAACCCGCAACGCAACCCTGCGACCGCGACATCTCATTTTCAAGTGGCGACATCTCTTTAAAATTCGAGTCTAATTTATTTTGATGAAACGACGAATGATATGAGGCCCACTTTGAAACATGAAATACGAAGTTTCGGTTGACGAATCGCACGAAACGAACAACCTAAAGGGCGAGTCTATTTGACTTCAGTAATAGTAGGGGAGCCCAAGAGGGGATTTCGGGATTTACTAAAGCGCGGCAGATTAATATACACGGGGATACCTTGTACCCGGTTAAGTACCTCCACCAAATATGAGCCTCCTAAATAAGGCCGCCCGTGAAGGATGAAGGATCAGATTATTAAAATAAAATTGATCATCAGAAAATCTCGAGCGCGTCAGATTAAGGTACGGTGAGTTAATTACATGCTAAAAAGTGCATATTCCACTAATCTGACAATTTGAGAGTGACGTAAAGAAAGGTAGCAAAGTTGTAAAAAAAACGTCATCTCGACATTCCCGAGCGTAGCAATTTTTTTTTTATTTTGAAGGAATTAATTCGACGATAACGAAAAATATATAATCTGACGATTTCCGCAAGCCGAAATAACAAAAATTCCTCGATAAAGTTTAATGAAGTAAGAGAGTAATAGATAGAGTTTCTCTATCTATAACTCTCTCACTCCGTCCCCACTCTGGTTTCTGTTGCCATCAGCGTTGCCATTTGGCAATTTTGGTTGCCATTTTGGCAACATTTGACCCTTCGCGCTTCGTGTCAACCAAATGGCAACTTATTGGCAACTTTTCGACTTGTCGCGCGATCATCAGTAAGAAAATATCGTATATCTTTCGCAGATGAACTGAACGCATCGAATTGAACAAAATCAAAATCTTGAACGCATTTCTCTCCCAAAAATGAAAACAGTACATAATTATTAGACAAACAAATTGTACCCGTATTTCTATAACCAAAAGATTTTGGTGAAAAATGGATGTTTGTGTCTGTGTGCAGTGTAAAGGAAGTTTTTTTTCGTGGTTTTCTAATACTTTTGTTTTTAAATCTACTGGTAAGTTCTCTTTTTATTGTTTTAATCAAAGAAGCTACATAAAGACCTACTTGAAAAACCAATTTTACTGATTGAATCATCATTCATTCATTATTCATCACCAACCCTTCCCAGCCTGTTGGGTACCTAGGATAGGAATAAGACGTTGCTCATAATTACAAAAAATTAATTACATAATTGCATGCATGAAATCGACGAAAGGTACCTAAGTAGGTAATTTTGGCTGCAAAGAGTGTTTTTGTTTTGTCTTCCGAGTTTCAGATTTTGTCTCAAATAATGTAAATTTCAGCCTTTATTTTTTTTAAACACAACTATGTACATAAATATTTTATATAATAAAATATTAAAATATTTTTTGTCAGATTAGGCGAATCCCTCTAGATAATCGTCGGATTATGAGACAACACGTCTAGAACATAAAGAATAGGTATATATCTTGATCTGACGCGCTTGAGTATTTCAATAGTAGCGGCCGCGAATTTGCGTCACATCGAAATCGTCAGATCAATAATCTGACGATTTCGATGTGACGCAAATTCCCCCTTAGAAAATCTGACGCGCTCGATTAATTTTTTTTTTCATTTTCAACCCTTACGTACAACCACCCGCATCATGCAAACGATCAGATTAACATACGGACATTATTAAAAATACGTAGGACATTGATGCTACCAATATCTGACGCGCTCGAGTATGTCCATGCAACAGTATTTGTTTACATATTTAAAACTCTATAGCCGCTTCCCCCACCGATGAAAAGGTATAAATTATTTATCATTTAATTCTTCTTATCATATGAGCTTTGCAACCCAATAGATCTCTATGACGCTCGAGTAAATCCCCATTTAGCATCGTGGGTTCCCCTACTATAACGGGACGTGATCCCGACTCCTTTTTGTACGGGGATTTGCGCAGTCCCTGCGGCGTGTCTGCTCGACAGAGGCGCGCAACCAAATTGTATCGAAAAGGAGACGTCACGATCACGTCTCGTTAATAACGTCACATAGACTCGCCCTTTGAACGTGCAAATGTGCTTTGCTTCGGACGCCTCACCTTTGGTTTCGCATCTCTAAGAAATGTCAAAATCATTTTGATACAAGGGTCATCGAAAAAGAACCGATCGGTCGTCTTTCGTTTTATACGATCCGCCATCCGTCAACTTTGTAATGAGCGGTTTTCGATTTGTAATAAAAAAAGAAAATTAGTTCCAAATATCTCGATAGGTGGCAGGGCTTCAACTAGAAATTAAGGTATGTCAATGTCAAATGCAAGGAAACAATATACAATTTACAGTAAGGTTATTACGTTGCGTTAGTTGCTAACTCACGCGGGTTAGCGGCCATTTTGCGCGCTTATGTAGCGCGTCGCCGCGTTTATTTCTTTGAGCTGATTGGCTTATTAACTGAATGAACCTTAATTATAACCCTCTCAAATCGCGTTATAATAGTGTCAAAGAGGTGCTTAGCGTGTAGTTAGCACTTTCACGCGTGTAGTTGCACGTGCGTTTATTTGCGGCCTAAAAGTACTTCATTGAAGTTGACAATTCATACTGCAAGTACTTTGACAGCAAAATAATTTGACAATTGACACTGTGATCTTTTATTTATTCATTCAATGAGTGAGAAGCTGAACCAAATAAATAAACGCGCCTTAAATTAGCATAAACTCTCGCAAACGCACGCGCATGCGTTTGCGTGCGTAGCGCGCGTGCGTTTATTAGTGTAATAAGTCTACAGATCAGCGAACACTATTGAAAGAATTTTCCAAATCGGTAAATTTTGACGTCTACGGTTGTTTTCATTTCATTTGTCATTGACATACCCTAATTTCTAGTTGACGCCCTGCCACCTATCGAGATATTTTAAACTAATTTTTTTCTTTATAAAAATGCAAATCGAAAACCGCTCATTGGTTTTTCAAAGTCCAATATGAATAGCACAAGTGCCCTTGGATAGCTA
The DNA here is from genome assembly GCA_963564075.1 of Eupithecia subfuscata. Lineage (NCBI taxonomy): Eukaryota > Metazoa > Arthropoda > Insecta > Lepidoptera > Geometridae > Eupithecia > Eupithecia subfuscata. The sequence goes on along the minus strand of OY751110.1, from coordinate 16,151,000 downwards.
GCTACGCCGCTGCAGAGAATGGGATGGATCAGCCGTCTGGTAGATATTCCTCTGCTGTGTGGGGATATTCCTCTATCAGCCCCCAGAACTGTGTCTTGATTCATACTGAGTAAGCCTCATTCGAGATTATAATTCGCTTTGATGTAAGTATGATCTCTCTGTGGACAGGAACCGTCTCGCAACTCATCACGGTCGTGGACCCCTCGTACTGCACGGCACTGGAGACGACGGCCGGCAGCAAGGTAAACACATTTCCCACTGTAGCCGACCTATATCCGTTTGACCTTAGTGTAAAGTCACTCTAAAAGTGTAGAGGAACTGCGCGAAGCATGCGTTTCGTTCGGAAAGTCTAGGCAGATATGGCGCGACAAGCTCGACTATTTCCGGATCCGGCTGAGACATTACGCAGTGACTGACCACTCATCCTATATTGACATTGGAAAGCCCTTTGAACGTAATTTGCAATTTGGGGGTGATCCACTATGACCAATCCAAATGTGTTAAAGCCTCTCACACTCGCGCGCGGACCGCGGCGTGAACCACGGCAAAACTGCCACTATTCCACACTCGCAAAGTTCGCGCTGATTCTCACTCAGTATACCTCGGGCGGTTGATGAGTATGGACGTCGAAACTGCTAGTGCCTAGCTACTAAGCGCTGTGGCAATTTATAATTACGCTTATATAAAAAATACAAAAGCATATAAAATACCTAAATAAAAAAGCAATCAAACAGATTTTTATTTTCTTTTTTTGACGACCTCAGTGGCGCAGCGGGCGAAGGCCGTCTGCGACGCAGGAGGTTGCGGGTTCGATTCCCGCCCGGGACAAATGTTTGTACGATCTGCAGATATTTGTTCAGGGTGTTCTGGATGTTTTCTATGTTTATTAAAAAATATCTGTTTAAGTAGAGTATTGTATTAAGTATATCAGTTATCTAGTACCCATAACACAAGCTCTGCTTAGCTTGGGGCTAGATAATGAATTGTCCTGCATTATTTATTTATGTATTTATTTTGCACGGAGTTAGCGCATAAAATCCTAAACAAAAACACAACAATCCGTGTAGCTTGCTAAGAGGTAACTGAGCCGCCCGCGAAATGCGAATGTGGAGCCTTATCGTGTTGACCCTTTGTCGCGGGACCAAACAACCGACAACAAACGGGAACGAGGCGCGAACGCGACGCGACGCCGCGACCAATATGCGAATGGGATCCACGCTCATGGTTCGCGGGTTGTTCGCCGCTCGCTTCGCGCGCGAGTGTGGAGAGGCTGTTTCACATCTACGACAAGACAACGGCGCGGGCGTGGAATCGGACAAAACCGCATTCCGCATACCCTAGTTGTCATTCCCAACAGCGCAGCGGCACGGGACGATTAGACACTAACTTCAAAAAAATTCTAGAAGTAATAGTATTTGGTGACTTTAACATCGACCTATTAGGAAAAGGAAAAGAAATAAGACTAGGTATACCAGGCACTAGTCTATGAAGCCGGATTCAGTTCCTAAACAAAGCAAGCAAAAGTATTGTACAAGACATTCAACTACGAGAAAATCTATTATTGACCACGCTCAAATCTGAAGAATAACAACTTTCACTTTCATATTTAATAATTAGCTACCACTATCACAAGCAAATATTCGTAGAACTTTAAGTCAGCACTGACGATTAAAACCAAATACGAAGCTATAGAGTACAGCAGACTTTACTTGACTGTTCAAGAAGCACATTTCGACGGATTGAATGACGAGTTTACACTACTACAAAACTCTCGGTTGTGTACTTTTTAATTTCGTTTTGTGTAACTATGACCACAATTCTCAATGAACCACAAAAAGACTGGATAAACAAAGAAATACTTGAAAGAATTAACCGAAAAATTACCCCCATGGGTAATTTTTCGACTTTTTTGAAAATATTTCGAAAAGTATGAATCATACAGAATTTTGAAATGTTCAAACCGATACCTTTCATTTGATACACCACTTGACTTTGTATGTCTCTTTTAAAATTTCGGCATCACAATTTGTATGTTAAATTTTCACTATAATTTTTATATATTTTTTTTTTCTCCAAATCTGTACAAGCGCTTGGATTGGTAAGTACCTATTATACGTACGAAAACGACCTACCTACTCAACTTTTTTCTCATGTAAGTGACATTGTGTCTTATTGATAACTAGCTGCGCCCCGCGGCTTCGCCCCCGTGGAAATTTATGTTTCCAACTTTCTTAATTTTTTCTTTCATAAGAACCTTCTCCTGACAATAACAAACACAACAAAGAAAGAATTAGCGAAATCGGTCCAGCCGTTCACGCGTGATGCCGTGACAACGCGAAACGGGTTTCATTTTTATATATAAGAAGATAAAATCATTTAACAACAGGCTAAATGGCACCTCACTCAGTATTATATATATATATATTTGATTTTTATAAATATAATTATTATATAATAATATATAATATAATATTAGGAAATGTGGTCGCTTGCATTGCACACTACGCTTCGAAAAGCAATGGCCGTTTCTGCAGGTTCAGGGTGTTTTGGTCGTTTTCTATGTATAATAAAAAATATCTATCTATGTACTCGTATATTATTATGTATATCAGTTATCTAGTACCCATAACACAAGCTTTGCTTACCTTGGGCAAGGTAATATTATCCTATAAGTAATCCGACTTCATACAAACGGGCGAAACGCGAGCTATACCTACGCGCCTCGATCTCGGCATGCGCTCAGCATGCAGACAGTCGCGGCTGTGCCGCAGTGACGAACGGATGGTGTGATGTTTTTTTAACAATAACCGCGCGATTTTTTCTCCTAAAATAATTTCAGGTACATATTTAATAAAGTAGCTGCAGGTATAACCAAGTAAAAGATATTCCTTTTTCTCCAAAAAAATCTCCTAAAATTTAATAATAAAGCATTTTGTAGGTACGTCTCAGTCGAGGCGCAAATATTTTTCGGTCGCAAATTTATAAGACCGATTTGTTATTCAAATATAAACAGATTTTTTAATTAAATCTACCAATCAAAAAACAACACGCATTTTTATTGAACACTTCCCATTCAATTCACAAAGTATTTTATTTGTTTATATAAAAAAAGTACCTTCCTATATTTACAATCACAAAACTAAATGGAAACACAAAGTAGGCAAATGTAATTAAAATGGTGGAGGCGGGCAGCCCTATCGCATGTTTACCTACCGCGCGGCTGTAGGCATTTATTTCAAATGGGCCTGCCACACACTCGACGAGTGGCGTGGGAAGTAGCGAGGAAAGTAGGCAGAGACGTAGTGTGGCAACGTTACTCGTCATGCCACTCGTCATGCTCCTCGTCCTGCCCATCGCTCCCTATTTTGTCGGTTTTTGGACCGCGAGTCAAAGGACCGGCAATACGAGCGCGAGTGACTGTCCACATACTCGCGCGGCCGCAGTTCGTGCCGAGCGCTCACGCGAGACGCACGTCTTTGTTTTCGGTTTATATTAATATGTTAGGTACTTCCATCGTTCTATTGCGATGAATAGATGTCATCCACCATCTCCGTTGGCGAGGACGCCGACGACGTCGACGATGTATATTGCTTTGTAGCATAACATTGATTGGGCGAAGGTCTGCCTGCGACGCAGGAGGTTGCGGGTTCGATTCCCGCCTCGGGACAAATGTTTGTACGATCTGCAGACATTTGTCCAGGGCGTTCTGGATGTTTTCTATGTATAATAAAAAAATATCTATATATGTAGTGTATTGTATTATGTATATCAGTTATCTAGTACCCATAACACAAGCTCTGCTTAGCTTGGGGCTAGATAATGCTGTGTGAATTGTCCAGCATTATTTATTTATTTATTTATTGATATAATTAGCTATACTACAAATACACGCACTCGCTGCCACCACAGTTTCAACGTCCATTGTGTAGCAACGACGAATAGACAAGTGCGGCGCGTAGCGATTAATTGCGCGAGTAGAGCAGTGTGTGGACAGACAGGGCAACATCGCGGCAGCGATGCGGCAGCGCGAGGAGCATGACGAGGAGCATAGTGTGGCGGGCGCAAAAGATACGGCCGAGTCCAAATACTGTTGGATAATATTACCGTGCCTTGGGGCTAGATAATGCTGTGTGAATTGTCCAGCATTATTTATTTATTTATATTAGAATAATCACTAATTATTTAATATGGTTTTCTTTAAAAAGAGCAAGTTAACTTTAGCTTAATTTTATTTGCATTTGGGGTGTTTGTAGAAAGAGTGAAGCATTATGTGTCCTAGCATGAATACGATAGCTCAAAGGTTAGGATTGTACTGGCAAGGGGCAGAGACAGGATTGTGTTGGTTCCAGCTGTTCCACGTGGTAGTGGACACGGACGAGACGTCCAAGCTGGTGCTGAATACATGCGACCGGAGCAAGCGCGTGACGATCATCCCGCTCACCCAGATGATCACGCGTGTCATCGACGCCGCCACCGTCGCCATCGCTCAGCAGATTGTAAGTACACGGAGCAGACGGCCAGGCTGCCGCGGCCCAGCTCCCTCTCCCCGCCGCCGCGCCGGCCCCCAGCGGGGACGCGGACCCCAACGATTACGTATGTTTCATGTACCATGATTTCGCTTTTATATATTCTAACTTGATTAACACAGAAAATACCTATTAATTAATAGAAACAAATTATAGTATCCGGCGATAAATATTGCACATCGACACCGGCGATAAATATTGCATATTGCACAGAGACAATCGCCTAATTTCGGCTTCGTAGAGCGTTATCTCTGTCGCACGAACTACTAACAGTCCGGTATCTATTAAAAATGATTATAAGGAGCTTTTAAAACATTTCTGATTGGCTTCTTTTGATAATTATTTTTATTCTTTGTATAAAATACACCAAGTTTTTCTATAAGTGCTGTCTTTAGGTTGGGGTAAATAAAATAAAAAACATGTTCATATCATGTTTACGTATTTATTCATTTATTTTGGAAAGTGAGACATAAGCAATAACATAAAATAATAATACTTATCGAATTCTCAATTCCTTCCATTTCCATTCCCCCTCGAAAGGTTTCCCTCTTTTTCCTAAAGATGCCATAGTACAACTTTAGATTATTTAAATTTGTGGGTGTTAACAACTCTATACAAGGGTGGAAGGGTGAACAGTATTATCCTTGAAACCAGAGGTTTAAATATCATGAGTGGAGTCCAAAACCGAAAAAAAAATATTTTTGCTAATTTTTGAGACTAAAATCCTCTTAAATCATAAACGCATTTCACTCTACACTACACACCACGCGTGCACCGGCGCGGCGGCGCGTCGCGCGGCGCCCGGTAATCAAGTTCGGGTTAAATCCGAACACGCAGCGAATACGCGATATTGCAATTGACGCGCCTTCGCTCGCGGCTAAACCAAATTCAGACTATTTCAGACAGTTCGCACCGGAGCATACCACCGAGAACACGGATTCATACCAATACCATTCTTACCATAAATTTACCATTTAAATACCTTATGTCAATCAGTTTAAGTTTATATTAGTCATAGCTTACCTGTGATTATATTTACATACCAAAAACTAGTAACTTTTCCTACAAAACTACCACAAACCACGAATACCACATAAACCAATACCCAAAGGGTTTCGGGACTATACCAACACCAAGACCGAATCCTTTACCCTCTCCTTTACTCGGACCCTTTACAAAACCTCTGTCGGTAAACAAAGGTGCCGCCTTGTGTGGCGCCGACACCAAGGCCGCGCCGCCGCCGCGCCGCCCCCCGCCGCCGCCGCGCCGCGCCCGCGCCCTCGCTCGCCCGTCAGTTCACGCCGCGTCGCTAATTTGTGCCGATTTGCGTACGTAAGTCGTACCTACTTACCTTGTGACGATGTCATACACAAATGTTTAGTGAACTGAAATGGTGCGGCTTTATGCCATGGCTGGTGATGACTTGAGCTTAGCTCGTACGATGTGCGCAGAGCTGTTCCCAGGATAACGTGTGCCAAGCTGGGAACTATCCTAGCGGCTACATAAAGGCTACGTACCTATGGTCAGTTTAGGTCAACATTCAAGAAGAAATCTTGAATTTCTTCGCGGAAAATCCAGAGGAGCTAGAAGGGCAGCTCGTCTCTTCAATGTTTTGCACTGGATGGCCAACACCCTTATCATTTCCAGCCTACCTACCCATTTTGAAAACATTTTACGAGTAATTAAAATGAACTGTACATAAAAGTAGTTATGTAAGAAGTTATGTACCTACGATTAGAGTGGTTTCGATACCTACTACGCCGCCGCCATGAAATCACGTACGATAGCGAAGAAATGAATTATGAAAATCCATTGGAACTAATTGACTATTAATTTTAAAAGCCGCCACACACAGAAACCGTGGCCGGCGGCGAAGGCGTGTGAGTTGTATCACTACACATACACACACCGCAAGCGGTGGCGGCGCGGTGCACGGCGGCCGGCTCGGCGACACGAACAGTCGGCGCGGTGGCGAGACGGCGCGGAGCCGTGGCGGCGGCGGCGCAGTGGCGAGGCGGAGGCGTGGCGTGTGAGCGTTGTATTTCAGCAAGTATAAGGAGTGTCTTCACACAGAGCGCACGCGGCGCGTCGCGGTGCGGAGGCGTGCTACTAGCGGAGTTACGAGTTGTATTTATTTACAAAATTTTTAGCTTATGACCCGAATAAGGCCTATACCGAAAAATTGATATATAGTGCTAGTCCAACTACATCGTTCTTTATAAGATTGCCTTTTATGAGATTTTAAAAATGATTTGACATTTTTGACGACCTCTGTGGCGCAGCGGGCGAAGGTCCGCCTGCGACGCAGGAGGTTGCTGGTTCGATTCCGGCCTCGGGACAAATGTTGATACGATCTGCAGATATTTGTTCAGGGTGTTCTGGATGTTTTCTATATAAAACTAGCTGCGCCCCGCGGCTTCGCCCCCGTGGAAATTTATGTTTCCAACTTTCTTAATTTTTTCTTTCATAAGAACCTTCTCCTGACAATAACAAACACAACAAAGAAAGAATTAGCGAAATCGGTCCAGCCGTTCACGCGTGATGCCGTGACAACGCGAAACGGGTTTCATTTTTATATATAAGAAGATGAAAAAAAAAACTATGTAGTGTATTGTTATAAGTATATCAGTTATCTAGTGCCCATAACACAAGCTCTGCTTAGCTTGGGGCTAGATAACGCTGTGTGAATTGTCCAGCATTATTTATTTACTATTTAAAAAAGGACATCTTTACAACAATGCGACGCCGTGACCTACACACACACACAAGGCTCTCGCACGCCTCCGCGACGCCCCGGGCCCCGGCTCTCGCACGCCTGCAGTGTGCAGACATCCGCACCGCGAACGCAACGCCTGGCTCGGCTACCGGCCGCCTCCGTTTATAGGTTTTGGACTCCACTCATGATATTTAACCTCTGGTTTCGAGGATAAGACTGCTCACCCTTCCACCCTGTATTGTATATTTAGCCGATTGTCTCTTTCCAAAGGTCGATGTGCAATATTTATCGTCAGGTACTGTTAAAACAATGTACAGGAAATATTGATTTTTGTAGTACGGTCCAACATGACATGACAGCTGTAATAAAAAAATTGTAACCCTACATAATGTAAGGTACAGCACTGTATAGTTTCGATTCCGGAAGAGCATCGAAAAATGTAAAATAGCCGAGTGAGTTTTGAGAGTGAATGATTGCAGTTTGTTCCACCCCATCTTGTTTCCGGCCAGGCGAGCCTGTATATTGTGCCCTGTGTGTAGGGCGGCGGAGCGGAGGCGGTGCAGCTGGCGCTGGACCTCGTGTCGGGCTCGGCGGCAGTGGCGAACGCGCTGCGCTGGGTGTTCGGCACCACGCTGGTGTGCCGCGACCTGCAGACGGCCAAGCGCGTGTGCTTCCACCCGAGAGTACAGAGCCGCTGCGTCACGCTGGAAGGGGACGTGTACAACCCGTCCGGCGCGCTGTCCGGCGGCGCCGTGTCGCAGGCGCCCTCGCCGCTGCAGAAGCTGGTCGAGCTCTCCGTCGCCGAGCCCGCATTGCAGGAACAGGAGCGGCGGCTGGAGGCGGCCGACGCCGAGCACAAGGCGCTGCAGCGAGCCAGCGAGGCCTACTACGCGCACAAGCAGAGGTAGCTACCTACTCACCCAGGCACACGCACACGCACCACACACAGTACCTCACGCCCGCGCGCTCTTGCAGGTTGGACATGGTGTCGCACGAGCTGGAGCTGCTGACGGCGCGCATGGCCGGCTCCGAGCACGCGAACGCGCAAGCTGAGATAGGACGCCTCGAGGCACAGGTAACTACGACATACAGGGTACTCGGTAGAACGTGTGCCAACAAATCACAAATTACTATTATCATTTAGATAAACTATAAACCTATCCCTTCCCACTTGAACGATTGATATGGCTCTTTAAAACTTTCTTATCTTCAAGTTTTGTAACTTGTGTTTTTATATAATATTTTCGGATGATTTATTTTCTTGCTATGTGTGGAAACTGCTTAGATTTGTTTAATGTTAAGTTTTTAATGTTCTAGTTGTAAAGATTTTTGTATCCATAAGTGCAATCGCTTGGCGGCTTTTTTAACACTGAGAAGCCAAGCAGCAATTTTTGTGATTTAAAAAAAAAAATTGATATTCTTGAAATTTTAAGTATTTCGTTACGAAAGGTCAGGGCTTGCAATTTTTTATAACATCTTGCATGTTAGCCCGTACTAGGTAGTACGGGCATTAATCAATGATTTAAGTTTAAATATAAACAGCGCAAAGTGGATAACTGAAAATTGAGTTTAAAAATGTATGTGCGTCTCTGATCTTACAATTAGTTGAAAACTTTTTAGTTCGTGGCCAAATGTTCAGTCGACGATATGCCTCAAGTTCAACTTCTCTATTCGTAACAATGATTAGACATGTCAGAAAAATAAACAAATAAATATTTTACACGTAATATAGGTACAATTTTTTTAATAAATTTGCAAAGTAATCCTACTAATATTATAAAGCCGAAAGTTTGTGAATTCTGAATTTTTGTTACGTAGAATCGCCAAAACTACTGAACAGATCTAGATGAAATTTGGCGTACGTTTAGAGCAAAGCCTAACTTAGATAATAGGCTACTTATTATACCGAAATTACGCGTGCGAAGCCCCGGGCAGAAGTTCGTCAAAAATATATCTACCTACCATTTTTATCTATCTATTGTATATAATTATTTAAATGTGACAACTAGGACACTCGCTATCAGGCCGGTTAGCTGACACCCGTGTCGGTAGTGCCCCCAGCCCCCCACCCCTTGCCACGGTACGTTTATGTCGTCGCCGAAACGGCCGATACGGTGATACTCGTATATACAATATTTCCGTAACTCACGTAACCTCTGTGCAATACCATTTCCAAAGTACATACATTTTGTCTTCGTCTTGATTTAATTTCTAACATTAGACCCCTTTGCCAGTCCGGTTAGACGTTCATCGCATTCTCGTTAATAGTAGGTAGATTATTTTACAAAGGACTAAACCATCCCATTATATACGAGGTTGTTATACTCCCGAGCGTAGCGAGGGAGGATGACAACACCGAGTTATAATGGGTGGTTTTGGCCCGAGTAAAACACTCTACTTTTCACTTCGATTGCGAGAAAATAAAACAATTTTGTGATTTGGAATGAAGAAAATTCTAGAGATTTAGCGCCAATACCATCTTTTTTTAAATCTCTATCTAATCCGCAACGAAACAGTTCGCATTCTACCGTGAAGGGAAGAATCAACCTTCATAAAACATCACCAAGAAGGTTCTATTAAAAAAAAAAAGATTGACGGAGCACCAAGAAGTCGAGTTTTTATGTAAGAGAACGAATGCTTTGTACGGGCTGATGATTTTAGACAAAAATAAAAATTCTTTTTAGCCCTAGGTATTAAACTCGAGTTTTAGGCCCGCTAAGCTACACTATTATATTATTTATGATACACTTTTTGAGCAAGAGAAGTGAAAAATCGTTTGCTGTCTTGTTGAACTCGCATCGATTTATAATAAAATAAAATAATGAAATATTATGTCTATTATAAAGGTATCTGAAATAAAGACGGCTATGCAACGCGACAGCACGGCGCAGCCCGCGGCGGCGGCGCGCGTGGCGCAGCTCGAGGCCACGGTCGAGGACCTGGACGGATATCGGAAGAGGTATTTATTCATTACTAGCGGCCCGTCCCGGCTTCGCACGGGTGGACATTTATTTTTAAAAATATTTTGGTAAACAAATTAAACGTATAAAAATACTTTTATCCGACTGCCTCGTTGGTACAGCGGTCGCGTGTTCAACCGCTGATAATGTGATCCCGGGTTCAAATCCCGGGTCGGCCCAAGATTTGTGTTATTGGGTCTTTTCTAGCAATAAAATATTCAGAGTAGCAGCCCGGAGTCAGGTAGTTGGCGGTGTTAGACGGCTTAACGTGCTTTCCGGCCAGGTGGGATGACATGCTGGATGCGGCAAGCTGAAGACAGGGCGCTATGGCGCTCATTAGGGGAGTCCTACGTCCAGCAGTGGACTAATATAGGCTGATGATGATGGATCACTTGAGCTACCTGTAGATTGTTTGCAACAGTCTGCAGTTAGCTCAATTATAAGTACTAGTTCTAATTTGTTTCTATTATTAGATTGTAATTTTCATTGTCAATAAAGGCCGTTAAGGCACAATAGATAAATATACAGTACAATGACTCAGCCGTCGCCTTGAACTTTATGCCTACAGTGGAGCGGAGCGCTAGGGTTGGTACCTACAAAAAGTAAAACGTGTTTTGACACGCACGCGGGCGCAAATACGCATGACGGGAAAAGGGCCCTAAAAGCTAATATACAGGGTTACAGGAAAAATCGTGCTAGATCCGTTAAGGGCGTGGAGTTCCCATCATTTCTGACTTATTTCACTATGAAATACCCTACCCTAAACTTAACCCTTTTCGAGATATTCGCTAAATTTATTTTAGTTTGTTCTTGCTGGCCATGGCAACGGCCCACCTCGTCCTATCCATTACGCAGTGACCAGTCTCGCTCGGCGGCGCGCGGCGTGACACTGGATAGATTAGATTTGTCTTGCGCAGCATGGTTGGCGGCCGTGTAAATGACGCTTATGTTTACGTGCGTCGATTCGGGCGCTCTAGTATAGAGTCGGAGTATTGTATATTTATCTATTGTGATAAAGGTATCTGAAATAAGGTCGGCTTTGCAACGCGACAGAGGGCGTGTAGGGCGGCTCGTAAAAAAGTTTACAAGAGTATGACTAAAGAAATAACAGCAAGCCGCGGTAATTGATGTTCGAGATTGGTGCCGCGGGGTGGCAAGCTCTCTCAAGAGTTGGACGTTAAACTTTATTTGGTTTCCCTTGCCACCTGGAGAGTGGAGGGGGAAAATGCACTTAGAGTGACCGCTCCACACGCCCCGCTCTGGCTCCGGCGCTGATTTCACATGGAGCCACCAAAACGCAAAAACAGGGTGAGCCATGAATTCGTTTAAATTAAAAAAAAAAACATAAAAACTATTTGACATTACAGTAAAAATATTTAAATACAATGTATTATTCAGGCTATGCGTGCGATGTCAAGGTTACCTAACTTCATACGTTATTATAGCTTAGTAATATCTACAACCCGTCCGGCGCGCTGTCAGGCGGCGGCGCGGCGCCTTGTCTCGGCCGCCCTCTCCGTATGTATCAATGTGATTTATATCTTCCGCATTACGTCTTCGATTGAAGACTTCATGTTAACTTAAATCTTAATAAAAGTCAGTTGCGATCTTAAAGCGTTGGAAGTATCATTTCACGGTAGAGTGTGCAAAAAGATAAGTGTCTTAGGAATAGAGGTCGCGCGTGTGCCAATTGACTCCTTCAGTTGCGTTGACTGCACTGCACTGCTGTCATTGCCAGTACGACTGTTGTTTGATATGGTAGACATCCAGTACTCGGGTCATCAGTAACCTTAATGTCAGTTCACCGCCACGCGGCGACGCGACTAACAATTTTAATAACTTTAGGATTTTTACTGCTCCAATATCTGCAATGAGGATCCGTAACGTTATAGCAATTTCAATAGAACTAGTATCCACGTTACTCTTTATGATAGATATGACATTAGAATGATATACATATATCTTTTTAAATTATCCAAATCGGACCATTACGTACGAAGTTATGACTAAATTACTAGCGAAGTTCACTGAGTGACCGCCGCGGGTGCGTGTGACGTCACTGGGTCGGTCGCCGCCCTTTAACCGTAGGCAGATATCAGTTTTTAGTGATTTTTTCCGAAACAGTTTGGGAAAAAAAATTACAGAACCAAATAGACTCAGTTTTGAGAGACCCATCAAATAATATAAAATACTAGCTTCTGCCCGCGGCTTCGCCCGCGTCGTTTCTATGGACACGTTTTACGGTTATTTCTATCCCATGGGAACTGATTTATGGGATAAAAAGTAGCCTATGTTTTATTCCAGGATTAGAATTACCTGTGTGCAACATTTCAGCCCGATCCATTCAGTAGTTTTGGCGTGAAGAGGTAACAAACATCCATCCATCCATACATCCAAACTTTCACATTTATAATATTAGTGTGATATAAAAAATTCCATTCAGTCACAGTAGATAAATGTATACAGTAGAATGACTCAGCCGTCTCTTTGAACTTTATACCTACAGTTGAGCGGAGCGCTAGGGTTGGTACAAACAAGAAATCTAATTTTTCTGTGCTTTTCTCAGTCGTTGATTTGATATGGGGCCATTCATTTATTACGTAAGACGATTTATGGGGCGACCATGTGTTATTTTTATTTTTTCTTACAAAGGGGTGGGAGGGGAGTCTCGATAGTTCTTACGTAAGATCACAAAAATGCGCAAAGTTAAAAATTATACTTTGAAAAAGCGCGGGCAACCGCGCGAGTGCCGAGGTACGATCGGATGCGTACCTATACGAGTAGGTAATAGATTTCCATGGCAACGGACCCGCGCCACTCGCACTGCGCATCCCGGGAACTCCCTGCTTGTGGACTAATTAGTACCTAACCTACCTTTGTAAGTAGGTACAAATAAACATTTAAAATTGTTACTTTGAAAAATAAACGTTAAAACAAACCAAACGTGTATTCATTTTTTACTTTAGATTCATACGAAATAAATATTAAACAGGGGAAGGGGGTCGGCCTATTTTTATTTTTTCTTATAATAGAAGTGGGTCAAAAACTAGCGAAAATCGTCTTACGTAATAAATGATTGGCCCCTATCTATGGATTATAATAGGTAGATAAGTAACTATCTAATCTATTTATTTTAAGGTTATGTTTAGGTATTATCAAGTGGATGGCACAAACTTCGGGAGGCCTATACCCAGCAGTGGGTAAAATCCGGCTGTGGGTGATGATGGTATCGTAACGTTATTGGGTACCAGCTGGTTCTAACGTTATTAGAACAAAATACCCAGCTAATAACTGTTAGAAAAATACCTATAATAAGAATAACTCCCATTCCCATCTCTAGCAGCGGCAAACGAAATCTGTGATGCATGTGGCCCGGAGCGTGTTTTGACGAGCGTGTTTTGCTCGCGACACAACTCGCGGTCGAGAACCGCACGCGGGCGCAAAAACGAATGACAGGAAAAGCGCCCTAAAAGCTAATATGTAATGTATACCTACATTACATACATATTACATTAAATACATAGCAGAATTTCCCATACATTTTTAATGATGGTACCTACCTATTAGCCTACCTAACATTTGTCCATCACCCACCTCCGAAGAGACAAACAAGAAAGCGAAGGCCGATTGCGTGTCGACTTGGCACATTTAGGGTTCCGTACCAAAATTAGGTCTTTTATATTTAATGTAGAGTCTAAATGTAGACCGCAAAATAAGTAGGTAGGAAAAAATGAAGTGAATTTCAGAAAAAATAATATGGAGGTACCTACTACATAAATATTTGTTAGTAACATTGGCATTACTTATACTTCAGGTACGGAACCCTAAAACGTGGTAAAGACTATATTTATCTTACCTTTCAGCATTAGCAGGAAGTCGAAAAAATGACAGTGTTGGTTTAACGAACGTTGAGTTTACGCACCCGTAAACACTGCAGTATACTCGTGGTCGTGATGCCGCCATTATTTAATTTATTATTTCGCGCACTTGCAACGTTGAGGTACCGAAACGGGAGCTGACAGCGCGGGGCTCGCGGCACAACAAACTCGTTCAGTCTCGGCGGCGCGCGGCGCGCGGCGCGCGGCGCGCGGCGCGCGGCGCGCGGCGGCGTGACACTGGATAGATGTGCATGCCGAGACTACCTTAGCGGCCGTGTAAATGACGCCTATATGTGCGTGCGTCGATTCGGGCGGTCTAGTATGGAGTCGGATTACTGTATATTTATGTATTGTGATTCAGTGGTGGGCGAACTTTTGTTTCAATAAAATTGTTTTACACAAAAGGCACGCTGCCGTCCCGTGAATGCGATCCATTACGTTGCGACTAAAGGGGTTTGAAGATTTCGGTCACTATTATGTTTTTTTTTTTCAAAATCACCGCACACAATAAAAGTTGTATATTTGGATAGAAGATATTAAAACAAATAAAAAAATCTCGTCAGGTTTCTGAGATTTTCTCAGATCAAAATAACTATATTTTTTCTTGATATGAGAACATCTCAGAAACCTGACCTTTAGGACGTTACGTAACATTACATTTTATATTTGTGTTAGTGTCTTCTATCCAAATACTTATATCAATATTATTGTTAATTTTGCATGGTAAAGGGCCCTATAGTTCGACCGAAACCGCTATACCGCTCCCTAAGAAAGTGCGGCGAAGTGGGGGCCGAGGAAAAAAGAGCAAGAATACACATGAGATCGATATTGTCGGATATATCTTACGATATCGTACCAATATAAACAATATTTTTGTTTTATATATATCGATATGTTTATATTTTTTTATAACTAAATTATCTACAGATATTCTGACAGAGCTTCTGCTTCAACTTCATCTTCCGTTTCGCCATCGGAATTTGAATCAGAGTCGTTCTGCAAATTTATAATTAATGGATCGATAATAATATCAAATCTACTATCGCAATCCCAGTAATTGTTTTCATTTTTTTGGACATGATCATCACATTTCTGCCATTTTTCCGCCGTGAACTCCGAAAACAATGTATTCAATAAGTTTATCTTTTCATCTAGAGAAGAGTTAATATGGTTATGGGCTATATTGTTTTTAATATCAGCCCAGACTAACTCTATGGGATTCAAATCCGGATTGTTAGGGATACCGTGAATAATAAGTCCTCCAACAATTGATGATCGCAACTGAAGTTTATTAAAAGTAAAGTTTACATGAAGGCTGAATACGGAAGATATAAATCACGTATTAACAAACATCACGTTTTGCAAGTATACATTATAATGTAAGGTTTTAGGTGAACTAGCTTTGCGGCCTGACTTGACTCATTGTACTTTGTACATCCTGGCCACAAAAAAGGGAAACAATGTTAAAGAGTTAGAAAGAATCGATATTACATAAGATTATATGAATTACTAACAATTAAAAACAATTATTTAAATCTATTCAAAGCTGTAAATATAAACGAATCATACGATGTAACTAACATTTATCGAGTAAATGTAGATAATCATTAATATAATGACAGTAAGAGCGAGTAAAGCTAGCAACACGAATTTAAGATTTAAATTAATTATAAACTATCTTAATATCTGTACATCCTAATCTATTGTCTTAAAGTCTTTACATTCTAATCTGTTAGCACTCCACTGTCGAGATATTTAACTCATTCTTATATAACGTATCACTGTTCACTGTTGGGATATTTAACCCGCTTTTATATCGCTTATCACGCACTGAAATCACATATTGTTCATCACACGCTGCTGGTTGCTGCTGTGAGGCCTTGGGGCCTCTCACAAGGGCCGCCGAGCTGACTGGCGACGTTTTGTGAGGTACTGCTGCTGCTCGCCGCGCCTTCCTCCTCCGTCGTACGATGTAGTAGCACACACCAGCCAGTATTAGCATAGCAAGTATCGCGTACATCAGTGTGTACTGGTGAATGTCATGTACATTGAGAGATACGTTTGTTTGGGCCTTTATGTCTTCTATTTGAGTTTTCATGTTTGACCACTCTTCTTCGTGATTATCTGGTACAAATTGGGCTATTACGGAGGAGTTGACGATTTTGTTGAGAATGGAAAACTCCGGTACTGTTGGTAAATCTCCTTCCATTTGAACTTGACTTAGGTAGTTATTGTGACCGTAGATTGAAAAATCATTACTCTTCACTACGCAACCTTGACCTACGCTCAGTAATCCATTACCGGTCAATGTCTCCATCTGTATTTCGGTGTCAGCGCAAAAAATACGCAGTGAGCATTCGTTGCAACAAGAAAATAACCACCTATTATTGTTTTGTAATTTGACCCATCGTTCCTGACAGGTCAATGCCTCGGTATTACATAACTTCTCTTTGTTGTTAATGCTTGTATTGCAGATCGCATTTGTAAGTGGTAGTTCGAAGATAGGTTTATCGTAAGGACATAGCATCCGATTAGTTGAAGTGTGCATACACGAATGAAGATCCTCAGTTGTCATTAGAATAAAAATATCTCTTTGCATATTGAAAGCTATGAATGGCGCGATAAATCTGACCACGTGGTTTCGATGGGGCAGACTTACTACGCTGTCTAGTTCTAACGCTTCCTTGCTTATAAGGGGAATCTTTATCTGTATGATTAGAAAATTTTCTCCAACTCTAGCGCTCGCCTTCATTTGTTTATAGAGCTCGTATAGACTCAGCTTGTCGACTGCTAGCGTAAGCTCTCCTCGTAGATGACTGGATATGATGTTGACTTGTTTTTCTAGCTGTTCTGGCGGTAGCAGGTTCATATCTAAATGACCGTGTGATATATCAGTTAATACGTCTATTAAACTATCTTGAATGCGCCTTAGGCTAGTTATGATAATATTAGCTGTCAAGGATAGTGATAATAAATTAAGCTCACTTGTCTGCTCCATTTGTACCTGACGCATTCTGTGACGCATACTTTCTATCTGTTGCGTTATGGACTTAAAATTACTATTCATGATGTCTTCATTCCTTTTCATAATATTATATTGAGCTTCTAAGACGCTAGTTTGGTTTTTCAGTAATAGGTTTAGATGACCTTCGTTCTGTGATATTTTCTCAATGTCCTTCTCGTATTGTTTTGCAAATGAGTCATCAAGGACACCGAATAACGCATTAGCCAAATAACCCACTCCATTTACCAATCCTCTCTTATGCCGTTTGCCGATTTGATTATTAGTTAAGATTGTATTATAATGCTCAATTTCTAATATTTCTTGTTGTAACTGGTCAACGATACCCTTGTATTGTGGCGGAAGCGGTGTCGATGACGAAGTTAAGTACTGATTTAAATGGGAAACATAATTATTAATATTGTTTAAACCAGTCCAGTATGACGACATATTAAAATAAACTACGAGCTTCCACTCGTCCCGAATAAGGTTCAAATTAGCTATTTTTTCAAAGTAAATATTTTGGTTTTGATCTAAATAAGTAATATTGTAGGAAGTGGAACCCTGTGCTGGAGATAGTACTGCCAAGAACAACATGAGTGTCAGTGTGATGAGATGGCACAACCCGGATCTCGTCGCACGTTTTGGTTTCAGTGGACTTTGTTTTTGCACATCATCATCATCACTTTCTTGGACAGCATCCTGATTTTCCTTTACAGGTAGGACTGAAAGTTTCAAGCAGGGTCTTCTAATAATTCCGTTTTTCGTTTTGACAGAGGCAACCCGGACGCGTCCATCCCTTCCTGGATGAATGTCTGTCACTCTTCCCATGAGCCACTTACCGGGTGGCAAATTTTCCTCCTTTATGATTACAATGTCATCAATTTCTATATTTCTTGATTGCGTTCTCCACTTAGACCGTACTTGTAATTGACGTAAATAATCAGACGACCACGCCTTCCATATGTCCTTATTTATCAATTGCACCATTTTCCATCTATTGGTCAGATTGATATGTTCGGGATCAGGTGGTGGCCTTGATAACAAAGAACTTCCAATCAAAAAGTGACCGGGAGTAAGGTATATGTCGTCGGGACTTTCCGTCAGGGCGATCAGGGGTCTCGAATTAAGACAAGCTTCTATTTGATGGAGTACCGTAATGAACTCTTCATATGTGAGCTTTTGCTCTCCTACAACTCTCTTCAAGTGGTACTTCATCCGTCTAACTGCGGCCTCCCACAATCCACCCGCGGAAGGATATGCCGGTGCATTGAAATGCCATTGTATTTGAAGATCACTCGCTCTATTAATGACATCTGGATTTATGGTCTGTAGGATTGCGTCATACTCTTTCTTTAGTAATCTATCCGCTCCTACGAAATTCGTTCCATTATCACTATAGATGTGGCTAGGCGTGCCACGGCGCGAGCAGAATCGAGAAAGCGCAGCTATGAATCCTGGAGTGCTAAGATCTGACACTAGTTCCAAATGTACTGCTTTCGTCGACATGCACACGAAGACACACACGTATCCCTTCAGGGTCCTTACTCCACGTCCTTTGTTCGCCTTTATGTCAAAGTGTCCCGTAAAGTCAATTCCTGTGCGCGAAAATGCTCGTGGGGAGGGAGTTACCCTTGATTCAGGAAGGTCCGCTAACAACTGTGGTTTGCTGTGGTCGCTGTGTCTTTTACACCTAACGCACTTGTTGAGTTCACGTTTGACAGTCCGAAGTCCACTAACAATCCAAAATCGATCTCTTGTATAAGCTAGGGTTAGACTAGGACCCCCGAGAAGCGTGATTCGGTGCGCTTGGTTAATGATTAGCTCAGTGAGACGGCTGTGACTTGATAATATTATAGGATTCTTCACCGATTGCTTAAGAAGCGAATTATTAAGTCGCCCGCCAACTTTTAATAATCCATCTTGCTTATCTATGAATGGATTTAGGCATAAAAGTTTACTACATCCTTTCAACGGTTTATTTTTCTTTAAACGCTCAATCTCTTCCGAAAATTCAAAGCATTGCACTGTTTTGAAGATTAAATTATAGGAACGATTAATTTCGTTAATCGTTAGATAGCTATGTTTATTTATTTGTTTATTGCGCAACCACGTTATGAAACGCAAGAGCCAGCCTACTTTTGTCGCCACGCGCTGTATTGACTCACATTCATTTAATAGTCTTAAAATTAAATTGTTTTTTGTATGATCTAAGGCAGTATTTACACTATGAGCTAATGCTGTATTTACGGTTATCTTTTTCGCTTCAATGGAGGGAGACTGGTATGTCTCTGTACTAAGAAGACCATTCGGGTCAAAGTTCTGAAGCCATTGAGGACCTTCCCACCACAAGGAGTGATCCGCTAGCTGGGTAACACTCAGACCTCTTGTCGCACAGTCGGCGGCGTTCTCTTCTGAGCGCACATGACGCCATTTTGTTGCTGGGATGACTTTAAGGATGGACAGTACTCTGTTGGCCACGAATTGTTTCCATTTATTTACGCCACCGTGTATCCATCCCAGAACAATCATGGAATCGGTCCAGGCGAACATGTTGATGTCCTTTTCAGAGAATGTATTTAAGACCCTTTCCATGAGACGACACAAGAGTAGAGCCCCCAAAAGTTCCATTCTTGGTAAGCTGAGCTTAGTTTTGACTGGTGCCAGCTTCGTCTTGGCGGCGATCAGTCTCGATGTGCACTCACCTTTATCATTCATTGTAACTATGTATATAACGCACGCGTAAGCTTTCTCTGACGCATCACAAAATCCGTGTATTTGAAAACCATTATTTTTATTTCCTAAGTGCCTAGGTATTTCTAATTGATGTAGGTTCTGGAAGTCTGTTTTCAATAGATGCCATTCTCTGGTAAGATCCTCGTTTAATGGTTCATCCCAAACATCTTTAGCTTCCAACCATGTTCTCTGGAATAAAAGTTTCGCCTTAATCGTGAGCGGGGAAATCCAACCTAGTGGATCAAATATCTTCGAAATATGAGATAATAACTGTCGTTTTGTTAACTTGTCATCATCATTTATGTCCTTAAACTTATCTTGATATGTAAAGGTGTCCGTGCTTGACCTCCAGCTGATTCCCAGAGTTTTCTTGGAGTCTCCGCTCTTAAAGTTGAGAGGAGAATCTATACTTTCTTCTGGTAAATCCTTGGTGAGCTCCGGTGTGTTACTTGACCACTTACGTATATTCATTCCGGCTTCGCTTAGGATAGAAATTATTTGCTGTTGTAAGTCTCGGGTTCCATTAATCGTTTCACCCCCTTCCAGTAAGTCATCCATATAGAACGACTCCTGCAGCGGCCTTATTGCTAAAGGATATTTATTGGTCTTACTATAGTCCATCGCGATTTGTTTAAGGGTCCTCATGGCGAGGTATGGTGCAGATTTTGTCCCATACGTAAGGGTTGTAAGGGAGTACACCCCTAACGGTTCCTTTGATGATGACCTCCAGACGATACTCTGCAATGATTGATCAGCCTCTCGTACGAAGATTGTTCTAAACATCTTTTCTATATCCGCTGTTATGACGTATTTATGGTGACGCCAAGTCAGGATAAGAGTTTGTAGATCCTTTTGCAAATTAGGACCCCGTTCCATTAGGTCATTGAGGCTTTTTCCAGTAGATGTTTTGGATGATGCATTGAAAACAACACGTAGCTTAGTTGTCGTTGAGTCAGCTCTAAAAACGCCGTGATGCGGCAAATAGCACGAAATAATGTTCAGGCCTTGCGCTGGTTTCATGTGCCCTAGTTCCTCATAATCACGCATAAATTTTTTGTAACTCTCAGCGAATTCCTCGTTGTTTGCAAGTTTATTTTCTATGTTATGAAATTGCGCAATTGCCTTTCCCTTCGATGAGCCTAGGTCCCGCTCGAAATAAGGTTTCATGGGTATCGCTACCTCATAACTACCATTAGCTAAGCGTTTTGTTGTAGTTTGATAGAGGTCTTCACAATACTTATCTGATGCACTGAGGTCAGAATGAACTTCGCTTATTTCTTCCATTTCCCAGTACTGAGAAAGGTCTGGCATATTATTTAAAACAACGTTACATTTGAAATTTTTCACACTACCTGATAGAATCCAACCTAGCCGTGTTTGTTGGGCTATAGGGCTTCCAGGCGGTCCTCTGATGAGTCCACCCATTAAAATTTCCGAATATACACTGGCGTCCAGCAGGAGATCGATTGGCTTTGATACGTTGTAGTCCGGGTCCCCTAGCTGGATATGTCCAAGATGTACCCATGTCTGTTTCGGGAACGACATATTAGGTAAATTATTAACTACTCGCGGAATTATTAGAGCCCGAGTGGTAAACTTATAATCACCATAAATCGACTCGGCGTCGATCGAAACAATCCCCCTGCTTTGCTTGGATCCCTCACCTATCCCACTGACGGAAGCGTTATAGCTTTTCCTAGGCAGTCCCAACAACTGAACTGCATTTTCGGATATCAGCGAAATCTGAGATCCTTGGTCTAGTAAAGCCCTTAATGTGACGTATGTCCCATCAACTGACCTTACCCTAAGAGATAATGTTGTGAGTAAGATTTCCTCGCTTTCGGTGGCCACGTGATTAGCCTTATGACCCGTATTTGTAGACGGTAAAAGCTTTGGAAAAGAGTTCGTCGAGGAGGGATTGGACTGGTTTAATGCTCTAAATGCGTCATGCAACATAGAATTATGTTTACCATTGCAAGCCCTGCATACGCGCTTCGAACGGCACTGACCTACTTCGTGCGGAAGTAGACAGTTTTGGCACATACCTAACTTCGTCACCGCACTAAGTTTATCTTCGGAACTCAATTTTTTAAAACCATCACATCGATAAATCATATGATTATTTTTGCAATATGGACAAGTTAAAGTGCAAGCAGCGGAACTGAATTCGCGCTCGCCTGACTTACCATAGTTAAAACGATAGTTTCTATGAAATGATTTGTTACCTTTTGAAAAGAATTTATCCTTCGACTGAGAGGAATGGGATTTCGTGGGCGCTGGCAGCGTCGTTGTATCCTTCTCTTTCTTAGATAACGGTTCTAATGAAATAAACTTATTTTCTAGAAAATTCATAAGCTCTTGGAGCGTGGGTATCTCTCGCGGCGCTTTGCGAGTTTCCCTGAAATCTACCACTGTCTCGGGGTCGAGCTTTTTACAAATGAGATGGGCCAACATGGGCCCCCATGTCGTCGTGTCGATCCCGAGATTCTGTATGGCATGAATATTCTCCATGGAGGTGTCGTAGATACGTTTTAAATCTTTGGACGATTGTTTGGCGGCGCTAGACTGGTTCAAAAATAATTCAATATGCTTTGTAAACAGAACTTGAGGGTTGTTGTACCTGTGGTTTAAGAGCTCCCACGCGGTCTCGTAATTCTCGGATGAAATGTGGAGATGCTGTACGAGCCGTTCTGGCTCCCCCTTTAGCTTACCCTTCAAATGCTGCATTTTCTGGCAGTTTGTCAACAGATGATTGTTATGGATGCTCTCGGAGAAAAGATCTAAAAATGCAGGCCATTGAGTGTAGCTACCCGAAAATATGGGCACTTCTAGCTTTGGAGTGGAATTATGAAGATGAGACGTGGACGCTAACCTTTCGTTGAGGGCTTTTGAAAGAGCTTCGAAGGATTCCTCATAGCAGAAAAATTCATCCTCGTATTCAACATCCGATCCTTGCAGGATAGTATCTATCTGAGTATGGTAGGATTCTATCTCGTCCCATTTCTTATGCATACGCTTCAACTTATCCTCAAGCTCCCACTTGACCTTAATCTCCTCTACCTTGAAGCTGTTTGTATAGCGACTAAATCCTTTAAAAAGTGTACGCTGTCTTCTCAATAACTCAACAGCTTGTTCCGCTGGACTCGGCGAGGCTATTAGTGGTATATTAATTGGCATACCTGAGGCTTTCTGTGGCTCGTGCGATGCGGTGGATGAACCTGGTGGATTATTCTCCGCTGCAAGACATGATGATATTGCTGTCCTAACAGTTTCGTAATAGCTCCTTGCTTTTCCAAATTGATTCTCAACAAAATATACATGGTCTGTTTGTCCACAACCTATCAGCTTTTCGTGATTTAACTTAAACTCTGCCCATAGTTGGTCTAACTTATCCAAACGTGTCTCAATGTACGATGGTGTCCTACGGCTATCTGAATCTTTACGGAAGTTCCTATCGATTTGCTGTATGGCTTCGAGGATTCCGCTTAGGGTATGCAGTAGGCTCTCCATGGTAGTTAAATAAATTGAAAGATCTTACTTGAGGTAGCAGGATACTTTCTGGTCCCAAATAGCACTGAATGGAACACTATATACTACGTGAGAACGCGACGTAGTATAACTTTAGGATAACGTTTTAGCAACGGACGTTATCACTTTGTCCTTCGATAGACAGTTTAATGAGCGCGACTTCGGATTTAGACTGTGAATCCGGCTCGAAGAATGTTAGGGATACCGTGAATAATAAGTCCTCCAACAATTGATGATCGCAACTGAAGTTTATTAAAAGTAAAGTTTACATGAAGGCTGAATACGGAAGATATAAATCACGTATTAACAAACATCACGTTTTGCAAGTATACATTATAATGTAAGGTTTTAGGTGAACTAGCTTTGCGGCCTGACTTGACTCATTGTACTTTGTACACGGATGGTACGGCGGTAATCGTAGAACAGTATGTCCATTGGCTTTCAGGAGTTCATCAATTCTGTACACGGGCTCTTTTTGTGTATTATCGATAAGAAGTTGCAG
Source organism: Eupithecia subfuscata (assembly GCA_963564075.1). Lineage (NCBI taxonomy): Eukaryota > Metazoa > Arthropoda > Insecta > Lepidoptera > Geometridae > Eupithecia > Eupithecia subfuscata. The sequence goes on along the minus strand of OY751110.1, from coordinate 16,127,153 downwards.
TATAGATTTTGTCATAGCTTCCGAAAATTCAACATTGTGGCGCCGTAACCAGTTCTGCATTTCAGTTTTGAGGCTTGCTATGGTTGGCTTCTTGTCAACCTGAACGCTGTGGTAAGACGCGTTGTCCAAGACAACTACAGAATTCGGAAGCAATTTATCTTTTAACTTTTCATCTACCCACTTATAAAAAGTAGGCCCGTTCATGTCTCCATGATAGTCGCCGGTCTTAGCATCTGATTTGAATATCGTCAATGCACCATCAACCAAGCCATTTCGACATCCAGCGTGAAGAATTACCAAACGCCGTCCTTTTCCAATATCAGCATGAATTCCAGGTTCGGACGATGATTGCCAACATTTGCTTACATGGTGACTGGCGTTAATGTATGTTTCATCAAGGAAATATATGTTGCGGTTTTGAGTTCTGTAATTTCTGATTTGTGTTAAGTATTTTTTCCGCCACACTACAATATTAGGATGCTCTATAAGGAGATGTCTCTTCGATTTGCATTTTTTGAAACAGTAACCTATTGTGTGTAAGAGGCTCCTTAGAAATTCTCGTCCACAATTTAATATGCCATCTTGTTTCAAACTTGAAAGTAACTTACAGACACTTGGCACTCTTTTTTCAAATTCATAAAACTGATGAATTTTTATTCTGATAACTCCTAAATCAAAATCATCAACAACATGTTTTTTCTTTATAGTTTTTGGTTGTTTTGGCGAATTAAATTTCAATCGGCCCAAATTTTCAGTTGATGAATTGCCCTCTTTTATCACATTTCTTGCGGTTTTTTCGCAGTACCCCGTAGCGTCTGCCACGATTTTGGCAATATTTGCATCACTTTTATATTCAAAGCTCTCTCTGTCTGCTTTTCTTTTAGTAAATTATTCGGCCACTTTAAAAATTATGGCCTTGACATCACGAGATAGCGCTCGAACCATCTTTGGATATTTATCTCATGTGTATCTGACATAGACCGTCCGGTACAAAGGCGACCTACTGCCGTGAGCGTTGACGGCAGACTGATGGATCGGAGCGGCCGATACTTCCCCCCCGTCTCGCCGCGCGCATACCTCAGGAGCGGTACAGCGGTTTCGGTCGAACTATAACATCGATCACTATTTTTTTTTCATAAATTGCGGCGCACAATAAATGTTTTATACGACATTTTTTATTTGTTTTGGTGTCCTCTATCTAAATAAATGAATTTATTGTGCGCGGCGATTTTCAACCCCATACAAAAATCTTCAACCCCCTTTACGAGAAACAAGCTAGCGGTAAGACCCCTCCCCGCGCCCCGCATTTCTTGTGTGTCGCACGGGATGTTATATTTAAATGTAAACGAATTCATAGCCCATCCTGTACTAAATGTCTGGTATAGTGGTAGGTATGTTTTTGTGGAGTGATTCTTCTGTAAGTATTCTCTGGCTGTGTGAGTGAGTCATCGTTGTCACCCCCTGGAGCTTGGCACCCGGGGCGGACCGCCCCCCGCGCGCCCTCACGCCGCCACTGGACTACATTATAAAAGTGGTTTGGACACCAGCAGAGAGATAGGGTAGTCTTTCAATGTCAAGGAATGCACATAGTGCAATTTCCTTGTCCTCCGAATCCTCCCACTCTGTCGATGAAGTGTTCAGCGACGTCTCCGTGGATTTGTTCTTGCGGTAGGCGTGCGGGCTATGGTGGATCGGGAGAGGTCGTCAGAGGACTGCATCTAGCCATCTAGGCAGGACTGGACAACGCCTTCAGAGAGAGGGGTCACAATCACGCACCACGCCCTGGACGGCTCGTATCGTCCATTTATTTAGTTAGCCATCAGCTCAGTGATACCTCGGAACCGTTTCAGAGAGTACAAGAAAGCGGAGGCGGCGCTGCGGCAGGCGCGCGAGGCGGCGAACAAGCACAGCGCGGCGTGGCAAGCGCACGCCGGCGAGCTGGAGACGCTGCAGCTGGAGGTGGTGGAGCTGGAGGCCAGCGTGGCGGCCGCGCAGAGCGCGCTGGCGGCCGCCGCCGCCGCGCGGGCCGCCGCCGTCGAGCAGCGCGACCTCGCGCACGCCGCGCACCAAGCCACGGTCGCCGAGGTGCAAAGCGTGCAGGACAGAGTCGCAAGGTAAAATACGCACGTGTCCGCGCGCGCACGCGACGCACCTCTGTGAGGTCTCCTGAGGCTGGCGCGTCTGGTGCCCGCTGATATGGTCCGCATGTGCTACTTTGCGACCGTACACTCATTGTTGCAGTACGGCGCCGAGCTCTTTGGACGCGCTGCCGAAAGGGAACGCGTCTTCAGAATGCAAAAAAGAGCCGTACGTGCGATAGTACGCGTGTCGCGGAGGACATCTGTTAGACCATACTTTACCCAGCTAAATATCATGACCTTCCCATCGATAGCTATATATCAAGTAGCATTGCATGTCCGTCGAAACATAAATTAGTTCCCAAAACAAGCGGAGATGCATTGCTACAACACTCGCAATGCCGCCGGTGGCTGGCTGGTGCCTGCGGCCAGACGACTGGCCAGATCGGACAAGTTGACGCACGTAATGGGACCGGCTACCTACAACAAGCTCCCAGACAAGGTTAAGGACGCACCAAGTCTCGAAATTTTTAAAAACAAACTAAAAAAATGGCTCGTTGCGAAGACGTTTTATACCTACGACGAATTTTTAAATTATGATCAATTTGCTAGTTAATTTAAAAAAAAAATTAATCAATTTTATTATTAATTTATGTTAAAACAATTGTGACGTATAATTTGACAAATTATAAATAAAATGTTTATCTGTTTATCCTTGTGCAGGCACAAAGAGGAGGTGGCCCTGCGCAGCCGGGATGTGGGCGAGCGCGCGGCGCGCAGGGACGCTCTGCGCGCCGCCGCACGCGACGCGGAGCTGCGTCGCAAGGAGCTCACGCTCTCGCTGACGGCGCTGCGCAGGGAGGAATCCGCGCTGAGGCAGGGGGTCAGTATCTAGTCTAGTCAGTGTAGTGTCCACTGTAGTGTAGTGAGTGTGTACGAGGTGGTGTGGTGTGCACAGGTGGCGGCGCTGCTCGTGGAGGAGCCGTGGATCGAGGCGGAGAAGCAGTTCTTCGGGCGGGCGGGCGGCGCGTACGACTTCGCGGAGCGCGACGCGAAGGGGGCGGCGGCGCGCCTGGAGCAGCTGGAGGCGCGGCGCGACGCGCTGGCCCGCGGCCTGAACGCGCGCGCGCACACGCTGCACGCCAAGGAGGTACGTATACAGGATGGACTTCTTGGACGGGGCAGTGACGAGATACCTTAACCGGTGTAACTACAGGGAAAATGGTCTTTTAGAGAATTATACTGTCAGATTATCAAAAAGAAAACGTCATGTGCGCGTCTGACTCGCGCACCAATAGTTCCGTTTAATTGTAAGACCTCGTTTCTTGCCAGTTCCAGGTCAACGGGGAGTTAGTTCTTTTTTTTTATATTGATAAAATTTAAGCGTTTGGCCACCAACTCACTTAAAGTAAGTGAAGATGTGGCCTAAGATGAGCACACTTAATAAAATCATTATTCAAAAAAATTTGTTCAAAAAATACATCTGAAGCCTGTTTCTTATAATGATCAGAAACTTGTATTGAACCAGATGAGGTTGGAGTACCTACTAAAAGTCAGAAATCACAAACATCTTTCTGCCCCGTCCAAAAATCCACCCTGTATTCGAATACAATAAAAACCGCACTAAAAATTATATTTAGTAATAAAATCAGTAACAGCATTATCAAGGTAGTACAGCCAATAATTTGTATGAGTCTCAATAATTTAGATGAGTGGGTAGTCTGATGGATATGTGTAATGCGTTCTGAAGGATGAGCAGTACGCGGAGCTGCTGCGCAAGAAGGGCATCGTGGAGGCGGACCGGCGCAAGCTGCAGGAGACGATACGGTCGCTGGACGAGAAGAAGCGCCTCACGCTGCAGCAGGCCGCGGCGCGCGTCCACCGGGACTTCGCGGCCATCTTCTCGACCCTGCTGCCCGGCGCCAGCGCCAGCCTCGCGCCGCCGCCCGGCCGCGCCGTGCTGGACGGGCTGGAGGTGCGCGTCGCCTTCAACGGGGTCTGGAAGGTACGTGTAGGTACTCCCTCCCGCGGGAGTCGCTGGTGGTGCTGTCCGCCTGTCGCCCGCCTCCCTCCGCTCCCTCCCGCAGTCGGTGGGCGACCTGTCGGGCAGACAGCGCTCGCTGGTGGCGCTGTCCGCCTGTCGCCCGCCTCCCTCCGCTCCCTCCCGCAGTCGGTGGGCGACCTGTCGGGCGGACAGCGCTCGCTGGTGGCGCTGTCCGCCTGTCGCCCGCCTCCCTCCGCTCCCTCCCGCAGTCGGTGGGCGACCTGTCGGGCGGACAGCGCTCGCTGGTGGTGCTGTCCGCCTGAGGCCCGCCTCCCTCCGCTCCCTCCCGCAGTCGGTGGGCGACCTGTCGGGCAGACAGCGCTCGCTGGTGGCGCTGTCCGCCTGTCGCCCGCCTCCCTCCGCTCCCTCCCGCAGTCGGTGGGCGACCTGTCGGGCAGACAGCGCTCGCTGGTGGCGCTGTCCGCCTGTCGCCCGCCTCCCTCCGCTCCCTCCCGCAGTCGGTGGGCGACCTGTCGGGCGGACAGCGCTCGCTGGTGGTGCTGTCCGCCTGAGGCCCGCCTCCCTCCGCTCCCTCCCGCAGTCGGTGGGCGACCTGTCGGGCAGACAGCGCTCGCTGGTGGCGCTGTCCGCCTGTCGCCCGCCTCCCTCCGCTCCCTCCCGCAGTCGGTGGGCGACCTGTCGGGCGGACAGCGCTCGCTGGTGGTGCTGTCCGCCTGAGGCCCGCCTCCCTCCGCTCCCTCCCGCAGTCGGTGGGCGACCTGTCGGGCAGACAGCGCTCGCTGGTGGCGCTGTCCGCCTGTCGCCCGCCTCCCTCCGCTCCCTCCCGCAGTCGGTGGGCGACCTGTCGGGCGGACAGCGCTCGCTGGTGGTGCTGTCCGCCTGAGGCCCGCCTCCCTCCGCTCCCTCCCGCAGTCGGTGGGCGACCTGTCGGGCAGACAGCGCTCGCTGGTGGCGCTGTCCGCCTGTCGCCCGCCTCCCTCCGCTCCCTCCCGCAGTCGGTGGGCGACCTGTCGGGCGGACAGCGCTCGCTGGTGGTGCTGTCCGCCTGAGGCCCGCCTCCCTCCGCTCCCTCCCGCAGTCGGTGGGCGACCTGTCGGGCAGACAGCGCTCGCTGGTGGCGCTGTCCGCCTGTCGCCCGCCTCCCTCCGCTCCCTCCCGCAGTCGGTGGGCGACCTGTCGGGCGGACAGCGCTCGCTGGTGGTGCTGTCCGCCTGAGGCCCGCCTCCCTCCGCTCCCTCCCGCAGTCGGTGGGCGACCTGTCGGGCAGACAGCGCTCGCTGGTGGCGCTGTCCGCCTGTCGCCCGCCTCCCTCCGCTCCCTCCCGCAGTCGGTGGGCGACCTGTCGGGCAGACAGCGCTCGCTGGTGGCGCTGTCCGCCTGTCGCCCGCCTCCCTCCGCTCCCTCCCGCAGTCGGTGGGCGACCTGTCGGGCAGACAGCGCTCGCTGGTGGCGCTGTCCGCCTGTCGCCCGCCTCCCTCCGCTCCCTCCCGCAGTCGGTGGGCGACCTGTCGGGCAGACAGCGCTCGCTGGTGGCGCTGTCCGCCTGTCGCCCGCCTCCCTCCGCTCCCTCCCGCAGTCGGTGGGCGACCTGTCGGGCGGACAGCGCTCGCTGGTGGCGCTGTCCGCCTGTCGCCCGCCTCCCTCCGCTCCCTCCCGCAGTCGGTGGGCGACCTGTCGGGCGGACAGCGCTCGCTGGTGCTGCTGTCCGCCTGTCGCCCGCCTCCCTCCGCCCCCTCCCGCAGTCGGTGGGCGACCTGTCGGGCGGACAGCGCTCGCTGGTGCTGCTGTCCGCCTGTCGCCCGCCTCCCTCCGCTCCCTCCCGCAGTGGGTGGGCGACCTGTCGGGCGGACAGCGCTAGCTGGTGCTGCTGTCCGCCCGCCGCCCGCCTCACTCCGCCTTATCCCGCAGGAGTCGCTGGGCGAGCTGTCTGGCGGCCAGCGCTCGCTGGTGGCGCTGGCCCTCGTGCTGGCCATGCTGCGCTTCAAGCCGGCGCCGCTGTACATCCTGGACGAGGTGGACGCTGCACTGGACCTCTCGCACACGCAGAACATCGGCCTCATGCTGCGCAACCACTTCCAGACCTCGCAGGTACGCAAGCACATACAGCGACTAACCCAAATCCAGGCAGCTCGTAACACCGAGAACGCGGATTCTTACCCGTACCATTTTATATCCATTCATTTTGCCATTTTAATTTTATTTATTTGGGAAACAAAAAGCTTATGTTTATTTATTTATGTGGAAAACAAACAGCTTTTAAAAACTTAAATGTGTAGAAACAGTGGTGGTACAATTTAAGCTTTAGTTTTTTCACTTAAAGAACGAAAAATATGCTTATACTAAATTTAAATAATTATCGTTTAGGTAACAATAAATTCTTAAACTAGAGCAAATGAAGCTAAAGACAGTTTCCACTCATAGTCTGTAAAAATAACCCAAACTAATTTAATGATACAACTGTTAATAAAAAAAAAAAGGTAGCACTCCGGGAGTGCCGGCAGAAGTGAAAACTTCAATATTAACGTTGTGTTTAATTATAAGTATAAAAGTACTTCCTCTTCCTTTCCCTCGATCTTACGCTTTTTCGATCAGCATCACGTGACCCTGACGCGAGTTTGAAAGTTTTTACCCATACAAAAAAAGTGCTCAGCGCCGCTAAAGAAGTTTTCACTTCAAAAAAAAATACAAAACAATTTGCATTTTAATACCATAAGTCAATCAGTTTAAGTTTCCTTATGAATGTAACGGGTTAACTACGAACCTAGTTTGCGTTGGAAGTTTAACTTTATAATATTCATAGTTTATCATCAGTCATTATATTACGGCGCTACTCCGATCCAAATCAGCGCCGCCACCTATTTTATCTTATTATTTTGATAAACGAAGGAATTGTCAAAAATCGATTGGCCAGTTTGTGATACCTATCATAAGCTTTTTTAATGCCTCTGTAAAAGTTTTGTTTTGTATATTTGAAGCAGAGATGCGAAGTTGCTCTTTGTGGCCACCATGGTGGCAAAAAGAGCAACTTCGCATCTTTGCCAACACCAAGACTGGACTGAACTGGACCAACACCAAGACTGAACCCTTTACAAACCCCATTTCTATAATCCGTTCTGAGTGGGCCGTGGCCGTTCTGAGAATTAACGTTCCAAAAGGAACCTATTGTCAACATTTCAGCCTCTTAGCTCCAGAGATTTATTGATATGTCAGTCAGTTTTTACAAGTTTTCATTAAATATGCCCTGTTTTCAAAAATAGTTATTTTTTATATATTATAAATTTTTGTATGAAGGGTGGCCCTACGATTTAGTTTTTTTTTTCAAAATCGCTGATAATAAAAGTTACACACTAAAAGTTACAAAGTTACATGATAAAAGTAATTTAATTAGATCCTAAAGCGTCTAGACTTCTGAGATATTTACATACGAAGAAAAAATATAGTTATTTTTATCTGTGAATATCTCAGAAACCGACATTCGGGTACTGTAATGTTATGTAATGATATGTTATGTACTGTAATGTAATGTAATGTTTATTTTACTTCAACCATCGATCAAGTATGCGGCCTCCCCCGTAGATACCTAGAACCTTACAAGAATGACACTCAAAAGTGTCCACGTTTTGTTTTGACGCAGACAGTTTGCGCAGAGCCTGTCAAGTTTTTTGCATGCGGAACAAGAGATTAGTGGAGTCGAATTTATTTTATTTTATTTTGTAAGTAGGTAGGAAGGTACCTAAAAATAATTTATAAGTACACTGTTTATTTTTATATGGATAAAAATTAAATACTAAGTTGATTAAATCTAATACTTTTGGTAGTCTTTCTTTTATTAGAGAGTCCACGCAAATAAAATCGAGGGAGGGTCAGCTAGTTATTTTATAAACCTCAACAAGGTATTTTAAATGTCTTTTCATAAAAAAAATTTATCATTTACAACTTACCACAAATAAATAAATAAAAAAATAGAAACAATAGCGGCTCCATTCATCAACTTAGAACAAAATAAATATTTTTACATAGGCAAACCCAACAACAATATTTAATGCTGATTTCTCAAGTATTTATGGCTCAATTGGCTCATATCACAATACACAGGTAAAAATTACATTAAAACTTACTGAAATTAAGAAATTCCATCCTTTTTCTGTTGCATGGTCGGTCGATTATTGCATTTTTTATACGAGCACTTGACCATGCTTTCGGTCCGAGAGCTAAAATGACACTAGTTGAAAAGGTATCCCAAAATGCCAAATGGGATACCTTTTGATACTGACGTTTTCAGGGCGCGCATTGTGCATCTAAGGGGGGCCGGCCAGAAATTTTTGATCGATGACTTCAATCTAAGCCAACACCTATAGAAAAATTGGTGTATTTTATACAAAGAATAAAAAATTATCAAAAGAAGCAAATCACAATTGTTTCAACAGCTCCTAATAGATACCAAACTGTTTGTATTTCGTGCGACAGAGATAACGCTCTATGAAGCCGAAATTAGCCGATTGTCTCTTTCCAAAGGTCGATGTGCATTATTTATCGCCGGGTACTGTATTTTACTAGACATTTTTTATTGGTTTAGTGTCCGCTATCCAAATATATAAATTTTACTGTGCAGTGCACAGTAAAATTTGCAAAAAAAAAAGGTTGACCGATGTAAGGGTCAAAAACTTCAAACCCCTTTATTTGTCTTTTATTAATATAAAAGATGAAAGAAGTCTGTTCACCTACTGTTTGTTAGGGTTTCGATATTGGTTTCGAAACCCTTAAGGGTCACGCTCTGTCTTTCCTTTTTCCCCACTTTTATCTCAGCTACTACCGCAGCTATTAACGTGAAAATTTAAAATAATAATACATTTTGTGCATTTTGTGTTCGGATTTCAAGGTTTTTTTAAATACACAAAAAATTTAAATATTCAGTAGGTAGTACAAATTGTGATGTACAAGGACAAGTGGGTAGCAAATGAACCCGATCCATCAGTTTGTTTTGTACATTTCAAAATAGTTTTAAATTCTGTAGGTTTCATATTTTTTTAGAAATATTAAAAAAAGAATGTAACATTGCCCTCTAATCTCCAAAGTTTGCAGAGCGATGATCCATCTCAAATGAAAGGTACTATTTTTAGATATTCATTAAATAGCGAAGTCTCTAACCTAACTGGTACCTGCAGTACATTATTATTTGTATAATTGACAAGGAACGAATTTGACTGAACAGTTTTACTCGTTCACTTGTGGGAACTAGTTCATTTTATACCGTTCCCGAACACACGTACACAAGACTCGTCTACTGAATCTGACGAGTGACTGCGGATGTAAGCGGGATAACTGCTAGACTTGATTGTGTTGGAAGAACACCGTTATTCATTTATAATATGTGTGACTGTTGCAGTTCATCATCGTCAGCCTGAAGGACGGCATGTTCAACAACGCCAACGTGCTGTTCCGCACGCGCTTCCAGGATGGCATGTCTTCTGTGCAGCGGACCGTCAACGCCGGCGCCCGCGCGCGCGCCGCGCCCGCGCCCGCGCCCCCGCCCTAGTGCACGCGTTTCAGGGATGGAAGCATAACTACACTTGCGAGCTTTAAAATGGAATCGCTTTCATCGCGAGTTGATCAAAACAATTTTTTTACAATTTATGTACAATGAACTATAGATTGTGGTATATCATTTGAAAGGTAATTTTGTTACCTTTCAAGTGATATCAAGAATATTTAAAATTAATTAAATTGGCTACCTAAATTTTGGGAATTATTGCAATAGGTCGAAGTTGTGGGCGTCTAAATGAATAGGCAGTATATGAAAAAAATAAAATTTTCTTCCTCGTATCCGCTGTTTTAGCTCGTCCCACATAGGTATGCCAGATTGGGTTCAAGTCAGGAATAAGGGCTGGCCAGTCTAGTGTGGGAATGCCGACATGGAAGACGTCTGTCGGTACTGTCTAGTCACTGCAGCGGTGTGGCAACGGACATTATCGTGCATTAAATCAAAATTTATCTTCGCCAATAAATCCGGCGTAAGGGAAAACATAACTTAACTCATAGTTCACTGCAAAGAAATTGTAAAAATTAGTCTTGAACAACCCGCCATGAAGCGATTCCAGTTTAAAGCTCGCAAGTGTATTATGAATTTAGATTTAAGAAAGTTCTTTGGAGTGCGTCGCATGGACTGAATTACCCGTCTGACCGTGACGTAGTGCCTTGGATCTATTAGTGTTTTTTTAACTGATAGGGAAATATTAATCAGTTTCAATTTTGTTCTAATCTCTATTTATTTATTTTGGAACGAAGTTCCTTATCGCGCGTTGTGAAAGGGGGAAAAAATTCATACGAAAAGTTGTAACGACATCCATCCGGGTGTCCCTTGACACCCCTCAAGTTTTTTTTTTGCCAAAAATTGGTTACCCACTATCTGTCACGTGTGGTAAATGATTTACTTGTGCGATTGTGCGCTGTCAAGTTGTATTTATTCAGAGTTGCTGATGCGTACTCTATGTTCTTAGTTAAGTATTGTTTTGATGTGCCTTTGTGTGTATAATAAATGTTATTCGATCTATAGCAATTTTTAATTTATTTGATTAAGTAGCCATGCTTTAGGGCACCATAGTCATTAAGTAACACCAATTTATAGTTATGCCATGTAATCACATCACATCACACTAATTAAATTACACTAATATTATAAATGCGAAAGTTTGGATGGATGGATGGATGTTTGTCACCTCTTCACGCCAAAACTACTAAACCGATCGGGCTGAAATTTTGCATACAGGTAATTCTAATCCTGGAATCAAACATAGGATACAACAACGCGTGCGAAGTCGCAGGCATAAACTAGTAAAAGCTATTGAGGATACACCAGTAGATGGAAACAAAGGTACCTTCCTACCATACAACGGTAGGCAAGCTTGTATTTTATCTGTGATCTAGGTAAGACGTATAACTACGGCACAGATAATATACTCTTCTAAGGCTTATACTTGGTTTATTCCTGACCACTCTTTTTGATAAAATAATCAAGTTAACCTAAAACTAACGTTGACTACATTAATGAAGTTTATTGGGGACTTGGGACTTATTATTTAAACCAAATTCAGTTTTTAATAAAATTTATTGCATTATTAAAAAATTAACATAAAAATACTACATATCTTTTTTTCACATTTTCAATGCGTTATTGCACGTTTAAAGGGTCGTTGGTCCGTTTGTTGCGTTCATTAAGAAAAGGGATGTGTCCTAGGGTATTACTCTAGCTGTACATAGGTACTTGTTTATACAGGGTGATCACTCCAGGGTACCTAGGTGTTAATACACCTAGGTACCCTGAGTAGGTAGTTATGAAATCACTTCTCTTATTCTTACAAAAGCTTTTTTACGTATATAGTACAAAAGTATATCAAAAAGCGCCATAATTCATAAGATCTTTTACCTAATTTTAATCTTACTTCTAGAAACTACTTAAATGGTAGAGCTGTACACACATCTGCATTCCAAAAAAATTTAAAATGTAAAAACAACAAAAACAAAATGTATTGCAAGATATGTAACTATTTTACGTATAAAGTGCACTTTTGGCATAAAAGCTTTTAATTGCATTGGCATTGTTACCCCAATAGGCGTCTCTCACATGAAGAAATGGTATTGAGTGAAAATTACCATTTTTGTGTTCGTAAACTGTTGTTCATAAGCAGTTTCATAAACTGAGATCTATGTCTACACCAATAAAACTATAACTAAACTTACTGGGTAAAATTATTGAAGTAAGTACTCATGGTTGAATGAATTTATACAAAATGGTATGATTGAAGTTAGTTAGCATATTTTACGAAGGTCTTTTTAACTGGAGAAAACCGATGAAAACCAATATAAAACCGAAGTTAATAATCTACCTAGAAATATTTGACGGGAACCATGATTCATCTAAAACTAGATATGTATTTCAAGGGCAAAACGTGTGAATCCTTTCACAGATGTGGAATCAACCTAATAGTCTGTGCAAAAAGAGAAGCGTCTTAGGAATAGAGGTCGCACGTGTGCCAGTTCACTCCTTCAGTTGCGTTGACTGCACTGTCGTACGACTATTGTTTGATAGGTATGGTAGACAGCGTAGACACCGACTGTTCTCATCAGTAATCTTAATGTCAGTGTACCGTAATGCCACGACGGTTCTCTTTTTGCACAGACTCCAATGGTTATCTTTACTCAGCGCACAACTTCAAAGTCATTGTGATGTATCTGGCATTGAAAATGCTGATATAAACTAAATTAACAATCATTCCTGAATTTCACGTCGATTTATGTTGCAGTAGTACAGCTAATGTCAACACTATTGCTATAATTACTTTTATAGCAGGATTATATTAACAACCATTGTACCGGGCAGCCACTATCATTCATTTGATAACGATGACGCTCCTACCACTTAAATCACAACAGTTATTTAACCACTACATTTCCAGTCCGAATTTCACTCATTTACATAATTTGAGTTGTAATAATTTCAAATCTGTGCAGTAATGCATGTTATACTTGATGTCACCCTTCTTTCTTCCTTCAGAACTCGAAGCTGCTAGCGGAACAGCTGAGCCGTCTGGTTTAGAGTCGAGATGCCTGGTGGGTTCCATGTAGGAAGGAAACCACAATCCAGTTTGATCCAGGCCGTATTGTCCATACTGTAGATATGTTTGTTCTACAACTAGATCACCATAGCACAAATTAAATTGTTCTAGAACTGTAGATCACTAGAGCACAAACTAGATTGTTCTAGAACTGTAGATCACTAGTGGAGAGCCTATTGAGGCTGTCGCTGAGGTTCTGGTCCGCCATGGAGGACAGGTTGAAGAGTTCTGCGGAGGAGATCGCGAGCGGTGCGTCTGTGGCGAGTAGTCCAGAAATGGACGGCGTGGCCAGGAGTCCAGAGATGGACGGCGTGCCCGTGTCCATGGCTACCGCTGCGTCCAGCTGCTGGGAAACATGCAAATTAAGTTGAGTTATATGGAAATGCTCGTCAAAAGTTACGCTTCTGACGGGTCATGAACGACCCCTGCTGTAAGCCAGTAGTGCTCTGAGGCTGCCCGTCCATGCTCATACTCATACTCATTTATTCGCCGTAGGAGCACAAGGCACACTTGGAAATGTGGACGCGGCCCTAAAGCCCTAACTGTGAAACCTTGCTCAGTGGCTGTCGAAGCCGCGTGCCTGCCTTCCATATGATATCGGTAATTAGAAAAACATCGATCAAAGTCGTCACACACAGAAGCCGGAGCGGAGGCGGACGGTAGCCGAGACAGGCGTGGCGTTCGAGGTGCGGATGTCTGCACATTGCAGGCGTGCGAGAGCCGGGGCCCGGGGCGTCGCGGAGGCATTTTGTAGCCTTGTGTGTGTAGGTCACGGCGTCGATCATTTTTAAAATCTTTTATACGGCAATGGTATAAACAAAGATGTGGTTGGAAAAGAAAAATCAATTTTTCGGTATAGTCCATTTTATTTAGTGCCTTATTCGGGTCATAAGCTTAAAATTTTGTAAATAAATACAACTCGTAACTCCGCTAGTAGCACGCCTCCGCACCGCGACGCGCCGCGTGCGCTCTGTGTGAAGACACTCCTTGTACTTGCTGAAATACAACGCTCACACGCCACGCCTCCGCCTCGCCACCGCGCCGCCGCCGCCACGGCTCCGCGCCGCCTCGCCACCGCGCCGACTGTTCGTGTCGCCGAGCCGGCCGCCGCGGCCGTGCACCGCGCCGCCACCGCTTGCGGTGTGTGTAGACTTTCATATCAATTCATATTATACAACTCGCACGCCTTCGCCTCCGGCCCGGCCACGGCTTCTGTGTGTGACGGCTTTTAGCGTTACCTACAGAATTTCTCCGGGGATATTCACAACAGAGAGCGTGTCTATTCAAGTCCAGTGGGAAAAGAAACTTTTGAGTGAGTTTTGAATTATCTCTCTAAATAACTCGCATCTCTCTAAATAACTCACATCTCTCTAAATAACTCACATCTCTCTAAATAACTCACATCTCTCTAAATAACTCACTTGCACTTTGAATCACAATCATTGCACCCATAACACTAATATTGTGCTAATATAAATGCTTACGAATGTTTGGATGGATGGATGTTTGTTACTTTTTTACACCAAAACTACTGGACGGATATGGCCGAACTTGCATAGATGTAGGTCTAGTTCTGGAATAAAACATAGGATACTTTTATTCCCATAAATCAGTTCCCATGGGATAGAAATAACTTTTAAACGTTTCCGTAGAAACAAGGCGTGCGAAGCCGCGGGCAGAAGTAGTCGAATATAAAATTCTATGCGATTTTACCTTGAATTATAAAATATATTAAACAAAATTAAAAGTTTATAAAACATTATTTTGATATTTATAAATATTAAAAACCAAATATACCTGTTGCTGGTGTTGTTGCTGCTGGTGTTGTTGCTGCTGCTGTTGTTGTTGTTGTTGTTGCTGCTGCTGCTGTTGTTGCTGTTGTTGTTGCTGATAACTCTGAAGCTGCTGAGCAGGCGATATTTGCCCCATCGGCGAGCCGTGGCCCATCGGGACCGGCTGCAGCTGCGCGTGGCCCATGCCGACCAGGCCGGCCGTGCCCATCTGAAGCCCGGGAGAGGGGGCGTGCCCCATGGGCGAGGTATGACCCATCTGAGCGTTCAGATTAGGGGACACCAGACCGGGGGAATGCTGCGGCAGGCTGGGCGATCTGTGCCCGATAGGGGACGGCTGGCCCTGGCCCATCGGGGACATGCCTTGCAAGTGCATGGGGGAGGGGGAGAGCGCGTACGGCGACTGCGCGGGGTGAGAGGGGTGCGGGGATTGGAACTGCCACTGCATGTCGGCAGTGAAGGGGTTGAAGCCGGTGCGCGGCACGTTCAGCATGCCGTCGCCGCCTGGAACGCCCCAGCGCTGCTGTAACAACAGTTGCGTTTAGATAGTTTTTTTATTCAAAAACAATAATTAAATTCATAGCATGCAATTATATATATTCTAATTCATCTTTGTTGCTAACATAATAATTACTTTCGTTTGATAAACTCGTCAACTGAGTAAAAACACCCCTTCAGCAAAAGTTTTCTTAAATTATTCTTGAAAATGTTTGGATTGTCAATTGCTTTCATTTCAGTAGGAAGAACATTAAATAACTTTACTGCCTGATACCTACTGCCATGCTTTGCTACATCAAGCCTCGGATATACCTCAAGCTCTAGGACTTTTCTTCGTGTCATGAGTCTTTTCGTTCTCTTCTCTGCAGTTTCGTATCTGAGAAGGTTTCGTACAATGTCCATCAGAACAACTAATATGTATAAGCTAGCCAGGGTGAGAATTTCTAGCTTATTATTTATTATTTTTTATTATATTAATTTAATATTCTTGACACGATTCCCACGGAGGGATGCAAAAAATAGTGCGAATGGCTCGTTTTTGTATGACGAAAGCCCGATATAAGTAGCTAGTACATACGAGTAGCTATCACCCCAAAAACGTATACTATATCTCAGTTTGGACTCACAGCGGTATGCTTTACTCGCTCTTGACGTTTTATTTAATTTGTATTAGTAAGGTGTAACTTTTGTAGCGTGTATTAGATATTCACCTGTGGTTGTTCCTGGTAAGGCGAGACCGGCGAGTACATGTGCGGCGGACTCGTCATCGCGTGCGTCGGCGACCTCTCTACAACTGCACACATTCATGCTTTAACTTAACCTGCGTACTTGCATGGGAATGACGTCATCCCTCATGCTGTCTCGCTCAGATCGGATTCCAACTGAGCAGGACAGCATCAACGATGACGTCATTCTCAATTCCATAGTATGCAAAATATACAATCAAACGCTCATCAAAAGGTCCTCGTGCAGAGGTAGGGTTGGTTGTGAAGTTGGTAAGTGAAACTCGAAAACAAAATCGCTTTGTACTATTTTCTAGGTTCTACAAGTAATTTAGATAGCAGATAATAAGTTTTGCGGACATTGTAAGGCATTTGCTATGAACCCGCGCTAAAACATTCTACGAATCAGTTGTCGTTTTGGAGTAGGTACCTATATTGACATTAGCAAAGATTCACAGCAAATGCCTTACAATGTGCCCAAAACTTCTTATCTGCTATCTAAATAACTTGTGGAACCTACAAAATTGTATAAACCCGATTTTTTTCGAGCCTCACTAACCACCTTGTGTCCATTATTTTGTGCGTCTTAATGGGATTTGTTCGTGTTGAGTATTTAAGAATTTGACCCCGAACTTTTAACTTTGAATCAGTAGGGGTGGTATTTGTTTCTGTGAGTTGTAACTGTATGGGAAGTCTCTGGAATTTCTGATATAAATTCAATTCTTTTCTGATTGTAGGTAGCTACAGGACTAGTAGGAATAAACGGCTAGGCAATATCTACTAAGGCTACGATAGGTATATCCAGGTACCCCTTGAGCAAATCCCAACGAAGCAGAAAGACAGAAAGAAGCAAGAATTATAGTTATTGGACAAAACTTACGAGGTTCGATTTTAATGTGGTCGGGTTGAAACGGCGGCAATCCTGCAAAGGAAACGCATTAGAAAGAATTCGAGGAGCTGAGTATTTGTTAAAATACGAAAGCACTAAGCTAACATACTATTATTAGTACTATTTAACGGGTATTTATCGCGTTTATTTACCATTTTTCCCGAAGTTTCAACAGGTTTACACACCGTCCTGGTCACGGAATCAAGCTAGGTAATTAAACGTGATAAATACGTACTTGTAATTATATGTGCAGATCGCGTAAGTTTAAAAATATTTAAGCTTAATTACACACAAAGTATTTATACAAGAGTTTCTTTTGCAAACGAGAGCCAACAAACGTTAGACATGCATTCTTACAGCACAAGAACTAAACTACACGACTTAAAATATTAATTTACAAGTCTTGTTATAGGAAAATAACTATTGACAAACTAAAACAGTACGAATTCGAGGAAAAACATGCTGTAACAGTAATGGAAATCAAATATCTGGATCACTATTACTTTGTACCGAACATTCATTTATTTTAGTGTAACACTATTGCACACTATTCACAAAAGTATACAAATGGTGGGCATAATTTCGATGAAAAAGCCATCGGAATTATGCCCACCATTTGTCCTTTTACCTGCCAATTAAACATTTCCATGACTGTTTTCCAAAGGCAACTCAAAACCAAAACATGCAAAACATCTAGTCTAAAATCAAAGCTAACATGAATATGTGTGAACCAAGGTAAAGAAAACAATAAATGACCAAAACCATGCCACATCAAACGGTTCGTACCTGGTCCGCTTGCTTAGAGCTAGGGGCAGGGTAGCTACAAATCAGAATACTGAATGGGCTGAAGAATACTGAGGGCAATCATGTTAACTATCAGTAATAATAAACATTAAATTAATTTTAAAATGATCAATAGTCATCCCCACTATCACACTAACATTACAAAGGTGGAGGTTGAATGGATATTCCTTTCTCCTTCACACCAAATCTTCAAAAAAAAGGTCTAACATTTTGGATGATTATGTTGTAGACGGAATAACATTATGGGCTACTGTTTATCCAGGATTAGCGGACGCGATTCCGCGGGAATTAGTTCATGTTGACTTTCAGAAAACAACCGTTTAAAATTACCAAATAAGTAACTTTTAAACTAAAAACATGAAGTTAATAGTTTTTCAAAAAGCCCTCAGCCCGTGTTTAAGTACAGCAAGGACGCGGTTGCGTTGTAAATAAAAATCGTTCTTATTAGCACATTAATAGAATCTCGCAGCACTCAAGCTAGACTAGACTATAGTAATTTTCATACAAAAGTGAAAAATCTTAAGCTTACACTATTTGTTCTTACAGATTTCGAACTCTACAGACTTTTATAGTAACATACAGATTGGTTCATGAAAGTTGAATACAGATAAGTTTATCCAACGTTGAAACCTGATTTATTTGAAAATCATTCACATATTTAAATGTAACCCTTAGAATAGTATTTCATATCAGCGTTAAAATAGTTTAGGCAATTCACTTTTATTAATTGATAATAATAAAAGTGAATACTATATTATATACTAATATATTATAAGTTGTGTTCTTAATTATACTAAAGAATTTCATATTCAGCTTAGCTGTGCAATGTTTCAACCACTTCTAATATTTAAGTTAAATTTTCCAAATATATTTATAAATTTAAATTTTGATAAATTCTTCTAAACACTCATAGATAGCATAACAAACTAGATAGATATGTTAAAGTCTAATTTGATAAATACTTTATAAAGATTCAGATATAGAAAAAATATTGTTAAAAATTTAATTTCCAAACATTCAAGAATTCTACAGTACTTATAAAATTAAGTAAGTATCTAAATTTTCATAAATTGTAAATATGTACTTACATAAAGAGCATAAAACATTTGGAAAAATATTTTAAAGTTTCACTCAATTCTAAACTCTGTGCACATCATAACTAGGTCACACAATTCAGCAACATCTTGTTAATAAGACTTAAAGTAGAGAGCACACATATCCACATTAGCTAAGACTAGACTAGACAGTTGTACCAGCAGCAGCGGTTGAACTGTAGAATGCACGCTATGCAAACATAGGGGTCTCTCAGTTTAACATTATATAACCACACTGGTTATCTCAACCAACAAATACCTATAGACTCTTGACAAAACAATTTAAGCATAACAAACAAAATAATATTAATAATAACAAAGCACCAATAGACTGACAAATTAATAACACAATCGACTTCATAATAGTTTCATAAGACCGTTAAATTTTTCAGTTATGAAAAAATTAAAACTATTATGAATAACGAATTAAATAAATACTTATCGCGACGTACACAAAACATAATTATATAAGCAACTTCTGGCTGACAAATGTCGCCAACCCCTGTACTGATTAACAAGCCAAAGCCTTTAACTTCGGATACATTTAGGCCTAGGTAATTCGTGTTAGTAACACCTCGTTAGTAAACTTACACTAGAATATAAATACTGGCTTTAGCTAATACAAAAATGTCAAGAAAATAAAAAATATAAGAAACTTTTTTATTTCGAAGATACGATTCTGTGATAGATATACCCATATTTTGTGACACCTATCCGCAATGGTATATATGCAGTGAGTTAGAAACGTTCCGATTTTTAATAAATATGTTAAAAGTTTCTAATTCACTGAGTTAACTTTAGAATTTCGTTCATCATAAATAGCTAGGTTTTTTAGTAGTACTTTATAATTCGTTGGTAAACTGTAAAATACTTCCAATAAAAGTACATAAAATCCTTTACCTGCTGTACAATAGCAATACAAATACACAAATACAATCCCATTATAGTAGGTAGTTAAAATTTTTAAGAAACTAAAGTTTATTTTTCTCGGTGATATGATACGTGCAATGGATATGACCTTATTTTTTAAGTCTTTTGCGACTAGCCTTGTGAGAATGTTCTACAAGTTACAGCATGCAGAGGCAAGACTCTATTTGACGTTGATATCGAGACTAGATCTTTTTTGTATGGGATTTGGAACCCAATTGTATGGAAAAAGGAAACATCACGATTACGTCTCGTTATAAAAGTCAGAAAGACACATCCCTCTGCATGTATGTAGGTACGGATTCAAAGTAGGCCTGAGTTGAATGCCATAAGGTTATTTATCCCTTGCACCGATCACAGCGCAGAGTGAACAAAGTAGATAGACACTTACTTTCGTCGTAATGTATTAACGACTGTATCAAGGTCTTCCGTTTCTTAACTAGAACATTCAAGGTACAGATTAGTAAACAATCATAAATAAAAAAACAAATATCTGAAAACAATATGAAATATACTGCAGAACGCAATTAAATTAGTTAAGTAGCCGTCAAACATCTTGTCCGGTGACGGGCAGCGAGAGTAAGAAGTTTGCGCAGGTACCCTCACGCATATAATTCATATGTCGCCGACAGCACAGCAGGCGAAAAAGAAAGGAAAGGAAAAAAAAGAAAGCTCTGTCACGCTCTTTCATTATTTATTAAAAAAACCCACAGTGATTATTCGACGCGACTGCCGACCAATTTGGCCTAAGAATTCCGCTCTGCGCACCTTTGTCACGTGGTTCGCCAGAGGACAAGAAGTTTGACGATTAATATACGAGATACAAGTACAAGTTATACAGATCAGTCTGAAACTCATTGGCAAATCATGAGCTCCAAAATCTTGACAATGATAATCTAGTTATTGGTAAAATGTGACATTTTTCTTGTCAAATAAATAAAATTATATTTCAGCCACAACATCATTGATCATGTTCTACAATATATTTTTTAGGAGACTAGGCACTAGGCAGGGCAAACATTTTGTGTAATGTGTAAATCTTTGGCATTTTAGATGGACTAGAATTTGCGACAACCTAACGCATGACGTTATAAAGTTTTTAATAAAACTCGAATAGACCGCCTCAGTCTTCGTTTTATCAGACTCGACTAGAAAGTTGTAAAGGTACTCAAAATGGGAGGGACAGACTTCAAATGATTGAGTAGGCTGTAGATTCAAACCAGATCTCAAATTAGCTTTGAAACTTGCTGCCATCTATCGGCGAATAGTAGCAGCTAGTTTCATCGAACTCCGAGACCGTCGCGTGCGGCGCCACCGCCATATACAGCGCGTAGTGCTCCGCGTCAGTTAGCTCCAAATCGTCCTGTAGCTTTTTGAATGCGTTCGCGTCCAGAGCTAGAACGCTTTCCGCTACGAGGATAGTGCCGCCGTCCGTGGGCGGGATCGGGTGCATACTCGCGGGTCTACGGAGGGAGTTTTGAGAAGCCGATTTCTCGTTCTCATCGGCGTGGAGAGATATATGCGTGATGCTGTCCGCGTAGCTGAGACCGGCGGTAGACGCGTTGTCCTTGAGAGAGGTGTGGGACACGGAGGACTTGAACTTAGAGGGTCGGATGCCCGATACGCTGCTGACGGAGCGACCGACAGGCTTCATCTTGGAGTCCCTCTTCCCTTCGGAGACGACGCTGGGCGCGGGGGACTTATGCTTTCTGCGGAAGAAACGGTCGAAGAAGGAACGTTTCTTCGCTGGCGGTAACGCGGGTTCGCTTTTCGCGGCACTGATCACTTTACTCTTATTATTGAGAGCTTCCATATTTCGCGTGACCGGTATTTGTTTTCCAGGCTTTAGGATACTATCGACGGAAGTCTGGCTGGATTTGAACGAGTTGGAGGATTTACGGACGCGCTTAGGCGGCAGCGGCGGCGCGTCATCGGACTCGGGTTTGAGATGCGTGAACTCTATGATCGGTCCGCGGAAGGAATGGACCTGGATATCCTCGTAAGGAGCGCGCTCCGGCTCAGCTATATCCACCGGATTCCTAAACGCGAGCTGAAGGCTCGTGTACGTCCCAGCGTCGTTGAAATCCTCCTCCGTATCATCGACAGATAACGAAACATTCTCGAGTCGAGTGCGGTTCTCTGAATAAATCTCATCGAGTTCCGCGACTTGGTCTAACAGCTCATTGAGGCTCTTCTCGGTCGGATCTAGCATCTCCACGTCGACGGTGTCGGGGGAGCGCGGGGCGGGGGAGACGCGGCTGGAGGGGGTGGAGGAGAGGTCCGCGGGGGGAGTGGTGTCGGTGGAGGAGGAGACGGGCTCGGCGGCGGCCAGGATGGCGGCGAGCGTGGCGAGGTCGGGCGCCGGCTTGCGGGTACCTGGGTAGGACTCCAGCTCCGGGATGTATTCGAAGGGGAACGGCTTGCTCTGGTCGTCTTCCGCGGGGGACGTGCCGCGCTGGAGGCGGTACTCCACCTGGGGATCAAATGTTAATCGTTACTTTGATTTATAAACAGAATATTTTCCATATTTTTTTGTTATTACGTGTATTTGTCACTACGTAGAGCACTGCAAGTATCACATATAGGCTGATGACGTCTAACTCGCATCTCCTCAGGGCCAGGTGGGTGCAGATTCTCACTCTCGTGGGTCGGCGTGGAGCGGAGACGTGCAGGGTTCGAGCACTGCAAGGCCTGTATATCACACACTTGAGACTCACATTGACATGGTCGCTGGTGGCCGGGTCGCGGTAGGGCGGCGTCTCGATCAGTATAGCCACTTGCTTGTGCACCAGCTGCACGGTCGCGGGCGCCTTCCAACCAGACTTGTCGTAGAACATCACGGTTACCTCTTCGCGGGATACCTGGAATACGAATTTTATGTGAGAGGAGTAAGGTTGATATAGTTTTGACACGTTGAGGGACAGTAGGCTAGTGTCCTAAAAAATTCTGATTAGTCCCCTCTGTATCTCTCTCTAAATTTCTGCATTCGATCATTTAATAAAATTAGGCTGTCCCAAAACAAGGGTAAAAAATACTGTGCGTTGGTAGTAACTTTTAGGTAAAAGGGAATACAACAATCGAAGTCACCTTCGACATGCCTTTTAAATTATTTATTTTAGTCTGACCAATTATTTTTATTTAATATTTAGAAGATTTTGTTATTGTGTGGGTATTTAATATTTAGAAGGTTAGGTCTTTTTCTCCTTTGTATCTTTTTTCCTTTATGGTGTTTCTTATGTCAAAAGTTTGTGTCATTGTTTATAATATAATTAATATTTTTAAAATTAAATTTAAAGAATGTAACGACATCAAGTGTAACTGTAAATTACGGTGGAATACATAAATACTAAATACCGATAGCCAAATAAGTAAGATTAACAACGCAAGGTTAGTTCCCATCCCACGTCATTCTATTCCATAGGTTTCCTGAATTTCCTGCCGTGAGTGAGGGAGAGGGAAGCGTCACCCCGTCGTCCGTAAAATGTTTCATCACCATCTAACCGCATGAATTACTTTGCAATTAGAAAGTCCCATGTTTGCGACAAATCTGCGGTGCTTCTGATTACTCACTTATAATTTTTTTTTATTATTATTAGCCCTGGTCATCCCACTGCTGGGAAAAGGCCATTCCCTCCAGACATCACGATCTTAAGCTACCTCCGTCTAATTGACCAGGAATTTGTCCAATTCGTCCGGCCATACCTCACTACCGTTGTCAAAAGATGATTAGCGTTTATTTAAAAACTTCATTGTCTACACCGCGAGCGAGCGACAGAGCTAGTTTTAAAATGGATAGAGTCCGCAACACCGAACTGCGCTCTTTGACTTCGAATCTGAAGTAGTTCGAAAAGCCGCTGAAGTGCGATTGGGCTGGCCAAGTCTGTCGCATGCCAGTAGAGCTGTGGACCAGGGGGCCCCGGTCCGAGTGCAGGGCGCCCTGGCCTGGGTGGAGCCGGTCCGTGTGTGGCGCCCTGGCCTAGGTGGAGCCCAATTCGTCCAAATCGTCGCTAAATCACCATATAGAATCCTTAGATGAAACTCCTATTGGTTTCAACCTCGAAGTGCGTCCCTCTATCTGTAGTTTCGCTTATGACTTTGGAAGTATAGGACCTTCCGGATTTATTTTCCTGCCGTAATCGTCATTCGAACCAAAAAGAGCGAGATAAAACAGTCGACAAATTTTGTCGTGGCGCGCATCTTAAGCTAGATGAGGTGGGGGTGGGGGATATGAAAATTGTCCATTGGATATGGGAAGGACACACAGATCAGTGATAAATGTATACCTTCTCACAGAGCAGGATCATCTGCGTGCCGCCGCGCGTGGAGCCGGAGCAGTGCGAGGCGCGCACGATGCAGAGGTCGCCCATGGCCTTCTTGTCGTGGATCACCTCGGAGGCGACGGCCCGCAGCGCCAGCCGCATCTGCCCGCCCGCGTCCGGCAGGAACACTTGGAAGGCGAGCCGGACCGAGTTCAGCTCGATGGACGGGTAGGTGCGGGGGTCGAAGCCAGCTGGAACAAATGTCACACTCATGTATCTAAGCGGGTTAACTACCAACCTAGTTAGTTTTTTTTTATTATTATCTTTATTTATTACTAGCTGCCGCCCGCGGCTTCGCGCGCGTTGTTTCTACGGAAACGTTGAAAGGTGATTTATATCCCTTGGGAACTGATTTATGGGATAAAAAGTAGCCTATGTTTGATTCCAGGATTATAATTATCAGATTTCAGCCCGATCCGTTCAGTAGTTTTGGCGTGAAGAGGTAACAAACATCCATCCATCCAAACTTTCGCATTTATAATATTAGTGTGATAAAGGAGTTGTGACTATGCCACACACAGACTCAACAAAATAGAAATAACATTAACGTTTGCCACATGACAATGCATGGCCACCTCCTTAAGGAATGTGGATAACACTGCGCGGCTTACAAACCTACTTCTAAACCTACCTCAGTCTCCGTCATCACAATCGATGAGGAGGATTGTAGATACCTACCTACATAATTCGCAAATAAAGCTTGACTAGCATTTTGGCTTCCTCGGAGTACGGGGAAGACGAAATGCTATTACAGATACCTACGCTAAAATCATAAAAACATCTAAAGTCACAATACAGTAAACAATTCTGCAGAACAATTTTACCAACAGTGGTCGATTTATTCTACAGGGGGCGCTGCTACCGGTTGATTTCCCTTGGTCGCCTTCTACGACACCCGCGGGAAGAATTGGGGTGGTGTAAATTCTAAGCCGGCACCACACAGCCTTTCACACAGCTCACAGTTTGTGTTGGATTTAGTTAAATGTCACACTGTTACAAATAGCTGGCGAGCTGCTCCTGTGAGATGAGCAGAGGCCGACCCACGTGGCGAGACGAATTAGACGCCCAAGGCTCAGACTGGTCCGCTGGTGGCCCGGTTTGGAAGGAACAAAAGAAGACGAAGAGGGAGGGAGGGAGAAAATCCAGCGGGCAGATAATATTAGATTAGAACGGGACAAAAAAAAAAAAATGCTGGACAATTCACACAGCATTATCTAGCCCCAAGATATTAGATTATTATGTCCCGTTTGTAGATCGACATGAACATTTCAACTCTAGAGCTTTTGACACCGTCGCCGTCGTTAGAAACGTCTGAACACTAAAAGCAAGGTTCCCGTTATTAGGATTTATCCCGCTTTTAGGATTCCAGCTCTAGCAGTAAAAGTGCATCTACTTATATTTAGTTTATTACCAGGGAGTCATTCAATACAGTACAAATACAATGCACGTTTTAAATTGACGACCGATGTGCCGTGGCGGGCAAAGGTCGGCCAGCGACGCATAAGGTTGCGGGTTTGATTCCCGCTTTGGGGAAAATGTTTTTACGATCTGCAGATATTGGTTCTGGGTATTTGATAATAATAATAATAATGCTGGACAATCCACACAGCATCATCTAGCCCCAAGCTAAGCAGAGCTTGTGTTATGGGTACTAGATTACTGATATACATAATATTATACAATACATTACATACATAGATATTTTTTTATTAAACATTTAAAATACCCAGAACAAATTATATTAAGAAAATATCTATCTATGTATTGTATTATGTATTTCAGTAATCTAGTTCCCATGACACAAGCTCTGCTTAGCTTGGTGCTAGATGATGCTGAGTGGATTGTTCAGCATTTTTTTAAATCCTTGTATTGCAGAAATCGGAAGAGTCGGTAGAATGACCTTCCTCTTGACTCCGCCGATGACCGCGCGAGTATAAACTGCATGTAAACAAAGGAACTACTTAACTATGATAATTATTTACATTGCTTTGCGTTTGTTAGCTCTTTTGAATGATGCAGCCAAGATAGTATCTCATCATGGCAATAGAAGATAGAATACACTATAATGCACAAAAGTTGCACATGGGCGAGGATAATGATAGATAGTAATCTCTACCTGCTAACCTTTCGGTAGTGTGGACAACAATTTTGAAGGTAGTGCTCGATTGCAAAATTAACAGAAAAACAAGGAAAAAGAAAGTACAAATTTGCAATTCGTGTTTTTACCGTTAACATAAATATACATATATACCGTTAACATAAATATACATATATAATATACATAAGTAATAAAATACTACACTAATTTTATAAAGAGGAAAGATTTGTATTTTTGTAACGAATAAACTCAAAAACTTCTGGACCGATTTCTTTTTTTTTTACCTAGAATGTTACATTATCCCTGAGTAACATAGGCTATATTTTTTACTAGAAAAAATTAGGGATCCCTACTAAAACTTCAATAATGTAACCCAAGGTGGATTTTTTTGCCATAAAATGTCTTTCATCGCATGTGCTGCGGAAACTATTGATGATAGAACAAAAAAATGTTCTACAATAATAAAGAACATAACAATTACTATAAAAAATTTCGCGGTACCTATTAAGTCATTTTAAAAGTTACCATAATTAGACCATGTTATCATGTTATCCATACTTTTGTATCCTCATAATCCTTATCATAGTAGACATAGGCCTCCCCTAATGAGCGCCATAGCGCCCTGTCTTCTGCTTGCCGCATCCAGCATCTGCCTATTACAACTTTATGTGCAATGAATTATTTATTTATCTAAGTTATTCCTGAACGCTATCACACTAAACATATCCATAACCATATCTAATGTGAAAGTTTAGATGTTTGATAAATCTCTATTGTTTGCGCTTACTCGTCTAGTTTTAGTATAGCGATCCCGCTACCGGCCGCGACCGCCTGGGCACCGAAATAGCCGGACCGAAATATACCTACATAACTCTTTGTTCGGGCCGGATTCGGAGCATTACCTAATCGCGTGCCTCCGCCACTAAGGGACCTGCATCTGAACTAGACCATACTTATATTTATGGTACAGTTTGTATGATTGCAACCACAGAAATCTGAATAACAAGGCACTAGAAATCGTAAGCGCGCGTGACCTTGTCGCCGCTCCGGTGACTCTCACGCCACCAGTGCGTTCGTTGCTGTTCAGTTGCTCTCGAAACGTGCGTGTGTAAAAATGGTGTGTTGCAGCATTTCCCATTGCGGAAATTCTTCCACAAGTTGTAATTATATTAATAAAGGAATAACTTTTCATCGGTAAGTATTGTTTTTTCTAAATAATGCCGTTTTTCCTTAAAATTATAGAATCTTTAAAAGTAATACGAACGTCACAGTCGACCGTTCTTATTATCACGTTTAACTATACATTGCCTCTTATTTTTGTCAACATCGGGCAGGTACCTCATTACAAAAAGCAATGTACTGCACAGTGAACGATAACGTTGCGCGCTCGATTTCCTATCGTGGTACGGCCGCAGAACTCGGTCGCGAGCTAGTGTTGTGACACGGTAATATTATCCTTAATATTACCTTGGTTGTGATTTGTAAAACAACTTTGCATAATTTAACATAGTATTTTAGGAATACGATGTTATATTAAATTTGTTTATTTATGATTTATTATCATAATAACTAACTATCTATAAAGCTCGATTACCACTGACTGACTGACTGACATAATTGTTCTCCTTGATGGTGGAGGGGGAGGTATGTCTTTTTTGCAGAATCATGTAGGGGGTGTCCGGGGGACCTAGGAAAAATTCCGACTTTTTGAGATTTGCCCCCCGGAACCACCGCCCCCCAGGAGGGCGCCAAGCAGAGTCACACTGATGAAAAATTTTTAGGGGGTTGTATAGAGGGGGTCATATGATTTCGATTCCAAAAAAAATTTTATCCCCCCGTTCCTCCCAAGACCCCCCTTTTTGAGAGTGCTACCGGATGCCGACGTGATAGAGGAGTTTTGATTGCGGGATCGTATAGAGGGTTTCTTCTCAAATTAAAAAAAAAATAAAAATTCACCCCCCCTCCCGCCCCAATTTCCACCCCCCCCCTTTTGATATCTACCAAACGAAGTACGATACAAGAATTTTTTTTCACAGTCATGTAGGGCAAGGCAAATAATTTTGAATGCGAAAAAAAAATTGACCCCCCAGCCCGTCTCGACCCCCTTTTTTATTAAAAAACCGAAATTTGGCCATTTTTAGCCTATATTTCGACCACTTTTTAGGGTGGAGACAACGACAACGGGGGACCCCCCTCGCCCCCCGCCCCCCTGAACCCCCTTTCCCATCAAAAAATCTGATATGGGTATCTAAGCAGTACAGCAGTATGATATGGGTATTTAAGCAGTACAGCATTAATCCTTATCCAATTAAGTAACTTAGATACATTGTGCATTTAATATAGATTAATATTGCCCTTTACAGCATGTAATTTGAATGAATATTTTCGAAGATATTACAGATTTAAAATGACAGGGACATAGCGATTGCGGTATCGGCCGGAGTACCAATTCTGCAGTAGGTATATTTAGTATAAGCATTGCACCCGTGCGAAGCCGGGGCGGGTCGCTAGTTAATAATAAATGAATATTGAAGTACAACTATATTTTTATTTTATTAGTACAATGCCCTAGTCATAGAATAACAGTACGATAGGTACGTGACCTGATATTTCGTGCCCAGCACTAGTGTAGATTACATTAAAATGACGTCATAACGACAACAAATGCAAACTTGTCACTAATGTGTGAGTAAGCGAACGTATGCAACTACGCATAAGGCTTAATTTGGTTTGCACTGCATTTTTGGATGGGCGTAGCCGTAATTCCGTAGTTATTGTCTGTGTATGTAGTGGTAAGGTAGTAGAGGGGGCGAGCCGGCGACACGCATTCCCGATAGATCGGATGGTACTCAGCATTTCTAGTGCCTTGTTATTAAGATTTCTGTGATTGCAACATTGTTTACTCTGACTGATCCACTGAGCTCCATCGATAGATTAGATCATCGAATTCTATTAGTGGTATTTTCTGAGTGACATTAATGTTATTGTTTTAATTAAGTATTTTTAACTCAATTTAACATGGTGTAAATAAAGTACGTACGAACTCAGTTTTGCAGTGCCCTTCCAGGGTGCATGTACCTAGCTAGTGATAAGCCTTTAACTAATCATTCACTTAGACCTAAGTGTTATCAAATCAGTTCAAACATCAATCTCAAGCAATACATTACTTTAATGATAATCTGTTTATCGAAGAACATTGGCTTTTATGATAATTTTCCTGTGTTTTACAATATAAATTCTCTTTTCCTAGTTCCTGCTAATCAATTCCAAAAAATCCCCCCATCTGATCTATCCTCTTCAACTTCTTTTTCTTTTAGTCCCTGTCTCTATCATTGACAGTGACATTTCGGATCGTTTCACTTATTATTTGCAAGGAAATATTTGGTAGAGGTATTTAATGATGCTAATAGTCGGCTGTCCTGAGTACGGAATGTCCGCAGTCCGATCCGGAATGTTCTCGGTACAATCCGGAATGCACTCAGTCCGATCCGGAATGTCCCCAGTCCGATCCGGCCATTAGATATTTATGTTGTATGTCCTCATACATGTTTTTTTTAAAGGATTACACAATTTCTTCTTACTCGCGGAATAAAAAAAAAGAAATTGTAAGGTTAAAATATAACAAAAGTGGGTAATTATCTTGACGCAATGGCAATGGAGAGCTCAGCAGGCGATCAGAGACTTCAAAATGATAACAGCATCATTTGAGTCCATTATTCTGTTTTGAGTCCTCGTAATCGGGCAAACTCACAAACAGTTATTTGAGTCCTCGTAATCGGGCAAACTCATTATTGTGTTTTGAGTCCTCGTAATCGGGCAAACTCACAAACAGATAATATATTTGAGTCCTCGTAATCGGGCAAACTCATTTATTGTGTTTTGAGTCCTCGTAATCGGGCAAACTCACAAACAGATAATATATTTGAGTCCTCGTAATCGGGCAAACTCATTATTTTGTTTTGAGTCCTCGTAATCGGGCAAACTCACAAACAGGTATTTGAGTCCTCGTAATCGGGCAAACTCATAATACTTGAATCTGTAAATATTAGAAAATATTATATAAAGACCCACATTTATTTATTTCAAGTAATTCAAGGGGTCTAAGATGCCGCTCCATTAACAATTATTTAATCGGTTCTCTTTCCCTCTGCAACAAATTGTGGGAATAGGATCTATCCATGCGTATACATAAGATATCAGTGTAGTACTTTACTCATTATTATTTTTAGTGCGGTAAAATGCGAAAAATGGATATAATATTGTGTTCATAACGATAATCACTTGTTAATTATTACAGTGTAAATGTGATATAATAGTGATTTACATATATTTATGAAAAGAAATAACATG
The DNA here is from genome assembly GCA_963564075.1 of Eupithecia subfuscata. Classification (NCBI taxonomy): domain Eukaryota; kingdom Metazoa; phylum Arthropoda; class Insecta; order Lepidoptera; family Geometridae; genus Eupithecia; species Eupithecia subfuscata. The sequence goes on along the minus strand of OY751110.1, from coordinate 16,096,967 downwards.
AGCAGGTACTTTGTTTACCAATACTGTATACTCCAATATAATGAAATTTGATGTATATTAAGCTCACTTAAGCAATTGTTATTGGAGCTAGTTCTTTACAGTATAATTATATTTTAATAGTGTATTTGGGATCAGCTATCATCATTTCGTTCGGTCATCGCTCATGCCCCAATGAAATATTATTATCATTTTAACTTTCACTTTTCAAGTTATAAATTATCCCCTTTTGTTACTGTTGTTTTTTTTTTTAACCTCGAAGTAGTCGGTACTCCATATCGATCGTTTGTTTTGAGTATTGCTGTGACTTTACAAGGTTCTTTGATACAGCTTCTTACTTTACCATCACAAGGACAGTGTTGTGATAAGAGATCTTATGAGGATCTTCAGTATTAAGATGTATGTAAGTATGTATTTATTTTATTATTTAATTCAGATTAATTTCTTTCGTTTGTATGACCGTCCTTCACTTATTGAATAAAATAATTGAAATTGTTATCTTCGTGCAAGATCCTTTTATTAAGAGTTTGGCTATAATTATTGCTGTGATATTTATTATTTCAAATCAACACGCATCAGCCAGACTGTGCAAGTTAGTGCTCGGGATCGGGTTCTATTAGTAGCAACCCCATGTATTTGATAACCATGTCGATAATGTAATGTAATTCGTTATATAAATACATATTTATTATATTTTTCATTTGTTACTACATTTCTAGTCGATTAGTAGATATTTCAACTAATAGCTATATGTGTAATAACTGTAATTTATAATGTTGGAGCATAGATAAGTTCGTCAACCAGTCGCTAATTAGGTACACTTGGTACATAACACACTCAAATGCATTGTCTATTTTATGGTATGGTTCTAGTCTGACGGTCCGACCACTGAGCAAGAGACCGACAGACACCATTTTGATTTGTCGCTACCGATATTCTTATTGAAATCTTTGCTTTTATTTAAATCTAAAGTAATTAGGTAATTATATTGTTTTGTTATTGTTCTATGTAAATTATATTAAACCCCTTACGGGTGTTTTTGATGATGTACTGTTTTTTTTTTAATGTAGGCTATAATGATGATTTGCAACTCCCATTAAGAATGGTGTGGTGCTAATTTTTGTAATTTATCTCACGTTCTTGTTGTGACTTCGACGGCATCGTGAACATTTAATGCTTTCGGTTTTTGTGCTGCCATGGGAGCTCACCATACTTTGAAGACAACAGGCGACGACAAAACTATTTGCAACTCGTGGCTATCGTGGAAACAATTCTTGTGTTTTATTAATGGTGCTAAAATGTTTAATAAAGCATCTAGCAACTAGCCTTGAGCAATGTGATAAACATTGTTTAATTTAAATCCAAACTTATAATGATTAAATAAATACTTAACATATTTTACGGCTTGCATAACTATTTTGGCGCAGTTCATATTTATGGAATAGGGAAATATGTGAAAACTCATTATGTAGTAAGACCAGAACCACATTTTTTAAAATAAATAAATGATTTAATATATTTAATTATTATGTAGTGATCTGCATGTTAGGTACTTCACATCGAATTTGTAAATACATTATTTTCAATTCACCTATATATTCTTTACTTTTTAGGTTTACTATTATTAAATTTTATTAATTGTAAAATTTTAATTGAATGTAAAATTTAAACGCCTAATGGTAGATCACAGTGTTCTTAAATTTATGAGTGAAAATCTCTGTGATACCTGTATATCACAGGTTTATAAACTTATAAAGACCTGGCAGTAATGCTTTCACGCGCGTTCCAGGCTTTGAGTGGCAAACTTCGTTACCCGCATGACTTCTTAAGAGCTGTCTCTTTTGGATCTGGACCCCCAGTACCTACTTGAATCCTTTCGCTGCTGCTGCACCCGCAGTGCACTATAAGGATAGTACTGCTCTTTTTCTTTTTACTGATAGCATCGGCTGCCTCAAAGATTGAAAGTACCACCATCTGGCCGCTGAGTTAGATCTTAACTACCTACTTTGATTGATGTAATCGATTCTCATAAGAAATGTGTCTTTATTTTTATGGAGCCGATCATAGTTTGGTTACCCCCGTGATTTATAATACCAAGAAGTCACTAAAACCGGTAGGTACTCAAAACTTAGCCAATACTCAATAGAAAAACTTCATTCTTGTAGAATGGCAACCATCATCTAGCAATTATGTGGTAATCTCATTTCGTCAAAATCATATTGTTGATCTAAAAACATTGCATGCTGTTCAACTTTAACGATTCCAGATGATACAGTGATTTTCAGGCAGGTAATTAACTATCTATTATTAGGCATTTTTATTTATTTATGGACTGCATGAAACTACAGGAAGATATGGTTGTTTAGAGCAATAATTATGTTGTCGATCGTTTTGGTGCTTAAATTATTATTTGTATTATATTTATTAATTGAGCGACTAACCAATTACATTAGTTACTTGTATTAGACTAAAAGTTAAATAAAGTATGAAAATTATTGTTACACGTTTAAATTAGTCAAATAAATTAACTGAATTATTAAGTGATAACATTTAATAAATAGATTACACAAGTCAAATTCAAAATTACTTAGTCGAACGAAGCACATAATTAGATAGGTATCAAATTCAAAATAATAAAAACTAGGTACATCCATTAATGTTCTTATTATTTCTTTTATTAGTAAAGTTTGTCTCATCGAGTCTAACTACCTAATTAAAACTTGGTTACTAAATAAAGTACTCTCGGTAAGGAACCTAGTCGTGATTATGGGCTCAAAAGGACTGTTCTTTGAACACAGAGCTGCCTTCATTAATAAACTATATAAAAGTCTTGGGTTTATCTATAGGGTAAGTCGTCCTTTTTCTAATGTAGCTTGTGTATAAATTCTAAGCTAATAATAATGTAAAGAATATTTTAGAGTATTGCACCGTTGCTTGGACCCCTGCCTTTATAAAATACATACAATAACCTTGAACGAATTCAAAGCAAGTTAAGAGGGAGCAATGCGTGCCACTTTATGAAACGGCTAGGCATAGAATTCCGCATTTACGGGAGCGGGACGGAGCACACGTTTTTGGATTGTGTGAGCGCGAAAATCAGCTTATTTACACTAAAACTACATAACTTATGAACAGACTGGTTCAAAGAACCAAATAATTAGTAATATCCTACGAATCAAAACAAAAATGCAAGTTTCCTGAGATATCAACCAAACCATGTACGACGCAGTGTACCTACTTTCATTTCATATATACATATTTTTTTTAGCTGTTTTTATCTTGTGAGTAGTGAGATCTAGGCATAGTTCTAGTTAGGTTCGCCTCTTAACTGTAGATGCTAAATGGATTTTGATGACAATCAAGGTACGGAGGGTTGTAGGTAATATTTGTTTCAATCGCTGATAATGATAATGTTAGGTTAGGTACTCACTTAGACTTAGTTTTAATGTGATAATAATGTTTATCTATAATTTTATGCCAAATGTGTGGCAATACGCTGAAAATGATAAAACTAGACAAACCTTCGATGGTTGAAACTATTAAAGTGTCGTATAATAGAAATAAAATTTATAAATTTAAAGATAAACTTAAAGTCTTTGATTAATAATGAATGACACCAATACAATGAGCATGTGTTTACCGTGTCTAAACAACCCTCGAAGTCCGAGGAGTTATGGCAGACATGAAATGTCTTTGGTATATAATTGTATATACAGCTGTCAAGATTTATCATCCAAATTGCTGCCTGAATACACTGCAGACCAGGACTAGACATGCAGCAACAACTTTATGCCAGGTTAACAAAACTAAATATCCACATGGTGAATACTCACCTGACATTTGATTCGTAGAAGCTTTTGTAGAAGCTTTAACATTAAATTAAATTATTATTTTTATTTTATAAATTATACTTTTATGAGTGATATTTTTAATTGTCAGATCAATTTCAATCAGATACGAGTAGCGCTTTATAAAGTATTTATCTTTTGAAGTCATTGTAATGAAAGTTCTTTTTTTTTTAATCATTTAAGTTATTATGCAACTACCTATTATTAGTATTTTACAATTGACGAGAATTATGACAAATAGCGAATTGATTTAAATTAATATTATTATTTTATTAAGCTACACCTACTTTACTTCTTTTAATTTTTATTTCTGACACTAGAATTAATTCCCTATGTCAGTGTGTTATTTTTATCTGTTACTTTTTTTTATATTTTATTTTTATTAATTCCCTATGTCAGTGTGTTATTTTTTTTATTTTATTTTTTGTCTATGTTTGATGTTCAAATTATAGATAGTAGTTATATAGTATAGTCCATGTAAATAAACAAAGTATGCGCCTTTAATGGGCAAATTACATAGCTTGATCATTATATTTACCATCTTTTAACGTGTAATTAAACATTAACATACTTTTAATTTAGGTAGGTACGTTACTTTTACTTACTACTAATTAATAATTTGTATATATAATTAATTTGTATATTATGCTGATAAAGTTTACTTATGGACTAAAAATGTAGATATTACATTTTAGTCCAACTAAATTTCGAACCGTAATGTGGTGTGAATTAGTAAGGGTAACTGGATGACCTAGGTACATTTGGCAGATCGTTTTTTTTTATTATTATTATTATAATGTACATCTTTTTATTGGTTCTTAGTGATATATAGGCAAAAAATATATTTCTAAGAGCTGCGGTTTTTGTTCATGAATAAATAAATACCTCAATAAATAAATAAATCAAATAATGTACTATAATGTGTAATATGTACGTACAAATTCATTTTGTTTTTAACTATCAATAGTTTTAGTTACTCATTCAGCAAAATATCATCACTATTATGTTGAGGACCTTAGCAGAGAGAAATAAATGTATAATCTCTATCTCTTTTATTATCGCGATATGCGCTGTCCATCTCTGATCTTCCTTATTCTTTTGTCTTGCAATTCCGTCGGATTTCAAATATTATGCGGTGGACAATAGTGATTCAGCTGCAGTTTATTCTTTTTTTTATTTTATATGCAGTGGTTCCGAAATTTCGTGATTAATGGGAGAGTGAACGAATGTTTATGAAACAATGAATTAAGCTGAACAGGTGGTTCTAGTTCACTCGTAGGATTTTTGTTTTTTGTTTGTCTGTTTGCTTGGTGTACGAGTAAGTATAAATAAAAACAATGGAAAGTATCCAAACACCAGTAATTTGTATAATATTATAATGGTGCATAATCTATACAGGAATAAAACGAGTATTTTTTTTTATATAATTACTATCGTGTTTTATGTCTGAGTATTAAATGTGATCATGATTAGGAGTTACTTATTATACAGTTTAAATTTATGCGCACATTTAAGAAATTCAATTATTGATCATAAAGGGTTAATTAAATAATGTGCAGCATATACTTAAAGGATGAAAATGCTGTGCACAATCAGAATTAATGTGGCTAATTGATGATATAAATATTCGTAATTTAGGGTTAATATAAATAATATGCACTAGTAGGGGTTAACATAATATTTTGATACTAAGTAGTTATTCTTAACCTTTTTTTTTATTTTATTTTTTATAAATTTTGTTCAGCATAGAAGTGAGTGATAACATAGATAATTTACGGAGGTTAAGGTTCCTACAATGTTTTTTTTTTTATTCTTGGTTAACCAAAAATCATAGTTAATGCTTTGGTAATGCTATGGATAGAGTTATCTGAGATAGTAGGTACATACATACCTCCATCACAATGCATGAGGCTATTAATTATAGACAGCTTTTTCATTATTATTAGCATAATAAACTCTCTTAAACATGTAAATTTAGTTTATTTTATTTCTTTTGAATGGTTATTGAATACATAGTAGGCACCTACAGCCTTTCAGGATAAGGATAGCAGTTTGAAAATCATTGATGATCATTTGCCTGGCAACATCTATATACTGGTACAACTATAATGGTAATAAGCGCTTAATAATGTTGTAAATTAACTCAAGTGATTGGTTTGAATGTGTAGGTAATACAAGTTTATTTAGGAAGGTAGTTGATTAAACAATATCCATAATGGATAGGTTTTAAGATTCATGATCTGTAAGATAACTGTAAAGTTGTTTTGTCGTTGACCGAGTTAAACCAAAGTTAGTTTTGAGTTGATACACTTGAACGGAAGAAGATTGCTTATTATATACATACTTATAATCATAACATACTATCATAAATTATAATAATTAAGGTTTTGTTTAAGATTAGTCTTTATACAGAATTTATTACTCGAGCTGGCAATATTAGTGCTGATGTAGGTAATGGTGAATAATTTGAATATTTATTGAAGTCCATGTCATAGTGCTTGTTCAGTTTATTGTATGAGTGGATAACTGATCTTGAGATACTCAAAGTGGTAGACTAAATACTTATATATATATATATTTTGTAATGATATGGATGTGTTGTCGGTGACTTTGGAAACTTTTACCATAACCAAAAAAAATTATCTTTTCAATACTATCTAATCTGATCAGTAGCATAGATATTAATGGGTATCCTGGTTATTGCTTTATAGAAAATAGTAAGCAAAGAACAGAATCAGTATGTCCTCAGTGAGCGAGCCACTTACTGACAAGTTTTGAAGTTGCTGGTATTATTAGATTCTTATTATTACTATAACATTTTCGTAATCCTGCACAGTATGTGATGAGTTTTGTGTTTAGGTACTCTGTAGATACGTAAGTTATTCTCTATGAAGAGATCAAGTAAGCACCGTGGTATGGATTCATTAGGTACCTTATTTATAGGTCCTCTGGCGTCTTGCTATCTCCAATCATGTTGGTAATAAAGGAGTAATAGCGTGACTGTTTACACAGAACACAAAACTACATAAGTAGGTATGTTACTCATCCAAACAAAAGGTAGGTATTTCAAAAGAATTGACAAGTTTCTCAACGCCGAATTTACTTGAGATACGAGCCGTATGGGTGTTTAACTTGGATTAGGTACCTCTAACCATGTCGTATACACTGAGTGCCGGATCATTCATTCATTATTCAACAAGTATCAAAGTAAAAACTCTACATACCAAAGATCCAGTGGGCGTTAGTTTTTTCTACTTCTGATTTGTTATCAAATCAGTTCAAACATCAATCTCAAGCAATACATTACTTTAATGATAATCTGTTTATCGAAGAACATTGGCTTTTATCATAATTTTCCTGTGTTTTACAATATAAATTCTCTTTTCCTAGTTCCTGCTAATCAATTCCAAAAAATCCCCCCATCTGATCTATCCTCTTCAACTTCTTTTTCTTTTAGTCCCTGTCTCTATCATTGACAGTGACATTTCGGATCGTTTCACTTATTATTTGCAAGGAAATATTTGGTAGAGGTATTTAATGATGCTAATATAAGAATGAATGTACATGCAAGCAAGAATAAATTAAATAGTATGATACGTAATATGGACAGAAGCTGGTTAATTTTCAAATAAAAGGCTTCAGAGAAAGTAGAGTTTTGGATTGAGTAGCTCATTTTAGCAAAACCATAGATATAAATCTACTAGACGATCGCCTCGCGGTTTCACCCGCGTAGTTCCCGTTCCCGTGGGAATTCCGGGATAAAATATAGCCTATGTCACTCCCTGAAAAGTAAGCTTCCTAACGGTGAAAGAATTTTTCAAATCGGTCCAGTAGTTTCGGAGCCTATTCAATTCATACAAACAAACAAACAAACAAAAATTAGTATAGATGAGCAAAACTAAGCTTATTCGTGTTCATCTGCCCGCTATTTTGCTACATGGTCAAACGTGTCTACTTCCCGTATTCACTGTCTATGCCAATGACGAACTGCCGACAACCCGTGTGGAAATGGTAGAGGAACGAGCCATCTCATTTATTGGATAGTGAGATTCAGGATGGTGTACCACTACTACCACTATCCAATAAATGGAATAGCTCGTTCCTCACGTTTCTTCGTCGCTTCTTTACTTTAGTCTACATACCGAAGCGACGGAAATCAAAAAATATCACTTTATTTCCGTGTCAGTGTTTGGTTTTTTAATTTGACCTTTTCAAGTGTACATTTGTTGTATTTATGGAAATAAAGAGTTTTTGATTTTGATTTTCAACAGACCACTACACTAAATAGTTATTTTTCGTCGGAAATAGTTTTATGATTATTTCTCATTATAAACTATTTTGGCCATTGTATGACTTTTTAACCCCCGACGCAAAAAGAGAGGGGTGTTATAAGTTAGCCATGTTTCATGAAAATCTGTTCAGCCAATAAACGTCAGCGGGTTTTTAAAAATTTTAACTTTGCCTTGTTGTTATTATTAGTTTGTTAATAAATAAATAAATAAATAAATAATGCTGGACAATTCACACAGCATTATCTAATAGTGTGTAAGTAAGCCCTCGCACTCGGGTAAGTGTTCAAGTCCCGTCGAAGTCGAAAATTTTTGGGATATTATTTGATTTCTTACTTTCGCCATATAAATATTAATTTTAATGTAAGTTTTTCTTGTCTTTTTTTCGAAAATAAATACTTTTTTAAAATAAAACTATCGTAGTTTGACGAATTCATTATTACGCATGTAGGCGGGTTAGCTACGAACCTTATTTGTTTTGGAAGAAGATGAAGAAGTTTCTCGTTAAGGGCTGAAACGTCGGTGTTCATGTACTTTTGTTTGTTGTTTGTATTCCCTGACGTCTCGTTTACGTTCCAAACGTACCTCGGTCTTTCTCGAGTTCATATTGATTTAGAAACAAACAATAAATAGCAAGGACATGCAAGTGTTAGCTCCCCTTTTCCGGAAGTCTGAAGGGACAAGTTGGGGGAAGGGTCGCGTTATCAACCCTACAATAACTTATTTATGGGAAAGGGGTGGCTTGAATGTCTTTTAAAAAATTCTACACCTTTTTTACAACTTACTTGTTTTTCTTTAGTTTTAAGTTTATCCATATTTTAAATTCGAAAGTGACTCTGTCTATCTGTTAACTTTTCTCACCCAAACGGCTGAACGGATCTTAATGAAATTTGTCAGGGACGTTAATGGTATCCCGGGGACGGACCTAGGCTACTTAAAAAGCACGTGCGAAGCCGCGGCCAGCAGCTAGTACTTAATAATAAGGCAGTCATAATTATCATAGGATATTTGTCCAAATTCTTTTCCTAGCTGGTTTTTCGCATGCATCTGTTACTATTTGCATATTTGGCGAATTACTTTTAGCATTTGATAATAACCAACAACATTCTGATTACATACAAGGGACCTATTCATAACAAGAGATTATGGTCTAAATTCAACCCACCTCCTCACTGTTGTTATTAAAGACGCTTCGACATGCACATTAAGATAAATAACAAAAAAAATAGGTTAGATGAAAGGTAAAATGTAAAACTGAAACTTGGTGTGAAAAACTTCAACAAAACCTAAGTAGTTCCTACCTACCACAAAATAACTCTGTACTATTACTACATTACATGAATTTGCACCACCCCCTGCGGGTGTCGTAAGAGGCGACTTAGGGATATCAACCGGGGGCGGGCACCAGCGCCATAAAATTAAATATATATAATGGAATAATCTCACCTCGTCACTCAATTAACTAAATATAAGATACAAATAAATTTAAGTTTAGGCCCCTATGCAATAGTAGCGTAAATTTTGCAAGAAATCAATCTTGGGCGTATATACACATACACATAGTGTTTGAAATGAAAATGCTCTAGTTACTGCAATAATTCTAAATCGGAGTGCGGCTGACCCAGTATCGGATTTAGCTTTTAGCACATCGCAACGGCCGTCAGAATTATGTTCACCCGCATCACGCATGGACGCGCGTGTTTACACAACGGTATGTTATTTACATTACCTTGAGATTTTTGACCTTTGACGGAGAGTACAGAACACCACTAAACACGCTAAGGCTGGGGCCAAACGAGTGTAGGTATTTTTTTGTATTGTACCTAAGTCGCGTAAAATTAGTCACTTCATACAAGTCCTCTCTGTTGATGTCTCGCGATGAGTCGTCTTTTATGTTGCAAGAAAACATTTTACGCGACTCACGAAGAACTCTCTCTGGAGAACTCTGGATCGACAATTGGACAGTTCATGGTGTTTAGATCACATACTCAAGTCTTTCGAGTTTGATCATATCAACACATCTTAAGTAGGTAGAGCTTTTCAACTAACTTAACTTCTCTAAAATAAACTTTAATGTAATTGTATTATTTGTTAACGTTTTATTGAATACTAGGTAGTACCCGCGGCTGCGCACGCGCTTTTTGAGTAGCATGTGCCCGCCCCCGGGACACTAACCTCCCGCCAAGTTCAGCCGTTACGGCGTGAAGAGGTAACAGGACAGACAGAGTTACTTTCGAATTTATTATATGTACCTATTAGTATGGATATAGTTGTTGGTATTGTCTCGCCTTAAAATAAATAAAAGCGTCACCTTTTAGCAGCAGGTCATCAACGTTCCCCGTTATCGGAGCACGTTGTGGCGCTGTGCCGAGTCAAATGGCCACAGTTAAGTCACTCACTTCTGAACGGGTCGACCCTCAGCTGCGCTCTCTGCTGCAGCGCCGCCTCGATGTCCTTCTTCTTGACGCACTGGATGCCGAGGTTCTTGAACTGCACCAGCGGGTTCTCCTCCGTGATGTTGGCGCGGATGGTGCACACGCCGCGGTCGCAGCGCTCGCGGCCCACCAGGTTGTGGGGGTGCGGCCTAAAGAGAGACAACATTCAAACAGGTTCGTAGCTAACCCGCTTGTGGCTCTTTCCCGCGGCCGTCCAGTTCTGCAGGAACATTTTTCACTGGATCCCGCAAAACCGAATGAGAAAATCGAACGGATAGGTTTTTTGCAGGATACCGTAAATAAGATACTTGTGTGACTGCTAGTATTGAAACACGTATAAACGGAGTTAATGATTATATCGGGTATTTATCGCGTACCTTTTATATATTTTCTGCTTACCATGGGGCTAGATAATGCTGTGTGAATTGTCCAGCATTATTTATTTATTATTTATTTATAACTATGTTAACAAATCGCGAAAGTTTAAAAACGTATAAACGGGATCCTGCAAAAAACGGGATGTTGCCGTGGGTACTGTATAGTGTTATAAATGTTATAATATCTGTGCCGTGGGTAAGACCTGTTAGTTCAAACATTTTAGAGAAGGAGTCAAAATTTGTTTTATTTTTTATTGTCCTTATTAGGAGGCAGTCCAGCAGTGGACTGGTTGGTGAGGTTGGAAATTAATGTGGGTCGCACCCTCATTAATTATCAACCTCCTCTGTGTTGAGGAGAGAGAAGCCATGGATAGCGACGAATAGTTGTAGTAATGTAATCTTTATCTGCCATAGTAGAATCGCTTTGTCGGTCTTCACCTGAAGGGCTCGTCCTTGGTGACGCATGACGCCACGATGGTGCACGGCCCCACGTAGTCCTTGACCCTCAGAGTGGGGTACGTCTTGTTTTCCGCCGTGCTGTTGACGCCGGGAATCGAACCGGCTGACCGCCCTTCGCATTCATACCGGAACCTGTCAACGAGAGAAATTAAGAGTTAGTTATTATGGTCCTTGTCCGCAGACATCAACTCATCCTTAGGATTTCATTTCATTTTAAACATATTTTAAGATAGACTTTACGGAATGAAGAGATATAAGATAAAGGTGTTACTAAATATAAACAAGGAAAATACTAAAATGTAAATAGAAAAAGTTAGCAACATAATTCTACGAAATGTCATCGTTTACTTGCAAATGACAATAGCAATAAAGTACAGCGGTGAGTGATTGATTACTGATTACAGATCTTATTCGCAACACAAAACGTTCGTTGTCTACCGTCTATCTGGTTGTACAGGTAACCGTGAGCCCCCTAACCCACACCTTCAGCCTATGCTAGCCAGAACTGGGCATAGGCCTCCCCTGATAAGCGCCTTAGTGGTTTTATCATTAGGGCGTTATGCCTTAATCCCCACGTCGGGTATGCGGGTCAGGGATCGCAGTTCAGTGGTGAATATGTTCTGCAGGGGGCGCTGGCTGCCCGCCCCCGGTGGATATCCCTTAGTCGCCTCGTACGACACCCGTAGGAAGAGTTGGGATGGTGCAAAATCTAGGCCGGCACTACGCAGCCATAAGTACAGGGTTCGAGACTCAGTTTAGCTACCTAATTGAAGCTCGCAAATCATCGCACGAGCATAGGAAATGCTTAAAAACAATCGTACGATGGGTTTCACGAGCGACCGGGTAAGCCGTAAACAGACATTTTGGAAATGGCGCTGGCGTTCTGTTGATAGCTCGTCAGCATCGTGCGATCTATTAGTGATTATAATTAAGCTACCATTGCACGATCATTTTCATCATAGTGTTATGTGGATTGTCCAGCATTATTTATTTATTTATTTTATTAGAACTCCGCCGCTTGATAAATGTAATTTACGAGACTAAGAATGGTAATTTAAAGAGAACCAACAATTATTCCTAATCCTGTATATCGCTACACGATGTGGGTACACGAAGTACCTATATTACTAAGTTGGTTTAATCGAGATATTTTCCTTATATTTTGACTAAAACTTATAGAGAACAGGAAAGATCATTTGAAATCTATAAAAAGGATAGGCGTAAAGGAACCTATATAATTTATAGTTGCGTGTAGGCGGGCAGGTAATTTTGCTAATCGTACTTAGCGCTTGGAGGAAAATCGGATAAAATGCTATCGTACACCAGCAAAATATTGTTGCTTTCGATATTTCCTCATAGGGAAAGATCAACTGTTTAAATTCAATACTCCGCAAGAGGTTGCCACCAAGGCTGTTTGAAATCCTGGCCCTTACATAATAGCACGATATTTACCCCTTTCGTTGGGGTAACATTTTCATGTCTAGGACCGATTTATACAGAACAGAAGCCATACTTTTTGTTGAACCTGTTGTAATGCACAGAGAAAATAATAACAACCACTGTAGTTAGTCATCTGGCGTGTCGTGCCGATGGTCAATTTCATAGCAATTATTACCACGTTTACGATTGTACCTACACATTTTTCTGAACACTTTGTCTCCATACTAATACCTACTTCCTAGATTTTTTCCTGTTATTAATACTTCAGACAGTATTTAAGAACGAGTGTGACGTAATTATTAATTTTCTGGTAGAACGTTATTTATTTCGACTATCCTGTTTTTGTTGGTCGCTGGAAAACTAACGGTGTTATCCATAGGGATAATTTCTTCCATAACTTTTTACACGGATTTGTCACAGGCACCTCGCGACTTGAGGGAAGTTCATGCATCACAGCTTTTGATAGAGGAAAATATACAAGAATCGAAATGATACACGTAATTTTACAGATATAATATAACTGTGCATGAGAATAATTGAGTCCTAGACTGAAATCAAGTCGGACATACCTACTCTGAATTTTCTTTCCAGGTTTCGGCCGATTAGGGCCTGGCGAGGCAGAGGGATCACACGCGCACAATAACTGATGCGAGATGTTGCTGCATATACCTAGTAGTTCTTTAGATACTTAGGCCCGTATTATAAAAGCTTGCTCCGTCATCCATCTATGCTAGAGTGACGGTTTTCTAAGGCAAAAGCGTTACTAAGTAAGTAATTATAAATTGATCACTAAGCATAGTTTCATAATACCGGCCTTAGAATTACAACCCTAAATTCTGATGGGGTAGCTATTTCTACACCTGTGGTAAGTGAAGAACAAATTCCAGAGAAAACCGCATCAGATAAAGTTTGAAATGTTTTATATTTGCCGTAAAACTAGCTGTTACCGACGTCATCGGCTCTTCGCTGAGATCAGGGCTGGTTGGATCTGGGCCAAGCGTCGCTGAAAGGCCGTCTCGCGCCGATCGGTTCTACTAATATTTGAAGTTAATATCCCACTCGGTGGCCTTCAAATAACAAGGAGATGATAGATAGATCATTGACGAAGCAAATGCTGGACACACACTCTTGTACCTTATAATAAACTAGCGGCTAGTCCCGGCTTCGCACGGGTGGACATTCATTTTTAAACATTTTGGGATAAACGTAGAGTAAATGTATCTTTATGCAGGACATTTTATACTTTTATCCGACTGCCTCGTTGGTCTAGCGGTCGCGTTTTCGTCCTGGGTTCAAATCTCGGGTCGGGCCAACATTTTGGGTATTTTCTAGCAAGAAATATTCACAGTAGCAGCCCGGAGTTAGGAAGTTGGCGGTGTTAGACGGCTTAATGAGCGGTGGCGGCGGCGTTTATTTTTCTATTTTGTTTAGATTGACATTTTAAAATTCGTAATACCTTTTGAATGAAATGTCCGATTTGAATAATTCAAAAAGTAATCTACAGGTATTGTAACGGGGTATTGAATCTACAGGTATTGAAGGTCTTAAATACGAAATGATTAATTTGGATAAGGATTAATACAAAAGTATGGATAACATGGTCAGATTTTGGTCGGCATTTTTAGCAACTTTTTAAATGTAAAAAAGTAGTTAGTGACATAACTAGAATAGTTGAACATATGGTATCGTGAAGTTTTTTGTAGATATTGATATGTCCTTTAATATTGATTAACATTTTTTTGTTCTATCATCAATCGTTTCCGCAGCGCATGCGATCATAGACAATGTATGGCAAATTTTTTTACACCTTGGGTTACATTATTGAAGGTTTGTTGCTCAGGAATAATGTAGCATTCTAATGGTGAAAGAATTTTTGAAATCGGTCCAGTCGTTTTTGAGTTTATTCGTTACAAACATACAAATCTTTTCTCTTTATAATATTAGTATAGTAATATAAATAAATAATGCTGGATAATCCACATAGCATTATCTAGCCCCAAGCTAAGCAGAGCTTGTGTTATGGGTACTAGATGACTGTTAAAGATGATACAAATACATGATATACCTAGATATAAATTTTTAACTAGTGTTGCATTGTGAGTCCTTCTCCACCAGAGATTTATGTAGGTAATTAGCAAAGCGGCGTGGAATGTCAAACAAAATAATCCTTTGGGTTTTTTGACACTTTGCGCTGCCTAGTTATTTTATTAGTAAACTAATAGGATTGTTTTTTTATCAATGGTCACATTAATTAGGTTTGGCACATCTCTGCCGCTAGCGACGTAGCTTATCTCTACTAGAGAAACATCCTTAGCTTTATAAGATCACACACTAATTAAGGATTTCCAAAGAAACTGCAAAGTGCTTGTCGACATACTAATGCGAAAACATGGTCAGAAAGCCATCATAACAACTTCGTAACTAGTCATTTATTCATAAGTTCACTAATGCTAATATTCAAACGCGATATTTGCTAGATTCAGCCTCTGTGTTGAAGCTGGCAATACATAAATATTTGTTACGATAATAAATAATAATTAATCAAAAAATTGTTTGATCTACCCACGCGTTTTGAGGAAGCCGTTAAGGAAATAACACCTTGAACAAAGACGCTCAGTGGTAGGTATAGCAATTTCTTATGATAATTTTCAATTCACACGCAATTCGCAAAGTATTTCCACTCGAGAATAGGTACCTGCTCATATCCGTACATTCAATATTCATTGTATTATTTTAAAACTATGTTCTTGAAGAATGTTTACATCGCTATTACTGGCCTAAAGTCCAACCCATTTAACATCCAATCTTTAGAAGGTTTGGTCCGACTCTGAAAAAGAAGCGAAGCCGCAGGTAGAGGCATGTTCAATTCAAACAATGAATTAAGCCATCACAAATATCCTATGTTACGTAGGTACTTGTGACCGTTGTTTTCTGGGCTGAAGTGAAATTGATCTCGACAGATCCGTTATTACGAAATGAGCTAATCACTGAGTGACTAACGCACGCGGTTACCGAACAGAACAGAATCATCGACGTCATATCTAGTCGTGTTTATGTTTTGGTACTTAGCATACATTATGCGAAATATTGGTCAATTCTGACTCACACACATCGCCAGTTTCGGTGGTTTTTAAAGCCTTGTTTGAGGTTTATTGTTGTCGATTATCTTCTACCGAAAGCGTCGAAAAATACCTTCCTTTTGGGTCAGCTATTTTGTTTGTTAAACATTCGCAACCGTTTATCTTGTAGCTTGTATTGTGGCGCCTGTTTTATGACAACAGGGCCCCGAGTCCGGTTGACGATAGCAGGCGTGGAAAGTGATTCCATGGCCAAAAACACTGATTTTACTGACAATATCCCTTTAAAATACTGACCATTTACTGACCAAATCTCTAGAATACTGACGCCCGGTCGGTCAGTTAGACATCAAAATATGAATGTTAGTTGCCATTTTCCACCGCTGTACAGTTAGTATAAACTTATACCATGTTAATAATTTATCATGTGTGCTTTTGTTCTAAAGTGATAGTGTATATCCAAAAAAATAAGGTTTTGGAGAATACATTCATAATTAAAAATATAAAATAATTAGAAATATGTTTATGGAACTACTTACTACTACCTACCGAAAAGAAAAAGATACCTACCTATATGTTATGAGATTTTTAAGGGACACCCACTCCAAAACAGCATTCTTTTCATCTCAATTTACAGAAACCAGACCACTTTTGTGGGAATGTAGCCCCTGATCCTCAAAATACTGACTTTACTGACCATTTCTCAAAAAAACTGACTTTTACTGACCTTAGCCAAAAAAACTGACTTTTTGAAGTCAACACAGTAGGCCTAGCACGGGGATAGTAGTCTAGGGTAGAATACAGAAGAATGACGTCGCATTGTCATACATTGCGTAAATTATTGATGTGGAAGGAACGAGTTTCAAACATATTACGCATTCGATGACGATGTGACGTATTTTTCTTGGTTTTACCCTAGACAACAATCCCCGTGCTGGGCCGGCTGGTATCATTATCATTCTAGTCTAGCCTGGTATTATCCACTGCTGGCTATAGACAGCTATTATTGGACTCCTTTCGCTTCTGCCGTCATCTTCTGTTTTGAGCTTCTCGAATAAGTTACAATACTATTCTAATGTTAGACCATAAGTTAGACCATTTAAAAAGTCTTATATAAGTTAGACCCGGAGGCCTTTACTCGGACAGAGATCATCGAATAATGAAAATATCTAATTCTAATAAAGCTCAATATCTAATTATAATAATGTTTAATAATTTATATTTAATTTTGTAATTTTTCTAGCTATAATTTATTCAATGATAATAAATGGCTTAATTATTATTATTATTATATAAGTTAGACCATTTAAAAAGTCTCGATCGTCTAAGTTTTGCGATTTGTTACAGACTTGAGTTTTAAATGTTAGAAAAGTCAGTTTTATCAAGCCACCTAATTTAAAATGAATGTAAGTGAAATCCATACGACGTATGATTACGTCTGTTATTGTTGCAGTCAGCGCAGCGGCTGGGAGAGTGCCAGATTGTTAATCGCTCGCCGCATTTTTAGAGTTCCGATGCAATCGTCTGGGATATATTACAGTTTTCACTCTTATACAGTTTGACTTACTCATTCAATTAAATAAATAAATAAATAATGCTGGACAATTTACACAGCGTTATCTAGCCCCAAGCTAAGCAGAGGTTGTGTTATGGGTACCATAGATAGCTACATTATGTAGTATTATTGTATTAAGTATATCAGTTATCTGGTACCCATAACACAAGCTCTGCTTAGCTATTTTTTTATATTAAGTAGATATTTTATATTATACATAGAAAACATCCAGAACACCCTGAACAAATATCTGCAGCCTGTGTTGGTCCACTGCTGGACGCAGGCCTCCCCCTGATAAACGCCTTATTGGCTTTTATCTCATGGGGGGTAATGCCCATAATCCCCCCGCTGGGCATGAGGGTTGGGGATCGCAGTTCGGTGGTAGAATGTTCTGCAGGGGGCGCTGCTGCCCGCCCCCGGTGGATATCCCTTAGTCGCCTCTTACGACACCCGTGGGAAGAGTTGGGGTGGTGCAAATTCTAAGCCGGTACCACACCGGTTTATAATATCTGCAGATCGTACAAATATTTGTCCCGAGGCGGGAATCGAACCCGCAACCTCCTGCGTCGCCGGCGGACCTTCGCCCGCTGCGCCACATCGGTCGTCAATTATCAAAAGTCAATTACTAGAGCCGTCCATTATACGCTAATTTTATATGATTCCTTCACTCATAACAAGTACAGGTTTCATTCAATTAAAACGACCGTCCATGATACACTTTCAAATTATTCCTTCACTCATACATAATACAGATTTAAACTTTTCTCCTTAGCATCATCAGTTTCATCCATAGCATCTCAACTTTTACTGCTCAGCCCCAGCAGTGGACCTCCAATGGATGCCGCTTCACAACGAGGTCGTCTTCATCAACATCTCTCTATGTAACACAAATGATTCTTAAGAGCTCCTTGTATAAGATAGACAACATAGAAACCTTTTCTGAAAGAACATACCCTTACCTAATATAATAATTTCATCCTTTTGATCTCAAGTCAAGTTCGTTGTTATAGTCGCGTGGTCTCGAGGAAGTTGCAGAATAAAAGTTAAGAGGAAAATTAAAGAGAAAGTGAAGTTTTAACTCTACAGTGCCTGTTAATAATGCTCTAGAAATCCAGAACAAAGGAATCCAGTAATTCTGTGTGGTATGATAATAAATTGGTTATTCACCATACTATCTACCACAAGCACGACAAATGATAATTGGTAACCATTGAGTAGGATTGTAACTCAATGTTGGTAACGTCAATGTAATTTTCAGACCAAATAAATAATGCTCTTTACTTTGTCCTCAAAAGTTGTGGCACAAGCACGACTAACTCTATTGGTAAATAGTTACATTTAATTTAATGCAACGTAATAACTGCATCACTTAATCGAGGCGTGTAAGGTACTAGTATTCAATATTGTTGTTGACGCGCAGTATCATTAAACAGGTTCAGATGTGATACTTGTATGTCACACTGTTATAACTGCGAAAGCTTGGATGGATAGATGGATGGATGTTTGTTACCTCTTCACGCCAAAACTACTGAACGGATCGGGCTGAAATTTTGCATCGATGTAGCTCTAAACCTGGAATCAAACATAGGCTACTTTTTATCCCATAAATCAGTTCCCATGGAATAGAGATTACCTTTGAACGTTTCCAAAGAAACAACGCGTGCGAAGCCGCGGGCAGAAGCTAGTAATTATATATATTGTGCAGATTTATCATATGGATGTAGATTAAAGTTTAAAAAAGGTTATTTGGATTGATGATCGATTTATCGGCTTTTGATTAGTTTTTAATTGATTTATGATTCGTTTTTGCACTTGTTATAGCAATGCGAATGAATGATAAGGGATTATTAATAAAACAGAACTTGAGTTTTACTGTAACATCACACAGAAACTATATCAGTGAACGCAGTAAAAAACATATCAACATATTAAATGGAACTTTACACAACCTTATCGCCATAAGCGATCTCTACCCGACATCCTTTTAATAGACGCGAGTCCATGAATAAGACAAGTGTAAGTGTAAAGGTATTTAAAATTCAATTCAGGCGTAGTCGTACTCAATTTCAATATGTTTATTTCAGCTTAGATACATATTTCAGCCATAGATTATAAAAACATGTTAAACTAATGGAACACACAATCTTTATAAACGCATGCCACTATGTGTGCGCGTCCAATGCTTCATTATAGCGTAGTCCGTGTCGAATATTAAAGTTTATATAACTCGACATACATTTTCGCCTCGACATTGTATCGCGTCTGTTACTTTACTTTCCAGGCAAAACGAAAACATAAAAAAAGCGTGCACATAAACTCAAACTGCTCGAACTAAGTACATTATACATGTTTGAATCTCTCTACTTTGTTATTGACCTCAGCTATTCGCAAGTGTTTTATGCATAATCATCAAAATACACAAGACACCTCAAATTATAGCCAAACACGCGAACTCAAATTATAAGGTCGGACGGAGTACTCGGAGTATAATAACATTAAATTAATTACAGTCTTTTTGCAAAAGTGGTTGTAAGACCTTTTTCGCTGTTTACTTATTTCCATTTTACGCATTTTGTATTTGAAAATGACAAACTCGTGGATAGGTACTCCGTCTGTCTCTTTGTTACCTACATTTTCACGACTTTCGTGAATATTAGTAGGGTATATTGTATTCCAGGAAGAAGGGCTGTACTTATATCCCGGAAAACGTTTCCAGTACGCCTCGCAGGTTTGGAGCACGCGCTATGACATCTATAATTCCAGAATTGAAGGTATTCAGAAACGTTATTTACGCTACTTGCAGTTTAGAGAAACATTTATCCGTCAGATTATACTGGACGCTGTCGTAAATTCCACTTCCTACCGATGCTTCCTACCCCTTATTGAACGTAGGAACATTGCAGACTTATGCTATCTCATGAACATAGCGAACGGAACTGTGGACTGTCCAGAGCTGTTAGAGCTGATAGGTTTGCGCACGAACATAGGCTCACTTTGCAAGCCTAATCTCTCGAATTAGCCACTGGTGAGGACGAACTACAGGCAGAATTCGTTCATCTTAAGGGCATGCAAATCCTTTAATTATTTGTTATTAAATACCGTGTGTAATAATTTAGAAACATCGAAGTAGTAGATATAGATTTGTTTAATACCTTAACCAAGCGTCTTAAACGCTTGTTGAGTAGTTTATATTTGAAAAGGTATTCATTGTAACTTAGTTTTAATTTTTTTATTTTGAACCAAACGCGCCGTCTATTTATCGTTTTCAACTGATACTAACAATTTAGTTTAGTAATTTTTTGTGGAAACGTTTAATTTACCGTTAATTACCATTTCTGTTATTTTATTATAGTTACATACCGAACAGTTTTTAAAAGATAATCGTTTATTCACAACTAACCTATCTGTCAGTTTTCCTAAAATAAAATAAACGAGTGGCGATGCCGCGAGCGGAAGCAAGTGTGCTTATAGTTGTAAAACTGTTTCATATTTCACCATTTCTATCGAATTTCACATCTAAATCCAAATTAAAAACTCAAAATAAAACGACTATGTATGTTGCTTGTCGCGTGGATTGGAAACATTGCGTTTTAGATTAAAACAACCTACGATAATGCACACAGAATGTAAGCACTCCGCATGGAGGCTCCGTTATGGTAATCAGGTTCCGCCGGTAAGCGCGGGGCGCGGCGCGGCGCGGCGCCGCCGTCCTTCGCGAGGGGAACTACCTTATTCGGTTGTTTACTACGACGACGACGGCGACGTGCGAGATATTTGGTAGCTCTTTTGAACTGGGATGCGTGACTATTTATATTATGACTATTCGCGTCCAGCTAGTCTGCCAGGCTTTGCTCACATTATTGAATACAAAATGGTATAGGATTGAGACAAAATTTTAGTAACTTTTCATCAGACCATTCATTGATGATAATTGTACAAAATTTTACCTTTTCTAAGTGTAAATTTATTGTATTTGTGGAAATAAAGAGTTTTTGATTTGATTTGATATACTGGAAATTAGAACCCTCAACCTCAACAGCCTGTATTAACAAACATCCAAACTTTCGCGTTTATAATATTGGTGTGATTAAAGAGCATAGCTCTAGTCGTCGGTACAATGATGTAATTTCTTCCACATTTCCTTTCCGATGCGGTCTCCTTTACTACTTTATACGACATGACAGCGACATCTCCTTGATCTGACTCATATAGTTAATTCTTGATCTTCCCCTTCCTCGTCTTCTACTTTTTCTTCTATGGTGTTACTTATGAAGCTGTCGTGTCGTATAAGATGTCCAATCATTCTGTCTTCTCTGTTATGAATAGTATTCATCATAAACCTTTTCTCCTGAACTCTTTTCAGCACCTCCTCATTAAAAACCTTCTCCGTCCAGCTAATCCTTTCCGTTCTCCTCCAGCAGCACGTTTCAAACGCCTCAATCCTCTCTCTACCCCGCTGTGCCGGACCATGTTTCGCATCCATTGAGGGCTATGCTCCAAACATAATTACGATCCCATCAATCTATTTAGAAGTTGTTGACATGTATCATAATTTTATTTCTGACATCATAATTAATTGCAGGCCCTTTTACAGCCAACCATTTGTTATTTTATAATTTTGTGTTTAGATAGGAATCACTGTCTGTCTGTTTTTTTTTTGTTTTTCCTTCGCTCTTGTTCTGCTTACACAATCCCCTATGGTGTTTCCTTCCTTCTCAAGAATGTTGTGTGTGTCATAGTTGAATATTATATTTAATTACGCAATAATAGTAAATAGATTTCAACGACATCAAGTGTATATATAAATATGTATCTACGGTGGAATAGATGAATTGAATTGAATATCTCTGACCAGAATTTTCTTTAATAGTAACGTAGGTACTTAGGTTTACATACATTTTATGTGCATAGTTTATTGCTTATCCTTTTTGTTCCACGTCCATGTCGTTTGAGCTGTTTTCTATTATGTTCACATTTGATTAGTTAAATTGTCACTATATACGTGAAAATCTTTAATTGGCTCTCTGTTGTTATTACGTAATTTGATCAAGTTAGTTTAAGCCGTTGGTTTTCCAATAAATTAAATAAATAAATTACACCCCTCGCACGGCGACGGCGCGGCGGCGGCGGCGGGGCGCCGCGCTGGGCAGCGGGGGAAGTGCCAATTTAAAAGCCAGGTGCCATTTTAATTTGCCCGGGTTATACTTATAAACGAACTTGGAAAA
Source organism: Eupithecia subfuscata (assembly GCA_963564075.1). Taxonomy (NCBI): domain Eukaryota; kingdom Metazoa; phylum Arthropoda; class Insecta; order Lepidoptera; family Geometridae; genus Eupithecia; species Eupithecia subfuscata. Next base: position 16,074,265 of record OY751110.1, on the reverse strand, counting down.
TACCTTATATACCTACTTAATCTATTCAGCGCCACCTGTTTAATATTAATAAAGACCTGAATGAATACCAGCATGAGGAAGTGAAACCTGATAGCAGTATTGCGTGACCGATACTGAATAATGTCTACATAATATGCGTTTTACAATTAGGATTAAGAATATCTTTGTTACGAATGACAATGATATTCTTCCGAGAGGTTGGAAACTCGCTGACTGCTTCTGTTTATCCACCCAACTACAACCTGGGTCGCGGTCGCTTCAACACAAGAGTGAATAGGTGTTACCAGATGCCACACCCTAAACATTTTTCAAGGACTGATGATTTCTTTTCGCATATTTTCTCGACAGAGTGTAGTGTTTAGTGGTTCTTTTTCAATTATACCGCTATTGGACAAAAATTTGAAGTACAGAGAATCAACTACCATTTCATTTCTTGTAAGTATATAGTTTAAAATTTGACTTGTCGATGTGCTTATTTTGTGAGGCAACAGAAATAAAGGTTACTCTGATTCTGATTTTACGAACGGACGATTCTCGCTCATAAAATCCAGCTAATTGATCGAGCCGGGTACAGATCCCGCTATAAAATTAGACAATAGGCCTCGCGATGGGTTCGGCAGTCAGCTGGCTGGCGCGCCGCCAGCGGGCGGAGAAAGCGCCGCGTGCGCACGTCAATGGAACGGGATCACGAATCGACATTTTATTGATATTAGGACTGGAATTTGCCGTCTGATTACGTGGGCTGCCGTGACTGTATAAGTATTTTCTAATTGCTGTCACTTTATATGTCTACTAGTTTCTGCCCACGGCTTCGCACGCGTTGTTTCTAGTATCATAAAATTATACGTATGATAAGTAAGCTCCATAGTGTGAGTAAATTATATCGCAGACTCACAGATCAAAGATAACATCCTCGACTGAGATTAACAAGGATAAAATCCGCCAAATCATCGTAACAAAGAATACTTTTGGCTCTGATAACGTAGTGATAAGGAGACGAAGATCAAACTCGAGCATTGTAAACACTTAAGTATTTGTACACGAGTGGATAGCTTGCTATCTGAAATATGATAATAATCAATGATAGCAAGTCATTGCTTATCAAAGATGAGCAAGTGTCTATAAATCACGAAGTTCTTCTGCTACAGTTAGAAAGTAAACATTCAAACCCGAATCGAATCTATTTATCGTTTTGCCAGCCTAACTAGACCACAGCTGGTCAAAGCTCTCCCCCAGACCTACCCAGGAATCACACTCGTATGCCAAGGCTCTTGCGGATCTTGTTGAGTGAAATTGGAATACATCACACTAATATTATAAATGCGATAGTTTGGATGGATGGATGGATGGATGTTTGTTACCTCTTCACGCCAAAACTACTGAACGGATTTCGCTGAAATTTTGCATACAGGTAATTCTAATCCTGGAATCAAACATAGGCTACTTTTTATCCCATAAATCAGTTCCCATTCTCCCATGGGACCACCACCTTGTCTCCATCATCGGACCAGCTCGATGGCACTATAACATTGCATTGTCCCCGAACTTACATTAAGTAGGTATACCAAATTTCAGCTCAATCGATTGAGAATAACTGGTCTAAAATTCACTTGCAAGATTTGTCCCACACATTAACAGAACAAGTTAAATAAAACCTTGTAAAATGGAGTGATCCCGGTTCCGACAATTTTAATAGTAGTAGTAGTAGTAGTAGTACATGTGATGAGCCTCTGGACAACCGGAGCTGAGTATCTTCAGAACGGGTGCAGTACAATCTCTTGTAAATATGGAGTTATTAATGAGCCCGTAGCCCGCATGTCCTCATGGGGCGAGGGCTGTCGGAAGTCATGGTGATTTGCGTGTTAAACAGAAACTACGGAACTATGCTCATCTATACATAGTATCGTAACAAAATAGTGTCTGTTTGTTTGTAATGGTATAATAACAGGTTTTTGCTTAAGTATTCATACACGGTAATTCTAACAGAACATAAAAAAACCGCTTATCTGTTTGTTTTGGCTAGTCTCCGAAGCGGCTGGACCGATTTGACGAGACTTTCACTGGCAGATAGCTGATGTGCCGATGTAGCTGATGAGCAGAAATTTAAGACTACTTTGATTGAAGGAAAATAATTAAGGTCCCGCGCAAAAAATAATCAAACCCATGATTACGAGTTCGTTGCGGGCGAAGCCTGCTGCACTGCTAGTTGGCAATATACACAGTGTAACTTGTTTAAGGGTGAGTATTGTGTGACAAACGGCATTGCTGTGATCGCCGTGTTTACCCTGGAAACTTTATTAACAAAGAAAATTACAATCAAATAAACTGCAGACTGTTGCAAATAATCTACAGATAGCTCTTCTGATCCATACTCGTATCAATACCAGTCGGAAGCGTTCCCAAGACGCTGGCTGCATTACCCCGCTGTATGGCAATGCTGATGTGCTGCATGCGCCAGACACTCACCAGCTCTCGGGTGACGCGTCGCTTCGACCAGACGCTCAGATTTTTTTTTAAAACCCTGCCTTGATACCCCACGCACCTAGGGTCCGACCTACCCTGTTGTGTTAGGTTAGAACCTACTTCGGCGGCAATAAATGAGTCTTCTTCAGAAGGTTATTTCAGACTAATTCAAACTAAGCAGAGGGAGGAATGAGTCCAATGATGAGTAAAGGTGTTGGGAAAACTTGCCAACATGACGCATTTACTTGTTCAAAGAGATGTGACAGTAGTATATATTTACCCCGTAACACCTACTTCAAAGTTAGAGGTAGCTTTTACAGTGACACATAAAACCAATAGATTTTACGTATTAATTTCTTCTGTGGTTTCGTTGAGTGACCACAATGGTTACCGCAACTGTATGTCTCACCATGAGCAACGTTTGATTTAGCGCTTTTAGACCATTGCTGTTTTTAACATCTGTTTAGTGTACATAATGCTGATATTAAGTGGTTGGGGTATTATGGGTAAAGTTTTTTGCGATTTCTTACATTTTTAGTATTCCAAACACAGTTGGTCCCGATAGAAGTTTTGATGCCTATCGAGCATCAAAAAAGTTTTCGTGTAATGCCCATTTTTTCTGAACTGTATTTTTACTGAAATGGAGACGAAAAACTGAGAATGAAGATAAGAATTCTTTGAAAATGATGATGATGATGATGATAGGGATCCTAAGACCATATTCCTGTAGGTACACCGGTTGAAGTACCTCCCCTTACTACCCTGTCAAAAAAATCCATCCTGTATAGTACCATTATGCTAAATTGCAACTTCCGATCACCACGAAGATAATCACGTGTGTGGACGCACCCAACATTTGTAACAATTTTTCGTAGACCGTCAATCATCCCATATGGTCGAAAGTGTTATTTTATTTAAATTGAAAATGGTGAAGCTTTTGACCACCATCTCTCGTCACACGTCACGTCACAAAATTATCATATAACATTCTGGGTATAGCAAGCTCGTGTACATTATTAGGTAAACAACCGGAGTACCCCAGGGTAATGGTGAAGGTGACTAACCTGAGTGCCTTGGAGGCAGGCTGCTCCTCGATCTCGACGCTAGGCTGGCGGGCGGGCGGGCGCGCCATCGTGTCTACGCCGCCGCCGAACAGAGGGTCCGCGAGCGTGATCGCTTCCACTGCGGACAAAGGAGCGGGTCAGACAGTGCTCTTGGAGCAAGGTTTGATGATACAGAAGTGACTAGAAAGGGGGTCCGCCAGTGTGATCGCTGCCATGCGGACAAAGGAAGGTTTGATGGTGGTACAAGTTCTGTACCACCATCAAACCTTGCGCCTAAGATGCTACGGCCAATCAGACACAAAAACAAACTCTGATCAAAGATCCCTCTCTAGTTACTTAACTAGAGAGAGATTTTTTCTTTGATCCGAGTTAGTTTGCAGCTTGGCCTGATTTTTGTGGAAATGAAATAATTTTTTCGTCTTGACGAATCTAGCTTAGACAAAAACTAAAAGATTTTCTGGGGTATCCAATGTCTATGCCAAGGGGCTGAACTTGATTTTTTGAGTTCTCTTTCTACAATCAGCGACAGCTGGATCATAAATTGAGGGGGTCTAAGGGTGCGTTCTCATTGACGCGGAGTGGAGCAGAATTGACCAAACGATCGTATTGGTTCAAATGCACACTCGTCTCCCGCTGGTTTCTGATAACTATATTCCGCACCGCATCAGTGACACGTATCTTAAACAAAGTGCCCAAATGCCTACAGGGCCTACAGATTGAGAGCGATGACAATAATAGAACAAGCGAGAGGTCGCTATGCTAGCTTCTTGATAATAACAGTGATCTGAGATGGGCTTAGAGCTGGCGTTTTTTGGTCGATAGTAGGTAAGTAACATGTAATGGTGAACGCGCATCGCATCGCATTTTATAATCTTTATAATTATTTAGTATGCAACATCGCGCATCTATCCGCGCCAAACGATCCGCGTTTTAGTAAAATCTGACTGTGCGGCGCGGGCGGAGCAGATGACGTCATCCGTATTCATCATTCTTGACTCTCGAGTTCCACAGAACACGTCAGTTTAAAACAAATACTGTTAAATGATGAATGCAACTCGGCGCTATCGATTCGTGCGGCGTGTACGATGCGGACAAGTGCGTGAGGCCACGAGGAAACTCGATGACTGCGGCGAGTGCGGGGCGGACAGGTGCGCGTGCGTTCACCATGACTCGGGGACCGACGACATTGTAGCGGTCGCAGGGTCGATAGATAGAGGCGGCTCAGGACCGGTATTTATGGCCTAGTATTGGGGAGGCCTACGTCCAGCTGTGGACGTGTGTGGGCTAATGCGATGAAGTAACATGTACTCACGGACATCACTGATATTCACGTTCTCCTGTTCGCCGTCATTGGGCCCGGCGTTGTGCTGCAGCGCGCCGATGTCACCTGCAAACCGACAGGCATCAGGCATGCGTCTGGTTGTCTCCAGTGTTCTCTGGTGTAGTTATCTTGTATACGCGATACGAAGCTCGTGCGTTAGTGTATAAATGTGCGTTTTTAGTGCTAACAGCCAACTAAAGATACCAATTGATGTTGTTCTAATTAGGTGAAAAGCTGAGAACTATGATCTGTTTTTTTAGTTCTATTCAGATTTACCGATTGAATTAGATTTGTTTTTCAAATTAGGTGAAAACCATGACCTGTCTGTTCTATCTATTCTAAGCCAACACCATTGTTAAACTCGAGCCAGCCCACTGGTTGGGTTTCATACATATCACCCACCACTTAGCTATGCCGCTTAGCTTTGGTGGAGATGGAGAAGCACCATAAGCATAAGTGCGTTACGTTTGAATGGAGTTCTGAAGCCACGGTCGCCAGAAATGAAGTCACTGTGTTCCGGGTGTTCTGGGTAGTCTATCTATAGTAAAAATTGTATAAATATCTATGTAATGTATGTATTAATATTAAGTAAACCAGTCATCACGAGGCTAGATGATGCTGTGTGGATTGTCCAGCATTAGGTATTTATTATATTTATTTACTAAATACATACATAACTTTTACTATTCAATTATTTATTACATACTATAACTATGCAACAATAAAAAAATATTCGATTTTCCAAAATCCTACGCTTTATAAGAGGCTACTAAGGGATATCTACCGTGGGGTGGGTAGCAGTTTGGTGGTGGATCTGTCCTGCACGGGGCGCTCACTTCAGAACACATCCACCATACTACACCAACGGCGATCCCTAACCAGCATTACCCCTTAATGATATGAGCCATTATGGCGCTTATCAGGGGAGGCCTATGGCCAGCAAGTGGACAAGCATAGGCAGATGTAGACAAAACGTGCAACTGTAGGTACCTACTCACTAACTATTACAAACAACCTCGCTGTGCATTAGTATTATGCAATGTAAATCAACGATGGGTACAGTTGTGAACAAATCCACTGTCACCTTAGTTCTGGTGTCATCAATCAGTGTTCGCACTGCGGAGCGTGTGGCGCCGCCGCCCCTCATGTGTCGACATACTACATACCAGGTGAAACGGAATTGGTTTTAATTTATGACTGCAATTATGTGTGGACTGTACGGAAGGTAATAGATTATGCGAGGAACGAGCTTGAACTCATTAATAATAGTAATCTGCAAATCTGTATGTATCTATATGTGCTGCTGATAAATAACTTAGGTAATTGATTATGCTTATACAAAGTGTGTCATAATGAGTGGATAACTTTGAATGTACTTGTGCATGTTTGTGCAAACATGCTGCAGCACACACAAACTTACCTACACTAAGCCATTTCCTAAGTACATACTTACTTTTTAAAGTGCTGGCTCTTTTGATTGTATTGTACTTTTGTTTAAAATATATTATTATATTATCTATGTTACTTAAATGTATGCGAGGCTGTATTACCTTAAAAACTTAATGATTTAATATTTTTTAAATAATTCAAATCATAAAAAATTACAAAAAATCATAAACTTGAAAATATTTGTTGCTTTTGTTCACATTTTTGGGGATCATGCCCACAAGTAAAACAATTTCATAGGTTTTTTAAATCTTTTAAGGAAAAGTTGTTTGTAACTTTGACATTTAAGTACTTAATTTACAAAAATTATAAATTAAAATTTCATTCTTTATAGACAGGGTGTTAGGTATTGCGACCGACATATTTTTTTTGGGAGTTGGGGGGTCATGGGCACCATTTCTCTGATAGAATAAATGTCCCAGCTGTCATGATTGCTGAGATGTGATTTGTTTAGATTTTTTGAAAATCACCCAAAATCTCGCCTTTAAATCAGAATTTCTTTGTTGTTTGTGGTTGTAATGCCAGAAAGTAACTTGTGCTGTATTCTTGAATGTCTAAATAAATTATTATTTGATACAATTTAATAGAAAAAAGGTAATAAATCTTAAATGGCAAATGTTATAAATAACAAATTACTGAGATCAGAGGCCCTATTCTTACTAAAATAAAATTATGCAAATACATCAACAAAAATATTTCATACATACCTATTATCTTTTCCGTAACATAGTCCCAAAAAAACCTATGTAATTGTTTAAATTCTGGGGTTGATACCTTTTTGTTTCTGTTTGACCTTGTGTGCCCCCACACAAGGTCACACCTTCAAGGTTTTCCTCTCATTATAGGACACCCCATACATAATAGCTTATGTTCTTTGGTAATGATCATTCGATTGTGCATACTACATTTCATTGTTGAATTGGTTTTTGTTTGTTTGTCGAATGCATAGCGATATTAAACTATAATAAATTAGCCTTCTGAAATTATACATAAGTAACTTTGTAACAGAAAATAAGCCTCAATCATTAGAAGTGAGTTAAATACACTTCAGAAGCCTTTTCATATAAAAGGAAGAAAAGACTACCTATTTATTTTCCTCAAAGTAAACTAAAATCTTTCAATTTGGAATGGAAATCCCGGAGTATATGGAACAGGGTAAAGCTAATATTATGTGAATCAGGACAAGCTGGAACAGAATGAGTTTGTTATATTTCAGATTCCATTGATTGCAAACTTTAACATATTCAATGATACCCAATACCCATCTGTCAGCGTACAAATGAGCAAGGCAATAACTTATGAACATCAACCAAAATAATTTATTAAATATTAAAGCAGCATAAGATTGTCATTTTCTACGATTACTCTTAAAATATTTAATAATATAAGGATACCACTGAACCCAGTGTTCAGCAAGCTATTTCTACAAGTTCTTCCAAGTGCACCAAAACCATAACCCGCTTGAATGAAATCTTGCCGCCAATAGAACAGTACTCGTGCAAAGTGCTAGGCGCAACAAGGTGTCATTTATCATGTCAGAATGAAGTGAACAGCATGCATGGCTCTCACTCTCTTTACCTCCGCCGATGTCCATGGCTCTTGGCAAGGGACCGGGCGGGCGCTTCACCGCGGCCGTTCAGCACTCGACAATTTAAAACGCACATTTATTTAGCTTCGTCATAGCGGCACAGTGAACACTTCGGGACTGCAACGCGTCCGCAACCTACACTCACTCAACACACTTGTTACTTCCCGGTTAGTGGCAGGGTACAACACAACAAGAACTCCGCTCCACAATACGTAGGTAAACTAAAGACGTACCTCCAGCATTAATGTTATAATAACTGTCTCGGTGTTGCTCGTCCAAGGAACAAGTTATCAAGGTCTTGTCTCGTCTCGCTCGCAATCAAAACTTCCGAGAATCGACACAGGTTATGTCGTATGACACTATAAAACACACACCGTAACACTTCACTTCACTGAACTCTCACAGGCACGAATTACAATAAACGCGATTATTTTTGTACGAATTTGTTGGCGAGTAGGCAAGCGGACCACCAAAAAAACTTGCGCTCGCTCGACCGAACAACACGCGCGTCTTGTTTCGTTTCGAATTTTCGATAATAAAATGTAGTACGGAAGTGTGCGTGCGTAGCGTACGTACGTGAGACCGCGAGTTCACACTACAAATGAATGAAAATGATTGGCCGCATAAATGTCACATTCGGATAGATGACGTATGAGGATGTCGCGCATGCGTATCTCCGTCACAGTATCAGCAAGAGAAACAGAGAGCGAAATATTCTGCTTCTGCATTTCACCTCTTCATTTCTTTTTGACGTCTACTACTTGTCATTGTCATTGTGGAGGAAAAACTTGTACCGAGCTTGTACCGCAATAATTCAAATTCTCGGCTTGTGCATTTTCCCGCCACCTTCCTTAACAATTACACGCTACACTTAACGTGACTGACACAATAAACACAAAACACCACTACTGTAGCGTGTAGCCATCACTAATCATAAGCTTGTATATTACTTTACTTTACTCTTTATTCCATTCATCCTAGGTATATATGTAAATAAAAGAGAAGAGAAAACTGGGTGACTCATCAAGAGATCTTTGAAACGACAAGAGCTACGAAGCTGAAATTTTGCATGGAGGTTCCTTCTAGGACGTAGGACGTAGCTAAGAACGGATTTTTGGAAATTCGTATTTTAAGGGGGTCAAATCAAATGTCATTTTTATAATAATTTCAGAACGGTAACTGTTGGCCGGTCAAAATTTGTAGGGTAAGAACATAGAAATCTAAATAACAAGGCACTGTTATTTAGATTTCTATGGGTAAGAAGATGACTTAAAATAAACAGATAGGTACTACTTATTTCAGGGTTTTTTGAAATTGGCACCCTAAAGGTAAATGATATGGAGTCAAAGTTAGGCCACTCACTGACTTATCAAGAAATCTCAGGTAGGTAAGTACTGGAAAAGCTACGAGGCTGAAATTATGCATGAAAATTAGTTTATTCCGTAAGTAACTGCTAAAGTAATTCACTTTTTCGCATATTATGTACCTACCTATAGGTACTTCCCTTGGTACTTCTATCTGCGGCTTCAAACGCGTGGTAGGTACTCGGGAAATAATACTCGCATGTAAGTACTTACATTAGAGAAGTAGGTCATATTCGTTTATTGCACTTTGTTGTTATATTCATTCATGACGTAAGAAACTTTAACTGAAAGTTGTAGTTCTGAAAAACTTTGTTTTAGAATTTATATTCTTTAATAATTCGTGTTCTAAGGTACCTAGGTAGGTAAGTTAAAATGGGGTCGTTATCAATTATGTAATTTTATAAACAAGTAGGTATTCTGGATGAAATGGGATATTTAGGTAGGTTTTCTCATAAAAACTTTAAAATCGTAGGTACGTAAAGGATTAGGGGAGGTTGTAGAACTTTGGCGTGGAAACCAACATTACGATAGTAGTGACATCCTTGAGGATGAGGATGTCTCTCTGTCTGTTACCTTTCCACGCCCAGACGGCTGAACTAATGAAAGGCAGGATGGTAAACGAACGCGTTTGTTTACCATCCTGCCGTTTAAACGGTATCCCGGAGACGTACCTACCTACATAGGCTAGCTAGGTAGGTACTAGCGATAGCGGCGAAGAATGTTGGTGAGTAGGGGGAGGTGGTTGGAGGAATCGGATGGGAACATGGAATTGGATGGTTCACGTTCACACGTAAGTACCTACGGTAGGTGCTTTTGCATGTACCTACTTCGTAATTCCCGAGCTTTTCACGAGATGAAAATTGGAATGAGTCACCGTTTTACGGGTCACGGCGGGGTTGTTTCAGTTTCAGTGCGTAGCGTAGGCGTAGCTGAGTCAGAACACGATCTCAATTTCAGGGGCTGGTGAGTCATTCATTCAGTCGTCATACGAAATCATGAAAACTTATCCTGTTTTGGTGTCTATTTTGTAAATGTAAATTGTCTTGTTTTCTATCTAATACTTACATGTAAATTATGTAGTAAAGTATGAATGGAATTCCCACCATCATCAATGACGTCAAGGACCATTGACAGGCGTCATTCATGTCATGATTGAATGAAATCTACGAACGATGCCTGTGGTAAAAGCATATCTACCTAGGAGGTAGAGGTATCTAACTCTACCTACCTACCACGTGGTAACGTACCCCATGGGGTACCTTCATAGCACCTAACATGGCTAGGTAGGTAGATACTAAGCCGAAAGGGGGTGATTCTGGACCCCGAGGGGATCAACTTTTGATCAACGATTTTTTGAATTTCGATTTTATTTTTAACTAGCGGCCCGTCCCAGCTTCGCACGTGCGGACATTAATTTTTAAAAAAATTGGGATAAACGTAGGTTTCTAATATTTCTGTGGCAGGACATTTTATACTTTTATCCGACTACCCCGTTGGTATAGCGGTCGCGTGTTCAACCGCTGATAATGTGGTCCCGGGTTCAAATCCCGGGTCGGCCCAAGATTTGTGTTATTGGGTATTTTCTAGCAAGAAATATTCACTGTAGCAGCCCGGAGTAAGGAAATTGGCGGTGTTAGATGGCTTAACGTGTTTTCCGCGGCACGGGGGCGTGCCTCAGAAAGCACACTAAGCCGTTGGTCCTGCGTTTGACCTCTCCCCGGTCGTGCCCGCCCCCGGTGGATATCCCTTAGTCGCCTCTTACGACACCCGCGGGAAGAGTTGGGGTTGTGCAAATTCTAAGCCGTCACCACACACCAGCGCAGCGCACACACTTGTGCACTATAATATGTCCTGCGCATCTGGCTAGTCTCCGATGAGATTGGCCGCCGTGGTCGAAATTCGGCTCACGGCTGGGAGGACATTAATTATTATTATTTTTACCTACCTCCCTCGCTGCGTTGCCCGGGTGCTGCGGCGTCATTTATTTTTCTAATAGTATTTTGTTTAGATTGACATTTTTAAATTCGTAATATCTTTTGAATAGAATGTCCGATTTGAATAATTAAAAAAGTAATCTACAGGTATTGAAACAGTCTTAATTATGAAATGATTTATTTTGATAAGAATTAATACAGAGGTATGGATAACATGGTCAGACTTTGGTCAGTATTTCTATCAACTTAAAGTAAAAAAATAGTTATACTGACATAACTACAATAGTTGGACATATGGTATCGCTAAGTTTTTTGTAGATATTTATATAGTCTTTAATATTGTAGAATTTTTTTTTTCTATCTTCAATAGTTTCCGCAGCGCATGCGATGATAGACAATTTATAGCTATTTTTTTTACATTTTGGGTTACATTATTGAAGTTTTAGTAGGGATCCCTTATTTTTTCAAGAAATAAATAGCTATGTTACTTAGGAATAATGTAGCATTCTAATGGTGTAAGAATTTTTGAAATCGGTCCAGTAGTTTTTGAGTTTATTCGTAACAAACATACAAAAATACAAATCTATCCTCATTATAATATTAGTATAGATTAAATACCTACCTACCTAGTTACAGTGTTTTTCTTCATACATTCTTACATTAATAATGCACTTAATTCAAAGGATCATTTCATGACAATAGACAAAATGACAATTCATCCAAAACTATGTACCTACGTAGGTAGGTACTTACATAGTTTTGGATGGTTTCGCTAAAGCTACATTTAAGAAATCAAAAAATCTAAAGATATTTTTGAAAGATTTCTCTCTTAAAAAGATTTTTCTTTTATTAAAAATTAAAAAATCATTTATCAAAAGTTGATCCATTCGGGGTTCAGAATCACCCACCCCCTTTTGGCATAGTAGGCACACACGTGGCACCCTGTATAGTATCCTTGTAGGTATACCTTACCTACCCAGGTCTAAATTTTCGAAGACCGTGGATAGGTAGCCTAGGTAGGTACCTATCTGTCTGTGTACCTAGGTAGTTGGAGATACAAATATCGATATCCAAACAAATAATGTAAACGAAGAGACTAATGCGTCACCCTCACGCCACCACGCGCAGGCGGCAGGACGCCGCCGCCGCGCCGCCGCCGCCCGTGCTTGGCGCCCTGTCCGGCGGCGCCCTGGCGACCGCGCGGCGCGACCAAGCGACGACACGGGAGCGACGCCGCACGCAACGTACCTACTACCGTCTGAAAACAACCCTAAATGGCAGGTAGGGTAGGGTACTAAGGATATTAACCAAGGTAGGTATACTTACTCACCTATACTTAGGTACTCTGTAGCCGGCGGCGGCGCGACCACTTCACGTATGCAATCATCCATTTACCTTTAGGTACCCTCATGTTGTTTCATATTTTGAAAAGATTCGAATTTCGAACCTACAATCACCGGTCGCAATCTTTCTATGTATGTTTACATTAAATAAGTATGTAAACCTCCTTTTGAAAAATCGACCTCATCTACGAAGAACAACTTAAGTATTTCTGTACCCAAAAGCCTGTTCGAAATTCAAAAAAACATCTTACCAATCCATGTCACCGACTTCCGTCTATCAAAAATAAGCTGTCATTCCATCATTCAATAACATTTTTATCAATTTTTCAGTTTAATCCTAACTTGAGTCGATTTGTTCAGTAAAAATGAGCCAAGAAGTGTTGAAAATCCCCAGGAGCGTATCGCCGGTCGCTAGGTCGGGCGCGGGGGATATTTCTGAGCGGGAGCTGTCGAGGGAACAGCATACCTTGCAGCTGCAGTTGACACCACCAGCGTAAGTGCTTCAAGCCTTGGGCCCTAAAACCTACTTATTACAATGGTAGAATTTCTTCAGGTTTAAAGGCGCAGGCGTCCCGAAGTGAAATAGCCTGTGCATGTTGTGTGGCAGGCATTCATAATATAATAGAAGGTTCTACAGAATTAGGTGGCATCTAGGAACCTACTTATCAGAGGGATAGCTGACTTTGTCTAAATTACTAAGTACCTAAACGATTTCTATCAAAAAAGCATCATCATCATCCATGCCCCATGGTACCTACCTGGTAGGTAGGTACCATGGTACCAAAATGGTACCAAATTGGATACCTACATTATCATAATCATCCATCATGTACTTACTTAACTTTAATTCGGAAGCATGTGTAGAGATAGGTTACTAAATTTATGCTAGTTATGTATGTTAGTAGGTACCTCTACTTACATAACTATCATAAATTTAGTAAGCAAGGCGAGGGTTCCCCTCGATTATGTTGGGGTTAGGTCACTTTATTATGCAACGCATGGAAAAAAATGATTTTTTAATTCTACGTTTTGCTCTGGTGGGTTAGGTTGGTCAAAAAATTGTGCAACTAAACGATGACGTTTAGCTGCCAGTACTGACCTTTCGTGCCCACCTATTATTAATGATTTTTTCAAAGTTAGAAAAAGATTTATTGTATTGAAAACGTCTTTGCAAGCACAAGCATCGAAACTCGAGCAAAAAATAGTGTTTCTCATAACATAACAAATATTCGGAACAAATAGATAGGTTAGTAAGCTATGGGGTTTCTCTAGCAACCTCGTGATTCTCTGGTTTCTCTAACAAAATAGAAAGTCCTTCCAGTTCAACACGCTGACCATTAGTCCTTATTCCAGTCGCCTTCACCCGGTGCACCCGAAGAAGCAGCTATTCTTTACTCCAGTAAGCAAGTTCACAGCCTCGAAGGTCCCCACCCCGCACCTGGCAAGGATCCGAAGCTGCCTTGAGGAGCTGACTACTGCCAACACCGCCACTAAGGCTAGGAAAGCGAAGATGCCGTCTAAGTGCAACTCTATGGAGGATCTAACGCCGGTCAAGAGGATGAGGAAGGAGAAGTGAGATAATGTTTCTTGTGCCTCACTCTAGTCACTCTCACTTACCACATTTATCGACTGCGAATCGGTGCAAGTCGGCCCGTAAAAGTTTTATTTCTTCAACATAGGTCTGTCAGTATCATCATTATCCAGTTTAGAAAAGGCTAAATTTAGAGAGCTCACAAAATAAAAGCTCTCGCGCGAAACTGATCGACTACAGCGCAGACCCATATCCTATCTATCGTCTGCTTTCATATTCAGTCGGACAACTTCTCTTACGATTAAGGCGGAATAGATTGGTAGATCACATTAGGTATCATACGAGTAGATAGGTTTAAAATGGCTAATTAAAACTCTTCTCAGTCCTGCTAGTGATGCACTCCCCGTGATCCGATCCCCATCTACCCTTGGCGTAAGCGCGGAGGCGGCGGCGGCGCGCGTGGCTCGCTTCATGGTGGTGAGCGCCTGGCGCAGGCGGCGGGATGAGGTGCGCTGTCTCCGGCAGACGCTCAAGTTCCAGGTCAGATTATATACCTACGTAACTATCTTAGTTTAGGGATTATCCGAGACAGCCAATTTAAAGCTGAACTGAGATGAAAGGCTAGGTTTCCACAAGCTGCCGAACCACGAAATGAATAAATTCTTGTTTCCTTGAAGTATCGTCTATTTAAATTTTGATGATAATAGCATGAAGATCCCCAGCAATGTATTAAGGGTTCTGACTTGAGTGTCAGAAAAAAACAGGAATTACTTAACCAGAAAACTCTACTTGATGCATCCATCCTTTCCCTTTCGTCAACTGCTGACAATTAAATGAAACTGATTCGAAATTTTTACAACAATTGCCACGTTTACCTCTTCTACGCAGGTATCATGCTCCGAGCGGCTACGAATGCAGGTGATCGCGCTGAAGTCTCTGCTGGACTCTGACAACGCTAAGGTGCGGATGGCGATGCGCGAACTGGACCGACTCAAGCAGCTGGTGAAGGACAAAGAGAAGGAGAAGGCGGTTCTGGAAAGGGTCAGTGGAAACCCACGAGAGTGTGTGACGGAAGCAGCAAAGATATTTGTTTGACTTTTGATCTATGTTTTCAGGAAAAGCTCGCTCTCGAAGACGATGTTTGTGCAGCAGAAGACCGAAGTTCTGAAATGAGCATTGGTGAGTCAGTAAAATTCAAATTCTTTGAAATAAAATTCTCACTTAGACACTTTTTTGATAGACGCTCGTCTATCAAAAAAGTGTCAACAGTCAAAAAAGTGTGGCTGATGCGTTTTTCGATATGGTTTATCTTGTATTCTATTCCACAGTTGGACAATGTTGCCTCTGACATATTCCAACTGTAGACCACTACTGCTTGTCCTTCATTTTTGACAAAATTTTTGACTAGGCAGAAGTACTGCAGTTTCAGACTTATCTCCACGTTTCCTTCGGCATCCAGGTTGGCGGAACTGCCGCAACGAGCTGGAAGGCGTGCGCGCCGCGTCCGCCATGTGCGAACACGCGATGCACGCTGAGCGCGCCGCCGCTGCAGAGGCGCGCGCGCAGAGGGAACAGACTCTGACCAGGGTAATAAACTAACCCACCTTGGGTTGTAATGATTCTTACACTGCACCAAAATAGTATAAAACATATTACAATCCACTTCTTAGCCAATCATTGATTAAAGGTTTACGTAAAGGTTAACGCCAGGGGATGGGCATTAGCATCCATTTAAATATGTGTCACTAAAACTACAATCCGGCTTCATCCTGTCACGCGTGTTGATCATGACAACGGCAGGTGTTGCATTCAATAAAGACATAATAACGTCCACTGCTGAACATGCTTGGGTCCAAACGAGGAAGGTTTTCCATAATCACCACGATTTGCAGGCGGATTGGAGTTGTTGAGTAACACACGGAAGGCAGCTGTTCCCTTCCTCTGGTAGATTCCCATTACGACATCCACACGGGCTGAGTTGGAGCCGGGTCTCTTTATGCCGTTGATTGCTTACATGGTGTTTGTTAAAGTCATTTACAACGGGATATTTACCATGATTTGAGTTTTGAGGTTTCCAATATTTCGGCACAGTTTCATGCGCCATGATCACGGAATAGCTGACGGCACTGCGAATGAGTTGTTATTGGCAGATATAACGATCTATCCTCATTTTTTGTCTTTTGCTACGAAAGTTACTACTACCACCACCACGGTTTCATTATCGAACGCAACTCGATCACACGACACTGGACGGTATCAGAACGCGGCCCGGTTGGTACATCACTTCTTCGGTTTTTGCACTTTCTCACAACAGGATTCCAGGTCCCGGATAATTGGAAACCTTCTTCTCGGTTGAAGTTCCTGTATTTGGTAATCTCAATGGCCTCCTGTACCAATCTTGGTATGTAATGTCGCTCTGTTGAGATTACTTGTGGATTATGTAACTCAATCCAGTGGTTTGAACCAGACTCGAGAAGATGCTCCGCTATGGCAGACTTCTCTGTTGTCAGATTTTTTACCGCTCGTATGTGCTCCTTGACTCTGCAGGCAATAGTGCGCTTCGTTTGGCCTATATAGGAGCTTCCACAGCTGCAGTCAATCATAAACACCCCTGGTTTCTCAAGTGGGAACGTGTCTTTAGGCGTGCGCAGGTAGTGTTTAATCTTTTTCAACGGCGTGAAGATGGTTTTGATGGAGGATTTTGCAGGATGTTTGCAACCTTATCCTTCACTCCTTTTATGTAAGGTAATAATACTGGTAAAGGTGGCCTGGAAGAGATCGCTGTTAGCGATAAGCCACACCACATCCTATATAGTTAGTATTAAGTTTTTTAAATTGTTTTGTGTATTGATGGTGCAATAAAGATATAATCTATCTATCTGGTTTGCGTTCCACCGTACTCCTGTGCGGCTTATGACTGGTACCGGAACGAGCTGGCACTGATCGCACCTTAAAGCCGTTCATATTTAAAACCATGATGGATTTAAAAGTTTTATGGTGTTTGTTGTGTACATGCAGTTGGCCGTCGCGGAGGAGGACCTGTGCCAGCTGGAGGAGCAGCTCGCGCAGGCGGAAGAGGAGGCGGAGGCGCTGCGCTCCGACCTCGCCGAGGCGCAGCAGGCGCACGACGACCTCACACAGGAACTCGTCACCGAGCAGAAGTAAGCTTTATATTGATTAGTAGTAAGTTGACGCTTGTATTTAGCTGTAATTTACAGCTAAATACAAGCGTCACTATAAAACTGCTGCTCAATTGCTTTGTCTTCCTTTAGACCCTGATGATTGTCCCTTCCAGCGTGCGGCTGGCGTGCGGCATGGAGATAGCCTCACTGAAGAACCGCGTGTCGCGCACGGACGGCGAGGTGGCGCTGCTGAAGGCGGCGGCGGCCGAGCTGAAGGCGCAGCTGGAGCACACTGACCTGCAGCTGAGGCTCACCAAGGAACAGCTGGACTGGTGGCCCACGCCTCTCACCAAGTTAGTGCACTTTTACGCCAGGTGGCTTCTCTCTCAAGAGATACAAATTTAATGAAGAACAGATTTACATTTATTTTTATAAACATTTCGTTACATAACACAGGCAAGCAAAATAACAATACAACAGCGCTAGAGTCCGTAGCAAGTCCCAGAGATTTTCGACTCGTATGTCACTTGACCTCGTAGTGTAGTTGGTTACCATACCACATTCCCGTACCGAGGGAAGGATGCGGGTTCAAGTCCCGTCGATTTTTGGGATATTATTTGGTTTCTCAAAATAACAAAATTTATTAAAAAATAAAGATAAGTAGTACTCGTAGTGTAAAATTCACACACAATTAATCATTAAATTCTTATGAAATTAATAAAGACTTTTGCATTGGACTGGTGGCTCGGACCTCTCCCGTGGATCTAGCTATATCCAACCATCATGAAGATAGAGACACGAGTTCACGAAGACTCGAGACTTTGTTTTAAAGTTATTGCTAGTTATTTGTCCAGCAGTTGACTCTATTTTGGCAAGGCTCAGCCATC
This sequence comes from Eupithecia subfuscata, assembly GCA_963564075.1. Classification (NCBI taxonomy): domain Eukaryota; kingdom Metazoa; phylum Arthropoda; class Insecta; order Lepidoptera; family Geometridae; genus Eupithecia; species Eupithecia subfuscata. The sequence continues at coordinate 16,056,202 of OY751110.1, read as the reverse complement.
TTTGAGTATTTGCTCTGAGAACAGTTCGCCACAGGCAATCTCTGTTTCGTTTAGGGCTCGATGAGACAGTGTGAATTAATTGCCCCATATTAAATTCCATTATCATACCCTACCCGCTTCAGGTTACTAGGCGCCATGCACTGGTGGGTGCGTCGGCCCAGCTCTCTGCGCGCTGCCTTCCTCTGGAGCTGCGTGCCGCCCACGCACGGCGCGACGCAGCTCACGCACTCGCTTCTCATGTAGACACTAACACTGAACGAACACCAACTCTTTTGTACTCGCACACAGTCGTACACTAAACGCACTAACACAACACTGTCCATCAGATGGAAGTCTGCCCTGTGGTCGAACTACTATAATAGAATTAGGTATCTTTGATTGGACTCTGGGTCCATATCTACGATAGAAATGCGCACTGAACAAATTGTGATACTACCCGGATTCTAAAGCATCCACCCCACTGCCGTGATTTTGAAGCGCGTCTTGTGTCGCGCGATTTGTTGCAATTTTGTAGCGCGATTTCTAGACACCGCGCGCCGCCTCCTCCCCCGCCGTACTATACCGTCTCCGGCTACCGGCTACGTGAACGAAGCCCCCCCGCCGCCCCCGCAAACATCGCAAAACGCAGGTCGCAGCTGTGTGTAAGATTAAGATGGCATGCGTCCTAATATAAAATGTTCCGTGAAAAATTATCGATCGCGGGACGCGGAAACGCGGCGGACAACTTCTATCGCGTCGATAAAATCGCAGCAGTGTGTAAGATCGTATGCGTCTTAGTACAAAATGTACTGCAAAAAAATATCGCCACATGCAAATCGCGCGACACAAGACGCGCTTGAAAATTGCGGCGGAGGCTTTAAATTAGAAACGGCGACTAACTGATTCAGAGTATAAAACTACCCTCAATCGAAAATTTAATTTAATTTCAAGGTTTTTTATTATTGGTGGGTAAAACGCACAATATTACACACTACACTTTTATATTGACACTTTTACACGGATATTTTGTAAGGTAATAAGGTGAGTAACCACATCATATTTACTTAGTTATTTCTTTTGTAAGTTTACATAAATAAGTGACTTTGTTATTAGTTAGTGACTTAACTTAATTATATGGTTATTTATTACTTTTTGAACTTTTACTTTAACAAGGAAGGCTTTATGGCGCAGCCTAATGCATAGTCTTTCGACGAATTTTTGACAGGGCAATCGTGCGGGGCAAGGGACGGGACGGGGGAGGGACGCACGGAGTCGCATACATAATCGCCTTAGTGACATGGGAGCGTGACTGCACCCGCACGATTGCCCTGCCAAAACGCCTTCGTCGATCGAACGACTGTATGCATATAGGTAGGCTGTGCTTTAAGGTTTACAATTTTTAAAATAATGAAAGGCGATACTAGAGTAGTCATTTTTATTCAGTCTTACTTTGCTAATCGACAAACAATTCAACTACAAAATAGAAACAGTGGAATGCTAACATTGGAATAATCACTTTGACACGTTGGTGCTTTTAAAGCTATTTACATGCGCAGGAGTAACTTGTCATAATTATTGTGAAAACCCCACCACCGAACTAAGTTTTGGTCAAGCTAACGGTGGCACAAATGCGAAGATATAATAACAAATGACTAGATAAAAATAGATGTAGGTACTCAGAATCCAGAAATACATATTACAAAACAGCAGATATTGTATACGAATCTACTTCTACGTGAAAAATTAAGTAATTTTTCTAGGCCACATTGCTAAATTTGTAATAAGGCTACGCAAATATGCGAATTTATATTCAAACATGAATTAAATAATAACCTCCACATTTTATTATAAAAATCTATAAATTAAAGCCTCATTGGACTAAGAGTACGCTTATTTTTTTTATTAAGTAAATTTAATATTATAACAGCGAATAAAAATGTTAACCTTAAAAATAGAACATAGACCTACTGAACATTATATGCATATAAAGTGTATTATCTATGAATCTAATGTGCTCACAAACACCTACGGCGAAATGTGTTGTGTTTACGATTTTATAATAATAATTATAAAATCGAAGGTTTAGGCAGATATTGGGGGTTTTCTATTCATTAAAACTATTTGATGTTAAAATCTACGGTTGTGGTGACGGTGCGGTTGTTTTGCAGTGTTTAGCACCTTTTCCTTTCCGCGATGTAGTTATGTTCACAGAAATAGTGAGAATTTTGTCCGTCTCTTTAAACTGAACTTGTGGGTAAAAAAATTGTCCCACCAGATCTATGTACAAATGGTTTTTAGGTTAATAGTTTTATTATTTTCATAATGCAACATTTACAGCTATGCTAAAGCGCTACAATATGTAGGTACACGGAGAGACCTATGTACCTATAAGTTGCGCGTATGTATAGGTTCTGGTCAAGAATAAAAATGTAACTGGTGATCCAGCTTAACATTCTTATAATAATTAGGCGTTATCATTAATATTCATTAAATTTCGTCACAACACGTGTATATTTACAGGACAAATTGTTATTGTCAATCGTTCTCCCAGTGGACTTCCAATTGGCAGGATTCTTTCTACTAGACTAACGGGCGTGAGTGATCTATAGCTTGTGTATCTTTTGAACTTTCATTATAATTCTTATACTAGCTATTGAAAAGATTCCGGAAACACTACGACTAGTATATTGTTAAACTTGTTTAAATTGGTTAGATTAAATTGTATTTTACTTCTTGAGATGCTTATCATATAACGCACAAGACTAGCCTTGTAAGGAATATTGTGTTATCCTTCATCTGGTATGTACTTTACTAACTAGGTTTTGACTAGTTTTATCTTAGGACTGGAAACTTACATATAAATAAATATTGGCCATCAAGCCACAGTTTAATTCCTAAACTTGAATTGAATAGGCATGCGAAATCTAAAAGCAGACTTTCGTTCCGTCCATTCGACTACACAAACTTGCTCATGGTACACCAGAATGAGTTTGTGTGCGTCTCATTCTCATACTTACTGTAAAGACAGAAAATAGTAAAGTTAAATAATAAAAATAAAATGCTCTTTCTACGTGAATTATTCACAAGGTATTTACATAGATAGCTACTTAACAAATGTCTAATGCAGAGAATTGTAGCTAGTGTTAGTCAAGTCTAAAATCATCTAACTTGAGATCATCTCAAATCCTTGCTGTTTCAAATATAATTAGGTGTACTGTTACTTACTCCATGTGGTTCAGAACCGAACATTACGAATAAGGATTCTGAAAGTTGCGACGGCTATGATGACCCCGCTTATGGATGGACGTTGCAAATACAACTTTTTACACAAGGTTCATATAATTCCGAATCCGTCTTTGCTCTTAAGAGTGTTGCAAATATAACTTTATATCTTGGGAGCTTAGGGTTCAGATCATCCCGAACCCCTCTCCGCCCTCGTTGATGGCCCACAGCAGCGCATGCACCAACTGTTCGTACGAGTCGTAGTCCGGCAGACAGAGCTGGTTGAAGCAGGTGTGCGCGGTGGGCAGTGCACCGAATGTCGCCGCTTGAGTGATTTGGAATCGCGGGCTCAAGTCCTGAAACAATTAAACAGTGATTTAGGATTTTAATTTGCGAAGGTTATAATTATTACTCTAGACAGTTAAAAAGATAAATAGTGTTTTGCCCGCTCAGCCCTATGTAGTAATACAATAAGTTAAAATTGATTCACATAGTAGGGGTGTAAATGTTATTATGAACTCATTTTCACTTCACTTATTTATTTACTAAAAAAATCATAAATCACACAATACGGTGTAGTCCAGTCAACGAAGGATTGTGGATAGAGGTCTAAAGCAGAAAGTTGGGAAGTTTGTTTGAACTCGTCAAACATACTAAGTCCCCACCCCTGTGAGATGAGCCCTAGGGGGCACAAAGGTCCGTTTTTAGTTTTTTTTTGCTTACATCTCGTGTCAAAAGCGATGCGTCATAGGAACTTTGTTATACTACATGAAAGCTGATAAAATTATCTACAACTTTGATTCTATTTACCTATTCCTAATCGTTGCGCGTTGTCTCCTTCGAGCACTCATTGACTGGACCAGTGGTCCCCACACTACGTTACGATCTGATTTTAATGAAGTACCTATATTTGTAAGGATAATAAAACTGACCTGGAATCCTTGTGGTGGTAGTTGGCTACAGCCAGTAGTGAACTGTAGCAACCGCGCGCGCTCCTCGTTGGTGAAGGAGTCTAGCGCCGCCCACAGCCAGGCCAGCAGCCGCTCCCAGTCGCGCCCGCCGCCCGCCCCGCCCCCCGCGCACGCGTGGGCCTTCCAGTCCGCTACGCAAACCTCACCGGTGCCGCATGCCAGCAACTATACCAATACAATATCACCATGAGTCATTCAGATAAACTTAACAATATGGGACCCAGGTGAGATCCCTGTGACACATCTGACAAAGCTCAGCATGTGATGAGATGAGTAGTAGGACACCCAAAGCGACATACGCGTTGAATAAGATTTAAATACGATAAAATAAAATATACACACACTGAATTAAACAAACGATTTAAAATAACTTTTTAGGATGCATTTGTGATCGTCCTTACCAAATGCATCACTGAAGTCTGTGTAACGTTGTATGTTTCTTTTAACAGATTAATCTGGTTATATCTGTTGTTATCATCATAATTACCTCAAGCTCGTTCTCGTCGAAGATAGCTAGCAGGTTGTCTGGGACCAACAACGCCAGCCCTCGCAGGAAGGCGTTCGTTTCATGCCTGCATCGCGTTGCTAACCGCCACTGTGCCAACGAGTCTAGGTACTGGATTTTATTCGTGTTGTTCACCTGTGAATACGCGAGAAATTAATTAATTCAATAGATCTAGTCAAAATGTTGCACTTAGTGATTCGTATCGTCTAAGTTAGGTTTGTTAAGTTAGATGCCAGTAGGGTCTACATCGGCGAGTTAAAGCAAGCCACACTCGCTTGCGACGTGACGCTATGAGCTGGTCTTTAGCACGCACAAGACATATCAAACGTACTCCAATGCGGCTGCGTCCCTGATAGTTTCCAATTTTTAAAACAAAATCCACTTATTTTAGTAGATGGGCGTTTTTCAAAAAAAATGAGCACCCGAGAAATGTGTTGTCCACTAACTTCGACAACAAATTTCTCAGCAACCTTAACACATTTCATTATTAAGAGTAATATTTCTACTACAGAAATGATTATGAAATATGTTTAAACATAAAAAAATACTGAAACACACTGTAATAATTTAAATATTGTCAAAAATGTAATACAAAAAGACACAATTTTGTATGTCCACCATACAGCTTGTTAACTTTACAGTTCATTAAAATACCCCAAAATTAAATTTATTTAAATGAAGTAGATTGCAATCGAAGCATAAATGTTTGTTTTTTTATCACAAGTTTAATGTATTACTATAAAAAGGAATCTGAATAAACAAAACTAGTTTAAAGTTTGTCCTCAAAAAACGGATGTGGCGGAATTTCCACCTAAGTAACGCCAAAAACTAGGACCGCAAAACAAAAAAATACTACCACTCTGTGCCATTTTTTAGTAATGGCAACATTAGTTCCATTCAGAATACCTCGTCCTCTTCTTCCCGCTTGTTTTTGACGCATTCCGTTACGTTGTGTTGTGTGGTAGCATGGTGCTAAAAAAATGTTCCATTAAGAACGGCTGATTTACTGGTAAGTAATGAGTTTATTATTATGTACTCATTCTGTAGTTGCTTTTTAATTATCCGTGAATAACTTTTTTAACACAAATTAGGAATACTTATGATATCCCATATAAAATCATTGCAAGCAATAGTTTGAGGTGATGATTCGTAACATCCATTAAGCAACGTTACGTATAAGCGGACCGAGAACGTTACTAAATGGAATTATAAGGACGTGCGCATAAAGTTTTTTTAACTAGTTGCGCCCCGTGGTTTCGCCTTCTTAGAAATTAATGTATGATATTAAATGTAAGGTGTGTAAAAATTGGATGTGTCTAAAATGTAGTAGCACTGATTCTTTCGATTGTATTTGCCCAATATGCCTTGATTCTGATTATTGATTTTAAAAGTACCTAAGTAAATGAAAAACTAAGACTAATTAATGACTGACTAGGATTTTAATTATTATTATGTACATTGTACACGTAGCCTAATTATTCCTATTAGTAACTTTGTGTTCCACCTAAGTAACAGTCCTATTAAAATGTGATATAAATTTTAAGATTTCTTTAAATTGTATTTAGCTTAGAGCTATATTAGAGTAACAAATATTGTTTTACTTCTCCAAATTTCATTTTGTGTTACCTTAAAACTTTGTAAACTTACTGTTATGTTAAATAAAAGATATTCTGTATGGTGTTACCGGCACAAAAGTGACGTAATGGATGTTTTTCGAAAAATATTCGCCAATTTATTGATTAATCTTTAGTTCATTGTTCTGTTTTTTTTATATTAGTATGGTATAAGTTGAATAAAACATATTAGTAATTATAAACATATCGTTTTATTTGTCTAAATGCCATGTTAAAAAGTTACTTAGTGGAACGAATTGTAGATAACTTTTGAAAACAGATTGATGTTTATTGAGCTTATTTTCATATATCTATATACATTTTATTAAATTTAGTTAATTTATTTAATAATCTATAGGTTTACCATCAATTTCATGCAGAATTTAGTTCATTAGAAATACGGTTTCCATATAAGTAACGGGCCATTTTTTTTGAAAAACGCCCAGATACCAGGAATGGAATTGGAACGGCTTTTTGGCAGCTGTGAGCAGACGTTTACTTTAAGACTGCGGAGCAAACGTTTACTTTAAGTACTGACCCGTATCGAGGCCCCGCCCGGCACTAGCTCGTGCGTGTGCAGCAGGCGTCCGTCGCTGGAATACACATCGTCTGAGAAGTAAAGCTCAGTCACACAGTCGTTGGATTCCAGGTCCGTTTCGAGGACATATTTGATCTTGGACAGGAAGAGCTCTGGGTCGTCTTGCTCGAAGTGCTGGAAAGAATATACAATTTTAAGGTTTTTGTTATAATAGTGCGTAAGCACCATGGGCATACTCGAGGTCATTTCTAAGACATCAAACAATATCCCAAAAAAAAATTTCGACTTCGACAGGAAGAAATAGAATTGACCAGCGTGACACCTCTCGTGAAACAACCTTAATGTAACTTTAGTCTTAGAACAGGATTGGATGTTTATCCAAAATAATAACAAAAGGTACGCGATAAATACCCAATAAAATCAGTAATTATTGAATCTTGTTCAAAGACACTAATTCAATGTTTCTCCTGTAGGTGGAGCTACCAAAACACACGTTACTTCCTACTACACCCTTTGCCGTGAGCGCCGCTGCCAGGGTATTTACCTTGTAATGCACGCGCAGGCCGATGATCTGTGCGAGGAAGGAGCGCGAGAGGCGCGCGCGCACGAGCTGGCGGTGCGCGCCGCCCAGCGCGCTCTCGTACAGGCATTTACCGAACAGCTTGCCTGCTAGCTCGAAGTGCTTCAGCTGAAAACAGAAACAATGCTTATAACACTACCTTCTTTACCTTTGGTTTTGGCTTATATGCAAACTCGGCCGAAGAAGTAGAAAGTTGAAATAAGACAAGTAGTTGTATTTTGCGATTCTTCCAAGGATTTTGATTGAGTGAATGACGACACTTTATAAGAAAACTAATATGTCCCGGCATTAAACCCGGCTTTTGATCTCTTTCAGCAAATAATTAAAAACCCTCAGGGTGACAACGACAACTTCCTAAAATGACAACTTCCAAATTACGTCAATTTACAAACAGCTATTATTTTAATACCACACAACAAAGACGGTATAAATGTGTTTCTATTCTATTAAATAATAGTTACGATGGTGTTTACCTTGAGATGCGGCGGTCTCTGCGAGGCGGGGTTGGGGTGGACCAGCCCGCAGGCGGACTCGTTGAAGCTGACGAAGAGGCCGGACTTGGCGTCGAACAGCTGAGCGCACAGCAGCGAGAACCACTCGCGACAGACGCCGCCCCAGTCCACACCTGACCAGTGAAACTACTTTACTTTCAATCCCTTCAAACCATCATGGTTATTAACACTAAAGTCATTTACAACGGGTTATATACCATGATTTGAGTTTTCAGCTGTGTGGTGCCGGCTTAGAATTTGCACCACCCCCAACTCTTCCTACGGGTGTCGTAAGAGGCGACTAAGGGATATCCACCGGGGGCGGGCAGCAGCGCCCCCTGCAGAACAATTCTATCATCAAACTGCAATTCCCGACCCGCCTGCCCAGTTTGGGGATTATGGGCATAACCCCCCATGTGATAAAAGCCAATAAGGCGTTTATCAGGGGGAGGCCTGCGTCCAGTAGTGGACCACTACAGGCTGTTGAGGTTGAGTTTGGAGCTTTCCAATATTTCGGCACAGTTGCATGCGCCGTGATCACGGAGTACTGAAGGCACTGCGACTGAGATTTTATTGGCAGACGTACCAATCTAACATTTTTCATTATTGTGTTCCATTAATTTAAGATGATTTTATTTAATTAATTAATCTATGGCTGAAATATGTATCTATGTATCTAAGCTGAAATAAATGAATTGAATTATTCATTTTTTGTCTTTCGCTACGAACGTTATTCCGTCTACCGGTTTCATTAACGAACGCAACTCGATCACGACACACAACATAATAAATATAACTATAATAAAATTCAAATCATGGTAAATATCCCCTCGTAAATGACTTTAGACTTTAGTTTACTTTCCACCTTAATTGTCTTTTAAAATTTAATCTTAATCTATAACTAGCGAGGATAAGGCTATCGTGGTGCTTTGCAGACTTAGGAGTAGGTACCTAGTTAATTGAAGAAACATACAACAATGCGGATTTTACTATTGTATTACGGTTGTATTCTCGGGAAGTTAGTTCCGCTAAACTGTGAAGCTTCACTAGCGTAACCAAACCACATCGCACAGACGCGCGCCGCTATCTGCTCTCATACATTAACCTGTATGCAGGTACTTATTTAAACCTACCTGACGATAAAATAACCTAGTGGCAGTGTGACTGGTACCTAAACCGTGTATTGGTGCTTCGACTAGTTTTAGGTAAGTAATAATTGTGTAAATCTCTGATAATGTTAGGAAGACTTCAAATGTGTGGCAACACGCTGTAACTGTCGACATTAGACAAACCTTATATGGTTTAAAGTGTCGTAGGAATAAGAATAGAATAAGTTTTTGATTAAAATTACGTCCGAGGTCAGTTATGGCTGGGTCGCAGGCCGCGATGATGATGGCCGAAAGCGCAGCGTAGCGCAGGTCTAGGCTATTACAGCGCGGTCAGCATTGCAGCCCTTGATGGACAAGCTGAAATGAAGGCCGAGACAGAACGTCGAGGCCTTAACAGCGTGGACAGCAAGGGCTGCAATGATGAGCAAGCTTGAAGCAGAGACCGTATTAAGGTAAACTTTATGCCATAGCGCGGCCAGCAGGGCACTCATTGCGGACCAAGGCAGTGCTTTACTCAAACAATGCGAGTAATTTAAAACACATTGAATACTGCCGATGCTCTTTTGTCAGTTACCCGCGTTTTATTTTTTCTAATCAGCCAGTAAAGGTCAGTACTCACATACGGTATTACTCGATCGAGCTAAACTGTCGAGTAAAACCCATGGGCTTTCGTCCACACATTGAGCATTGATCTATCGAGTGAGGCGCGCCGTTCAGTATTCACCGAACCGTTCGAGCCAAAGGATGTCTGTGCAACAAAGGAGACGGTGGCTGTATTTAGCAAGTCTCACAGTGCTTTATAAGAAAATCAAAGAAAATGAAAAGAAAAAACGTAAAAGGTTTTTTTTTTTTTTTTTAAACACATCTCTTAAAAACACGTGTTTCAATTACGATAAACAATACCAGACTGACGCTCGCCTCGCGCCACTCGCAGTCACGTACACACGTTCGAGTCAAGATTGACGGCTCGCTTCGAGTAGGTTCTAAGGAAATTACTTTCATTTAATTCCATCGAGCCGGCTCGGTGCGAGCCTTCGAACTGTGAGTTTTGCGGTCCACACGTTGATTTTTACTCGACTTCGAGTAAAACTATCGAGTAATACCGTATGTGAGTACTGACCTTAAAGCTTGTACTAATCATTATGCATAAAAGCTTTATCCAACTGACTATTTTCTAAACAAAATACACTGTGGGCTGCAAAACACGACAGTAATGAAAATTGCAGACCGCCTTTCGAGTAAGCCGGAAAGGTTGTCAAAATAAAAACAAGTACATACATAACAGGCACAGAGAACACGCTGCTGTCATAGCAGAGGAGTGCTTTCAAGAATTTTCTTAATTTTGAAGTTAAAAACTAAAAGTCTTCTTCTAAGCTCATACATAAAGGTGGATGAGATTATTCCCCTGTCTCCTACATTACCCTGTTCCCCTTGGAAGGACACGTCAAAGTTCTTGCACCAGTCGGCCACGGAGAAGTGCCTGGTGGCGCGCAGGCTGCACGCGACCAGGTCCGAGCGCACCACGCGCACGGCTATCCGGTCGTGCGCGTGCCGGGCGTGCGCGCGCCGGAGCGATGCGTAGAAGAACTCCTGCTTGTTCTGCGGAGGACACAGGAATGTCAGAAGTTGCTTCAGTGTGCGTCTTGAGTGACGGTGCTTACTATATACATACCCTTCAAGTTTGAAGTTGTTCGGAGCGCGCGATAGTGAACATTTACCTTGAAAGTGTCCTCGCCGCCTATGTTAGCGAGCAGCAGGCGAGTGAAGGTGGCGGCTAGCAGGTCCCGCTCGGAGCAGGCGAGGTGGAGCGGCGGTTGGACGCCGTCCTCTACTATGAACTCTCCGGCCGGGGCCGTGCCTTGCTTGCGTGGGGATAGCACCAACTGCAAATAACCATTTAGAACTATGGTTTAGTGACAGTAAAGGTGGTGGCGGTGGCAGAAAAAAGAAACAATCAACAAGGTCATTGGTGTCAATTGAGATGAAAACAAAAACAAACTTGACGCACTTCAAACTATGCCATTCTTTTGGAAAGGGACGGCGACATTGTTATTGCTGTCAGAATAATTTATATTAGTTTTCAGCCACTGAATCGTTTTTATCACTCACGTGGCGCAGCCGCATGGGAGACATGCCCAGCAGTGGATTAAAGTGTATTAGACTGATGATGATGGCCTCGTGCGGAAGCCGACGAAAATCGCCTATAACATTAATTCAGCAAACTACTAAATGTACAAATGTATTTTAAGTTATGTTTCTTTTGTTATTTTACTTTAGATGTAGTATTTTAGTTTAAGTGAAACTTTGTATTTGCTGCAAACGAATACATTTAATTTTTTTACCTTAGTAGATGGACACAGTCTGAAAGCCGTGATCCTCTTGGGTATAATCTTCAGTATGTAGTCCTTGACGGTCAGCTGCCGCGGGCTGACGCAGCAGAGCACGCGGCGCGGCTTGCCGGGGGAGAGCAGGCGCGCTTCGTAGCAGATGTTGTGCCGCTTGGAGGAGATGTTGCGCTGGACGGTGGCCATGTCGCTCGCTGAAGGGAAAAATGATTTGGTATAATGTACGATCCAAAAAACGAGGGCTGGCATTCCGGCAGTGACACTTGCTTACGTCACTATCCAGTTACCGCTTATTACAACAAAACATGAAAGTTGGTGAAAAAATATCTATTTAAAATACATTAAACAAATACCAATATTGTCTCTTACATCAGCTAACAGTTTTACTTAAACACGAGTTAATGTCATAAATAATTAATTACTACAAAACCACATAGTTGTATCAGATTTGTACAGGTTATATAAGGAGCTCGGGGAGTTACGATTGAACGCTGGTAACATCAAAAAACAGATTCGTCTTCTCATTCTCCGATGGCGTCGATGACGTAGGCTTGTGTCACCCACGTACACGTGCCCGCTGTGTCTCGGAATACTTCCGTTCTTACGAGAGCAGAAGTGTAAAAGAAAAGCATCATACACGTCACGTACAGTATAAGGTTGGCTGCAGCACAGGATCTCCTAGGAGCGCGCAAAATAGGCTGGCCCGCCCCGTCCTGGTCGGGAAGCCCAGGGTAGGTGGGACAAGCGGTGAAGACTCTTCGCTCACTTTTATACCGGACTTGGGAGAATTTTTTAGTCGGAGGCCAAAGCCCAATTCTGACTTGAAGCATCAAGTAATAATAATAATCGTAATGTTGGACAATTCACAGTATCATTCAGCCACTTTCATTTTATAGTAGGACGAAGAGAAACTGGTCTCCCTCGTGGTCCTACTAGTAGGACAAAATAGTAGGACCACGAGAATACGGCGGTTATACATACACGCATATAATTCATATGCCGCTGACAACGCAGAAGGAACGAAATAGATCGGTTCTGCTTCGTATAGCTCTGTCTCGCTCTTTACGACTCACCGCACACCAATTTGATCTTGGAATTGTGTTTTGGGCATCTTTGTCACGTGTTTCGCCAGAGGACAAAGTTTGACGATTACTATACCTACGCTTCGAAGACTTAAAATACCCTAGACGTCGGCGGTGAGGAAACAGCGCCGTCTCTATCACTCACCCGTAAGCACGATGCACTCAAATTTCCCATCATGCAGCACATTCCCTTCGTAGTAAACAGCTGCGCGGTAAACTCCTGCGGTGGGAAAGCAGAGCGTCATAGTGACGCGTTGGTTGACGTTGTCGTATGCGAATTTGACGCTTCGGGATAGCTCCTCGTTTATTGGCTCGCCGAGAGTGTTGATCTCTATGGTGAAACCCTGGGGATGAGAGGAAATTATACTGGGTGGGGCAAAATTTAAGGAACTTCAGCGGGGGAAGTAAGAAGGTTTTGTTCTGAGGAAATTACTGTTCTAATAAGAAGAAAAAGACTGCAGTTACAGATTTGAGATAAAATATACAGTCAGCAAATTAGCTCTCACAAAAAAAATTCGTCTATCGACTCCATTTCCCAATATGAACTCTTTTCTAAAAACAGATTCTTTATTTATTTTTAAAGTTTTTCTTAGTCTTCATTAAAACGTAACCGATGAGCGGCGTAAATAATAGGAACGCTAGACTAACGAATAGATCTGTCTGAATGGAGTATGTGGTAGAGTACCGGTGCGTCCGGTTCCTTGAGCGTCGCCGGGTTGTCGTACTGGTCCCTCGGATGCAGGAACACCTGCCGCTCGCGGCGGGCGCACAGCAGCAGCGCGGCGTGCGCGCGCCCCACGCGGGAGCGCCGGGCCTCCACGCGGCCCGCCATGAACCACTTGCGGTACGGAGACCCGGCGATCGCCACGCCACCTGCACACATCATACTCGTACCACACTTATATTATAAATGAAAAAGAAGTACAAAATAACAGTGGTTATTGTGTACTTTATGGAATGAAGAGGTCTTTGCCCAGCAGCGGTGGGATGACCAGGGCATAGAAATATATTATTTGTGCCAGGACTAATAATCATAAACTCTAACTCTGTCTTCTCACTTTCGCCCGTGCAAGTTGCAACGCTGAGGCTGATCAGTGAAGGCTACTATGGAATCGTCAGTGCTACTTGGGATTCTTTTTGAATCTGCCTAAGGTCTTCGACTCCGTTTCTGGTCAAATCCTCTTGGGTAAACTTGAAAATCAAGACATAAGAGGAACTCTTTTAGAATGGTTTTATAAGTAATTGACGGAAGACAGCGAGTTAGGGGCATTCTATGTCGGAGACACTGTAAGTAAAAAGACCCGAAACAATGAAGTGTGGGGTACCGCAAGGGAGTATTCTGCGACCCATTCTGTATAATGTGTACTGAAACGACACTCCAGAACGTTTAATGAGTTTGCATTAGCTTACCAATAGTAATAGAGACGAGATAGATGCCAGCCGTGCGCACGGTGAACTTGACGCGCGCCGTGTGCGCGAGCGCAGGGTCGCCGGACCCCAGCTCTGTCACTGCTGCTATTTGCTTCACGAGCTGCACAAAACAAATATATAATAAATAGGTTGCGTATGGTTGTTCAATTCTAAGTTACTGCGTTTGTAAAATCACGGATAAAGCTCATTTACTCAAACATGCTCCGTAATCTTGTCATTATTTTGACAACCTTCTTTGAGCAAACTTGGCCGTGCCGGCTTACTGGAAAAGTCGTGTTTTGTGGCCGGTAATTTCCATTATTATATAGTTTGGTTTCAAGCGCAAAAACTTACCATACGTTAAGAACTAAGCTGGTTTAGTTTTTTTTAAATATATAACCGATCTGATATAATAGATTTTTATTATATATTTATTTAGATTTATATTTCTCTCATTATTTGGGTAAAACAATATTACAAGCCTTGGTCCAATGAGTGCCCTGCTGCGCTATGATGGCCTCATCCTAAACTACTTGTGACAATGTTATCTAAATCGGTTAAGTAGTTACGGAGATACGTGGTAACAAACATTTACACAAACTTTCCCATCACACTAATACTATAAACTAGTTTATGCCCGCGGCAGAAACTAGTTTATAATATTAATAGAAAGTAGGATAGTAGGACGGCTGGTGTGTTAGTTACCTTCCTGTTCCCATAGCTGATGGCGACGCACAGTCCGTCGGTGTCGCAGACCGGGTACGGCTGACCGTTGCGTTGGAAGCAAACTACTGTGAAGCACATGGTCTCTCCCACCGCTACCGGCTCTTCCCAGCCCCATTCCACCTGGAAACAGATTATATCCATGTTTCATTTATTTTACATACATTTATACTTATACAGTACCCGACGATACATTTTGCACATCGACCTTTGAAAACCGACAATCGGCTAATTTCAGCTTCGGCTCCGGCGCATGTCTAAGTCTTTGCTTAGACATGCGCCCTGAGCCGAATCCTGCAAACCAATCGCTTTACTATGACAATGGTACCGTCGCAGAATCGTCCATAGATGAAAGAAACTCTAGATGATAGTGATTGCGGTGCTACTTGCACGGAGAGATTAATAGAATGGTTTCAAACTTGTCACTTTTGACACGCGTCCCTGCATCTGTAGTTTCTTTCATCAAAGGATAAATACCAAAACGAGTGGCGAGTTGCTCGGCGAGCGCACGCCTGCTCGCTCCAGCTAGCGGTCGAGCTGCTCGCGCTCCTCGCGGTCCCTGCGCGCGCGCTCGCTCTACTCGTGGTCGCGGCGCGTTGTGTCCGCGACGGCGCGGCGGCGTGTTGCGTCGGCGACGGCGGCGTGTTTGTCCGCGACGGCGGCGTGTTGCGTCCGCGACGGCGGCGTGTTGCGTCCGCGACGGCGGCGTGTTGCGTCCGCGACGGCGGCGTGGCGAGACGAAATACGCTGCGCCAGGGGTCATGGAGCGGCATTTGACTAAACCATTGTTGTGGTGAAGTGACTAATAGAGTGGAATTAGGGCCCTGTGTAAGGGTAATTCTAATAAATCGTAGCTCATCATATAGCTTTTGTAACCCACTGCTATGCACCCGGCCGCGATATGTTTGTGCTTCTCGTTTGTGGTTCTGCGCTAGTTAGTCCGGTGCAGCCTACGGTCTTTTGGTTACTGCCAATCCCTCTGGTCTCCATCTGGTCCGTCCCCTACTCTTCCATTCGTCTCTCGATCACCTCGATCAGTTCTTTGACCGGCTGGTGATCCGAGTCCGAGACCCACCTGGCAACACTACGTTTAGCTTAGTGTCCGGGTCATCCCACTTTGAAAAGTAAAACTATATTTCTGGTGTTAAACTATATTTTAACCAATAAAAGAACCATTGAAACATCATCAACGTGTGCCATACAATCCTTCCTTTCCGTATCCCGAATGTCCTCACCTTGCAACTCCCCGGATGCAGGTACTTCCCGGTGACGTACTGCAGCAGAGAATGCTTGGCCTCCGGCGCCAGGGACGGCTGCGTCATGGCCGCCAGCGTCACCAGCCCGCACACAGACACCGACACCACCAGCATGCCGCCTGCAAACGTCAACAATCAGACTTGACATACACATCACTGGCATTGGCTCCTGGAAACTTTAGCTATCAAGGACTGGATCGGAAGCTGATCGGGCTGAATCCATACTAAAATTATAAATTAGAAAGTAACTCTGTCTGTCTGTTACGCTTTCGCACTTAAACGGCTGAACGCATTCATTGAAATTTGGCATGGAGATAGATGGTATCCCGGGGGCGGACATAGGCTACTGCTGAAGCTAGTATCTCATAAATATTAATAAATACTAACATTATATCAATAAATACTGCAAAAGCGTATCAGCTATTTTTATTTAGTAAAAATGTAAAGCGCTTGATGAAGCTAAGAAAAAAAGTATAGAAATTTAAACAAAAAATTTCATGTACAGACAAAAGCAAAAATTAATACGCAACGCGGTTTAGGTACCTACTTACCTATTGGGAGTCATTGTTAGAAGTATAATTAGGTTGTTAAACTTTACCGTCTACTTTGTGATGAAAGCCAAATAAAAATAAAACGTCAAGTCAAGAGGTTATGGACTTGAGTATTTGACGTTAATTTCAGTAGTTCGATACGTCCACGCGTTCCTGAGAAAAGAGGGTTGACAGACAGACAGACAGACGGACAACAAAATTATCCTATAAGGGTTCCTTTTTCCTTTTGAGGTACGGAACCCTAAAAATGAAAATGTCATGATGCAGCCATATTTTACCCGATAATGGATATAGGCCTCCCGAAGTTTGTGTCATCCATCAAAGACTTGCGCAAGACGCATCCTATGTTACGCTGTAAAAATATGAGAAACTAAAACAAATAAAAACAAAAATCTAACCCATCTACAGATTGACAAAGGCAGTAGATACCCCATGTCCAAGCGTCCTGATGCCGACTGCTCTTCACCACAGTGTTCCAGAGGTCTGCCTTCAGCGAGAGCAGGGTGTCCTTGCCCGTGGGCAGGCTCTGGCGCGCCGCGGACCAGGCGTTGAAGTCCTTGGGGTCCAGCACGTGGCGCGCGGCCGAGTCCTCCAGCCAGTACACGTCTTCAATCGAGGAGACGTCGAGGCTGAGGAGTCTGCAATGAGACAGATTGAGATTAGAATAATAGAGGAGATCGAGAGGAGTAAATTGAAAAACAGCGCTGCTTGCATATTAATGCATTACAGCAAAATGCTGAATTTACTCCCTTTGTCTTAATCTATTTGTTTTAATTAAGTAGTACAAGTATAGTTTTACGTTGTGTATTTTCTGAATTAAGGCAATAAATGATGTTCTATTCTATTCTAATAATGCTGGGGAAATTCATACAGCATTATCTAACCCCAAGCAAAGCAGAGCTTTTGTTGTGGGTACAGATAACTGAATACTTAACATGGATATATATTTTTATACTATACATAGAAAACACCCAGAACACCCGGAACCAATATTTGCAGTTCGTACAAAGATTTGTTCCGGGGCGGTAATCGAACCCGCAACCTCCTGCGTCGCAGGCGGATCTTTGCTCGCTGCGCCACTGAGACCGTCAAATCATGTCTAATGCGGATCCTATCCTAGGGATCTTTCCCCAGAATCATCAAATTATCAGAATCCACTG